>JBBGZY010000135.1:8980000-9580000 GCA_037952925.1 Lithobates clamitans
AAACCACTGGAAACAAAAGTGAGTACACCCTTAGGTGAAAATGTCCAAATTGGGCCCAATTAGCCATTTTCCCTCCACAATGTCATATGACTCATTAGTGTTACAAGGTCTCAGGTGTGAATTGGGGGCAGGTGTATTAAATTCGTTGTTATAGCTCTCACTTTCTTATACTGGTCACTGGAAGTTCAACATGGAAAATCATGACAAAGAACTCTGAGGATCTGAAAAAAAGAATTGTTGCTGTACATAAGGATGGCCTAGGCTATAAGAAGATTGGCAAGACCCTGAAACTGAGCTGCAGCACGGTGACAATACAGCGTTTTAACAGGACAGGTTCCACTCAGAACAGGCCTCACCATGGTCAACCAAAAAAGTTGAGTGCACGTGCTCAGCGTCATATCCAGAGGTTGTCTTTGGGAAATAGACATATGAGTGCTGTCAGGATTGCTGCAGAGGCTGAAGGGGTGGGGGGAAAGCCTGTCAGTGCTCAGACTATATGCCACACACTGCATCAAATTGGTCTGCATGGCTGTTGCCCCAGAAGGAAGCCTCTTCTAAAGATGATGCACAAGAAAGCCCGCAGACAGTTTACTGAAGACAAGCAGACTAAGGACATTGATTACTGGAACCATGTCCTCTGGTCTGATGAGACCAAGGCAAACTTATTTGGTTCAGATGATGTCAAGAGTATGTGGTGGCAACCAGGTGAAGAATACAAAGACAAGTGTGTCTTTCCTACAGTCAAGCATGGTGGTGGGACTGTCATGGTCTGGGGCTGCATGAGTGCTGCCGGCACTGGGGAGCTACAGTTCATTAAAAAAACCATGAATGCCAACATGTACTGTGACATACTGAAGCAGAGCATGATCCCCTTCCTTCGGAGACTGGGCCGCAGGGCAGTATTCCAACATGATAACGACCCCAAATACACCTCCAAGATGACCACTGCCTTGCTAAAGAAGCTGAGGGTAAAGGTGATGGACTGGCCAAGCATGTCTCCAGACCTAAACCCTATTGAGCATCGGTGGGACATCCTCAAACGGAAGGTGGAGGAGCGAAAGGTCTCTAACATCCACCAGCTCCATGCTGTCGTCATGAAGGAGTGGAAGAGGACTCCAGTGGTGACCTGTGAAGCTATGGTGAACTCCATGCCCAAGAGGGTTAAGGCAGTGCTGGAAAATAATGGTGTCCACACAAAATATTGAAACTTTGGGCCCAATTTGGACATTTTCACTACTGGTGTTCTCACTTTTGTTGCCAGCGGTTTAAACATTAGGCTGTGTGTTGAGTTATTTTGAGGGGGCAGCAAATTTACACTGTTATACAAGCTGTACAATCACTACTTTACATTGTAGTGTGTGTGTGTGTGTGTGTGTGGGGGGGGGGGTGGTTCTTATCTCACGCTTTTGTGACATATTGTGTATACTGTACATATATTTTTTTTCTTTGGGGGTCCTTAGTCTTGGGCATCCAGAGGAGAACAATGAGGCAATATACTCAGCATACCGTGGTGAATTGTGAATGTGACAAAATTAACAGTGTGTGGGGCTTATACCCAGAGCTTACTCGCTGTGTACACAGTAACATACAGCACAGTCATTGTACCCACAATTAATGCTTTGATTACTGTATTACAAGTGATCGTCTAACACATGCATAAAAACCTCTAGAGGAGATAATTCGGCAAGGTTAAAAAGGAAGTTGTAATGCAAATAAGGCCAGCCAAAGACCTCTCACCACACCAATGTCTCAGGAACACTGTCCCAACTCTCTCTGCTGCTGCACTCCAAGCTGCTGGTCTGGAAAAAGCATCAACAAAGTGAGCCTCAAACTCCAGATTTCCCTCCCTCATTGTCTCTGATGATCTTCAGAGGGTGGAGCAGGATGTCGGGTGCAATATAGAACCTCTCTGATGGGGTTTGCTTGCCCTATCTTTGTGGCTCTTTTCTCTCTGTCCCACAATTCTCTCCCTGGCTCTGGTTTCTATAGGGTGGGGGTGGGCTTCAGTTACCAGCCACACTTCCTCGTTCTACTTTCATTGTGGCCAATCAGAGTATTCCCTCCCATTTTCCCCAGTGGTCTGTCAATCCCTTTACTAGCAAAGTAACTATGGCACTGCCGTGAAGGGGTGCTTTACCTGTGAATCTCCAGCTGCTGCCCCTGCACTGTGAACAGATGATCTGGTGTAGCTTAGACCTCCATATCCCCCCTATCTATGCCCCTGGGGCTGTCAAACTCCTGGCACTCTGGACTGGGAAAAAAATGATCAAACTCAGACTGTGCTCGATTAGCTTGAACAGAGTGCAGAGATTACATTAAGGATCTAATAGACGCCTGATGTCTATTATGAAGAGAACCTGTGATCTGCACTCTGCTATCACATAGGGGAATTGTCATCCTGTGGCTTGAGGGTGAAAGATAAAAGAAGACAACTGATAACCTCATCTCCCTGTCACTGTTTCATGATATATGAATGATTACATAGCTCAGTTAATTTGTGTATTTTAGATTTGCCGGGACTGCAGCTTTAAAGAAAGACACAACATTGCCTCATCCAATGATTAAGGGATAAATACAGGCATAACCAAGAATTAAGCAGTTAATTAGACACAATCTCCACAAACTGAAAGGGGGAGTCACTTTAGTGTAAATAATGTTAGGACTGCATGGACGATTTTAATTTCTTGCTTCTGAGATTTTTGACCACTCTTACTACTAAAAGATTTAACCACTGGTTGTCAGTTATTTCTTTTACAACATACTGAAATCAATAGATTGCTAATGAGATAATAGTCAACAAGTGGTTAAATCACTTAGCAGTGAGAGATTAAATCATTGCGTAGGGCTAGATTTCAATGATTTTGCACCTCTGTGTATTTTTATTATCACCTTTAATTAGAGGTCTTACTAAACATGAAGTTAAATGCACTTTTGAAAAAAGTAATACAAATTAGTGACATTAGTTTCTTGAACTGTTTTGTCTGAAGCATTTAGAAAAAAAACAAGGGAACAAGAGACAAGACCTGGTGGATAGATACTGATACATACTTTGGTCTTTGCCCAGCTCTTCTGAGGTTCTTCTGATTCATTGTACTGTTTGTAGGCTGCAGCATGGGGAATGTACTATTTGTCCCTTTTCATTCCCGCATTGCTGAACATCATTGTGATTCTTTGAGTACTAATGCCTGGAATATCTCTACGGTGTCCAAACACTTTAGAGAAGTCCATATGGGTAATATGTCTTCTTTTGCTTACAATGGCATAGGAAATCTGTTGCTATTCAGGGAGCTGATAGATATCACTGCTTATTGGAAGGGGAGCCAACTTCCAGAAACTACGCTCCTTACTAGAAGATACTAAATGGGACAAAATCCTAGCAACAAAGAACATGAAGGAAAAATGGGTGTGCTTTAGGAGCATATTAAATAAGGGTATTAGCAAGTGCATCCCAAAGAGTAAATAATTTAAAATAGATAATAAAAGCCCTGGGTGGCTTAATGCCAATGTAAAAATTAATATAAAAGCATAGGAGAAGGCCTTCAAAAAATACATTTCTGAGGGATCATCATCAGCATTCCAACTGTATAAAGAATGCAATAAGAAATCTAAGGGTGTTATCAGGGTGGCTAAGATAGAACACAAAACGCACATAGCTGAGTAAGAAAAATCCCAAGAAATTCTTTAAGTACATAAATAGTAAAAGAGGGAGGAGAGATCATATTGGCCCCATAAGGAATGATGAAGGGATTCTGGTTACAAAGGATAGTAAGATGGCAAAGGTTTTGAATGTATTCTTCTCCTCAGTCTTCATGAGGGAAACGGGGGGGCTTCAGTAACCAAACTACAATATTTCTCCTCATGACGCGTCACAGGAAGCACCCCCGTGGTTAACAGAGGATAAAATCAGAAACAAACTTGAAAAACTTAACAAAAATAAGTCCCTGGGACCAGATGGCTTTCACCCGAGGGTCCTTAACCACTTCCGGTCCGCCCACCATCAATAATATGTCAGTACTTTGAAGGGGGATACTGTTGTTATGGCAGCAGCTAGCTGCCATAACCCCAATATCCTCTTCTTCAGTGAGCAGCCCGGTTTAAGATAAAACTGGTGTCTGCAGCGGATTCACTGCGAGATCACTTTTATCGCTGTGGCCTGACATGGAGATGAGTGAGGGGAAGATGGCTCCCATCTATCTCCATATCATTGCAGGGCGGAAGCGACATCAAAACGTCACTTCCGCCCATAGCTCTTAAAGGGCCTTTTTTTTTCATTTTTTAAATGACAATTTTTTTTTTATTGCATTTTAGTGTAAATACCCCAGATCTCATGTTTAAGAAGTCCTGTTATGCTTTTTTTCTATTACAAGGGATGTTTACATTCCTTGTAATAGGAATAAAATTACACATTTAAAAAAAAAACTGTAAAAATAAAAAGTAAAAGATAAAATAAATAAAAATAAAATTTTTTTAAACATGAGCAGCGCCCGCATATGAAAACGGTGTTTAAACCACACATGTGAGGCATCACCGCGATTGGTAGAGGGAGGGCAATACTTCTAGCCCTAGACTTCCTCTGTAACTTAAAACATGCAATCTGTAGAATTTTTTAAACATCGCCTATGGAGATTTTCAAGGGTAAAAGTTTGTCGCCATTCCACGAGCTAGCGCAATTTTGAAGCGTGGCATGTTGGGTATCAATTTACTCGGCGTAACATTATCTTTCACAATATAAAAAAAATTGGGCTAACTTTACTGTTGTCTTATTTTTGAATTAAAAAAAGTTTATTTTTTCCAAAAAAAGTGCGCTCGGAAGACCCCTGCGCAAATACGGTGTGACAAAGTATTGCAACAACCGCCATTTTATTCTCTAGGGTGTTAGAAAAAAATGTATAATGTTTGGGAGTTCAAAGTCATTTTCTAGCAAAAAAAACTGTTCTTAACTTTAACAAATCTCAGAAATAGGCTTGGTCCTTAAGTGGTTATGGAGCTCAGTCAAGTAAATGCCAAACCTTTGTTCCTAATTTTTACGAACAGTCTACTGACTGGTATGGTACCAGCTGATTGGAGAAAAGCCAATGTAGCACCAATCTTTAAAAAAGGACCAAGATATGTCCCTGGGGACTACAGACCAGTTAGTCTAACATCAATAGTATGCAAGCTCTTGAAAGGGATGACAAGGGACTATATACAAGGTTTTAGTAATTAAAACGGTATCATTAGCAGTAATCAGAATAGATTCATGAAAAATCGTTCTTGCCAAACAAATCTATAAACCTTCTATGAGGAGGTGAGCTGACATCTAGATAAAGGAAGGACGGTAGATGTAGTGTATCTGGATTTTGCAAAGGCATTCAATAAAGTTCCCCGCAAACGTTTACAATACAAGCTAAGGTCTGTCAGCATGGACCAAAGGGTGAGTACCTGGATTGAAAACTGGCTACAAGAGGGTAGTGATAAATGGGGAGTACTCGGAATGGTCCAATGTGGAAAGTGGGGTCCCTCGGGGTTCTGTCCTGGGACCAATCCTATTTAATTTATTCATAAATGATCTGGAGGTTGGGATAAACAGCTCAATCTCAGTATTTGCGGACGATACTAAGCTAAGCAGGGCAATAGCTTATCTGCAGGATCTGGAAACCTTGCAAGAAGATCTAAACAAATTATTGGGGAGGGCAACTACATGGCAAATTAGGTTTAATGTAGAAAAATGTAAAATAATGCATTTAGGTGGCAAAAACATGTCAAATCCCATGTCAAATCCCATGTCAAATCGTAGCAATGTGAACCAGGGCTTAAGGTGATTGTAGGTGTATCAGCGTACTTGCAACAAAATAGTTGAATTTTATTTGTGATCCTTTTTTATTTGCACTAACTAATGTACTATTTGGAAAATGGTGAGTGCACTGGGAATTTCTATGTATTAATGTAACAAAACAATTGTTTTCTGGGTGTTTTCTGGGTGTTCCCTTTTTCTTGGTCCAAGCAGTACTGATCTACTAAGCTTTAGCAAAATATAAAGGACAACAATCTCTAAAAAAAGACACACATAAACAAGCACACACACACACACACATATTGTGAGTTTTTTTTTTTTTTATTCAATCAGTGGACTGAACAAAAGAAAATTCACACATCCACGCATCCACACAAGCAATGTGGATGCAGTGATCTCCCCTGCTGCCCTATTGTATTCTGACAATGGGGGGTCGCCCCTGTCAGCATACACTGATAAGCGCTAAAGCCATTGGCTGCAGTGGTGGATCGAATGCTGGCAAGACAGTTTGACAGAAGTCGGTCTAACTATCATCTCCCATTGAACAGAGAGGGCTACACACAGATCAAAATTCAGACAGTTCCTGCTGAATCGTCCAAATTTTGATCTGTTTGTACCCAGCTTTAGTCAGATGAGGAAAAGGCTATAGAATGGGAGAGGGGAAACAGTCACCAACTGTGTGATAGTGGAACAACCTCACACACAACCTGGGTGGTAAAAGGATTGCAAACAGGAAACAATAGCAGTCAATTTTTGAAAGCTTAACAACACTGGCTCCCACTAACTGAAACCAAATGAAAAAATAAATTGAAGCAATACAAAGGTAACTGAATAAACTTAATAAGAAGCAAAACTATACCAAGAAAAACCAACACAACATTTATACTTTCTACTATCACGAACCTGAAAGTCAAGCCAGAATGCCAAGATATCCTATGTGAACATGCTGACTTTACTGAAAATGTAGATAGAAGAAAAACAGAATTCATCAGTGTGTCAGATCACAAACATTCAGAACTATAAATTTCAGTTCTCGTCAAAGACCTTACATTCTGCCCGAACATCAGAATGGATCATATATAGTTATTCACATATGTGGAGGTCTTTTTCAGGAGACTGAACCTCAAGGAATATTACCACAATAACAAAATCAGTCCTCTGGCAAAGGAATTCCCACTTCCAGCGGGGCTGGACACATAATGTATTTTACCAGCTTCAAAGTGTGGTTTACGCCCCTGAAATCCACTCAGTGAAAATGCATTTTATAAAATCTTTCAACATTTTAGGGAAACAATACATAAGAGTTACACAACAATTGGACCATCACCAATAAAATAGCTGATAAAGGGGGTGCTGTAGTTGTGATGGATGCAAACAAATATACACAAGAGGGCAAGAGGCAGCTTACATATAATACTTACTGTAAGAAACTGGGTTATGATCCAACCCATGATTTTACTTAACATCTAAAAGGTCTTATTAAAACACTACCAACCCACCTACATTCATGAATGAATACACTTACTAAACAAATCTCAGTCATTGTAGTAAATTTACTCAAGCCTGTTATTCAGATATACTGTTAGGCTGACCATACATTATGCAATTTTCTTTCCTTCAACCATAGGATGAAGGAAACAAAATCACTCAGTTCTCCCACAAACACAGTCAATGTTGATGGGAACATCCCTCCTTCTGTGACCTTGTATTCTGACTACAGCTAGCAGCAGTGATCATACGAGAAAAAAAGAACAGTCTGGTTATACTGAAGTTGATCAATAGATCGACTTCAGTACAACCAGCCTGCCCAATGGTGGATTGAAATTTTGACCTGTCTATGGCTAGCTATAGTTTTCTGCAAGTTACAACTGATTACCTATTCCTAAACAAGCGCTACAATATACAGCAAGTACCACCAAATATACTTCTAGTGACTATGGATGTACAATGTCTTTATAGCAACATCCCTCACAAGGATGGAATTGATGCATGTCCCAGATTCTTATCATTGTCACCAAACCCAAAATAGTGCTAAGGATGTTGCATGGAGCATATAATTCATTCTAACACACGGTTTTTACATTTATCTTTAGTGCATGGGTACTATGAGGAATAAAATGGCACCACAATATGCCAACATATTTATATAATTTGATATATATTTATTGCAGATGCGGAGGACAAATTTCCTAGTATATACTGTATATTATATATATAATCACTATATTGATGATATTTTGGTCCTATAGACCTACCTATTTTAATATGCCCATGTGCATGAGACCTTAAAAGTACAACTGATCGATGACATATGTGATGATGGTCTGTTGTTAAATTATATTTGTTCCCTAAGAAATGTTCGGCCTACTATACACTTCACACTTACATAAATGTAAGATGTAAACATAGGGGGTTATTTACTAAAGGCAAATCCACTTTGCACTACTAATACAAATTCCCCCAAAACAAGTTCCCCTTCTTGCACAAATCCTCTCCTCCCAGATCACCCCTTCTAGTACAATCCCCCAAATCCCAACTCCTAGCACAAATCCTCTTCCCACCCATCTCCCAAATTTCCCCTCATAGAACAAATCTTATCACTCTCATCCCCCCAGTTCCCCCTCCTAGCACAAATCCCCCCAAATGTCCCCCCTAGCACAAATATCCCCCTCATCCCTTCTAGCACAAATTTTCCCCCAATCCCCTTTCTAACAGCCCCAAGATTTCCTGTCCTAACACAAATCCCCCCCCCCCCAATTAACTCTTCTAGCACAACCCCCCAAGTCCCTCGTCCTGGCATAAATCCTCTTCCCCACATCCTCACCACACAAATACCCCCACCTATCACAAATCCTCTTCCCCCATCCCCCAGCACAAACCCTCCAAATCACCCCTCCTAATACACACCCCTGAATTTCTCCCCCTAGAACAAATCTTACCCCTGTCAGCCCCCCCAATTCCCACTCCTAGCACAGACCCCCCATCCCCCTTTCTAACAGTCTCAAAATGTTCTAGTACAACCCCCCTCCACAAATCACCTCTACTAGCACAACCTCCCAAATGCCTCCTCGTAGCTGAAAATATCTTCCCCCAATCCCCCAGCACAAATTAACCCTCCTAGCACATACCCCCACTAGAACAAATCTTATCCCGTCACCCCTCAAATTTCCCTTCCTAGCACAATAGCACAAATACCCCCCTCCCAAATTGATCCCACCTAGTAGTAATCACCTCCATCCCCCTCCTAGTACAAATACTCTTACCCCCCCCAAAAAATAACCCTACTAGAACAAGTCTTATTCTTTCACCCCTCAAATTTACACTCTCAGCACAAATCCCCCCCCCCCCCAGATTTCCCTTCCTAGCACAATAGCACAAATGCCCCTCCCCCTAATCAATCCCATCTAGAAGTAGTCACCCCCCCCTCCTAGTGCAAATACTCTCACCCCCCCCCTCCTCCCCCATGTCCCCAGTACAGTTCTCCCTTCCCTTGGCTTAGTTGCAGCTTCTCTCAAACACACAGACCTTAGATATAGCACAGCACATTGCTCTGTGATGCCCTTCTTCCGAGGCTCCTTCTCATTTTTGTCAGATCTGAGAAGGAGCCTAGGAGAAGACGATTTCTAAGCCTTTGCACAGGCAGCTGGCAGGAGAGATGCTGCTGCTGAAGGGGAATGAAATTGCGGCTCAGGGACACCACTGGATGTCAGCTCAGCTCTATACACAGTTTGTTTACTGTAAAGTCCTGATTTGACAGTCACCTCCCATGCTACAAATGCCCAGGGCAGCCGCTCATCCTGCCCTTCCCTTGTCCCTGCCCTGCTAGTAATCATGAAGTGTGGAGTATTTATATAATAAAATGAAATGGCTTCCTATATTTACACATAAGCGGATCTCACATACACAACCACACACACGCATACCAAAATAATTTTTAATGACAATAGATTGTTTTTAAGATTCAATTTGCTTTGATCATTGTAGAAAAGGCATCTACCATGCAATCGCTCTCTGTTTCCTGCTGCGATATCATGTGTCCTTCACTTCTACCGATAGACTTTTTCTTCCTATATACAGATAATTGTCTCTTAATGAAATTCATATTGATATAATGTAAACAATGGTGTTGGCTATTTTGAGGTTGCATTGTATAATAGGGATGCTGAAAATCCATCATTATTGATCAAAGTCATGTGCATTTCCTAAAGTAACAAATATAATGATGAATGAAAACACTACTGACCATGGAAAACCACTTCAAATGTGTTTCTAAAAATACTTTTGAGTATTAAGTGTAACCAAATATTTTTTCCACTATACTTATAGATGGAGACTGGCTAGTTAATCAAAAGAGATAGAGACATTAAATTGTTGTCTAGGGTAAACTGCCATAGCTGGTATGCAATGTCTCTTACAGCTTTGGCCTTGCTAAAAAGAACTAATTACTTTAATCTAGGGGAGGCATAATATCAAATGTCCCATAGCAATTGTCAGATATCACTTTATTAGCTTGTGCTGTAACTAACTGCCTGGCTAATGCAGCACGAAAATAACCAAGTATGTGCAAAGTGAAATAACATGTGACAAGCAATCAGCACTCATTTCTGAACTGACCTGACTTTAGTAAGCTGTTTTGTTTGTTCTCTAAACTTTGCAGCACTTAATGTTGAACTGAACTGAAAAGGTGAAGATTTGCTATCTTATAGGAAACATCTAGACCTGCTAAGTATTAGCCTGAAAAACTTACATTTTGTCATAAAAAATAGCAGTGCACTTCTGTGACTAGAGCATCATAGCTGTATATTTGCTGTGTGTGATCACCTAAGGGAGTGCTGACTTTGACTGCTAGGGATAAGGTTTGGGTTTGCTGCTGCCATGTTTGTGGAGAATCCTGCAAAAGAATTGCAGTCCTTGTTTATGTGCAGATTTGCATGCCTACGTGGCCCTATTAGTGGACCTATTACATACCCCTTAACAGTCCAGTGCAGAACTCTCCCACTTTTTTATCTTAATCCTGCTTAGTAAATTCAGCAGACGCATGGGATGTATGGTCTCCCACTTGCAATGTGATCCTTTCTGCCAGCCCTCATAACAGGACTGTCATTGACACCAGCATGACTTGGCCTCCTGGATGGGTCTGGGGGGCCAGCCTCCTTCCCATCGACTATGGACCCAGGACTAAGGAAACCCACTCTTGGGGTTACAAGGAACCTTTTCCCCAAGAGGGTTAAATCTCTTCCCTGGGTGCCTAGCTGGCTGTCTGTTATACCAGTTAACTTTTCTGTGCAATTAGGGCTGGAGGACTGTTTCTTGGACCCCTTGGCATACTCTGCATAGTGGAACTATTATCCTGGAGTTATGTGTTATGTGCAGGGGGTGAATTCCAGCATATGTGGCATTAAATGTTATTTTCTACTACAGGTTTCCTGGCATCAACTATTGTTTGCTGTAATTAGGTTTAGATGATAAGCTCTCAATTTGTTTAATCACCTCCAGAGTCCAGATTGCTAGGTGCCGGGAAGGAGTCCATTGTTTTCTTGTCTTTGATTGTTTATTGATTTATGTAATGCATTTTTCCCCTGAGGTGGGCATTGTCTGTGATAATGTGGTTTGCTTTTATATGATGGATTTCTGTATAAATGCAGACTGTTTCTTGAATAAACAGTTCTTCTGGTTTACTCCAAAAACTGGTGTTGCCTAGTTCTTATGTGGGTAGCTACAGCTATAGTCACTTGCCTCATGTTCCAGAGCTTGGAAAGCTGATTCTTGGCGGAGACACCCAGGCGGGGTGTCAGACAGTCTATCACATTTGTTGGCAGTGGTGGTATGCTTCCTTGTGCCTGGAACATCCAAACTACCACCAGGACACATTTTTGGGAGACCACTGCAGAGTGGCGCTATTCCCCACATCAATGGAAGCGGTGTTTCGGTGGTGGATGTGACGGGAGATCACTCAGCAGACCTGGTTCTGTATGGGACGCACTGGTGTGGAGGGATGTCATTTGCCAGGACTATGTAGAGAGGCCCTAAAGTTGAAGCAAGTGCATTGCGGAAAGGATATTGCTACCCCGGAGGAGCGATACTGGCTCCAGCAGGACTTACGGAGGTCCTTCCTCGGTGAGCAGCCCCAGCAGGAATGTGTGACCTGACTGGAAGGTCTGGCCTACATAGAGATGGTGCTAGATGAAGTATACCGGGTGCTTCATTGGTACGCTACCTAAGTTTGTCCCTGGCTAAAGGATGATACTCCCATGGAGGGCTATGATTTTGATGGCCCAGGACTTATTTTAGAGAATCCAGCAAGATTTAGACTTCAGAAATACAGTCAAGTGGCAGAGATATGAAATCCAGGATTTTATGGAACTGGATATTCCCAACCATCTCGGATTGCAGGAAAATTTAGATTTTTTTAATACTGCAAGAGTGGGAGCTGGAACAGAAGGACTGTTCGACACTGCTCAACAGCACACCCCAGTGACCCTGGGGTGCAGCGGTGCAGCATTTCCCAAGCTCCAGGGGGTTGGGACAGTCTGCCCCCCTCCAAAGAGTCTGGCAGAAAGAAGGGAGCTCACAGCCCCAGCTGAAGCTCTGGAGAAGAGCATTGCAACCTCTGCCCAGCATCTTCAGTGGCTCCAGGGATCCAGGGAGAGGAGGTGGCCATCCTCCCTCCCAAGCAGAAGCTCCACAGTATGTAGTGGCATTGTTATGGGGATGTGGGGGGGGGCAGCTCGCACTCGGGTGACACCCTCCAGAGGGGGTGACACCATCAAGGAAGCAGATGCAGCGGGTGCTGTCAAGCCCCCCTCCCCTATAAGTGAAGTGATGAAAGCAGCGGTTGCTGCTCAGCTGAAGAGAACTCAGTAGGCAGCACTGTGACAGGGGAGAGCTGCGGGCCATTGTTAGAATGTTTCCACCTCTCGCCCAACCCCCCTTTCTCCTGTCAGCAGCACCGGAGAAGAGAGGGCTTCCTGCCTGCTCTTCTTCCCTCCTCATTGGCCACAGAGGAGGGACAATCAGAAGAAACTAGGGGGGCATCATGGAACAGGTAGTCCCAGAAGATTGGCCGCCCGATTGTTCTCCACAGGGAGCAGGCTACAGCCCCCAGCATGCACTCTGCTGGGGAAGAGAGAGAACCTGTACACAAGCTGAGGGAGTGAATGCTACACTGTAGCAGCTACAGGAGACAAGAAAAAGAAACAGAGGGCTGTGCTGGGGAAGTAATGGCCCCAGCACCACCAGAGAGAGCCACACTGTATCTGCACCACCAGAAAGAGCCACACTGTACCCACACCACCAGAGAGAACCATGCTGTACCCACACCACTAGAGAGAGCCACACTATACCGGCACCACCAGAGAAAGCCACACTGTACCTGAACCACCAGAGAGAACCACGCTGTGCCCGCACCACCAGAGGGCCACGTTGTAGCTGCAACACCAGAGAGAGCCACACTGTACTGCACCACCAGAGACAGCATCACTAGAGAGAGTGCGCCACGCTGTCCAGCACCTCCAGAGAGAGAGTGCCACACTGCCCAGCACCACCAGAGAGAGCCACACTGTACCCACACTAACCAGAGAGAGTGCCCCACACTGCCCAGCACCACCAGAGAGCCACATTTCCCTGCACCACCAGGGAGAGAGTGTTATGCTTCCCAGCACCTCCAGAGAGAGAGTCATGCTGCCCAGCAGCATCAGAGAGAAGGCTACGCTGCCCAGCACCACCAGAGAGAGAAAGACTGAGCCACTGCCAGGGTACAGACATGCTACACTACTGACCAGAGTCGCCCCAGACAACCCAGAGTGAGCGAATGTCCAGCCGGAGGGATCACTGCTGCTTTTTCGCTGGGTCTGGTAAGAGGGCCTGTCGGTCATTATCCATTACTGCTCCTAGGGTCTGAGCCATTAGGAACTGCCAAACCTGCTATTCTCTAGTTCCAATACTGTCTGCAGACCTTATTGACCACTGCAGCGCACGCCAACAAGCTCCACCGCTGAGCTGCCGGACCAAAAATAGGGGGGAGGTGGGTGTGGCACCATGTTTTACCGCACCAGGTGACACCAACCCTATTGACGCCACTGACAGTACTGGAGAGAAGCTGGTTGTCCTTCCTTCCCAGTGGTTGTACAAGCTTCAAAGAGCCGGGGCAGGTGGCCACTCTCCACAGCAGCAGGCCTGTGCCATGGAGCTCCCACCCATAGCTGAAGCGCTGGCATCGGGGCAGAGCATTACTATCCTCTGCCCAGGACCAGTAACATCTCCTGGGTTCTAGGGACAGGAGATAGTGAACCTCTATCCACAGCCACCAGCTCCAGAGACTGGGGATTTAATAGACTTTTCTGTGGAGCAGGAACAACCCAGTGAAACTCCAGCAGAAGAGCTGACATCAAGGCAGAACATCACTGAGCTCTGCCCAGGACCCCTTGGCATACTGTGCATATAGGGAGGGGGGAAGCAGAAGCTGGGTGCCCCCTTGTTAATGGGGTTTGTAGATTCTAATAAGCCCCTCACTTGCAGACCCCACAACCACCAGCCAGGGTTGTGGGGTAGAGGACCTTGTCCTCATCAACATGGTTACAAGGTGCTTTGGGGGGGAAGAGCCCCCTGCCCCAAAGCACCCCCCTATGTTGAGGGCATGTGGTCTCGTATGGTACATCCCCCTTTTCCTGGCCTTCTAGGCTACATGCTCGGATAACAGTCCCTGTATGGATTTTAAGGGGGACCTCACGCCATTGTTTAAAATATTTTGGTGTGGGTGTTCCCCTCAAAATCCATACCAGACCTAAGGGTCTAGTATGGATTTACTGGGGGGACCCCACGCTGTTTTTTTAAAACTTTTGTGTGGGGTTCCCCCTTTAAAATCCATACCAGACTCAAAGAGGAACCCCCCTGACAGCTGATTACTCATCTGTTGTTAAGGATGCGGTGGCTGGCTTCCCAGCCCACTCCTTAACACCAGCTATTCACTGGTTGTTAAGGACGTCGGCACCCCTGCTCCTTAACGCTGAAGCTACTAAATTTAGCTTACATACTAAGCTAAACACTGCTAAATCCCCACAAAAAATACTAAAACATACAAGTTTTTTGTCCACGTTTTCAAAGCAGTTTCATTTATACAGTAATCAGTGGCTATTTTATAGCACTGATCACTGTATAACTGTCACTGGTCCCAAAAATGTGTCAAAAGTGCTCAATCTGTCCGCCGCAATATTGCAGTCCCTCTAAAAATCACTGATCATCACCTCTACTAGTTAAAAAAATAAATAATAAAAAATTGCATAAATCTATTCCCTATTTTGTAGACGCTATAACTTTTGCGCAAACCAATCAATATACGCTTATTGCGATTTTTTTAACCACAAATATGTAGAAGAATACATATTGGCCTAAACTGATAAAGACATTTTTTGGGGGGGATATTTATTATAGCAAAAAGTAAAAAATATTGTTTTTTTTTTCAAAATTGTTGCTTTTTTTTATAGTGCAACAAATAAAAACTGCAGAGGTGATCAAATACCACAAAAAGAAAGCTCTATTTGTGGGGAAAAAAAGGATGTAAATTTTGTTTGGGTGCAGCGTTGCACGACCGCACAATTGTCAGTTAAAGCACCGCAGTGCCATATCGCAAAAAATGGCCTGGTCATTAAGAGGGCAAATCTTCCGGGGCTGAAGTGGTTAATCAGGGCTGGGCAAGGCAATTCCCTCTCAGGCTCTCATGTCTCATACAACTTGTGATGTGTGACAGTGTACTTACAGTACCCGAATTCAGACTCCTGCAGACAATGCTGCTATGGGGAACTTACTGGTGGCAGAATAGACAGGGCGAGGGTCAATGCCGAGCCTCCAGAACATGGACACAGTGACAGGCAGGCTGCAACATCTCAGGCAGCGGCAGGTGCTGTGCAGGTGGACAGTTGACAGCTTCTCAGCTCACACTCAGTCACAGGCACAGGCAGCTCTCTTCAGACGTGCTCCCTTACCTCAGGCTCTGAGCCACGCTGAAGAAGATAGAAGAGGTGGGTGGGTGGGTGGAACTAATTGACTAGGCACGGAGGCTGAACGCTCTGAATGCTGGAGCAACCACGGCCTCTGATGTCGCTGGTTGCTAGATGCCGGGCGGCAGGTGATACTAGCAACCAGTGCAGTGCACAGCTGACCAGGATCGGCCCTGCTCCTGCTGACTGATCCGACCTCCTCCTGACAGGTAGGGTATGGCCGGGCAGCTACTAAGGTACGGGTACTCTGTACTACTCCTGTCAACTTTGCCCG
The DNA here is from genome assembly GCA_037952925.1 of Lithobates clamitans. NCBI lineage: Eukaryota > Metazoa > Chordata > Amphibia > Anura > Ranidae > Lithobates > Lithobates clamitans. Next base: position 8,996,043 of record JBBGZY010000135.1, read on the forward strand.
TGTTGCCAGGTGCCGCCCCCCTTAAAATGCCACCTGGAACCATGGCCTCAATGGGTCCCATTAATAGGCCCTGCCTATTACACACCTTTGTGTCATCAGCTAAATGACATACCATGCCCTACAAACCTTTAGTATATCACTTATATATAGATTAAATAGAACAGGACCTAGCACAGAGCCTTGTGGTATACCACTATTGACTAGTAACTGTTCCAAGTGAACCCCATTTATAACCACTTCTCCTGTTACAAGAGACAGATTAATAAGATCCGTTAACGGTCCAACAACTATACCTCAAAGTTCTTTTACAACTCTGGATGAATATCTTCAGGGCCCATTTGGCTGGCAAAAGACCAGAGCACTTTTTGCGATTCTGCACTGAGTCGCTTTAACTGACAATTGCACGGTCGTGCAACGTGGCTCCCAAACAAAATTGACATCCTTTTTTCCCCACAAATAGAGCTTTGTTTTGGTGGTATTTGATCACCTCTGCGGTTTTTATTTTTTGAGCTATAAACAAAAAAATAGCAACAGTTTTCAAAAATCGCATTATTTTTTACATTTTGCTATAATAAATATCCTCAAAAAATATATAAAAAAAACATTTTTTTTCCTCAGTTTAGCCGATACATATTCTTCTACATATTTTTGGTAAAAAAAAAAAAAATTGCAATAAGCGCTTATTGTTTGGTTTGCGCAAAAGTTATAACGTCTACAAAATAGGGGGTAGTTTTATGGCATTTTTATTATGATTTTTTTTTTTTTACTCGTTATGACGGCGATCTGCGATTTTTATTGCGACTGCCATATTATGGCGGACACATCGAACATTTTTGACACTAGTTCGGGACCATTATCATTTATACAGCGATCAATGCTATAAAAATGCATTGAATACTGTGTAAATGACACTGGCAGTGAAGGGGTTTCCCACTAGGGGGCGGGGAAGGGGTTAAGTGTGTCCTAGGGAGTGATTCTAACTGTTAGGGGGCGTGGCTTACTGTGACACGTCACTGATCGCTGCTCCTGATGAGAGGGCGCAGACGATCAGTGTTGTGTCACTAGGCAGAACAGGGAGATGCCTTGTTTACAAAGGCATCCCCCGTTCTACTGTTCTGAGACCAGATCGCGGGACACCGGCAGACATCGAGTCCGCGGGTCTCACGGGCAGGGTTACAAAGACCGCGGCGGGCAGGTTTAAAGCAGTGTATATACGTTGCTTTGTCTGTCCGTGCCATTCTGCCGATGTAAATGTGCATGAGGCAGTCGGCAAGCGGTTGACCGAGCAAGTTCCCCTACCTCTGTCTCCTAAAAATGAACTGCCATTACTATAACCAATATGATTCCCCAACTTGTTATTGTTAGTGCAATTTATTTCTGAGAAGACTAATTGTTTAAATGGTTTGCTACATCCAGATCTCCCTTAGCATAAAGCCCTGTACACAGACATCGGCTGGTCAAAAAAAAAAAAACATCCGACATTCGGCCCGCGTGTATGCCACCCTGTCCGATAGAAGCCGGCCATTTGACCGGCTTCTGTCGGATGAGGATGCTGGAAAACCAGCAGCTGACCATCTCCTAAACAGCACTCTGGCGGAGAGCGCCGATTGGAGGGTTCTGGCAGGTTGGGCCGTCCCCCTGTCAGAACACAACAGCTCAGCAGGGAAGATCGCTATACTAGCTTCACATAGTTAGTACAGCGGCTGTGACCGGAGCTGACATGTTTTTTTTTCATTCAACCTGCTGGGTTGAATGAAAAAAGAAACTCATAAGGTGTACAAGGCTTAAGTGTTGTGCCCAGCTTTAGATTTAGTGATCTTATTGTTTTTTTTTTTAATTATATTTTTTGTTTGTAAACAAACCAGTTAGGGTCCAGGATGATGTCATTCATATGGTCATTTGGTATATTTGTTGAAAGACATCAGGAAGAATCCCCGGTTTGTTTACAAACATCAGCCAATCAGTGGTCAGTCAGATAGTGGTGGTATTATGACAGACCAACAGCTGGTTTGTTTATAAACAGAAGCCGGCCAGGAATATACCATTTAGCATCATTAGTAGGTCAGTTTGTTTTGTAGTTCACTGAACTCCGAACAGGTTGGTTTTGAGTTGAACTCACGCTTGATGTGAACCCAAGGCTCATTCCTACAGACAAGGTTGAGAGTTATGCCGCGTACACACGATCGGAAATGCCGCCAACAAAACTCTGATGAGAGCATTTTTTCGGAAAATGCAACCGTGTGTATGCTCTATAGGTCTTTTGCTGGTGGAATTCCAGGGAAAAATTCCTATCCGAAAATGCAATTCGGATGCGCAAAAAATCACACATGCTCGGAAACAATTTGACGCATGCTCGGAAACATTAAGCTTCATTTTCTCGGCTCGTCGTAGTGTTGTACATTACCGCGTTCTTGACGGTCGAAAGTTCAGAGAACTTTTGTGTGACCGTATGTATGCAAGGCAAGCTTGAGCGGAATTCCGTCGGAAAAACCATCCAAGTTTTTTCTGACTGAAATTCCGGTCGTGTGTACGTGGCATAAGATTTGGTGACGCACATTCTGTTCTGCTCATTGTTCTCATTCCTACTTTTTTGACTTTTGATGAAATAATCAGGCTGACAACCAAGCATACTGCTCAGTTACAAATGTCTTGATTCTTCCATTGATATATATTATTAATCATATATGCCTGGATTCTAGAACTGTGTAATTTTCCATGGACTGACAAATCTTCAAAGAAATGTGCAGAATAATCACAACAAACATAATAGCAAAACTACTATTCTAAATAGGTAAATACATTCAAACTGCATAAATGACAGATTAAATGGTAAATTTAAAAAAATGTTAACAAATTCTACACATTATTTTCAACATTTTCATCATGGACAAAGTAACCATGTTTTGTTTTATTTAGGTCGCTTCCCACAACAGAGCAAAGGCACATATATACCAGTTCCTATTGTGGATGAACTGGAAGAAGGAAAATGGGGAGCAAAAATTACTCTAATTGAAGGAAACTCTGTCAGCTTGAATATTTTATCAGCTCCTGACTGCATCATAGGCAAATTACGCATGTATGTTGCTGTTTTAACCCCGTATGGTATTTTGAGGACACCTAGAAGATCTGACACTGATACATACATTCTATTTAATCCTTGGTGCAAAGGTAAGAAACATATTGTAATAGAAACTTTAGCATGCAAAACGCATTCATAATGTCTCTTATATGACTAAAATAAGCAACCTTGATTTCAGGCTCAGTGGTGCAGTTCAAACATTTGGACTTACATACAGTGTGCTATGAGGGTGGACTCCCAGACTGCTGCATGCAGCCCTTTCTATAGACTGTAGTGATAGGCATCCTCCAAGGGCACTTATTGCTGCGCTAGTTTCACAGTTTGCAAACTGTGGGCCTTTTTTTGTACCTGAATCAAAGGCTTAAGGCCCACTTAACACTTTGCTAGTGCAGTAATGTACAGGTTTCCACAGCAAGTTAATGCACATTATATGCCTTAGCACACTGCAGTGACATTTATTTTGAATGGAACCCCGATGTAACCCAATGCATTGTAGTGCACCACAATGTGTGGTAAAATACTACCATACAACGTGGAGCACTGTGTCAGAAAATAGCTACATGTCCATTTTTATTTGTTCTCATGTTTTGGCAGTCTACTCATATAAATAACCTGCCTTAATGAAACACGGGTTAACGTGCTTATACATTAACACACTGCACCAAAATAAATACTGTATTTATCGGCGTATAACACGCACCGGCGTATAACACGCACCCCAAGTTTAGGAGGGAATTTTAAGGAAAAAAAAACTTTTAGGAGGGAAGTTTAAGGGAAAAAAAACTTACATTTAAATGCCCATCATTGCAGCCTTCTCAGTGCAGCCTTGCCCCAGTGCAGCCATGTCAGTGCAGCCATGTCAGTGCACCCTTTCATTGCAGCCATGTCAGTGCAGCCTTGTCAGTGCAGCCTTGTCAGTGCAGCCTTCCCCAGTGTCCATTGCAGCCTTATCCCAGTGCAGCCTTGCCCCAGTGCAGCCTTGCCCCAGTGCAGCCTTGCAGCTCGCAGTTTGAAAATGGGCCGCTCCCCTGCGATCCTGTGATCCCCTGCGATCCTGAGCTTCAAAATCGCCGACCGCAATTTGAAAATGGTGCCGCCGGCGCCGAAATACACAGAGCCGGTCCTCGGCTCTTCTCGGCGGCTCTCGTTCACTTTCGGCTCCACTCGTAGTCCCGCCCGGGATGGGCGTGACTGTGAGCGGAGCTATCCTAACCTAGCCGAGTACACTCGGCTAGGTTCAGGCGGCGCTCGAATGATCCTGAAAGTGGCCGAGAAGAGCCGAGGACCTGCTCTGTGTATTTTGGCGCCATTTTCAAATCGCGGACGGCGATTTTGAAGCTCAGGATCGCAGGGGATCGGCGTATAACACGCACCCGTGATTTTCCCCTGATTTTAAGGGGAAAAAAGTGCGTGTTATGCGCCGATAAATACGGTAAGTATAAATGGACCCTTTGTGTTACCATTATTCTATCTATGTATGTAGCTATCTAATGAGCAATATAATTTTAAGTCCACAGCATCTATTGAAACGATACCAACTTTTTACATATTGGTTTGTGATCCTTTAAGGAAAAGCAGTGAAGTATATTTATTATTAATGTTGGTGCATTATGCATGAACAACTTTTTAATTTGTCAGCAGCCATCTGCAGGTGACTATGGAGTCCTTGTACAGACACAATAATCTTTGTTATGTTCCCAGTTTCTCTTTGGCATCAAGCAACATTTAAATGTTTCCTGTGAAGGTGTTCACAGACATAGATGACTCCTGATCTAGTTATTCTATGACAAGTTGGGTGACTAATGTTCATGCAGCCAAAGCTTTTTAGGGGAATAGCATACTTTCACAAACTCATCCTGAGCAAACTAGCAGACTCTATGTCCACAGAATTTACTATGCGCCTGTGATGTGCACACATGTGGGCTACAGCATATGCATGTGAAATTTACCAACAGGGGTTGTTTGCTGTGGAATATACAATCCAGCAAATAAATGTACTGTATACTCTCTAAGCCATGGATAGCCTAAATTATAAAAAAAAAAAAATATTTTCTCTACTGTTTTTGGGTCTGTGTGTGCTTTTGTTGAGCACACCATAAATAAATCTTATCACATCAATTGTTAAAGAAAAATGTTTAAAACTTTATTTTGTAAAAAGCCTCAGTGATGTATATACAGTTATTGTACTGCACTTGCATGCATACAGAGTTCAATTTATTTATTTTTTTCATCTGTTTTAAAAATGCTACTATGCAGTCTGTAGTGCACATTATTAAAAAAAGAAGATATGAAGAAAAAATTATTTGGATGTTCACCATGAGTGTCAATCAGCTATATGGGTGCAGAGATTGTGATCGCTAGGTATGTGAACGTCCACATGCATGTCCATTCATACTTGGGTGCTAATGCGCATTTCCAAAATGCATGGCAACACACCTGCTCTATGGAGTTTATTTACTAAAGGCAAATAGACTGTGCACTTTGCAAGTACAGTTGCACTCTGCAGGGGCATTTGCTCTAGAGGTTAGTAAATAAGGTGAAGCAAAAAATGCCCAATCACAAGCAAGGAATAAAAAAAAATAAAAAAACAGCATTTTTGCTTACATGCGATTGGATGATGGAAGTCAGCACAGCTCCTCCTCATTTAATAAGCTCTGGAGCAAATGCACTTGCAAAGTGCGACTGCACTTGCAAAGTGCACAGTCTATATGCCGTTAATAAATCAACTCCTCTCTGTGATGTGACGTGGCGTCATTAGTGGTTAATGGCACCACAATTCATTGTACAGTAGAGTACAATGCACTGCAGAGCCCCAAAAAGCACATATTATGCATGATGATGCACTGCGCTGCCAAAAAAGGGTTGTGTATTTCTTTTCAACCTATGGTATATTAAATCCCATTCATAATGAGCACAGTGCACTAATAAACTGAACTGAAATGCTTAAAACATATTTCCACTTTTGCAGTTTATTTTGGGAAAACCCCACTACTGTATAGGTTTGTTAGTGTTCCTATTCACACAGTATACTAGGAAAAATGTTTTTACAAATATTTCTTAAAAAAAAAACAGAATCTTGCGAGCTACCATGTAAAAATCCAAGTTATAAATAGAGATGATTGAAGGACAGCTGCGAGCATTGATCACATTCCATATGTTTGTGCCAAAAAGTTTTATACCAATATAATGCTGCAGTTAAATATATAGGAATAGAATTCCCCTATATAGGAATAGAATATCTCACCACCATTTAACTGCAGCCAGTAATATTATGATGTAGTACGGTTACCGCATGATTACATTTGGATAGCGCAGCATTATATTGGTATAATACAAATATTTCTTACCTTTTAGATGTTTAATACCGTAGTTTATTTACTAAAGACATTCCACTTTGCACTACAAGAGTATTTGTAGCTGCTGAGTTTTAATTTTTTTTTTTTGCAGGCGGAACTCTGCTTTAAGTTTACAAATTTGATTGCTATACTGCTCTGACAAAACAGCGATAAGGGTGGAGCTTACCTTAAAATCTAAAAACACATTGCTTTAAGCCCTTAAGCTCTAACAATGTAGTAGCTCTGGTGCAGAACTGGAAGCCCAGTAGCTGATTAATTCAGGTCCTTTGCTAAGTGATGATCCCCAGCTGTAAAAGCCAGTGGTTTCCGTCCTAAATCCCACTGGACCTTCACACAGCTGCTGAAACACAGTTCCTAGGCTAAAGTGGTTATAGGATAGTTTAGATTTTTCTAATGGAAATTTGAGCATCTTGTAGTGAACACACATTTTAATTTATTATAATAAATTAATGAAATAAATAACATGGCTAATCAATACATCCTTTTAAGGTAGCATAGCCTTGGATGCCTATTCTTGGTACTGTATTGCAAACTTGTGTTTATTATTCATTTCCTTTGTATTTATACATTTGTATTTGTACATGTATTTGCAACAACTTTTGATTTTTGTGCTCTCCTGCATAGACGATGCTGTTTACATAGACGATGCAAAGGAAATAGAAGAATATGTAATGAATGACGTGGGTGTCATTTTTCATGGAGAACTGAATAATATTAAGAGACGACCCTGGGAGTATGGGCAGGTGAGAATCTTGTAAATTAGTGAGCTTGAAGCTTGTCATATATAATTCATTTCATAAGTTGATGGAATGTATGCAGTGTAAAAAAGAAAGCTTTTTTTTGAACATGATGATAGGCTGCAGTGGATAAAGGAATCTTCTGAATTGATAAATCAATATTTATACACATTATTTCTGCTATATGTTGGGAATACGGGACTGTAGTCCTGAAGAAACCTTCTAGAGCTCTTTCCAGGCAGCTTGATCTACTGTATGTATCTCTTAAAGCTAAACATCAGCCTTACCTTCAGTCTTGCACAGGCTCCTCTACTGCACTGTAATTTCTTACTCTGATTTTACTGCACACTGTGAGATTCACAAAGTGTAAATTAGAACCTGCAGCAAATCATATAGAGACTATTTTCCTGGCTGGAGGACATTCAGATTCATCTAGTTCTTTCCTCATCAGACTTACTGTCCCAGGCCTGCCACATTCATTCATTGGATTTCAGTCGTTTACATCATGGAGTCACAGCATCCCATGTTGGAATTACCTATTACTCCTCCAAACTGACACCTGCCCATTTAGACATCTTGATATTTACATAATCTGTCCCAAGACCCAGCCAGGTCTGAGGGATCTCTGGGGAGTACTGAGACTGGGTGCTGTGGTGTGTACAGCACCCTGCTGCTGGCCTCTCCCACCATTCCTGGTCTGCCTTCATTGCATTCTAAAGCACAAAGACCTACTGAAGACATCATTGGGTCCAAAATAAGATATGAAATGAAAACAGAAATGATTTTTTTTTTAAATGTATTATTAGTATATCAATAAAGAGGGAGAGAGAAACCAAGACTTATGCCCTGTACACACGGTCAGACTTTCCGACGGAAAATGTGCGATCGGAGCTTGTTGTTGGAAATTCTGACCGTGTGTGGGCTCCTTTGGACTTTTTCCATCGGAATTTCCGACACACAAAGTTTGAGAGCAGAATATAAAATTTTCCGACAACAAAATCCGATTGTTTAAACTCCAATCGTGTGTACACAAATCCGACGCACAAAGTGCCACGCATGCTCAGAATAAATTAAGAGACGAAAGCTATTGGTTAGTGGCGTTTTACGTCACCGCGTTCAGAACGATCAGATTTTCTGACAACTTTGTGCGACCGTGTGTATGCAAGACAAGTTTGGCCAAAAATCTGACAGATTTTGTGGTCGGAATGTCCAATCAATGTCCGATTGTGTGTACAGGGCATAAAAGGTAAAATATAGGCAGATCAAACTTCAGCTTTAACAGTATTATCATGCTAACAAAACAAACAAAAACTAATAGAAATATGTATGTATACAATTTTAACAAACTATAACACATAAAACATTCCTTCTGTCATTCCATTAAAAAAAAAAAAATAGGAAAAGCATTAAACCATATTGCTCCTTTTGATAATCGATCACTAAAACTGCTATGGTTTTTGGATCAGTGCTCATTTTTAAACACATTTTTTTTTATATTTGTTTTCCATTATTTCATATCAAATCTATATTCTTACAAATTATATGTAATACACTCTGTACCTAAGACAATGGGTTTTCTAAACAGAAAGCAAAACAGAAACAGTTTGTTCTCGGGCTGTTTCTCTCTAATCGAGAGCTCTAACTGCTCTAACCGAGCACCATACTGCACATACTGCCAGTAGCATAAAATCATGTCATATATTATGTCATATATTATGTCATATATTATAAATCTATTGATGAATTTCAATAGTCCAACCACATTTGAGATCATACAATACATTTGTCCTAAAGAAGAGGGGGCATCTGTACCCCTGAATTGTGTTGGATTTTTTTTAATTGATTATGTAATCAATTAATTGATTATGTAATAAAACATCTGTTTGGACTCGCTGATGTAGCACTTTCTTACTTCTTGTATAAATGGAACTTTCTCAACACCCACTAATTTTTGGGTGTTTTTCTGATATTTGCAAGCAGCATAATTTAAGCAAATTAGCTTGATTAATAAGATGATCTCTAACAATGCTGAAAACCCATAATGGAAAATGTTTCACCTCTGTTTGTGTGTACTTCATTCTAATTAAAAGTCTGCATGTATCCACAAACAAAAAAGGTATGGAGTAGAAAATGTCACCCCACTGACCTATTCATCTGTATGTGTGCTTTTAGTTTCAGCCATTAAACTCTGTAAACAGCTTTTTTTTTTAATTTCAACAAAGCAGGTAGCATTAATGTGAAAAAAGGAAAGAGTAAATATAAAAAATATTTACATCTAACCTGTATTGTGCTTGTAATATTCACATCACCTCTTAAAAAAAAATATGTTCACATTTTGTCCTGATCAACATACAGCATTTTATATTCCCTTCAAAAACCCTAGGATGTAAAGTATTTAAGACTGAAGCAATAAAAATGGTTATCATGAATATACCATAGCTTTCAGCTGAATAGGGAACCAGCATAATTTACTCACGGGTCACTCTGTCTAACAAGTTAAGAAAAAATCTGTTTAATGTCATTACAGTTTGAAGAGCAGATACTTGACGCTTGCCTATATTTAATGGACAAAGCTGAATTAGATCTCTCAGGAAGAGGAAACCCTATCAAGATCAGTCGTGTTGGATCAGCAGTCGTATGTATTTCTGTTTTTTTCCAGCTGCATATTTGTCCAACTATGCCATAATGTAACCATGTAAACCCTTAAGTGAGTTTGTTTTTTTAAATCATTTTTGTTTTTTGGATAAATTTAGCCATTAAAACTTAGTTTAGGTCTGTGCGCAGGGGTAATGCGTGCAAAACCAGACATACATCCCAGAATTCTTCACTGCCATTTTTTTCTCTTTAATCAGCAGGATGGGCTTTCTCAGCTAAGCATGCCCTTCTGCCTGCATGTCTGAGCTAAGAGCAGATGGTTTACAAGAAGTTAATTCTATATGAATCATCTGCCCTTAATCAAGATGGCCACAGCTTGAATTGCTATAGGGGGGTGTTTTTCAAAGTGATTTCTCAACAAAAAAGGCATGGATATCAGGAAGGATGGGTGAGTTTGCTTTGAATATTAAACATGAATTACATTTTATATCCTGATATAGTCATCTCTGTTAATACAGAGTTAATACAGTTAAGGTATCTACAACAAACATACTTTACCCCTAAAAGACTATTTTTAACTTGCCATAAATGCGAAATAGAACAGGAGGACTTCTGCCATACAGTATGGTCCCATAATAAGATCAGACCATTCTGGTCAGCAGTCACTGCATTCATTTCAGAAGCATTCAAGCTCCCTAATGTTTGTAGCCCCAAATGGTGTGTTTGAAGATGTTGAGCTTCCTACCAAGACCAAGTTTTTTTCCCATTTACTGCTTTATTATGCCAGAAAAATAATTGTATTATATTGAATATGGCCTGAACCCTTACATATTGGTCTGTGGCATTGGCTAATCAATCAAAATTCTCCCATTATACAAATTGACTTTCGAGGCAAGGGGGTGACCAACTAAGTTTACCAAAATTTGGGGTCCTTGGTTAGACGTGCAAAACACAAGTGAATCTGCTAAATTTGATATCTGATCCTCCATTATAGTTTTAACGTTCTAAGGCCCTGCTACCGCTTGGCGAGTTGGTCTATACCCCCCCCCCTTTTTTTAATAATGAGGTCAGAATTCTGATGAATAATACAGAGGCGACAACGATAATGATAACTTAATGATTTCAGGGATATAATGAGTATCTCAGGTGATTGCATTTGCTCTCCCTACATGGAAATCATTGTCTTGGGTACGGTACGATCTATTCTAGTCTGTTTACTGTTTTAGGTAATTGGTCAAGCAGATGTGACTAATTAAGATGTATGTTTCTGCAAGCTTTCATCTCATTTAACTATTATACTGGATACTGGATATATATATATTTTTACCTTTCATGGGCCGATTTCCTGTATAAGCTTTGTCATTGGACAAGATTAAGAATATTGAGATGTTCTTATATGCCTTTTATATGTATAATATGTATGCATCTCCTTTAATTTTCCAATAAAACAAGTTTAAAAAAATTAATTACAAAGTAATTTCAGTTTGTGGTGCTCAGATACAGTTTAGTTCTGCTTTAACCACTTCAACCCCGAAAGATTTGGCTGCTCAATGACCAGGCCATTTTTTGCAATACGGCACTGTGTCGCTTTAACTGACAATTGCGTGGTTGTGCATTACTGTACCCAAAATTGACTTCCTTTTTTCCCACAAATAGAGCTTTCTTTTGGTGGTATTTGATCATCTCTGCGGTTTTAATTTTTTGCACTATAAACAAAATTTAAAAAAACCACAATATTTTGTACATTTTGTTATAATAAATATCCCCAATTATTTTTAAAAAAGCTAATTTTTTTCTCAGTTTAAGCCGATATGTATTCTTCTACATATTTTTGGTAATAAAAAATCGCAATAAGCGTATATTGATTGGTTTGTGCAAAAGTTATAGCGTCTACAAAATAGGGGATAGAATTATGGCATTTTTATTATTATTATTTTTTTTATACTAGTAATGGCGGCGATCTGCGATTTTTATCGGGACTGCGACATTATGGCGGACACATCGGACACTTTTGACACATTTTTGGGATGACTGACAATTATACAGTGATCAGTGCTATTAAAATGCACTGATTACTGTGTAAATGTCACTGGCAGGGAAGGGGTTAACACTAGGGGGCGATCAAGGGGTTACCCGTGTTCCCTAGTGTGTGTTCTAACTGTGGGGGGAGGGGACTGACTAAGGACATGACAGTTCGTGGTTTCTAGCTATTAGGAAATCACGATCTCCTCTCCTCTACTCACAAAACAGGGATTTGTGTGTTTACAGAAACACGTGTCCCTGTTCTGCCTCTCGTGCCCGCAATCTCGTATGACCGGCGGTCACCGTGACCGGCCACGAGCATCAGCACCCCTGAAGTGCAGCGGGCGGTGCGCTCCTGCTATCCCGCTTAAAGGAGCCAAGGTACAGCTATGACGGCTCATGGAATTGTGCTGACCTGCCGCCGTATAATGACGGCGGCTGGTTGGCAATGGTTAATGGCATCCCTAAGCACCTTAAAAAGGTGTGTTTTAGTGCACCAGAATGCATAGTAATAAATGTAAAAACAAGTGGCCACTGCCCCCACAATGAACACCCAGCACATAGCACTATGACAGAAAAGGTGTCGGTGCGTTGCCTGACCAATATATTGAAAGTTAAAAAAAGTGTCCACTTCCCTCACCTATAACTGTTCTTTGCAGCAAGGGGCACTGGAAGGGCGACGTATGTCAAACAAAACCAAAGAAATTTCCAAGCTCATTTTACCGACCAGCTTTCGACCAACCAAATTGACCTGTCTAACAATATGCGTTAAAAACAGGGGTTTAATCTGCACACATTTGCAAATACATGCATAAGCTACAGGCCCCGTCAAGGCACCCCATTATTTTCTGTAGTCCTAACTCTAACATCTGAGAGTCTCCACAATGGAAGCACATGCATTTTAATGGATAGAGAAAGGGCAGGGGAGCCTGGAAGGTGCCCACCCCTTCTTAAAGGCACAGGGGCACACTGAACACCCAGCACATAGCACTATGGCAGCAAAGGTGTCAGTGCATTGCCTGACCAATATATTAAAAGTACAAACAAGTGGCCACTGCCCCCACCTATAACTAGTAATATAGTACCATGTGTTCTAATGTAATGTGTTAAAAAAGTGCAAGCGCTCAAAGGATACGCTTTCCTATTGCAGCACATGTTGTCAATCACAAAACACATAAAACACACATTAACTGCACACGCTGTCGCACCCGTATAGTTGTGAATGAGAGTTAGCAATTATTTGTTTGATTTTGTGCCCAGTTCCAAGAAAATGTATTAAGAGAGCAATCTGAGGGAATTTGTGCAAATACCAACTATTCTAAGCCATCGTCTTATTTTTTCCCCTATACAAAGGAAACTGAAAGATATCAGTCCTTAGTAGTCAGGAAGGAAGTAGTGACTTCTTTCTAAACAGCCTGTCACAGACCTGCCCCTTTATTTATATTCAGGTATAGGTCAATAAACATACTGGGCCACTTCACATCCCTCCCTAGTATCCAAGCCTTGGGTTTATTCAATGAAATAGTGCAAGAAGCAATGCATAACATATGAATTGTGGTGCACAATGCTAACAGTCACAATCAATCATGTACTACTACTGTAAAGTATATTATGATTGGTTGCTATTGGTTCCTACAGTTTTCTTCTTGTCCTGTTTATTACATGAGCTGAGCTTCTTACAACATGTAGAAAATGGCACAAATGAGCTCCATGAGCTTTATTTTACCTCTAGTTCTCTCCCTGCCCGAAGCCATCCCATAATTAGTCTCGCCTTAGGCTACACTTAAAATGCAACTCTGTTTATTGCTGGCTATTGTCTACATGCTGCAACAGTCTAGACTGAGAAAACAGCAGCAAAAAAAAAACCCAGTACAATCTCTGTCCCTATTTACTCTTCAACCTTAGCCATATGTAATTACTGGGTTACATGCAAATGTACTTCCTTTACAAAAATAAATAGTGAATGTATGCTATTTAGGCCACATTTTTAAAGCCTGCACTTTAAAGGTGAACTCCAGACAAACAGCTAAATACCCAATTAAAATACTTATATTGAAGCTGATTTACCTGGCAGACTTAGGCCCGTGACCTGACTCTACTGCTGTTACAGCAATACAGCATGCCCCCACGCTATGACTGGACAGTCAAGGAGCAGCAGAACATTGATGAGTAATTTCTTTGTTCCCTTCTGTCAGTACATGGGTATTATGCACACATGATTGGCTCATAGCAATAGCCCTCTGTCTCCCAGTCTGAGTGCTGCTGTACAGTGGTTTAGCGGCTGATACCAAGTCAAATTTAGGTATTCACGCTTGCTGCATTTATTTTATGATATTTGAATCCATTATTTGACATGCTTGTTACCTGCTCGAAATCCAGCTTTTACCTATAATTTCACTTGTATTTTAAGGTTCTTTGATGTATTTTTGTATGTTTCTATAACATATTTTGCTTTGGTGCATTTTTGTTCCTAAGCAATCAAATGCTGATTAGGCCATCCCAAAAAAAAACTGTTTGACTTAGCCATAGGGCAATTGTAAAAATAGTGTTTTTAACTTGTGGCTGGTAGGAACACCAACTCCTGCATGTCTTACATGCTTTTATATCCCTTGCCACTTGTCAGAAAAAGGGTGAGGTTTAAAAAAAAATGAAACCTGATTGCATAGCTCCCAACTGTCTCTGATTTCAAGGGACTGTTGCTGATTTGGAGCAATGTCCCTCTGTCCCTCCCCCCCCACCACTCATTTGTCCCTCATTTTGGTCTGATTCATATAGTTGTGTATAAAATGCACTTTTTATCATTCATCAAGTGTTTCCCAGTGCTAAACCTTTCATCCAAATTCTAAATTGCTGCATTTGTAAATTTTAAAACCAATATAAAGGAATAGTAGTGGTAAAAATAGCCCTTGTGGATTTGATTAACATTTTTTTTGGTTAATTCTCCTTTAAGGGGGTGTGGCAGGGGACGTGCCTTATGCCTACATACGTTTGATAGTAGGTGTTCCTCATTCCCATCTCAAAATGTTGGGAAGTATGTGATTCAAAAGAAATGGAAGACAAGTAGGTGTGTGAATAGTTGCCTGAATAAAATTACATACCAGTAGTGTATAGTGATGTCACTCATGTAAGTCACTTTTAAATACCTTACAGTCCTAAGGTAAATCATGCCCTTTGTATGTAAACAAATTTAAGAGATTTTTACTTTATTTTTTTAGCCTCCCTAGTCCCTAGTTATGATCTGACTGATTGCACATGCAATCCCACCATTTGTGTTTTAAGACATTTCATTGTGCCTGCTCAAGTCATTGTCCATTATTGCATGTGATGATATCCTACTTTACTGCAATATCCTATATAGCATAATACCATTGTGAATTGTCTCTTAGTTTCCCTTTTGAACTGTAAATGATGAAGCTGCATAGGATATAGGAAGTCATGAAAGGCTTCTTACTTATAAGAAGAAGCATGTTATTATGCTTTTAGTCCTGCATGATAGAAAGTGGCAGGCCTATATCTAATGTTCAGCAATAAGTCATTTACAGTAATTGACTGAACAATAACAAAGTATAATGGTTTGTGACATCAAAGAGACACAGAGAAGCTCTAGGGAAGTCAAAGAAGTTGACTTAAGACTTAATTGAGGGTAACATTTTAACATGGTTTCAAAAGCATGTAACGAGGTAGATAGTAATGGAGGCAGATAGTGTAAAAAGTTTAGAACAACTGGTGGGAATAAGGAATCTCACTGAGAGATATCTGTCAAATGTATTATATTGGAATTTCTTTAAATATTATAAAAGCAGTATAAACCATTCTATATAAGTTCAAGGGGTCAAACAAGGCAAATAAGTGGGTTCCAGGCCCAGGAGGAAGTGCAGTAATCTGTCTGCCATTTTATTGCTGAAATTCATACCACTACTGATCAAATCCAGAGGAGATAGTTCTAATTTTTAATTGATTTCTTGTTGCTCTTTTCCTATTTGAATCCTAATTGTGTTTATTTTTTGCTATTCATTTTTAATTCAGCTAGGCTGCAGCTCATATCCAAAACATCATTTCCCTACCCTACCCTTGGCGCAACATCTTTCTTTCCTTGCCTTTTTTGTACTCCGCTAAATGTTTGTTATGTGGAACAGAGAGGAGATAAGGAGGTCCAGCTGTGGTCCATGGGAGACAAAAGCCAGTAGACGTTATTGAAGCAATGTAGTTTTTTAAAGGATAGACACACACTTGTGTGTACCTGCCAAGATAGGACGTCTGTGTTCATGAAGAGCATAGCAAAGCATAATTAAATAGATAAAGTGATGCGCTCGTAATATCTATAGGATATCCTACTAATTGAATGTGCTAACAAGTCACATTCAACATGTGGATACTTTGTTACAAACTATACAAAAACTTGAACAGTGATTAGCATAATATAAATAAATATAAATACAATGTGTTCAAAAAGTCTACTGTGAAAGTCTAATTAGAGACCTCCCGGGATATATATCCAAAAGTTAGTTCACCATTGATTTTGTGAAATAATAAACAAACAAAATATGTGAAAAAAAGTTGGTGAAAAAATATAATGAAAAATTATAAAGAATATATTAAATAGATATGTAGTTGGCAACAATTATAAAGGGTTACAATTGTGTGAATTTCCATACACCTTAGTTGAAGAGGTGATTCCTTTGCAGGTTAGAAGAAAAATAATGATGATACCTCTTATGTGTGTTGAACAAGGCTTACTGAGTCTGGATTCATCAGCAGAGGATAGGCTTACATCCACCGGCTTGAATCATTTAATCTCTGCTTCTCTCGTTCATATGCTTTTCCCCATATGAAATACAAAAGTGGGAGAAGACCATTGCGCACATAACTTCTACTAAATAGAGTTAGCAAAGAGCCCAATAGATCCACTCACATGATATAGAAGGTATAGATCGCATTTCTCTGATATATGGTCAGTAGAAAACACTCGCCTCCATGTCCCTCCTTGCTGCTGCTTTTAGAATCACTGCAGGCTGAACACTGACAAGAGCTGACAGGCTCCTTCTTTTTATTTTTTGCGCTATTAACAAAAAAAGAACAACAGTTTTGAAAAAAATACAATATTTTGTACTTTTTGCTATAATAAATATCCCCATTTTTTTTTTAAACATTTTTTTCTCAGTTTAGGCCGATATGTATTCTTCTACATATTTTTTATAAGAAAAACGCAATAAGCGTATATTGATTGGTTTGCGCAAAAGTTATAGTGTCTACAAAATAGGGGATAGATTTATAGCATTTTTATTATTATTATTATTTTTACTAGTAATGGCAGCGATCTGCGATTTTTATCATGACTTTGTCACAAAGTTAGTCATTACGCAGTATTCACAAAGCCAGTTACTTGCAGGTATTGGGGCTGATCTGAGGTGTGATGGTGCAAAGCTCAGTTGATTTCTTACTATTATTCAAGTTGTTTTAAAGCATTTACTTAACTATAAAGATTCATTTCCATGTGAAGTTAACAATTTTTTTGTTTTTTTTATGTAGCTGGCACTCTCAATTTCTTTGAAAATATGTTTTCGCGCACTATGCCCAAAAGGTTGCCCCTGGATTAGAGCAACCTTCATCTTGTGCTGCTTCATACTAGTTTCACCATCAAAACCCGAGTTAAAGTAGTCAAATCCACACATCCTGGAACCCCACATCCGCCATCAACTGCCCCCGCAAACGCCCCCCCCCCCCCCCCGGACTGCTAAGTCTAAAATGCCCGGGCCTATTTTTTGCCCCTGGACAGAGCTAAACCTATTTTACAAAGAAGAATAGGCAAAAATGTCACTCTCTAGATGTGCAAAGCTGGTAGAGACATACCCAAAAAGACTTACAGCTGTAGTTGCAGCGAAAGGTGGTTCTACAAAGTATTGACTCAGGGGGGCTGAATACAAATGCGCGCCACACTTTTCAGATATTCATTTGTAAAAAAAATTAAAAACCATTTATCATTTTCCTTCCACTTCACAATTATGTGCCACTTTGTGTTGGTCTATCACAAAAAATCCCAATAAAATACATTTACGTTTTTGGTTGTAACATTTCAAGGGGTATGAATACTTTTTCAAGGCACTGTATCTTTGGACAATGACATCACCAAGGATCTCCCAGCTGGTTTTCCTGCAAAGAGAAGCAGTTCAGGAGTCTGAATTGTCATTTAGTGACAATAGTTTTTTTGAAAAAAATCTTTTAAATGTCACTTTTACTGGCATACATCCTACAGATGTAACACTTCATGTGTAGGTTTACGGCATCTCCCTAGCATGTTTGTGATATGTTTAACTGTTTAGAGAACATCCAGTAAACTGAACTTTCACTCATCACTAAACGGCAGTATAACTGAAGTCCTTAAAACTGAATTCTAGTTTGAAGTGACCCTTATGACCCCCTCAGCTTACCCATTCTCCCTGGGTCTCTCTGGCACACAACTTTTTTAAAGATAATCAACCATATGTTTTTTCCAAAATTCTTTTGGATGGTCCAATTATGTCACAGGTTATTGCTCCTCTCTAGCACCTATGGAGGGTATTTTCTTATGGCTGTACTGAACAATGCTCATGTAATCATGTGTGAGTGAGCATCATAAAGTTCCTGTAGCCTTCTAAGCCCAGGAAAGGAAATAATGTGCTCCAAGGGAGTGGGTCTATAACAGCCTGGACTTGGAGGAAGTAGGATTAAATGATGCTAATTGTTTATTTAACCTGGATAAATCCAGAATTCAGTGGCAAAAAAAAATGACTGCCGGGGACATATCCCGATGAAGGTAAGTATTGCAGGCCAACTGTATTTTTAATTTTGCTGGGTTGTTCATTTTATTTACATTTTTAAGTGTAGTTCTGAGTTAATAATGTCACATGATATAAACAATTTTTGTGCAATTGTGCAAAAATCTGACAGTGTATAGTAAATAAATGATCTCAAGAAAATAGCTAGGAGCCTAGTTTTGTCAGCAAAAACAGATCTAGAAAACTTTGATTTGTTTGGCCCTGTTTGTCCATATTTAAAATAACCAATGCTATAATTTGTCAATTTTGACACAGGCCAAAACCTACACTATTATTAAGATAACACACTTTGTGTGGTAAACTGGAATATACAAACTATAAATAGTGGTAAACAAAAAAAAAAAAAACACTATCATATCAAACCAATATGACTATAAAGGAGTTTTAGGATACATGAACAGACATTTTATTAGTATTACCTAATTTCATTAATAGAGAATGGTATATATGTCTGCTTGTTTTTTATGGAAACTTTTTTTTTCTTTTTAGATAAATGCCAGAGATGATAATGGTGTGGTTGCGGGAAACTGGAATAATGATTATACCTATGGTGTTGCTCCATCTGCTTGGACTGGAAGTGTAGACATCCTACTAGAATTCTTCAGTTCTAAATTACCAGTTAGATATGGACAGTGTTGGGTCTTCGCTGGAGTATTTACTACATGTAAGCAATAAATAACACACACAATCTTCTCTACAGGTTTAAGCACTCTCATACTTGTATATTATGTGAAAACCACAATTAATGTTTGACTAGACTGTCAAAAATGCAAAAAGAACCACATGTGTTGGTCAACATTACACCCCGATACTTTTCACACTTCTTAACAATGGAAACTGTAAACAATGTAGATAGTGATATGCTTACTACATAATTTTTCATTCAAAATGAAAAATTCCTTCAAATATAGTGCCTGGGAGGTCCCCTTAGTCTGCCTGTAAAGCAACACATCTGTACCATGTACAGAACATGATGCAGCAAAAATGACAATTCTAAAGAAAAAAAAAAGTTAAAAAGAGTCAAATCATATTTTAATTGACTCACGGTTGCAACTGCCGTCACCCAGCTATTTAAAAGCATTTTTTTTTTAAACATCTTTTTTTTTTAAATGGGGGATGGGGGAATGAGCGAGCGCCCCTCTTCTGAACCATACCGGGCCACATGCCCTCAACATCCCAAAGCACCTTATCCTCATGTTGATGGGCCTCTTCTGACAACTCTGTCCCTCCCCCATGTCCCTCGATGTAGATCCATCATCAATCACGATGCACGCCGCACCACAGACTCGAAAATAAAAGCTCCGCCCGCGAGAACAGCTGATCGCCATATGCCTCCTCTGCCATTTGACAGTTCTTAAATAGGTAAGAGGGGGGAACCTGGCAATATTACCTGGTGGCCCTGCCCCCTTGTGACATCACCAACCAGTGCATCCTGGGTCAATAACATCACAAGGGGGCGTGGCACCAGGTGACGTCTCCATGTTGAGGGCATGTGGCCTGGTATGGTTCAGGAGGGGGGGCGCTCGCTCGTCCCCCCATTTCCTGGCCTGCCAGGCTGTGTGTTCAGATAAGGGTCTGGTATAGATTTTAGGGGGACCCCCACACCGTTATTTTTTTACATTTTGGCATGGGGTTCCCCCCATCCATACCAGACCCAAAGGGTTTCTCACGCCATTTTTTTAACATTTTTGTTTCGCAGGCATTGTTTTGTTTACATTTCAGCTGTCAGTGGGGAAGTCCACTGACAGCTGATGAGTCATCAGTTGTTAAGGATGTGATGGCCGGCTTCCGAAACAAAATTTTATGAAAACAAAATGAAATTTAACAAAAACTAAATGACATTAAATGAATTCCGAAACCAAACTAAACAAATTCCGAAACAAAACAAAATTAGTATCATAACAAATCTATCCGAAACAAAACACATTTTTCCGTTGTGCACAGGTCTACTAAATGGCATTTGCAGTCGCAATAGTTACTGTCATATGAATGAACCAGTAGATCTATTACAGTATAGGAACTATGTTGTGAGGGTCTCAAAGGATGATTAGTTCACAGGTTTTCCATGTTAATCTGAAGGCTCCACAGTAAAGAAAAGAAACCATTAATGGGTTAAAAACAAAAGGATGACCCAGAGAAAGATGGCAACCCCTTATTATTACTTAACCGTTAATTGTAGCTTTGCTTGCATTTGTAAATTTTTTAACCCCTATGTGTATAACTTCTGCTCTATAAGGAAAAGTTCAGGGATTCAACAGACCTCTTTATCAGATCACCTAGGAATAGGTAGAATGCTACTTGTCACTCACAGAAAGTAAATAATTTGCTTATAAACTCAAGAGCTCTCTGCACAGCAAACTAACTTGCAGACATAACTTGCAGACATGTGGAAGTGCTTGCAGTATAACTGGCAGTTAAGATTTTTGTTGGTTCACTTTGGTTACTCAATTTTGCTCTTAGTGAACTTGTCCTTTAATAATCTCCCTGCCCCCCAAAGTGCCGAGTGCCTGTTAAACTCCTACCTGCCTTCCTGTTCAAGAAATTTTCACTATACAGTATGGCCCTGCAAAATGCCACAAAGTCTTTCTCTTAAAAATGACAACTTCAGTTCCACCTTTAAAGTGCACACACTCACAATACCCCCATTCATTCCTATGGGTAAGCTGTTTTCTAGCCCAGTGTTTCTCAACTCCAGTCCTCAAGGCGCACCAACAGGTCATGTTTTCAGGATTTCCACTATTTTGCACAGGTGATTTGATCAGTTTCACTGCCTTAGTAATTACCACAGCCTTTTCATCTGAGGGAAATCCTGAAAACATGACCTGTTAGTGCGCCTTGAGGACTGGAGTTGAGAAACACTGTTCTAGCCATTCAGCAGAGTTCGCTTTACATCAAAATTAATGTCCACAGAAAATCTGTGCAACTCTGAGAAGGGCTGCACAGTGAAGTTTACTGAACATGTCCAATAATGCATATCAGAAAAATGTTGCAATGGGTTTGATTTACTTATACTGGGAAGTTCAAAATCTGGTGCAACTTTGCATAGAAATCCATCAGATTCCAGGTTTTGTTGCCAAGGCTTAATTGAACAAGCTGAAGTTTGAAGCTGATTGGCTATTATGCACAGCTGCACCAGATTCTGAGTGCACTAGTTTTAGCAAATCTACCTTAATGTTTTACTTTATCAGCACTGGTGAGCTCACCTACAATAGTAGACCAAGAACCCTATTTGTCTTATGGATAAAATTGCTCTGTCTGTAATTTTTTTTTAAAGTTAATAATATAGCCTTGCTAAGTTTTAAATAAGTGGAAACTGCTGTTTAATACATTCATGCATTCCCCAAAAGAAGATTTAATTACAAATTTTATTATTGTAAAAGTAGACAAGAGAATTGTCTTTGCTCTAAAACTGTTGTAGTTGGAATCATCTGGATGAAACCACAGCTGTAAAGGTTGGACCTCGACCAGAAGGGAGTAGTAATCTTACATGCCTTTAGGATGGGGAGGCTGCAGGTTATATTGGGCATGAATGCAATCCGAAACTGATGGCTATAATGCTGCACACTAATGCCACGTACACACAAGCAGACTTTACGGCAGACTTTGCCCGGCGGATGGGATTTCGTCGGACAATTCGATCGTGTGTGGGCTCCAGCGGACTTTGTTTTCTCAAAAGTTGGACGGACTTAAATTTGAAACATGTTTTAAATCAATCCGTCGAAATCGAGTCCGGTCGAAAAGTGAGCTCGCCTGTATGCTAGTTCGACGGACAAAAAGCCACGCTAGGGCAGCTATTGACTACTGGCTATGAATTTCCTTGTTTTAGTCCGGTCGTACGTCATCACGTACGAATTCGATGGACTTTGGTGGATTGTGTGTAGGCAAGTCCGTTCATTCAGAAAGTCTGTCGTAAAGTCCATCGAAAAGTCCGCCGGGCAAAGTCTGCCGTAAAGTCCGACCGTGTGTACGTGGCATTAAGGGCCGTACACACGATCTGACTTTTTGACAACAAACATGCAAATTAGCTGTTGTGCAGCAACATCCGACCGTGTGTACGCTCCATCGGACAAACATTTTCAGTTTCCATCGGACTTTTGTTGGCTGTGCGGACGGACAAACTTTCCGGCAACAAAAGTCCGATGGAGCAAAGTCCGTGTGTACACAAAGCCATCGGACTTTTGTACAAACTACAGTACGCAGCCGCGAGAATGCTGGGACTGTGAGGTCATAAGGGGGCGTGGTCATAGGATGAAATGACCACGCCCCCTTATGACCTCACAGTCCCAGCATGCCCCGGGACTGTGATGTCATAGGGGGCGGGGTCACTGCCTATATAAGTCCTTTGCGGAGCGCACAGAGACCATTCCAGCTGGAGAGAGCGTCGTGTCAACATCTCTGGAAGAGAAGAGGGAAGAAGACGATCCAGATGTCCAGGCCACCGCTGGCAAAAGAGTGGCAGAAGATAGCGGTGGAGCCGGCAGAAGATGCGGACACCGGGAGAAGATGCCGGAGAGACCCTTGAAGTCGGAAGAGGACCCCCGAAGTCAGAAGAGGACCCCCGAAGTCGGAAGAAGACCCCGGAGCTGCCTCATAAATTAATTTGAAAACCTGTGTACTGTGTTTTTTTATTGACACTTTTTTCCAAAGGTGAATGGGTAGGGGTACAATGTACCCCATACTCATTCACATAGGGTGGGGGGGCCAGGATCTGGGGGCCCCCTCATTAAAGGGGTCTCCTGGATTCCGATAAGCCCCTCGCCCGCAGACCCCGACAACCAACGGCCAGGGTTGTCGGGAAGAGGCCCTTGTCCTCATCAACATGGGGACAAGGTGCTTTGGGGTGGGGGGCCCGCAGGGCACCCCCTCCCCCAAAGCACCCACCCCCCATGTTGAGGGCATGCAGCCTGGTACGGCTCAGGTGGGGGGGGCGCTCGCTCGTCCCCACTCCCTTTCCTGACCGGCCAGGCTGCGTGCTCGGATAAGGGTCTGGTATGGATTTTGGGGGGACCCCCACGTTGTTTTTTCTGTGTAGGGGGTTCGCCTTAAAATCCATACCAGAATGAAGGGCTTGGTATGCCCCTGGAGGGGAACCCATGCTGGTTTTTTATTTAAAATGTGGCGTGGAGTTCCCCCTCAAGATTCATACCAAACACAGTGCCTGGTATTGGCGGGAATCCGAGTTGGATCCCTGCACCAGTGTCAACCCGGCTCGCAAGGAATCAATCTCGCCAATAAAAGTGGCGAGATTGACACAATATCAGACAACAATAAAGAAGTGGACCAAAGGGTAGTGGTAAAGAGCTGAAAAACCACGTGATTTGGTGAAAGTTGGCTGGAAAAGTCCTATCGTCTGTATGCAAGACAAACTTTTGGGCAACGCCCTTTGTACAAAAATCCAAGGGAAAGTTTGTACAAACTCCTATCGTGTGTATGGGGCTTAAGGAGATCCTTCAGTTGCTGCATGCTCTGGAAGCACTGGAAGGTTCTGGTCTACGCTCTATAGACAGTTGAATAAAAATCTGAGATCATCAAGGTTCTTTTTGGGACAGAGGTTGTGGTACCACCTCAAAAACTTCCCATGAATTTCCGCTCTCAGCATGAATTGCAAGGCTTCAGTGTCTTTGTAATATCCTTGCTCTCAGAACTAACCACATTTGTTGGCAGGACTCTCACAGTGGTTAAGCAAGGTAAGGTACTTGTTATAATCTAACACCGAGACTCTCTCGCTCCCACTCTGTCTACCCTAGTCAATGATGCCTATTCCCCCAGTTGGACACAGAGCTCCGAGAGTGTCATACTCACAGTTGCATGGTAAGAGTGATAATGACTCGATGATTATCAGAAATTAACTTAAAGTGGGCAGGAAAGCAAAAACTACAACTCCTTTATCTGGCTACTGAGGAGCTGACTATTGGATAATTGGTCAAAGGTGTTTCTCACAGGGGGACCATGATCTGGGCTGTAGCAATGGGATTGCGCAGGAGACACTCACAGAAGAGAACCCCTTTATCCACAAGAGATATCGGCGAATACCTACATACATCTAGCGGGAATTGAAGCAAATGTCAGAACAGATGATGCAGCCATGGGTGATGCAAGAGAATAAGAGCTCATGGGTGGCTACAATCAACTTGGTAAAGAAGAAGGACAGCACACTTCGCTTTTATGTGCACTATTGGCTTCTGAATGCTCTTCCCATGAAGGAAACCTATAATCTTCGATAGACTGAGGAATCCCTTGCTGCCCTAGGACAGGACAAATTTTTTTCCACACTCAATCTCACTGGTGAGTATTGGCAGATCCTTGTCATCAAGTTGACTGGCTGAAGACTGTTATTACTCCATGACAGTCTTACCTAACGTAAGAAGTGGCATTTATTCAAGTATGAGATTCAGTTCCTAGTATACATTATCTCCAGACAAGGTGTACTCCCTGATCTTGAGAAAGAATTGTCCATAGAAGTATGGAGGCCTCAAAGAACTGTGACCAAAGATAACATTTTTCTGTGCTGGCAGGATATCATTGGCATTTCATTAAGTAACACACACATAAGTCTGCCCAATTCAGAAGTTCCTACATGGGGTAAGTCAGGAGGGCCACTTGAAAGGTGAATAGGGACTGGAACAACAGAAGTAATGACTAGCTAAATGTACTTGGTTTGGGATTGAGGCAGGTTCAGATTGAGGCAGGTTCCACAAACAATTCTAAAGTTTGTTGAGTGCCAAATCAGAACCCCACTGAAGTCAGTGTGAACTGAATGGCAAAAAAGTAATAGCTATTTTCTGGGCTAATGGGAAAACAAATGGCACAGGGGATGGGGCACTGCCCTGAGGGACATATACAAAAGCAACTTTTTAAAAAGGTTGTCATGAAGTATCAATTTAACCAGTGCTTAAAGTGAAACATTTAAAATGCAAAATTCCATTAAGTAACCTGTGGTGGGGATACCCTAAAGTGGATCTATATCATGTATACTGGGGATGGTTCGATGCTCGATTCGAACGTAACTTCAACTTGAACATCGGGTGTTCGTTTGTTCGAAAAAAAAAAAAACAGATGGTGTCCCGATGATGTCTTTAGTCAAATATGGATATGTCCATATTTGATCAATGATGTCACCCAGGAGACCCAGCTCCCTTTTTAACACTTTAGTGGCAGGGGTTGGAGCTGTTATTATCCTTTAATAAGAAAACAAACAATGCAGATCCACATCAATCAAAATGCCTTATGGACGCCAACCTGTTGAAAGAAAAAAAATGCTAGCTGCTGACATATAGCTTTTCCTGGCGCTTCCCTCAGTCAAATAACAGCTTCAATCCCTGCCACTAAAGTGTTAAAAAAGAGAGCTGACACCAGGAAAGGGTCATCACCTATGCCAGAGCTGAAAGCATTGCTGAGTACCTGACTGGAAACAAGTTCAAGGTCTGGATAGATAACATTCCATCGGTGGATCTCCAAACAGCTAATCTTAGTGCACGTTAGGCATCACAACTGGTGTAGTGTGAATTCTCTTCATGATATCACCCCTGAAAAAGCAACAAAGCGGCAGGCACCCTGTCATGGTACCCACTGGCTACGCATTACTGAGATGTGGATGAAAAAGCTGAAGATAGAAATCTCTAACTTGACTGGAGGAAAGCCTAAAGGGAGGTCTTAGAGGTGAACTTCACCCATGTACTGGAAGGGCCTGAGGCCTGAACCCCATCTTTGACTTGGCACACGTGTGCCCCAATGATCACCTGTCCTGTCCACATGTGATTCCCCTGCTGCACGGGTCCCCGCCGCGTGCCTTCTGCCATGCAAATGTAAAACATGGATTTTTAGGTCACACATATTGCCTTATCTGCTGCAGTAAACTGATTTTGAGTCTAGCTGCTATTTATTTTATGTCTCAGAGCAGGTGGAGAGTGAAATTGCAATGCGGGGGGGGGGGGGGGATAGGGCTAGAAAATGTTTGCCAGGGTTCAATTCTCATGAAAGATGGCCCTGGGGGCACAGGATATCTTCAGATGGAGAGCGAGGATGGAGGCAGTAAAAATGTACTTAAAATACTTACCAGCCCCTTCCTTTTCCATATGAGCACTGCAAGTTAATGGTACTGATGGCTCACTGTATTTATTTAGAACCTGTTAACTATGCTTCCGTTTGTAAATTAACAGGAAGCAATTACATTTTAGCATTGCCAAAGCGGTTGATAATCACAGAGTAGAATTTGAAGTTTTCTCTTCTTTTCTATAGAATTGAAGTCCAGGGTGAGAGCAGCGAGTCTCTGGAAGTGAGTGTCCCTCACTTATGAGTACTTGGAGCAGTGTAGCAGGAACTGATCCCATCCCCCCCAACACTGCCACTGATCACCCCCTCCCCCGCCAGCCCCAGCAACCAATTGGTGAGCGGTAATGATGTGCAGTAACCTATAGCAACCAATCAGCAAGCAGAAATGATGTGCTGTAACCTCTGACAACCAATCACTGCCACTGATTACACTGATTAAACTCAGTGTGCAGACAATCACTGCCCGCTAGATTGAACGGAAAAAAAAAACTCATAGTGTGTACCAGGCTTTACACTTGGCCAGTAGCTCAAATTCACAACCCCACCATACACTTAATTTTATTAAAGCGGAGGTCCGCTGAAAAAAAAATATTAAAAGCCAGCAGCTACAAATACTGCAGCTACTGACTTTTAATATATGGACACTTACCTGTCCAGGGAGCCCGCGAAGTTGGCAGCCGAAGCCAATCCAACCTTCGGCTCTCGTCTGCTGCCGCCGCCATCCTCGGCAAGGGAATAAGGAAGTGAAGCCTTGCGGCTTCACTTCCTGGTTCCCTACTGTGCATGTGCGAGTCGCGCTGAGCATCCTCTCAGGTCCCTGCTGTGTTCTGTTGTCTCACAGAATACAGCGGGGGAGGACGGGGTAGGCGCCAGAAGTGGCGTAGGTCACCACAGGCGCCGCGGTGATCTATGCCAGGAAGTGGGAGCAAATACATGTATTAGACAGGAGTGAGTAAGGGGATGTCATTTACCACTGTGCATACACCCACATGCGTGACTCTAATGTTATATGGGCTGCTAAGATGTGACAGGGAGGAAAAGCTCAGCATAGAAATTCACTGAAAACTGAGCATGTGCAGAGTTGCCACCACAGCTCCAAAATCCCTAGTTGAATTGGGGACATGAACAGAAGGTGGAGAGCAGCAGGATCAACCAGATTTTTTGCAGAATACAGAAAACAAATCTCATAATGACTGAGTGAGTATGAAGAGCATGTAATACAGCATTTATTGATGTTTTTTTTGTGATGGGAGTTTAGTGACACTTTAACTGAATGCCGACTGTATAATATAGCTGTGCTGTGATTAACCACAGCAGATGTTGATCTGCGGGTTTTTTTTTTTTGTCAGTCTTATTTTGTTTATAGCGCAAAAAATAAAAAATGCAAATACTTTTGGATCAAATACACCAAAAGAAAGCTCTATTTGTGGGAAAAAATGGATATACATTTTATTCATTTAATAAATGAAAAACCTGTGATGAGTGAGATAAAAAAAAGGAATAATAAGGTTTGTCATAAGCTTTATTGAACAATCAACTACTTTAAAAAGAGTTTCTTTGCTAACTTTTGGCATTGATGGATGACCCTATTACCGGTATGCATACATTTGTAACATCAGCACCCTTTATCATATTTAGAGGACTGAAATCTATTGGTGATGTCTTAGCCCATAGTCATTTCTGGAAAGTGACTATGGACTATAAACTTAAATTTATTGTAAAGGTTAAATAACAAACATGTCATACCTACCTGCTCTGTGCATGGGTTTTACACAGAGCAGCCCTGATCCTAATCTTCTGGGGTGCCCCAGCGGTGCTTTTGGCCCCTCTTCTTAATCGGGTGCCCCCATGGAGAGCTGCTTTCCATGGGAGCACTAGTTCGGGTCACTCACGAGTCCTGCTGCTGCGTCCATTGACACAGACAGCAGGACTCAGCCCTGCTCCCCGCTCTTGTGTCACTGGATTTGATTGACAGCAGTGGAAGCCAATGGCTCCTGCTGCTTTCAATTCTTCCAATGAGGACAGAGACAGCGGGTGGAGACACTGGGCTCATGCTCGTCGCTGGAACAAATGGGTTCAGGTAAGAAAAAGGGGGGCTCTGGGGGGGGAAGCTGCAGTACAGATGATTTTTTCACAATGCATTGAGGTGAAAAACCTTGAGACTTTAGACCCCCTTTAAAATCATGTATGAAAAAAAAAAAATGGGATGTATAACATAGTATGAATATTTCAATTTCTTGAGACCTAACATTTTTGTAATGGTGCATATTATTACATTTTTGCATTTTGGCTTTGAAGGTGGGGACATCTGTGACACACTCCCAGTATGTGTGTGTGTGTTTTTTATTTTTATCATTTTATATTTTGTTTTCATTATTTTTTTTGTTTATTTTCCCTGTTTCTATTTAATTTATTTTTTTAGACCAAAGTAAAGTTACGGGGACCACACTTCCAGCTAACATAACCTTGTCAGAGTTAAACCTCCTAGTAAAACTTTTTTTTTGGGTGGAAGTGACGTCATCAGAGTCACACTTTCAATGAAGGTGATGTCATAACAGTGACACTTACAGCAGAAGTGATGTCATCAGGGCCATTTTTGCTGTATTAAGTTTGTTGACCCCCCTCATTAGCCTGGGAAAGTTACCCTACTCTGTGATGAAATGAATCGCAATAGCAGTGCTACTGCTTCTTACTGCACATGCTGTTACCCCTGGGTCTTTCAGAGATTTACAGCTCTTCCAATCTACTGCTCTATGTGTGGATATGCACTGGCCAATGCTTCTTTTTAAATGGGACTGCAATACCCTCTTTGTCAGGCTATGTACAGCTACTTTTTGTCCTCCATTGAACTATTTATACAAGTGGATGTTTCTATTCTATATACATTTTTAGCCAGCTCTTTGATGATATATGAATGCATCAATATTGACCAGTGGAGCAGCTATAATGAGCTGCTGGCATATATATACCAAGAGTCAAGGTAACACTACCAAGACTCAAAAAGTGTCTACCTATGCAGCAGAAATTTAAGACCACTTGGTTCAAAAAATACAAAATGTATTATTTACCAATGATAGATCATCATATGTGAAGAAACACAATACAGCTCCATGCAAAGTTGTTCACGGGTCTCATACTAGAGATGAGTTACCCGGGAAATCTAAAAATTACGTACATACACAGACAAACACACCAACACGCAACACAATGATACTGCCCTTGTTTGGGTTTGACAAGGGAAGAACACCCCACTTCCACACACACACACAACACAAGTCCGGACATCAACTTGTAAGCTATTACCCGCAAAGGAAAAAAGGACAGCAATATTAATGAAAAATGTATCAATTAGGAAAATCCAAGAAAAGGGTGATTAGGCATTGCCCCAAAATTTCACCATGCTATGCTGATTTCCTGCGGGTAATCCCCGGGGGAAAGTAAATGACCTATCTGGTGTTCACAAGTACCTATGCTTTCCAATATGCGGTTCACCTAACTGCAATAATAGGAATTCCTAAATGCGTGCACAAGTGGGATAAGATCACTAGCTGGGGTACACTGATCATTGAAAAGTCACTGGTATATTATCCATACAGTGTAGCATCCAATATATCGCAGATCAAATGTGTGGGCTGTTGTACAGTTCAGAGTGGTGAGTGAGGCCGACTAGATCAGCTGTTTGTGAATTAATCACTGGTGGTTGCTAAGCCGGCAGACTTACTGATGTACAAGTCTGCCCGGCGCTTGTTTCATCCCTTGCATAGTCATCGCCTAGTTCCATGGGCGGGTACATATACTGTGTAGTATGTAGGCGTCTTACCGCTCCATTGGTTACCCTGGGCACTCGTTTACCTCACTGGTTACATACTCCATCTGTATGCTTTCTCTCTGGTTGTTGTAGTGACTTCATTTGATCCCAGCCTCCATCCACATAGCCGATACCGCTTGTAGGTTTGAAGCACGCTGGGCGTGTAGATATGGTCCGCGGCTGCGCTAGTCCAATGACTTTCCTGATACTTTCCGTGCACGGGGGATGTCACGTGAGTCGACGTCACATGACTGCTGTGACGTCAACGCGTTTCGCTTACTTCAATGGGCGTAGCTTCGTCTGGACGTGAGCTGCTGGCTAAATAATGCATGTAGAATTATAAAACATGATTCAACCTTTATGAATCTTTGAGTGGACCAGTTCTACCACCATTTGCTTTACCCATTAGGGTTCATGAACCTTACCACTTATTTGGTGGTGCAAACGCTCCAGCTGAACTGCCACATGTCCCTGAACTACTGTATATTTTGCACTTTAACACTGAGCCATATTGATCAGTGAATAATTTATGCATAGTTTGTATAAGCTTTTCACCAGCTTCTCACACTATATGCGAGCAACCAATTCACCAGTAGAGACTGTTGTTTAATGCTATAATGAGCTACATTGTCGGTTGAATCAAACATGGAGGATTTATGACTGATGTCTTCACCTAGCTGCTTCAACCTCCAGGCTTTATGGACTTTGATACATTCATCAGCTGAGCGTATTTATTGAATCACATACATGGAGTGGATTGGTGGCTCACACATATTCGAGCTCTAGTCCACTGCTTAAATAGTATGTATTTGTCTATCAATTGATATTGTCTATTCCGTCTTTTGAGCTATTGAACTGTTCATAATAACTTCCATTTTCCCTGGATTGATTGGCTGTAATATGCATGAAGGTTGCCATTCTCATGAATTAGAGTGAATGCATTGGTCTATCACAATTGGGGCATTCATATCCCATACTATACATATTTTAGAACATACATGCCTCATCTCAGGAGAGCAACATTGTGGATATTTCCCTTTTAAACATTTTTATTCTCAGTTCTGAAGTGTTATTAATGCCTGTGACAACAAAGGAAATAGTTGGAGATATCTAAATTAACTACATGCCTGCGGGCAAGCAAGTCTGACAGAACAAAGTCTTCAGTTTACACCTAGAACGGTCCCTGGCACCAACTAATCTATGATAGAAAAATGAATTAATTATGATATGCTGAAAAATCTGGATGACTATGAGTTGTTATAGGTCTCCATATGTATTATGTATAGAGATCCTGTGATCTCTGCTTTCTTATCATTATTGAAAGATAAACTACTAAGGAATAGTTGTCCACTCCGAGACCATCAATTTGGTCATTTTCATTATTTTTATCAATTTTTTACTTCAATCCTGTTTTTAAATGTTTCATTATATAGTTTCAGACATATATTTTGGATAAAAAAGTATCTTGAATTATTTATTATTATTATTATGGTTTTTAACCTACTTTTTGTAATTAAGCCTTTTTTCTTAGTTCTCATGTTCACATCTTTCTATACCAGCATATAATTAGCATCTCCAGTTAACTTCTCAATATATATGAAGCTAAGGACTTTTTCTGCTGCAGTTTATTTTAACAACTTACATTTTGTTTCATAGTCATATTCTGATTCATTTATATATCTGAATTTATTTCATATGCCTGAATTTATTTTAATCTAATTTCTCAAAGTTTCATTATTTTTTTTTTTTTAGTGCAGATATCATAGCATACACTAGTACGCCAGTAACTATTTTCTGTTATAATGTCAGACGAAGGCTTTTTTGGAGTACTCTTGTAATTAGACTGCCCAGTTTTGTGTACAAGACCTTACATTTTTTTGGTTGCATGATCGTGTTATGTACCTGAGGCTAAATTCCTGGTTCTTAACATGTAACATGTTATGCAAACTCCAGCCCCCACTCCCCCCCCGCTCCCTCTCCTCTCCGACAGTTAGCGGGAATCTTCTCCTCCCCGCTAGCTGTCAAAATTTAACAAAAAGCTCAGCCTGCCTGGCCTTCTCACTAATTCACTCTGTAAATTTAAAACTCCCGACAGCCTTAGCTGCTTGTAGTTCTCAATGAACTACCATAGTGCTGTGGAGCACCGTGATAGTTCATTCATGCTTCCTGTCAGAATGTATCGGTAAGCAGATACACTGACAGGTCTGCAGGAGACCTGTATGGCATCAGCCCTCTGGCTGTTGCAAAACTACAAGTCCCATCATGCCTCTGCCTGTGGGAGTCATGCTTGTAACTGTCAGCCTTGCAATGCCTCATGGGACTTGTAGTTTTGCAACAGATGGAGGGCTGCCAGTATGAGACCCCTGCTTTACAGGCTCCTGCTACAAAAATTAATAAATGCACATTTTTTTACTTGCAAAAAAATTAGCATTTTTTTTTTTCGCAAAAAGAAAACTTATCCTTTAAACAAAAACTATTTTAAACCATAGTTCATGGACTTTGTGGGCATGACTTCAACAAGTAAAATACAACATTTCATTGATACATAATATAAAGTTCACAATAGAAAACAACTACATTTAAAAACATAGTAGCATTGGTCACCATTTGTAAAGAGAGATGGTGGTCCAAAATTGATGGAAATATATACTGATACAGCCTCAATAAACAATACAACATTCAAACAGTAGAGGGTTTCACCATGCCTTTATATAAAGCTCAACATTTCGACAAGTTCAAGTGGTAACTAAGCATTTTTGTTTCTTTTTTCTTTTTTGCCTTAAAGTTGGCTTTATACCTTGGCCTTATTTACGCAGCTGTAAAAAATGCATTTACAGCCATTTTTTTTTTTACGGATCTGAACGCAGTTGCATTGTTTCAATGGAGACATGTATGCACTGAGCACAGATGTGTAACATAAAACCCAAAATCTGCATCTGAAGACATGCGTATACACCTATACCACTGAGAAAAAGAAGAGGACATTTTTTAGGCATTAAATAACAAATCTATTTACTGATCATTTTCGCCAAGAACTTTTGTTCCTTGCCTAAGGCCTGATTCACACCTATGCATTTTTAGTGCTTTTTACATTTTGCAGATTTGCACTACAGTCCATTTAACATGGTTTCCTATGGAACATGTTCTGTAGTGCCAATCTGCAAAATGCAAAAGGCACTAAAAATGCAAAGGTGTGAATCAAGCCTAATGATCAGTAAAATTTTACAGTGTTACGGCCATGTGAATGTAGCCTAATGTTTATTTTTTTTTCTTTTGATCTTTTAGCTAGGGACATCAGTATTATGATGTCCTAGTAAAGATGGTAATAGATGAAATTCTTTGTCGGACCGATGTCAGCAGCATTTAAAACTAGCCTACAGTTTTGTGACCTTAATCGTTTCATTTACAACAACATGAACACACTCTCAAAGTGACTCACACTGCTGCAGGGCACAGAATCCTGTCCATCTCATAAGCTCATATATATTCAATAAACAGAAGGAGGGAGACCACAGGGAGCTGAAAATGATGTGCAGTACATACCAATGTTAAACCTTTTGCTCACAAGACAAAAAAGAGACAAAAAAAAACATTTTTATATTATCAAGTCACTAATTTCCTTTCATTGCTAGACTATTTCATTTTTAGTATAAATACAGCAAATGAGTTCCAAATCTTTTCTTATACTACAAGAACCTGTTTCCCAAGAGACCTTATTATCATTGGTATGAAAATATTCTTTGCCATTTCTATCCCTGTGGGTGTGGGAGGGTGATAAAGTAGACCTGAATCCCGTCAGCAATATAATGCAATGACTATTCAACTACCTTACATGGCAGTAACTTTTGCAAGTGCACAACAATGAATAAAATTGATTAATTTAACAGTCCAGCCCAATACTAACCCTTCTTGTGTTTTTTTTGTATCCTTTTTTGTTTTATACTTTTTGCAGCCAGAAATGTCTTATGTTTGTGGTCAGAGAAATTTGGATTTAGCAATTTTTTTTTTTTTTACAAGCACATTCTGATAGTCTGTATTATTTTGCTATAGCTGTGGCAAAATACAGAGCCCCTATAGCTGCAGAAAGCCTAATTAGAGCATCCCTTAGCCCAGGTTCACATTGATGCAATTTGGCATGCAATTTGACATGTCAAATCACATGCCAAATCGGCGGCTATTGCCAGCAATGGCACCGTCCGATTCCCAAAAGTAGTTTCTGTACTACTTTTGGCGACTTCGGGTGCGATTTCAATAGACATCTGTGCAGGAACCCGCACAGATGTCTCTGAATTTGTCCCCAAAGTCGGACTGCCACGCGGGTATGGAATTGTGTGAGTTCAGCTGAACTCACACAATTCAATCCCTGAGGAAAGTGTGAACCTAGGCTTATAATGATTATTCAATTATCAGGCCATGTGTGGGTTATAAAGAGGCCCATAGCATTTGCTTCTTAACACCATTATCATGTTGTCAAATCTATAATCATCTAGGGGAAAAAAACATTGCCTCTTTTATTTACAGTTGTGTGAAAAAGTATTTGCCCCCTTTCTAATTTTTTTTTTTTTGCATATTTGTCACACTTAAATGACTCAGATCATCAAACTAATTTTATTTTTACACAAAGTTAACCCGAGGAAATACAAAATGCAGTTTTTAAATGATGGTTTCATTTATTAGGGCAAAAAAGCTGTCCAAACCTGCCTGCTTTTATGTGAAAAAGTAATAGCCCCCTAAACCTAATAACTGGTTGTGTCACCCTTGGCGGCAACAACTCTAATCAAACGTTTGCAATAACTGGCATTGAGTCTTTTACATGACTGTGGAAGAATTTTGGCCCACTCTTCTTTGCAGAATTGTTTTAATTCAACCACATTGTATAGGTTTCGAGCATGAACGGCCTGTTTAAGGTCATGCTTCAACATTTCAATCGGATTTAAGTCCAGACTTGGACTAGGCCACTCAAAAACCTTAATTTTGTTTTGTTTGAGCCATTCAGAGGTGGACTTGCTGGTATGTTTCGGATCATTGTCCTGCTGCATAACCCAAGTGTGCTTGAGCTTGAGGTCAGGAACTTGCTGCCCTGACATTCTCCTTCAGGATTTTCTGGTAGAGCACAAAATTCATGGTTCCATCAATGATGACAAGTCATCCAGGTCTGCTGCAATACAACCCCAGACCATCACACTACCACCACGATGGCTGTCTGTTGGTATGCTGTTCTTGTTATAAAATGCTGTATTAGTTTTATGCAAGATGTAAAGCGACGCACACCTTTCAAAAAGTACAATTTTTGTCTCATCGGTCCACAGAATATTTGCCTAAAAGTCTTGGGGATAATCAAAATGTTTTTGGTAAATGTGTGATGAGCCTTTGTGTTCTTTTAGAACTCTCCCATGGATTCCATTTTTGCCCACTCTCTTTCTTATTGTTGAATCATGAACACTGTTCTTACCTGAGGCAAGTGAGGCCTGCAGTTCTTTGGATGTTGTTCTGGGTTCTTTTATGACCTCCTGGATGAGTCGTCGTCATGTTCTTAGAGTAATTTTTGTAGGCCGGCCACTCCTGGGAAGGTTAACCACTGTTACAAGTTATCTCCATTTGTGGATAATGGCTCTCCCTGTGGTTCACTGTAGTTCCAAAGCTTTAGAAATGGCTTTGAAACCATTCCTAGATGGATACATGTACATTACTTTGTTTCTAATCTGTTCTTGAATTTTTTTAGATTGTGGCATGATGTGTGACTTTTTGTGATCTGTTAGCGTGCTTCACTTTGTCAGAGAGCTTCTATTTATGTGATTTCTTGATTTAACAGGTCTGGCAGTAATTAGGCCTGGGTGTGGCAAGTGAAATTTAACTCAGCTTTACCAAAAATTGTGGTTAATCACAGTTCATTTATGATTCAGCATGGGAGGGGACAATTACTTTTTTACATAGGGCCAGGCAGGTTTGAACAGCTTTTTTCACTTAATAAATGAAATAATAATTTAAAAACTCCATCTTGGATTTACTCGGGTTATCTTTGTATAATATTAAAATTAGTTTGATGATCTGAATCATTTAAGTGTGAGAAATATGCAAAAGAATAAAAAATCAGGAAGAGGGCAAATACTTTTTCACACAACTGTAATTATAGGCTCAATGCATTTAAAGCCCAAAAGAACTTTCAGTTTAAATCCACAAAATACATTTTCAGGTGCATCAAAACAAAAAGTCTGAAGTCTTATGCCCCGTACACACAGTCGGATTTTCCCATGTAAAAAGTGCGATCGGATTGTGTTGTCGGAAATTCTGATAGTGTGTGGGCTCCATCAGACTTTTTCTGTCAGAATTTCCGACACACAAAGTTTGAGAGCAGGCTATAAAATTTTCCGACAACAAAATCCAATCGGTTAAATTCCGATCGTGTGTACACAAATCCGACGCACAAAGTGCCACGCATGCTCAGAATAAATTAAGAGACAAAAGCTATTGGCTACTGCCCCGTTTATAGTCCCAATGTACGTGTTTTACGTCACCACGTTCAGAACGATTGGATTTTCTGACAACTTTGTACGACCGTGTGTATGCAAGACAAGTTTGAGCCAACATCCGTCGGAAAAAATCCATGGATTTTGTTGTCGGAATGTCCGATCAATGTCCGATCGTGTTTACAGGGCTTTACAGTTGCTTTCTTCAAAAGGCAGTCACAGCTTGAGTAGAAAAGTCTGTTCTCTGTCAACAGGCTGCAGAAAAGGACCCTTGCTCTTTGTAGAAGGTATGGTCTCTTTCATTCATTGAGTTCTTTCAACCATGGAGATTTAGCATCATATGTTGGCATTACCTAGGGCAGTCTGCATGCAAATGCATTCTGCCGAAAAACTCTCACTCTTCCAGATTGGCATCCACACCTTGCAATTATTCCTTGCAGTGTGGGCACAGCTATACTGCAAGGAACATTTTTTAATTTCCCTGGAGCTCAAAGTGTTTTTAAAGGCACAAGGTATTTTACCTTTGTGCATTCTATACATGAAGGGAAAATGCAGCAGCCCCCCAGCCCCCCTAATACTTGAAATTAGAAGAAATGGCCGCACACCACTATGTTGATCCAAGATCCAAGGTACCTAGAAGTCTGTTCCTGTAGTGTCTTTTGGGATGTCCTAATAAAGGAACTTGGATCAGCATAGTGGTATGCAGCCATTTCTTCTAATTTCTGTAATACACGGAGGCGAGCCGGGACGGACACCCACTGGATTCATCAGGCTTCCATCTCTCACCTGGAGCAGCGAGTTCTCCTTGTTCAGTTCATTACCCCTAATACTTACCTGAGTCCCCTCTTGATTCAACGATGTCCACAAGAGCCGTGGCTCTCCAGGGATTTGCACTCCTGATTGGCCATTGGCTCCCACTGCTGTCAATTACAGCCAGTGAGCCAATCATGAGAGGGAGGGTGCGGCGGCAAGAGGGAGGGGCCAGGAGCGCCAGCGAGGGACCCAGGAAAAGGAGGATCCCAGCTGCTCTGTGCAAAAGCAATACACAGAGCAGGTAAGTATAAAACATTTTTTATTTTAATGAAAAAAAAAACGAGGGTTTAGTAACACTTTAAGTTTATAGTCAGAGATTTTTTTATAATTTATATTCCTCTGTTGCTGTAATTGGCTAGAAATCACTGCACTGAGAGGTTCATTTAAGAGGCATTCAACAAGAGGTATATGTCTAGAGCTCTGGTACCCAACCTGTGATCTGAGGGATACATGCAGCCCTTTGGTATGTGATGTGCAGCCCTTGGACCTCAGCAGTCTGTAGTGGGAACATTGATTAGCAATAGTGTTATTAGCACAGTGATGTGTTCGAGCCTCATATAACATGTTCCTAGCTTTGTTTTGTCTTCTGTAGCATGCCTCCAGTCAAAAGTATAGCATGTCCACAGTCTCTGACCATCATTTCTTCTATTAGATCTGCACTCTCTGACAGTCCTCTCAAGCATTACATATGTTGAACATTATGTGCAGCCATTTGGTGAAATCAGGGGCCACAGTTGAGGCCCCCTATAGCTCATAAATCGACAACCACTGGTCTAGAGTGATATCAGAAGTGCAACACGTCTAATTATAATGTTGCCTTGCTCATGTGCCATAGTAGGCATAGGCTGCTTTGCTTGCATTTAAAATAGCCATTGGGAATACAGTCTCAGTATCTACAGAACAAAAGCATGTAAGGATCTGCAATAACTTTTGCCAATATCCGTGCATGTTATCTAGTTGGTTTGAGGAAAATTATTTATTCTCAGCAAAACTGAAACTTCTTTTTACATTTTCTTTTTCTGCAATGTTGCCTTGCATCTTTATGGTACTTAATATGAATACAGTTAACATGTTATTATCAAGTTATTTACTAGTTACTCAATTTTTATTGAGAACCTTCATTTTCCCACCAGTATTGTTAATAATGCCATCAGTCAGACATTCACATTATTTGTGTTATAAAGGCTTTCAAAATACTGTTATTCCGTAGGAGGGGGAAACTTGCTGCAATTTCAACAGGTCCCAGTAGAGTGCACTGTGGTTTGGAACTATAGATTGCATGCTCAATAATACATTAACATTTATATTAATCCCTTTCTACTACAAGCTGACAGCCTAGTGGAATTTTTTTTAAATGTTTTTTTTTTTTTGTGTATGCCTTAGAAACCATTGGGATTAATTCACTGTGAGTACTGAATATTCACCTGGCAATATTGATGTTAATTTATCTTGGTGAACAAAGTTGAGCTGTTTTCTTTTCAGTCATCCAAACATGTGCCAAGAAAATACCGTTTTTTTAACCCCTGCCCTTCCACATTACCTATATTGACATTCCCTAGCATTATGCTCTGTGCTGACGATTTGCGAGTAAAGGTTCTCCAGCAGAACTAAAGCAGGAACCTGTGCGGACCACTAATTCTGTTACAGCACTGTATCTAAAAGCCTGTGAAGTACAGCACCCAATCAGGATACTTCCCAATAATATGACCTCTATAATATTATAGTAATCAAATGGTAATGTTAACAAACAAGCTGGTGTTTGCCAGTTGTCATTGTGCCCTGCACGGACAGGGGCACTTTCCAAGGCACAGTCAACAGGTTCTGCCTTTTAAAGTGAATGCATCCGGTTAAAAATCATATATTTATTCATTTTTTTAAATTTTATAAAGCTGTTATAGTAAAAATTCATTGTTTTCACATTTATGTTGATTTGTCAACTTGTAATAATAATAAAAAAATCTTAGCTAGATACTTATTAAAACGATGTGCCAAATAAAAAAAATGCATGGCCTTAAAAAACACTGTAACAGTTTAGTTAGACAGACTAGCCAGTCTTATCAGCACTGGGCTACAGAACATTTGCCCTATAGTCCTAACATGCTTCCAGTCCTAGGGTCACAATGTTGCTCTTCCAGGATACAGTACTGTGAACAAGGGTTGTCACCCTAGGAGAGAAAATATGTTACTGGCAGAATTATGAGGTGAAAATACAGTAAATGATTCAAAACCTAAAAAAAAAAAAAATTATTTTATTTTTTTATATTTTATTAGGTTTGAATACGTTTTAAATACCCTGCACATGATTGGGTATTCAAAGCAAATCACAGCTTGACTTTATTTACTAAGCCAAATGAACATTCGTTAAATCAAGTCCAAGGCGTACTAAACTTAACTAATCAAAATGAGGTTGTCCCAACGCTCAGTAAATTCATGCTGGGGTTTTGGATGTACATGCTTCTTGTGGATGATTTAAACTACAGGGGAAGTGTGGGGAAGAGGGGGCAGCAAAAGTTACATAAAGTTGCATATTCTTCT
This sequence comes from Lithobates clamitans, assembly GCA_037952925.1. Taxonomy (NCBI): domain Eukaryota; kingdom Metazoa; phylum Chordata; class Amphibia; order Anura; family Ranidae; genus Lithobates; species Lithobates clamitans. The sequence goes on from JBBGZY010000135.1 coordinate 9,036,322, forward strand.
GCAATTTAAATGATTTTGACATACTGTACACATGAGAAAAGCCCATAGCATATATGACAGGAGTGATTATAACAGGGATTTCACACAAAATATGGACCTAAAGGAAACCTGTACTAAGAGAATATTTCACTCTAAAAATGCTAGTTGTATGGCTATCTTGCTGACCCTCCCTCTTAAATACTTTCTATGTCACAGACTCTGAAAAAGTATGCAGATCAAGAGTTCTGACTTTTATAGATTTTATTTGCTACATGCTTATTTTGGGTCAGAAATATCTGAAACCATACGACCATCTTAACAACCAGGCAGCTGCTAGCATTTACAAAAGGCAGTGAGCAGTGGCAGCCCCCATATTTCTCTCATTACAGGGCTGCTTTAGTGTATCTTTGGCCAAAACTTTTTTTTTTTTGTATAGAGTAGGAAATTAGTGAAGTACATATCGACCCAATCACTAAAATCTCAAATTAGCGTAGCATCCTCCTAGTGTAATTTTAGTTTTTGGCTCCTTTTGTAGTCAAGGGAGCAGTGACTCTTTGTTCAGGGTGTCACAGGCTAGGAGTTTGACTGCTTCTCCATGCTGCTTCTCCTTGCTTCTGAAAGAAGTTTCCAGAATATAGGGCTAATTGTCAGATGACCAACCTGAATATTTATCATGCCCCTAGCCAATCCCTGGAAGGGGTTGTCCAGAAGGTGGATGGGGGGGTGGGGTAATAAATAGTTTGGAGCCCTGGAGAGGTCTCCAATATCTCCGAGGTTGCTGCCCCTCTGAGGCAACCCAGGGACTGAATAGCTGTTATTTGAGGTCTCTGCAGAGTTCAGAGCCTGAAGTAATCTAATTGAGGGGATGGCTGTGGTACCCTATGAGATCTGGTCTGGAGAAAGATTGTCTACCTCATTAAGAAGTGGCCCGTAGAAGCTGTAGCGTGTGCAGTTAGCCCGGGACTTGTGAGTACTGAGCTTATACGATGATCCTGGGTGACCATGTGCATTTTGGAAGTATGTGTCAAGGGTAGCTATGGACTGAGATGGCTCTCATAGGGTCTCAGAGTAGTGGCCATTCCCATGTGTCCTCAGAAAAATCAGTAGATGGGAGCTTAGAGAAACATGTCCTCCTGTTACTGTGCAAGTGTTTGAAGTATCCCATGCCCAAAACCCTCTCTTGTTTAAAGTTCTTTAAGCAATAAATGTTAACAGAACAACCCCTATACTGAGATATTGGAGCCGGTGCATGGATTGGTGCTTGTGGAGAACCAGCAATTGCCAGCGACCCCTATGGGGTTAGTGCTTCATTTGTTTTAACAATTTTTTTTGTAATTTCAAAATTTGTTTTCAATACTTTTGAATCTGCAACTTTCATTAAAATAATACCGGATAATTCTGCCATGAAGGTCCTTGTTCAAACACCTTTTGTTTTAGGGTGTGTCCCGATTACACTCCTGTGTTGTCACCCTATCTATGCTTATACCCTGCTATACTGTGGGTTGTCTTGATTGCAATTGGTTTGTTGCTAATGTGAATGTATTGAACTGTTATGTCATTTTTAAATGTATGTGTCCATGGCAGAAGTAAGACGTCAGGGAGCGTGGGTCTAGCTTTTTTCAGATTTTTTAGTTGGTGGATGGTTCTTTAAATAGTTTGCTGTATTTCAATTTGTCACATGCCTGATGAAGGGGTGCTACAAGGCTCCAAAACATTGTTTCAGAGCCCATTTTGGAGATCCATGGTGTGCTGGTGACATTCTGTCACTTTCACAGTTTTTTAACCCTGTAACCCAGCATTCTAAAGGCAACTACAAGTGACAGATTCTACTCACATTGCGCAGGCATAGTCCACTGTTGCCACCATAAGAAAACCTGCCCTGAGAAAATATACGCAGCCAGGGTGCAGGAATTGTAGGATGTGGCTGCAAATAGGTTGCAGGAGATTATCAGTGCTGATATACAAAAGGTGAAAAAAAGGTGAAAGTATTTTATTTGAAAAAATTAGAATTGTATATGATATAATGCACTTTAGCATACTAATTGTCATTCAGTTAGGGCTTTTATCTACTTTAAGACCACTGTTAGGTTTTTATTGCTATCTATGGCTGTCCTGTTAGGCTAGGTTTATATTACTGCATCTGCGGTTAGGACCCGATTTTCAGTGTGATTATGTAGTGTACCTTGGTTGTATTTTGACATGATTTTGATGCAATTTTCATGCCTCTGCATTTTTGATTTTGGCTATATCTGCTACAACAAGAAAAAAAAAGCACTGAAATCGCATAATAAATGCATGAAGTGTAGATGCATTTTTGGTGCATTTCCATTGAAGTCATTGGGTCCAAAATTGCACTGGAATTGCACAAAAGTAGTACAGGACCCATTTCCAAAATTGCACCGTGTTAAGTTGCATTGATGTGAATGGACATAATTGAAAACAAAGTGATTTCCCTTGTCATGCGATACTGCGCCACTCAAGTTGCATCTAAAATCTCGCAAGTGTGAATCAGGCCTTTGATTTGGCCACAGTGCAGGTGTGTCAACGGTTTTTGTGCGAATTACCTGCAGTTTCCCATAGACTATCTATTATGTCCCGCAATTTTTTGCTGGTTTTCTGAAGGGGAACCAAAGATGCAGCAAGCAAGACTTTTGGTATTCTTTCAGAAAACACGCCAAACATGCAAAACATACTAACGCATTGGAAACTGGCACAAAAACCACGGGTACACCCCCACTGCGGCCAAAGTGCAGCACAGCAGTGTGAAACATCCCTAATGCCGCATATACACGACCGGACTTTCTGGCAGAAAAGGTCAGACTAAATCATTCCATCGTATATTCCGATCATGTGTGGGCTTCATCGGACTTTTCCTTTTGAAAATCCTGATGGACCTAGAAATAGAACACATTTTAAATCTTTCAGACGGGAAAGCCGTTCGTCTGTATGCTATTCCGACGGACCAAAAACGACGCAAGGGCAGCTATTGGCTACTGGCTATTGAACTTCCTTTTTCTAGTCCCATCGTACGTCATCGCGTTCTAAATGATCGGACTTTGATGTGATTGTGTGTAGGCACGTCTGTTTCAGCGGAACTCCATCGTAAAAACCGTCATAGTTTATTTTGACAGAAAAACCTTTCGTTCACCTTTTTTTCTGTCAGAATAAACTCTGACGGTTTTTCCGATGGAGTTCCGCTGAAACGGACGTGCCTACACACAATCACATCAATATGCGGCATTAGGCTGATTTCACTTAGCTTACTGTCCTGGAAACATAACCACAGGGAACAGAGAGAAAATCATCTCCAAATTTTGAGGAAATCCCTCATTGGAAGATTTTTTTCTCACTTTCTGTTCAGGTGACAACTGTATAATGTTGTATTTCCTATTACTTTCTATCTCTCTGGTAATGCTACGATGAGTTTTCCCACTGAGAACAGCTGTGAGCAACAAATGTTTTCTGGGAAAGTTTTGAAGCATTTAAGTTTATCTAAAACCAGCTTTTTTCCATTTTAGAACCCTTTTACTTTTTTAAACCCATTTAAAACCCTTGTACTTTTTTGCTATTTGTGTCACATTTAAGAGTTTTTCAAGATATTTCTTCACTTCCTGTCCTGTAGACACGGTATGAACTGAGAACAAATCTTTCAAAAGTGAGTTTCCCCATCGAAAGATTACTCTGCTATTCCTTTTCTGGTTGAACTCAAAACTCTTATGGGGCGTACACACAGTCGGACTTTTCGTCTACAAAAGTCCAACGGACGCCGACGGACTAAAGCTGGCTGGTAATCCGATCATGTGTGGGCTTCCCCGGACTTTCAGCGGACTTTTTCAGCCTCAAATCCGACGGACTTTAGATTTGAAACATGCTTCAAATCTTTACGTCATAACTACGACGGACCCCGAAATCCGCTCGTCTGTGTGCTAGTCCGACGGACAAAAACCCACGCTAGGGCAGCTATTGGCTACTGGCTATCAACTTCCTTATTTTAGTCCGGTGTACGTCATCATGTACGAATCCGTCGGACTTTTGTGTGGTCGTGTGTAGGCAAGTCTGTTCGTTAGAAAGTCTGCCGCAAGTCCGCTGCAAGTCCGCCGAAAGTCCGCCGGAAGTCTGTCGGACAGGCTGTCGGACTTTTGTAGATGAAAAGTCCGACCGTGTGTACGGGGCATTACATTTTCCTTCATTTTATTTACTTCTAGTAAGATTGGTCACCAAAGTAAACAGACAAAGCAAATGTATTTAGCAAGGACACAAACACCAATGAAAGCCTAATTCTAGAGAGTCAGGATCATTGAGCACATTTACTTTGTGCAAGAATTCATTTGCTACCCAATAGAGCTGCGCAACGTTAAAAAAGGTATACAGTATGTAGGAAGAGGCGACAGGGTAAATGTTAAATTTCCACAGTCTATACAAAACTTAAAAAAAAAAGTTTAACCTTTAGTTAATACCTTAAGTGCATTTCCGATTTAGTAAAATTAGGTCATTCATGACTTATATTATCTTTGGACTCACTTGATTTGTTCTTGTAAAAAAATAAAATTTTTGTAGGTCCTCTAAAGTGGGGATGCACCAGAAACTGCTTCTAAAAGCAGACTGGATGAAGACAGTGGAATTGTCACTATATAAGTCGATTTTAACACTTTTTTTCCATAAATGTTTTAATAAATGAGTGAAATTGCACCAGACGCGTGAAGTAAAAGGTGCTAAAGATTCAGCAGTAAATCTACAGAAGACACCCATGTCTTTGTATATAAATGTTCAGAGTTTTGTATCCTATTATTATGCAGGATTTATATAGCTCCATCAGTTTGTGCAGCACTTTGCAAAATAAAGGGAGAAAGTACAGTTACAATACAATTCAATAAAAAAAAAGACTAGGAGGGCCCTGCTCATGTGAGCTTACAATTTAAAAGGGAGGATCCAATTATAAAAAGGTAATTTATATTTTCTTGTGACCCAACCCTGCACTGCATTAGGCATGTTCAACATGCAGACATGTATTATCATATGGAAATTCCTTAATGTCAGTGTCCCTGCATTCCTTCAGTAGAGCCACATTCCTCAGCACATTTTACATGTTGCAATAAATGTATTCCATGTGATGAAAGTCATCAATGTAATTCTCTAGCCTGTCCATATAAGCTCTGCCCTTTGTCATTTCAGTAATTGTAAAACATAGCTATGCAAACATGTAGATAGTTGCATAATTCTTTATGAATGTTTACTTCTGCACTGCACACCTCTCCACTTTTTTCAGTAAAATGGGTAAAATCTAGAACTTCTATCACAGCCATTCTCAGCCATGGTTCAGTTGAACCCTAAGGTTCCTCAAGAGGTTTCTCACCAATCTCTGACATGGTGAAAACTTATCTATATATAAGGTTTAATATAGATCAGGGGGGATAGGGCTTGGCGGGTTACGTTGCTTATGGTGAAGGCATTCGACAGGTGGCCATTAACTCTTATGCCGCGTACACACGGTCGGACTTTTCAGCTACAAAAGTCCGACAGCCTGTCCGACAGACTTTCGACGGACTTTTGGCGGACTTTCGACGGACTTGCGGCGGACTTTCTAACGAACAGACTTGCCTACACACGATCACACAAAAGTCCGTCGAATTCTTACGTGATGACGTACACCGGACTAAAATAAGGAAGTTCATAGCCAGTAGCCAATAGCTGCCCTAGCGTGGGTTTTTGTCCGTCGGACTAGCATACAGACGAGTCCATCGGAAAGATTTGAAGCATGTTTCAAATCTAAAGTACGTCGGATTTGAGGCTAAAAAAGTCAGTTGAAAGTCCGGAGAAGCCCACACACGATCGGATTACCAGCCAGCTTTAGTCCGTCAGCGTCTGTTGGACTTTTGTAGACGAAAAGTCCGACCGTGTGTACGCGGCATTACCCTCGCTGAGGGAGTGGAGTAAAGTGCCATTATATGAGCAAGCATGCAAGGTTGGCATCCAATAGCTTTAAGGACCTCTATCATGTAGTCCCAGGCCACTCTGTCAAACGCCTTTTCTGCGTCAAGGGAGAGGAAAAATCCCTGAGTGCGAGACATTGTGAGCCAGTGATGGAGATTCAATGTGCGTATAGTGCATTTAGTGTTATCCCTGGCTTCCCTGCCAGGGACAAATCCAACCTGGTCCATAGAAATAAGGGTGGGTATAAGGGGGAGCGTTCTGTTAGCAAGAATCTTTGCGTATATCTTAATGTCTACATTTAGTAAAGATATGGGTCTGTCACTCAAAACTTGTGAGGGGTCCTTACCCTCCTTATGTATAACAGTTATATGTGCTTCCACAATTCTGTCAGGCAACATCTGGGGATTGGACAGGGCGTTATAGGTTTAAAGTAGCTTAAGGGATAAAGTGTCCAAAAAGGACTTAAAGGTACTGAAGGGTGAATTCATTGAGCCCTGGGCTTTTACCCAGTTTCATCTGTTTGATAGCGACCTCTAATTCTTTTATAGTGAAGGGGCTTTCCATTTCTTCTGCCTGTTGGCGTGTAATCTGTTTTGGACCATATTGAGACAAGAACTGTATAATGTGTTTAGGACGAGAGTCTGATGGGGTCATATCCGGGTGGTAGGCTTTCAAGTTATAAAGTTTTGAGTGAAAAAATTCAAATTGTTTTGCAATATCTTCGTTTTTTGAGGCGAGTGACCCTTGTGTGTTTCGTAGATGATGTATTGTGGAAGGAGTTTTAGAAGCCTGTATCATACGTGCTAAGTGTCGCCCGCTTTTGTTTCCCTGTTCATAGAAGACTCTTTGACCGAGAACATAGCGTCTCCTAGTGCATTGCCCTAGCTCCTCCAGAAGGAGGGATCGTGTGAGTAATAAGTCTTGCAGAGTGGATTGTGCATGAGATCGTTTGTGAGATGTTTCTAGGCGTTTGATTTTTGCTATCAGTGAGTTAATCGTCTCTCTCTTTTTAGCTCTTGTTGCTAGTGCTATAAGTTCCCCTCGGATCACGCACTTGTGCTCCTCCCACAGGGAAATAGGGGAAATCTCTGCTGTAGAGTTTTCCTTGAAATAAGTTTTAACTCAAGATCCTATGTGGGACATTGTTTCTGGGTCTTTAAGTAGTGAGGAGTTTAAGCGCCAGGTTTTTGTTCTAGAGGATGGTTCAGGGAAAGACAAAGTAATCGTGATAGGATGATGGTCAGATAAGAACATTGGCTCTATGGTTGTCTGCGAGAGAAGGGCTAGGTCTGCTCAGGTAAGGAAGAAATAATCTATTCTAGAGTATTTCCGATGATTTATAGGCATAGATGCCTTTGATAAAAATGAATCTGCCCTCAGGGTCTATAAGGGAGTAAGACATGTGGAAATTTGCATGTTTGGAGATCAATATGAATACTCCTTTCGTCTTAGAGTTGGGGTTGGTAGCGTTAAGCGCTGTACAGTATATATGGTTGGTGAGTTTGGGAGTTGAATTAGAGCGGAAGTGTGTTTCCTGGAGGAAGATGAATTGGGCTTTGTGCCTGGCAAGGGTAGATAAAACTTGTGACCTTTTTTCCGGAAGGTTAAGGCCCTTTGCATTAGGTGACATGTATTTCAACGATAAGGGTGGTTCAAGGATTGGCTCTTTCTGCATGATGTACTGAGATTGTTGCACAGAAGTGCCCATTGTTTGAGGAAGTTGACGCGTATGAAGCGTAAGGAGGTTTTGCACGGTAAAAGGGAAACCAAATAGAGAGAAAGGGGCGCAGGGAGGGGAGCTGGCCCACAGGAGGGGGAGAGGGACTGGGAAAGAAAAAAAAATGGGGGGAAGGAGGATCAAGGGTGAAAGAAGAGAGAGGGAAACAGGTAAGAACAGAGATCAAAAACAGGAGAACAAAGGGGGAAGGGAGTGGAGGAAAACTAGAGGTGATAACAGACAAGCTATTTCACCTAGAAAGAGATGATCTGGGTAGTCAGCATGAGTCCAAAGGGACCGCTGTTGTGGGGCGTAAGAGAGGATGGAAATCGCAGTGCTTTTGTGAAATGGGGGTATTGGTATGTAGTGTTGTATTGTGTTGGGAGAGCTATAAAAGCCTAAAAGTGTGTGTGGGGGGGGGGGGGGCAACTGAAACGTAAGGTGTGTCTAACAAAAGAAGAAACCCAACCAAATATAGCTAGTGTATTGTTTTGTAAATGTCCTGCAAGGGAAAGTGCATTTATCCATCAACCTCTATGAACAAGTAAACATAAACTTTCAAGGATAATTGTAGAACCCATTTGAAAACTTCCAGCATAGTATACCATGGAAATCATTGTAGTCGTATATAGTGATGTCTCCATTACCATCTCTGTAGAGCGTTCGTGGGCAGCCTGAGAGTCAGGATCATTGAGCACATTTACTTTGTGCAAGAATTCATTTGCTACCCAATAGAGCTGCGCAACGTTAAAAAAGGTATACAGTATATAGAAAGAGGCGACAGGGTAAATGTTAAATTTAACAGGCATGTAGTACCATGTAACAGAAGCCTCCTAAGTCCATAGCCACTTAATTGCAGGATGAAAAAGTATATAAAAACATGTGTCTCTATGTGGTCTCCCCTGGCTCACTGTCTCAGTGCATATAACATTCGGTGTTCTATGTTTCTTAGAGATTGGGCATATGATCTTTGCTTACAGATCATAAAATGTTGGGTCACATGATTAAACTAAGCCAGGAGCTTATATGTGTAGCTCCATGTGGGCAAGTGCCCTAAGATAAAACCCAGAGTAAAGGGTGCCCTATCGCTGGCTCTTGGGTAATCGGATCCACTGGGGGGGGGGGGGTAAGTCAGTGCTCAACCCCAAGACATGGGCAGTTCAGGTGCCAGGTCAGAGCGACCAAAGTGCTGCAGTTTAATTGGATCAAGAGGGCGAGAGATAAGTGGCCTGCAAAACACTCTAGCTGCTAGATAATAGGTGGGTTTATATTGGTCCCCTACAGTGTCCACTATTCTCCAAGCCACAACTCGAGCCCCCCCCTGCATCCCATATGCGGTGTACACCGACATCAAGATAGGAATAAAACAGCTATAGAAGCTATATACTCATCAGCAGTGTATGGTCTCTAGCCCGGATCTCAAAAACAAAGGAAACTGTCCAGAACCAGAGTTGCAAGGGTCTTTGCCCTCATGTTCACGTTTGTCACCAGCTCGTCGGGTGTGGACAGGAATTGGTTAACTTGCCAAGTTCAGTCTCGGGAGTAGAGGATGTCTGTGGTAGCAGATGGAGTGTAGTGAGTGTTCATTTCTCAAGGAACTTGGAGATAAGAGTCAAATCATGAATCAGCAGTCACGATTCCAGAGCTTAAATCTGTATGCCATAGATAGAGTAGGCAAAGAGACTTCTGGAACAAAGTAGGGAGGATTGTCACACTGTATAATTATGCTGGGTAGCTCTACTCCAGAGAGATTTGACTCCAGGTTGTATCCAATGTGAAGCAGGGGGCGTAGTGCTTTTCTATTCTGCAGTGTTATTTGGGATAAATCCTGAAATATATTAATTTTAGATCCATTGTGTATAATTCAGCCCCTTTCCCATGCTTTGCGGAGGATTTCCTCCTTGAGGGGGAAGTTGACGATGCAGCAGATCACATCCCTTGGTGGGTCAGAGTCGCGAGGTTGGGGTCGCAGTGCATGATGTACCCTTTCCATGTCAATGGGCGATCTATCAGATCATTAAAGATGGAGCCGGTTGACTGTTGTAATAGTCCTGGATCAATCACCTCAGGCGCTCCCTGCACTCTAATGTAGTGCCTGCGGCCCTGATTGTCTAAGTCCTTCACATGACGATGGAGATCAAATAAATGGGAAAGCTGAATGTCGTAGGTTTTCTGTACTTGGCGGTTGGCTGCAGCATGAGTGTGGGAAGTCTTCTCCACATCCGCGATGCGACGGGCTACTGCCTGTATATCTGATCTCAAATCAGCAATTGCTGCCGTGACAGTGTTCTTAATATCCGAGGCAACCTTCTCCAGGTAAAAGAGACTGGGCTGGAGAGTCTGTTGAGGGCTAGGTGCATCTCCCCTATACATCTATGAGTCAGATGCACGTGTCGGTGCCTGTGAAGTCATGTGAGCGGACGAGCGCTGGGTCCGAAACAGCTCCGAGATTTTGTGGCTGAGCTGCGTTCCGGTGTCTTTCGCTGCTCGTGATGCCATGGTGCTGCCGGTTAACCTACTCTTGTTGATTTTATGAGCGAGGCTCCCCAAAAGGTGAATTGTAATCCACAGGTCGCAGGAGCTATCGGCTCCAGCAGCCATCTTGGTCTCCGTCCAGGCCACGCCCCTACCTCAAGAGGTTTCTGGTGGTTCCTTGAAGAGTGGCAGATCAACGTCCTATTTGATGGTGCTTGCATATTTTAAGGTCCACTTGGCAGATTTAAGCTGGCCAGCTCATCAAGAAATCGGCTGAATTTCAATCTATATATGAGCACTTTGGTTAAGCAAAAGTCAATCTATTGATCGACTTCTGTACAACCACCCTGTTGGGTTTTAGCCACTTGCTAAAGTCTGCATCTCTAATCAGTGTATTCTGATGGCAAAGAAGTCCTACACTGAATGGTGGCATTCTGACCACTAACCACCAATGTAAAGGTCCGTACGAGCGAACGAGCTGTCTGCCGATTTTCAGATCGTTAGTATGGTGCTTTTGACAGTCGATTTCGCTTTTTCGTCAGACAAAAGCTGGATGTGCAGACTATATAATTTTTGTCGGATGTGAACTCAATGTCCAATTTTCATTTCATTAGTACGGTTTTCGTACAAAAAAACATAAGCGCATGACTATGCATGCTCAGAAACGAAAGAATACATACAAAACTATTCAACACATTACGTCACTTCTGACGTTGTATGCTGACATATGAAAATTTTCGTACTGTGAGTAACCTCTTCACTTTCGACATGAGACTATTATGCCACAAAAAACAGACGTTCGGTCGACCGAAAATCTAAGCGTGTGTACAAGGCTTATTTTCTTGATTGACTAGGCTTAGCAAGGGTTCCCTGGACCTAAAGGGTTAAAAAGGGGTAAAAAGGTTGAGAAAGACTGCTTTATTAACCCCTTCCCGCCGACCGTACGCAGATAAGCATACTCGGCTTTCCGGAGTTATACTGGAATGATGCCCGCAGCTGCAGGCATCATCCCGGTACCGTTGTTCACAGCGGGCGATCGGCTACCCGAGTATAACAACCGATGCGGCTAAAAGCCGCTCGGCTGTTATACCGGAGGAGCGGGAGGGGACACCCCCCCTCCCGCCGCCTCCCGCCGCTCTTACCGGGCCTCCCGTGCGATCGGGTGGCCCGGTGTCCAATCGTGTGCCTTCGGTGGCTGGGGGCGGGCTGGAACGAAGCTGTGGGCGGCTTCGTTCCAGCCTTCTCATTGTAAACGCGGAAGCGACTTCATGACGTCACTTCCCATTTACTCGTCTGTCAATGGCACCTAATTTTAAAAAAATACAGTATTCAGAATCGCCGTTTTCGGCGATCTGAATACTTTGAAGTGCAAAGGAGGGATCGGGGGTCTTTTAGACCCCCGATCCCTCTATAAAGAGTACCTGTCACAACCTATTACTGTCACAAGGGATGTTTACATTCCTTGTGACAGCAATAAAAGTAAAAAAAATAAAAAATTTTTTAAACACAATTCATAAAGTAAAAAAAAAAATAAAATAAATAAAAAAAAAAAAAATTTTTGAAGCGCCCCCGTGAGCTCGCGCAACGAAGAAAACGCATACGGAAGTCGCGCCCGCATATGTAAACGGTGTTCAAATCACACATGTGAGGTATCGCCCCGATCGTCAAAGCGAGAGCAATAATTCTAGCCCTAGACCTCCTCTGTAACTCTAACCTGGTAACCGTAAAAAAATATTTAAAGCGTCGCCTATGGAAATTCATAGGTACCGTAGTTTGTCGCCATTCCACGAGTGCGTGCAATTATAAAGGGTGACATGTTTGGTATCTATTTACTCGGCGTAACATCATCTTTCACATTATACAAAAAAATTGGGGTAACTTTACTGTTTGGATTTTTTAAAATTCATGAAAATGTCCCTTTTCCAAAAATTTGCGTTTAAAACACCGCTGCACAAATACCGTGTGATATAAACTATTGCAACATTTTATTCTCTAGATTTTCTGCTAAAAAAAATATATATAATGTTTAAACTCTAAGTAATTTTCTAGCAAAAAATACGGATTTTAACTTGTTAACACCAAATTTCAAAAATAGGCTTAGTCATGAAAGGGTTAATTTCCTATTACTGTCCTTGTGTCACAGGCTATCAGAGGGATCAAATCTCCCCGAAGCGAGACAGAAATGGAAATTTCACAGACTAAATTTATTCCAATCTCTTATCATGCATCTCGAAGGGAGATGGAACCAAATTTAAATACACGGGAAAATGACGAGTTGACACCGGTTCCAGTGATGCAGCTGTTAAATTACCGCTGTAGAAAATGGGCCCCTTGCCTTTGCACAGATGACTCCAGTTATCGGAAGTGCAAGAGAGGAGGGTGAGAGGACGCTTTAAAGTCAGCAATATTGATGCAATCTTTGTTGTCCCTACATCGCTTCCCTTGGTGTCACCACCCTCAGGCCTCAGGCTCCAGTACCTATTGGTTTGTGCCCACATGGACTCCTGCGGCTCAAGAGGAAGAAGCTCTTAGAGCAGTCTGGTAAAAGCTATTCCACCACTCCCACTCTGCCTCAGTGTCCTCTGGGAGCTATAGTGTAAAGGGCCTATGAATCACATTCTATGGCTGTTGCCCTGGTCTTCAATTCCCATGATCTGCAGCGTTCTGTATAGAAATCCATAGGCTTTCCTGGCTATAGCTCTCCCTCTGCTGACTGGAGGGTATGGTGCAACATAGTGTCCAGCATAGCAGTAAAAGGTGAAAGCAAAACGGAGTGAGAAGAGGGCAATGTCACCTGGCTATATATTTTAACTTGCATTTAAAGTAAAATCAATGAACAAAGTTCATGTTTACTTTAAATACTGCCTGAAAACATCTTTCTATGATATATATATATATTTTTAAATGTACTTCAGACCTAAACAAAGAGCACTAGTAATGTGTGAGCTTTCAAACCATGGCTTTTTAATTTACAAGCGGATAACATTCTGAAACAAATATTGGAGCAACAAACCCAGAAGTTTGAGATTGAAATAAAATGTATTAAAAAATGTATTGAGTGCAATAATGAATGCATTTCAGGTGCCTGAAATCCTCTTTATCTGGGGTAAAACTGAACATTAATGGTTGTAAATAAAAATAATAAAAGGAAAAGAATATAATTTGACCTTAAAGTGATATGTGCAAAGGTGTATATAAAAATAAATGAATAATACTAATAATACTACTAATACTAACTACTACTAATAATAATAATAATAACGACAATAATAATAATAATTAGTTCAATGAAAATAATAATAACAATATCTAAATATAAAAAATGCGTGAATGAATACAACATGATATAAACACATAAGATATGAATATCTAATAACTTTATTTAAATATACTAAGTCTTTGTAGTTGTGAACATACAATGTTATAGACACTTTTAATGCAGTTATAACTATGCAGGTGCCTTAAATGATTTTGCCTAGTTTCAGGAATAATCTTTTTTACCATTTTTACAAGGTTAAAAAGTTCTGTCATGTGACCATGCCGTTTTTTCTTCCTTATAGTGTAGGAGGTTACAGGACATTGTGCCTGTCTGTTCAGAACACAGTCTGTTCAGCCTGAGGCAAGATACATTCTATGCATGAGCGGGGGGCGTGTTCAAGAGGAATGCTGTGATTGGAGGGGGTGTATGCCAGAGGCAGATTGCGATTGGTCAGGAGCTGAACAGACTACCCAATACAGGCATGCTGTGTGTCTGCACAGTGTCCAGTGCCTCCGAATGGCCAGCCAAAAGATGAAAACTGACCACGCTAACAAAGATCAGGTTCTGTGCTTTGTGTGGTCAGATTAGAACAAGGAAAAAAGGTCACTGGCAGGATCAACCAGGTACTTCAGATGAAAAAAGTACATGTAAATGGTAGAGACTATGATTTATAAAATACACATATGTAAATATATACACATAGAAAAAAAAGTATGTACGGTAACATACACTTTAAATATAAGGACATATAAATGAACATACATGCTAGCATGTCTTCATAGAAAAAGAAAGAAAAAGAAAAGAAAAAAAACAGATTTATGTTGTAATCGAATAAATAAAATAAAACCAGAATGTTGTCCATAAAACATATTTGACAGTGAATTCACTGGGGTTAGGGGGCATTGCACATGTGCTATTACAAATAAATATGTGCTCCATGAACCTCCTACAGTGGTGATAGATAGCATTTTGCAATAATAGTAATAACTAGGGGTGATACTTCATTATGCAGCAATAGGCTGTGGTAGTAATTGAGGGAATTGAGGGAAATGATTGAAGTAATTGAGGGAAATGATCTGCTAAGGAAATGCATGTTAGTGAGAGCAATGAAGTAGTGTGTTACCTTAGCAAATTGTTAAGTTCACAGTGTGGGATTCGAGACAAAAATTATATATCTGAAGGAGAAATTAGGCTGCAGTGAGAACATTGAACCTACTGTAAAGGGCATAATGAAATGCAATCTGTACTGAAATGTGTGGGTATATACTACAACACAGTAACATTCAGCCTCTGGTTAAAGACACAACAAGCTGTGCTGAAGTGCAAAAACTAAAAGGGCACCTGTCACTCATCGCTGAATGGAAGCGGGAGGGGATTCTGGAGGGAGGTGAGAGGATGGGCAGAACTTGGGGGGCAGTATCCAGCTATGAAGTAGAATGTGACACAACCTGGACCAGGGGTCTATGCAGGATGGGCCAATGACTGACAGGAGTTGGCATGGAATTGGTTCAATTTTCAAGATGGGGGCATTGCTGAAAAGTGCAATCATCTGAGCTCCTAGACTGACAGCAGAAATAAGTGGCCTGGAGGAACAAGAAAAGGGGTGATAAGATCATTGCTGTTAGATTGAGCAGTCTTTTTCCAACTGGCAGCAAATGACCCATGTACTGGGAATTGAGGATGAATGGAACACTCAGATATGTATACCTCCAGGGATGAGGAAGTATCTGGGGATCACACCAATGCAAAAGTGCCACCAATTCAAACATAATACTATCATTTATCTTTAACTTCAGGTTCCAGCGCCAACGATCAACTTTTAATTTCCAAGTGACACAGCATAGAAGTATATATTAATGTCACAGTATTCAGTTTAAACTGCAAAAAAAACACAAACAATATATAACTATACGTTGTTATTTTCCAATTTGTCTAATAGATCACTTGTCAAGTATTAGGTGTGATGCCTGCTGTTTCAATGTTATAGACACTGAAAGTAATTTCTCAGTAATTTTTATTAAACAGACTGTGCACAAGTGCCGCTGTACAACAGTATAAATATACTGTATGACAAAGATAAAACAAAAATATTTATTCATTACATGTAATGTAGATTTATAAAAAGTAGAACTAAAACTAAATATAAGCTGTAAGGATTACTGTTCATTTCAGGGCTTTCAGATATTCTCCTGTCAGAGCATCTAATAAGATGAGATTCACTGCTCCCTATCATTTTGGCACGTACTCCAATAAAAGATTGACAGCACAGTCAGCCTGAGGGAGAAACTAGCTTTTAATAGCTCCTTTTGCCTAAAACTTTTCTTTATGGTCAGAATATGATGGTGAAGCTTTGTAGTTTTAAGTCGGCGTGTAGTTATATATAGTGCAGAAACTTACTTTAAAGTACAATATACAGTCAGGTCCATAAATATTGGGACATCGACACAATTCTAATCTTTTTGCCTCTATACACCACCACAATGGATTTGAAATGAAATGAACAAGATGTGCTTTAACTGCAGACTTTCAGCTTTAATTTGAGGGTATTTACATACAAATCAGGTGAACGGTGTAGGAATTACAACAGTTTGTATATGTGCCTCCCACTTTTTAAGGGACCAAAAGTAATGGAACTGATTAACAATCATCCATCAAACTTTAACTTTTTAATACTTGGTTGCAAATCCTTTGCAGTCAATTACAGTCTGAAGTCTGGAACGCATAGACATTACCAGACGCTGGGTTTCATCCCTGGTGATGCTCTGCCAGGCCTCTACTGCAACTACTGCTTGTTCTTGGGGCATTTTCCCTTCAGTTTTGTCTTCAGCAAGTGAAATGCATGCTCAATCAGATTCAGGTCCGGTGATTGACTTGGCCATTGCATAACATTACACTTCTTTCCCTTAAAAAACTCTTTGGTTGCTTTCGCAGTATGCTTCAGGTCATTGTCCATCTGCACTGTGAAGCTCCATCCAATGAGTTCTGAAGCATTTTGCTGAATATGAGCAGATAATATTGCCCGAAACACTTCAGAATTCATCCTGCTGCTTTTGTCAGCAGTCACATCATCAATAAATACAAGAGAACCAGTTCCATTGGCAGCCATACATGCCCACGCCATGACAATGCCACCACCATGTTTCACTGAAGAGGTGTTATGCTTTGGATCATGAGCAGTTCCTTACCTTTTCCATACTCTTCTCTTCCCATCACTCTGGTACAAGTTGATCTTGGTCTCATCTGTCCATAGGATGTTGTTCCAGAACTGTGAAGGCTTTTTTAGATGTTGTTTGGCAAACTCTAATCTGGCCTTCCTATTTTTGAGGCTCACCAATGGTTTACATCTTGTGGTGAACCCTCTGTATTCACTCTGGTGAAGTCTTCTCTTGATTGTTGACTTTGACACACATACACCTACCTCCTGGAGAGTGTTCTTGATCTGGCCAACTGTTGTGAAGAATGTTTTCTTCACCAGGGAAAGAATTCTTCAGTCATCCACCACAGTTGTTTTCTGTGGTCTTTCGGGTCTTTTGGTGTTGCTGAGCTCACCGGTACATTCTTTCTTTTTAAGGATCTTCCAAACAGTTGATTTTGCCACACCTAATGTTTTTGCTATCTCTCTGATGGATTTGTTTTGTTTTTTCAGCCTAATGATGGCTTGCTTCACTGATAGTGACAGCTCTTTGGATCTCATATTGAGAGTTGACAGCAACAGATTCCAAATGTAAATAGCACACTTTAAATGAACTCTGGACCTTTTATCTGCTCCTTGTAAATGGGATAGTGAGGAATAACACACACCTGGCCATGGAACAGCTGAGCAGCCAATTGTCCCATTACTTTAGGTTCCCTAAAAAGTGGGAGACATGTATACAAACTGTTGTAATTCCTACACCGTTCACCTGATTTGGATGTAAATACCCTCAAATTAAAGCTAAAAGTCTGCAGTTAAAGCACATCTTGTTTGTTTCATTTCAAATCCATTGTGGTGGTATAGAGCCAAAAAGATTAGAATTGTGTTGATGTCCCAATATTTATGGACCTGACTGTATTATATTTAAATTAGCATTTTTTGTAAATGTAAGCATTGTGTCTGATTTATTTGAGAGTTTTGTATGCATATTAATGTCATACATGTAAATATTTCATTTATTAGTAGATTTTCGTTTCCACAGTTCTGCGATGTCTTGGAATTCCTGCGCGACTTGTCACCAATTATTTCTCTGCTCATGACAATGATGCTAATCTACAAACTGATGTCTACTTGGATGAAGATGGGAAAACGAATACTACCCTCACCAAGGACAGCATCTGGTGAGTAAGGACAGCTTAAATCCAGGCATAACATTTCTTAAGTTGAGTGGTAAAGGATAAGAATCTCTTTTAGATCTTTTATTTTATTTCTGTCTGTTTCCCTATTAGGGTAATTTCCTCTTACTTCCTGCTCCAGTAACTTTGAGTCCAAGAAACAGAAAGAGATGGTAAATCTCTCCAATAGGGGCACATACAACAACAAAAACACAATGTTTAGTACAGTGGGTAAAGTTTAGGTTTTCATTACTGTGTTTGTCTACCTGTCCCAATGACATCCATGCTCATTATTCCTTGTCCTGGTACCACAGGAGTGTCACTGGGACACACAGTGAGGGAAAATCTCCTCAGTAGAGTTAGTCCAGTGGTGGACTTTCCCTCAGTATCATCACGTCCAATGCAGTGCAAGGCTATTCCCCATGGCTATGATTAACCACCATTAATGGTGCGAAACGCGTCAGTTATCATCTGGACCTCTGTCTCTCATTGATGTATGGATCAAGCTTTATTCAACAAAGGCATTATTTTGGAGTGCGGCTGTCCTTTTTCCATTTTTCTGCCATTTTACTTTGCTGAGCTAGCACCCTTCAGCTCCTATATACTAGGATGGTGTGAACACAAGCAATACCACCTGGAGTGGTAATTACCTTGATTTGGTGTTTTTTGGACTGTACCTCCTGTTTTGGTGACCAGTGTATTATTTTGAACTTTTCATCACCTTCTGTCCTAGTGACAATGGTCACCTGGACAGCTTTGTGGGGATGAGTCTTGTCAGTGGAATCATAGAGAGAAATAAAAACCTGAAAGGTTCTAACCATTCTCTTCTTTATCAAAAGCTAAAATATTACATTTTGGCTAGACATACACCTTAATACCCTTCTACTTGTGGTATAGTCAGTTGAGCCTTCTCCACCCCTAAAATTTTGGCAACTGCCAAGACACCAAAGAGATCTCAATAGGCTTTATGATTACTCATAAAGCTTTATGCTCTAGGATTACAGAGATATTTCAGGGCCTTTTCCCACTCAGCATATTGAAATAATCAGGTTACTCTTCTGTGTAATCCCTAGCATGAGCCTAAATCCTGCCAAAACTGTTTTCAGAAGAGAGGGTATGAGTTGGAACTGTTCTCATGTTTCTATTGTTGTTTGTGTCTTTGCCAGGTAGATCTCCCCTTTTCATGTGTCCCTGCAACACCAGTAAAATAAAGGATACAGGTATCACCAGGATAGGAAGATATAAAGGACAACCAAAACCATTACAGATGTTTACCCTCCCAATACTACTAAATAAATGCGCTTTGCTTTCTGTCTTAATATGAAAGATATCTCATCATTTCCTATCTTTGTGGCATGCCTTTGCCAGGAAGCAAAGGTAACTCTCCCTAATAGAGACACAGGAATACAAACATAAATTGGATTCCCACCCTTCCCTACTCCATTGAAAAACAAACCCTAGGTGCAATCTCACTCATAATATAGATATTGAATTATACCTAAAGACAAAAATGTTTGTTTTTTTTCTTTAATTTGGTAAGAGTGGTAAATTAGACATTCATTTAGGCTTGTTTTTGCTGTTTGTGTCCCTGCTGAGGGAATTTACTCTGTATATGTGTCCTGGTGACCATCATTTCCAATAGAGAAAATATTGTAGGGCTGTCCCTAGAACAGGAAATAAGAGGAAATTGTCTAATAGGGACACCGCTACAATGACAGCAGTCTTAACAAGGTTCCTATCACTTTGGAGAGAATCTTACTTATTGTTGTGTCAAGATTGAAGTGAAGTCTCCACTTCATTTTGGGACACAAACAGCAAACACAAAGAAATACTGTCAGGGGGCTTGAAAATGTCCTTCCCTATCTAAACATACACTTTAACAGTAAAGTGAGACAAGCATCAGGCAAGCCAGCACTGGCAACCTTAGTGTAGACTATACATGATGATGACATCTGTCAAGGCAAGGGGGGGCATCTTTTATTCTGCATTTGGTTCGACAATGGAAATACAGACATATATAAAATTATAGTGGGCACACCTGTACCTAGTGACCAGTAATGTTTATTTGTTTCCTCTCTTATAAGACGTTTAAAACTGTATCAACAATATACCATGCTCTCATGATTTTCTGAGAGTTTTTGTCTGGATAAAGCAATGTTCTTGCACTGTTTAAAAAATTCAAGATTTGCAGATAGGTTTCCTTAAATAATTCTTTTCGTATGCTAGTGCCTCATTATATTTTTCCATTGACAAGTTTTCCTTGATCCGAGATTTTACTCTTGCTTTGAAATGGCTTGTTAGACAAGCGTTATATCTTCCTGGCTTCTTTCAGTTACTGTTTTTGCCCATTATTAATGAAATGGTCAGAGTTTAACTATTCTGTTTTTTTACTGACATTTTTTATTGCTCATACCATTTTACAAATCAGGAATGAATTAGTAGGTACTTGAGCACTTTATTCACATTTAGCAAGGCTTGAATGATTTAAAAAGCAAACCTAACTGTATGCTTACAATGGGATATATTTTATACAATTGATGTACACTGAATGACGCGGTTACTAACATTCTGCCAAACATCAAAAACTGTACCTTGTGGCAACTTTAGTTTTATCATCCTCTTCTATTGCCATTGACAGGCTACTAAACTTAACAAAGTTGAAAACCAAGTAGAATGTAAGTTTTATTTAAATAAGAATTCCTATCATTAACCCCTTTCCACCCAGCCCCAGCATCCCTTTATCAGGGTCTTTATGTTCAGGAGGGCAAGAGGGACTGACCATTCATGTGACCACTGTGATTTGCTGCCACAGGGGTCACACAATTTGTGTGGGTTTGTAAATGTTCCAGTATACAGTTTGGAGAAGACTACATTCTAAATAGATGCTGGCAGTGTAGGTGGGTGGGGCAAGTAGTAATTTTAAATACAAAAGTATGACAAGGATCCTGAGGAGCCCCTGACGGTGGTTCACAATTGAGCTATATTTGGTAAAAATTGCTATAAGAGACTAACATTTTTAGAATAGCAGCCTTGCTAGTGACACCCTCTGTTGATTAAAAGGATGTTTGCAAATATTCATTATTTTGAGAAAGAATTAGCTGAATATGAATATTTGTTTTAATTATTTTCACCTTTAAAGTGAATCTGGCATGGCCTTAAAAATTGACTAGGGTAACAACAGTGCTGAAATGTAGGTACCTAGTAGCATCTGCAATTATCTGTGTTAGGCTGGACATACATGGTTCAAATCTCGGTCGGTCCAGCAGGAATTGGTCAAGATTTAAACCATTAATGGGCAGGCTGAATGTAACGAGTTGATCAATCGATCAACTTGGGTACAACCAGCCTGCTGGATTCTCTTGCAATTATCACTGTCTTCTCCCAGCAGGGACGGCTTCCCCTGCCAGGAGAAGACAATGGCCCAGCAGGAGGGATTCCCGCATCAACACTGTCATGGTTGCAGGAAAGAATTTTGCTCCGTGTAAGGTCGGCCCTAGCCTTCAATCCAATCCCTCTATCCCTCGCAGCCTGTACACAAGACCTCGATTTATCTTGCCCTGCCCATCATTCAACATTCAAATTGCAAAGTCCTCTGGCCACCGAAGTTCTGACCTTTGACAGTTGAGCAGCACAGACAGGGCTTCAAGGTGGTGGTGGGATCTTGGAGAAAATTGAAGGCCTTGTGTACAGCCCCATTATAGGGCTACAAGGCTTTTACCTGAAGACTTTACAATGTACTAACAGGCACCTCAAAGTGCCTGTAATGTTGCAGTGTTTGTACTTTAGGTATGTTGCATATTTACTAAAGTTTTGTTTTGTTTTTTTTAAATTAATTGAATACCATGAGTGCTAAGAGTGGTACTTTAAGATGCATATCTTGCTCTATCAAGGAATTATCATTGCTGGAATGAGGCTTGGATGACCCGACCAGATCTTCCAGTTGGTTTTGGAGGATGGCAGGCAGTAGATGCCACACCACAGGAGACTAGTGATGGTAATTTTCTTCTATGTTATGTTATGTTATGTCTATATCGTCAATGCAAGACTGTGTGATCAGACAGTATTGCAATATACCCTCTACATGTATTTTATTTTTTGCCTAGCATAGAGGCTGACTTTACTGTCTAATATACAGTCAGGTCCATAAATATTGGTACATCGACACAATTCTAATCTTTTTGGCTCTGTACACCACCACAATGGATTTGAAATGAAACAAACAAGATGTGCTTTAACTGCAGACTTTTAGCTTTAATTTGAGGGTATTTACAATCAAATCAGGTGAACAGTGTAGGAATTACAACAGTTTGTATATGTGTCTCCTACTTTTAAGGGATCAAAAGTAATGGGACAATTGGCTGCTCAGCTGTTCCATGGCCAGGTGTGTATTATTCCCTCATTATCCCATTTACAAGGGGCAGATAAAAGGTCCAGAGTTCATTTCAAGTGTGCTATTTGCATTTGGAATCTGTTGCTGTCAACTCTCAATATGAGATCCAAACAGCTGTCACTATCAGTTAAGCAAGCCATTATTAGGCTGAAAAAACAAAACAAATCCTTCAGAGAGATAGCAAAAACATTAGGTGTGGCCAAATCAACTGTTTGGAACATCCTTAAAAAGAAAGAACGCACTGGTGAGCTCAGCAACACCAAAAGACCCGAAAGACCACAGAAAACAACTGTGGTGGATGACCGAAGAATTCTTTCCCTGGTGAAGAAAACATCCTTCACAACAGTTGGCCAGATCAAGAACACTCTCCAGGAGGTAGGTGTATGTGTGTCAAAGTCAACAATCAAGAGAAGACTTCACCAGAGTGAATACAGAGTGTTCATGACAAGATGTAAACCATTGGTGAGCCTCAAAAACAGGAAGGAAGGATTGCCAAACAACATCTAAAAAAGCCTTCACAGTTCTGGAACAACATCCTATGGACAGATGAGACCACGATCAACTTGTAGCAGAGTGATGGGAAGAGAAGCGTATGGAGAAGGAAAGAAACTGCTCATGATCCAAAGCATACCACCTCATCAGTGAAGCATGGTGGTGGTAGTGTCATGGCGTGGGCATGTATGGCTGCCAATGGAACTGGTTCTCTTGTATTTATTGGTGATGTGACTGCTAACAAAAGCAGCAGGATGAATTCTGAAGTGTTTTGGGCAATATTATCTGCTCATATTCAGCAAAATGCTTCAGAACTCATTGGACAGCGCTTCACAGTGCAGATGGACAATGACACGAAGCATACTGCGAAAGCAACCAAAGTGTTTTTAAAGGGAAAGAAGTGGAATGTTATGCAATGGCCAGGTTAATCACCTGACCTGAATCCGATTGAGCATGCATTTCACTTGCTGAAGACAAAACTGAAGGGAAAATGCCCCAAGAACAAGCAGGAACTGAAGACAGTTGCAGTAGAGGCCTGGCAGAGCATCACCAGGGATGAAACCCAGCGTCTGGTGATGTCTATGCGTTCCAGACTTCAGGCTGTAATTGACTGCAAAGGATTTGCAACCAAGTATTAAAAAATGAAAGTTTGATGGATGATTGTTAATCTGTCCCATTACTTTTGGTCCCTTAAAAAGTGTGAGGCATATATAAACTGTTGTAATTCCTACACCGTTCACCTGATTTGGATGTAAATACCCTCAAATTAAAGCTGAAAGGCTGCGGTTAAAGCACATCTTGTTCGTATTATTTCAAACCCATTGTGGTGGTGTATAGAGCCAAAAAGATTAGAATTGTGTCCATGTCCCAATATTTATGAACCTGACTGTACTATGCATGAAACACAAGAATTGCAAAAGATACTTTCAAGTAAATGTAAAAAAAAAAATTGTTAGTATCCAATAAATTTTCATCTCTAGTTTTGTGTGCGGATTCATAATT
The DNA here is from genome assembly GCA_037952925.1 of Lithobates clamitans. NCBI lineage: Eukaryota > Metazoa > Chordata > Amphibia > Anura > Ranidae > Lithobates > Lithobates clamitans. Next base: position 9,059,875 of record JBBGZY010000135.1, read on the forward strand.
AAAATAATATCAGCTCTTATGAATATGAGAACATTTATTCCCACAAACATTTTTCATAGAAAACACAAAAAAGGTAGATAGCTTTTGTTTGATTTAGGATTAGCATCATTGCCAAACTGCAATTAAATGGTAGCAAAAATATATTAGGACACATTTGTGTACATGAACAAAGTTTGCAAAAGTCAGTAAACTGAAAATGCACAGAAATCAACACAACTAACAACTAAGACTATTGGGGCTAGGTATAAAACATGTAAATATTTTAAGTACAGTATATTTTTCTTTTATTAAAACTTACCCAGGCTGAGCAGCCAACATGAGCCAAATCTAGCACACCATACACTCAGATTCACTAGTCCTTCAGGTAAATGTCAAAAATCATGAACACATACACTTTTGTTGCTAGAATAAGGAGTAGGAGTAAGTCTTATAAGTTACTGCAAATAATGCTATTTGCCCCTTTTTCATATAAAACAAACAACAAAAAAAGAAACATATTGATACATAACTTGTTGAGAAGACAAGTGTATTCTTACCATGTAAATTACAAAAGCATGATAACTACTCTCTTACTAAATAAGAATAGGAAATATTAGTTCCTGCGAAAATGGTTATTGGAGTGTAACTCAAAAGTGGAATTAAATTTAATTAAAAAGACATATGCAAAATATCCCTATAGTACTACAAAAATGTTACTATAAGGTAATCAGTGGTTTCGTGTGCGTTTAATTATTTTTCTAATTGTGTCTTAGTAACAAAAAAATATAAAAATGCTCAGATGCTTTTAGATGAAGATTACACTATTAAAACACAGCACTAAAATGTAGCTTGCTTTTTTTTAAACTTCAGGCAGATAAAAAAGACACAAATTAACAAGTCTGTGTTCATTAATATGTCACTTACTGTAATTTTTAATACAAGGAATGTAAGCACCAGAATTTGGTACTAGCCTCTTGCAATCCCTGTACAGTGGAGCTGAGACTGAGATAGGGAGAAGCAGCACAAGAAGCCAATCAGTTATACTGCAGTGTTTATGTGTTCACAGGGAATATGCTGATAGAAGAAGAGAGCAGAGTGAAAGAGTGATGACCTAATTAGTGTGCTGCTTCTTTTTCATTGTCCAGTCACAGGCTGGAGGAGGGGCAAGACCTCGTTATGTGTTATTTACCCGTAGCAAAGAAAAAAACAAACAATCAGGTCTCCTGCTCTGTAAGATAGAGCTGTACTATATGGCAGGACTGTGTAAATCTCAGAACTGGATGGCAGGTAAAATCTGATCCCTTATATGTATTTCCTCTGTGTATTTAGCTATTTACCTGGGGTTCAGCTTTAAAAGCACAACTGACTTCTAATTCTAGTAATTAATAGCAACCAATGTGAATTACTTTTCACCACTTTAACATTGTCAAAACAATAAAAAAAATATTAAAAACAAAACAGGAAACAGCGCTAAAAATATTGATGGATGGTGGAAGATTATTAGCTAGAAATGCTACCACTTGGTACTAGTGAAACACTAGTTAAAAGATAAAAAGGGAAATGAGCAGTGCAAATCTAAAAATCCTACAATCTCTTAACAAATAACTTGCAATTAACACCTGTAAAATAAATAAATACACCCTGTGAATATTATGCTATTACTAGCAATGTTCTTCTAACATATGACAAATGTGTATACCCACTATTGAAAACAAGTAAAGTGTCAACACAATGATATGTGAAAACATACACGTGTGCAAACAAATATCTTAAACGTGAATCTCATGCTCCCATCCAAAATATCTTATATGTTGAAAAAAATGTTTCAAAAATTAAAGTGCATATATAGAATGTGTTTCGTAATTGAATATAGTTCATATACAAAGTGCAACTTTGCAAAAAATAAAGTTCATATTCCCAATTTCAGCCAAAAGTACAGTATGATCCAAAAGTGCATCTATTCAAAAAATCAAAGTCTATGTTTCCAATTTCACAAAGAGTTAAAGGCAAAACCATATTCCAACACTTCATGTGATTGTACACACGATGTGCTCCTTCACCATAGGTCCTAAAGTAACTCACCAGAAGTTGTAGCTGGTCAGATTATAAACCAGCAAAAGCGCTTTTTGTGTTGTATATCAGGCAAATCCCCTCTCCACCGTGCTGACTCTGCTGTATCCTCTTGTCAGTTTCTCTCCCGAATGAATGGAAGGATTTTTAGGAGCAAGGAAAAAAGATCTCCATAGCATAATACCGTTAAAAATAATGCTTGTTTATTAAAACTTTCTTAAAAGCACTCACATTTCACAAGTGTCTCCCCGACACTAGGGAACGAAAGCATGATGATTGTATATAGTTATCGGCTCCACCTGCAGTCTCAAAAGCCACAAGCATGATCACAGAAACACCCGATGTTGTCAGCGTCCTAGCCCCGCTCTACTAGTTTCGTTCAACGTCCTAACAGACCAGTAGGTAGTATCATTGCTATGATACTGAGTCCAAACTATGGATCACTCATCATTTAATTTAGACTACAAATATTTTCTTGCAAAGTTTTCTTTTATTATGCAATATATTTTTATTGAGTTTTCAAAATTCTGAGACATTTTTAAGTGCAAAATAGCAACAACAAGTAACCGTTTCTTTATCATACATAACGGGACACAGAGCCATAGTAGTTACTAGGGTGGGTTATAGGCCACCTTCAGGTGATGGACACTGGCACACCCTAAGACAGGAAGTCCACTCCCTATATAACCCCTCTCACTACTGGGAGTACATCAGTTTTTTCGCCAGTGTCTTAGGTATTGGTCAAGAGTAAAGATGTGCTATGCTGAGCTATGATGAGCTCCACTGGAGTATTCCTTGCTGGGGCAGGCTATGCAACCAGATCAATTCAAAGTGTCTTTTTAGGCCAAATTGAATGGTACCCAGGCCTCGTGGCGGAAGAAACGAGGTTTAGCCAGTAACGCTTCTCTTTTCAGAGAGCTGGACCCCGGGATCCAGTGCTTTGGTTTTTTCAGCCATAAAGTTTTCCTGGAGGGGTGCTTTACGGGTCCAGGAGTGTGGATCCCCCGATAAAAAGGGGCCCTGGTACCTGAAGGTTTTTTAATGGAGCCCACCGTGAGGGGTGAAGATTGGGTCTGTTGGTTTTACCACAGAATCCCTGTGGCGGGAAAGGTAAGTGGAGATTTCAAAGGAATTTTAATTTTTTTATGAATTATCTCCTTTAAAAGTAAATGTTGTCATGCCTAAAAGGGGCTGTATAGAGCACATACCGTGTCATGATTTCCTCAGATCACTGTGTCAGTAGAAGCTGAAGATCTCCCTGCGGCTAGCAGTCCCAAGCCTCTGGTAAGATGTTGGGGGGGATTTTTTTCTAAAAACACCCCCCACCTGGACAGAAGCTCTCCCCCTCTCCCTGGATAGAGAGCGGAGCCAGAAAGATCGGTGGATGCCGCTCCGTTTTCCACCGCCTCTGCACAGCAGTTTGTCACAGCTCTCCTCCTCGCCACCCCCGCCACGCACACACACCAATTCCGTCGGATGAGAGGCCTGCGCTCGCATGGAAAAATGCTCTTTTTTGAAAAGAGGAGGGGGTGTGGCTTAACATGGCTAAGTGCGGCGTTGGCGTGCTGCAACGTCCAGTGCGGGAGTACATTTAAAAAGCTGCATTTTGCTGACTGCAGCTGTCGGAGGGACAAAGATCAAAAAGGGGGCATGTAAGTGGTGACACAGGCATTCCCTTGGCACATTTACTAAAGCACCAAGCTGAGCACTAATAGCAGCGGCAGTTACTGGACTATTTTCTCAAGCAAGTGGGTGCAATTTCTTCTGGTAGTACCTCTGCATTTGTGCATCGGGCTATGGTCAGAAGGGGAGGTAGAAACGCCCCAAAAAAGGGCTCAAAAGGGACTCCCTCAAGCTCCCCTGAGAGATCTGAGGTGGCTGGTCAGAGTGAGCCATCAGGGCCGTCAAGTGTTGCAACTGTTTCCAACACTGCAGCCCCTGTCTATATTACTGAAGAGGTTTTTTCCTCAGCCATGATGAGTGTGGAGGAAAGGTTAGCGGCTTTAATCGCATCCCAGTGTGGGACAAAATGCGACAGGTCCCCTTCTATTACCAGGACACTCAAACTGGGGGCCGGAGAAGATGAATTTCCCTCAGGGGACCGTAAAGAGGCTGATGACTCCTCTTCTAAGGGGTCAAATGCGGAAGGATTAGCTTCACAATATGAAAGATTGATGGTGCAATCTCTTACTGAGTTTGGTCCGCTCCACATTTATGCTACCCTTAAATGAGTCGGTTGATAAGTCAACTTCTCGTTTGGGTTCGCTAAAGCCTCCTCAAGCTGTGCTTTCCTTTCCTGTCCATTCATTGCTGGAAAAGCTTATGTATTCTGAGTGGGATCACCCAAATAAGCATTTTTTTCCTCCTTAAAAGTTTTTAACACTTTATCCTATGGAGGAAAAATTCACTAAGAAGTGGGAGATACCAGCAATTGAAGGTGCTATATTCTCTGTGAATAAAAGTTTGACTTTTTTGGTAGACAATGCTCAAATGCTTAGAGATCCAACAGATAAGAAGTTGGAATTCCTATTAAAAAACACTTTTTCTCTGGCAGGTTCAGTAACTACTGCGCTGGCACCAATTGGTGTATGTCAATCCTTGAGAGACCAGTTCAAACAGGTGCGCAAGGTTATTCCTGATCAGCAGGCCCAGGATTTAGCCAAGCTACCAGCAGCGTTATGTTTTACAATAGACGCCATGAGAGATTCTATTCTTCAGGCCTCGCACCTTACGCTTGGGCTGGTGCATATGCGTAGAATCTTATGGTTGAAAAATTGGTCAGCCGAATCGCCATGCAAAAAGCTCCTGACTAGTTTTCCTTTTCATGGTGAAAGGCTGTTTGGGGATGATTTGGATAAATACATCCAAAAAAAATTCTAGTGGAAAAAGTAACCTTTTGCCAGTTAGGAAGAGGAGTAAACTATTTAATTTAATTGAGCCTCTTCTCCGGTGCCGGGGCATTTGGGGCAGTTACGACGGCCTCCACCGTCAAGTTCAAGAGGTTCTCAAGGGTCTGGCAGGAAGAGTGTCGAGATAGATGGGTGACTTCCTCAATAACTCTAGGGTATAAACTCGAGTTCCGAAAGTCCCCATCTCCTCGATTTCTCAGATCAAATGTTCCCAGGGATCCAGAGAAAAAGAAGTCTCTCTTTCAAGCACTGGACCATCTTTTGTTTTAAAAAGTGGTCTCAGTGGTCCCCATGGAAGAGGAGGGATTGGGGTTTTTCAAACCTTTTCAAGGTACCAAAACCAAATAGAGATGTCAGACCCATTCTAGATCTCAAAGATCTAAACCGGTTTCTGAATATACGCTCTTTTCGCATGGAGTCAATTCGATCAGTGGTCTCCATGCTACAAGGTGGAGAACTTCTGGCGTCCACAGACATCAAGGATGCATACCTCCATGTGCCTATTTTTTCCACTCACCTGAAATAGCTATGTTTCGAGGTAGGAAAATCTTAATTTTCAGTTTGTAGCTCTGCCTTTCGTTCTAGCTACTGCACCTCGAGTGTTTACAAAAGTCCTGGCCCCTCCTCTAGCCAGATTAAGGGCCAAAGGTATAATGATTATAGCTTACCTAAACAATCTGCTCTTGATAGACCAGTCGGTAGCCCACTTATACCAAAGTATGATCACCACAGTCAACTACCTGGAATACCTAGGTTGAATTCTCAACCTAGAGAAATCCTCCTTAAAAACCATCAAGGGGATTAGAATACATGGGTCTGATCATAGCCCAGAAAAGGGTATTCTTTCCCCAGGCAAAAATCAGTGCAGGAACTGATTCAGGTGGTCAAGGCAAAGAAGAATCCTTCTATTCGACTTTGCATGAGGTTGTTGGGAAAGATGGTGGCTTCATTCGAGGCCATTCCTTATGCTCAGTTTCATTCGAGGCTGCTGTAAAACAGTATCCTATCGGCTTGGAACAAGAATGTTCAACCTCTAGATTTCCCAATGTGTCAGTCTCCAAGGGTGCGCCAGAGCCTCAGTTGGTGGTGGTTAACCAAGAATCTACAGAAGAGAAAATCCTTCCTACCAGGTACCTGGAAGGTGGAAACAACAGATGCCAGCCTTTCAGGTTGGGGAGCAGTCCTGGAAGAGGCGACTGTCCAAAGGAAATGGTCCCAATCAGAAGTGACCTTGCCTATCAACATTCTAGAGATTCAGGCAGCGCACTTGGCCCTGAGGGCCTGGACGTTCAGGTTACGGAATTGTCCTGTCAGGATCCAATCCAACAATGCCACAGCAGTGGCCTATATTAATCACCAAGGGGGCATGAGAAGTCGTGCGGCCCAGAGAGAGGTGAATCATATCCTAACTTGGGCAGAAAACAATGTATCTTGCCTATCGGCAGTCTTCATTCCAGGAATAGAAAATTGGCAGGTGAACTACTTAAGTCGCCAACAGTTGTTCCCGGGAGAATGGTCCCTTCACCCCGATATCTTCCTGACAATATGCCAAAGATGGGGGATCCCAGACATAGATCTGTTTCAACTTTGTGTCAAGAACAAAGGATCCGCTAGCTTGTGGAACAGATGCCTTGGTGTTCCCGTGGAATCAGTTTTCACTGATTTATGCATTTCCTCCTATTCTGCTGCTTCCACGACTTCTTTGCAGGATCAAGCAGGAAGGGAAGACGGTGATTCTTGTGGCCACAGCGTGGCCCAGAAGATCTTGGTATGCAAAGATCATAAGGATCGCAGTAGGGGACCCATGGACCCTACCACCATGTCCAGACCTTCTCTCGCAAGGTTCGGTATTCCATCCTACCTTACAAGCTAAATTTAACGGTTTGGCTATTGAGACCCACATTCGGAAGAAGCATGGACTGTCAGGTTCAGTGGTTTCTACCTTGATTAATGCAAGGAAGCCGGCCTCCAGAATCATATATTATAGAGTCTGGAAGTCATATGTCTCCTGGTGTGAATCCAGGGGTTGGCACCCCAGAAAGTATGTCATAGGTAGAATCCTTGACTTTCTGCAGATGGGGTTAGAAATTAAGGTGGCCTTGAGTACTATCAAAGGCCAGGTCTCTGCCTTATCGGTATTATTTCAATAAAAAACAAAAAGTAATAACCCAGCGCCAGTGATGGACCACCCGGAGAGTTTAAAACAACACATGTGCTGTATACCACATATAATATGTATATTCCGCACAGCACATACACAATGTAGAAAGGGGAAACCATCAAAAATAACCCGTGCGGCCAGACAAACCGTAAGTGGTAGAAACAGATCATAACAAGAACAACACATAAAGTCCAGTGCTTAGGGTATTAATTTAAAAAACAAAATGCAAAATGCAACAGGCATAAAAAATGAATATTTTAATAAACCAGTGATAGACCAGTCATGAATAATAGTCTAAGGTAACAGTAGTAACTGCTTTAAGAAGCACTGTTGTAGAAAAACACATAATGCAGAGGAAAACATACACACTAACACAGTATTAAAATGTAAACCAGATTCTCATAGTGATAAAAATAAATGTATATTGCACTAAACATCAGCATGTGCTTGAATGGGGGGGGACAGTCAGCCTTGAATAGCAGGAGACCAACACTGGAGATCCATCCAATATATGTCTCACTGGAACCACTGGGTGAAGTGATGGGAACCCAATGCAGGCTTGAAGCAGGTGACGGCGGGTGAGATATTAGGGGTAAAACAAAGTACTCACAGCCAGAAGGAAGTGCTTGAGCCTACTTCTCATTCCTTGGGGAGGCTGGCGTCATATGGGGGGGCTCGCTGGCTCAGGCAGATGGTAAGAAAGCCGCGGTGTGGAGGTGCACAACTCCGCCGTGCTGAGAGCAGCCTGGCTGGAGCTTCACGTCCGTTGCGGATGACGTCAGCACGGGGAGGCCGCTGGAGCGTCGGTGAATGTAAACATACAGCTGGTCTGCTGGAAGGTGTCTCCACAGGGATGAAACCTCTATGCTGAGACGTGGTGACACTGCAATGAGATTGAAATTGGATCTGGGAAGCCAAGCAAAGGGGAGATGGTGCTGGCAGCAGGCTGGTGGAGCTCACATCTGCCTGGGAGATGGCCAAAAAACATGTGGGCAGTGGAAAAATAAAAAATAAAAAATAAAAATAAAAATTAAAACAAGGGGGAACAAAATTGTCCAGAAACCACTAATCCCGGATAAAGTGGTGGGGATGATGAAAAAACCAATACTGGTTAGAAGGGCGACTGCACGGGAAAGGTGGAAGCATGGGTGAATGGATCAAAAGTCACAGTGAAAGACTCCTGGTGGGGCCTCTGCCATTTGGTTGCCTTGACGACGTGTTTCGCGCATGAGCGCTTTGTCATATGACAAAGTATTATTATGTATTATGACAAAGCGCTCATGTTTTTTTTGTGTTGTCTGAAGGTCCTAAAAGAGGACAGGCAGCATCAAAATCTACTATTTCTAAATGAATTCGGCAAGTAATTGCTCAAGCTTATGGTTTGAAGAGAAAGAGTCCACCCTCTCAATTAAAAGCGCACTCCACTAGGGCTGTTAGTGCTTCGTGGGCAGTGCATCACCAGGTTTTCATGGCCCAAATCTGCAAGGCCACAACTTGGTGTTCAGTCCATACATTTACCAGATTCTATCAGGTGGATGTAAAAAGGCATGAGGGTATCGCCTTCAGGCGTAATGTGCTGCAAGCAGCAGTATAAGTCCTTTAGTCTCATGGTGCCCTACTTTTGTTGTGTCTCCCTCCCCTCAGTTGGCATTGCTCTGGGACATCCCATTAGTAACTACTATGGCTCTGTGTCCCATGATGTATAATAAAGAAAATAGGATTTTTATAACAGCTTACCTGATAAATCCTTTTCTTGGAGTACATCACGGGACACAGAGGTCCCTCCCCTCTTCTAATACATGTATATTGCTTTGCTACAAAAACTGAGGTACTCCCAGTAGGGAGGGGTTATATAGGGAGTGGACTTCCTGTCTTAGGGTGTGCCAGTGTCCATCACCTGAAGGTGGCCTATAACCCACATAGTAACTACTATGGCTCTGTGTCCTGTGATGTACTCCAAGAAAAGGATTTTACAGGTAAGCTGTTATAAAAATCCTATTTTTCATTGCAGCAGTATACAGGTTTGACCTACTGGGTCTAGAATTCAAAGTAAACAATAGTTCAAATCTTTACCGTTGAAATAGAATAGCCCTATAGAAAGAAACAAGAAAGAACTCAGTGGTTGAGTGGTCCAAATCCTTACTGTTAGACCAGTGACTTGCTGAAAGGGTCGAGGAAGGACTTAAGGAGGAATGGTTGGACCTAAGGAGAAGGGTGGGTAGAAGGGCCGTGGTCTAGCTAGGCCTAAAGACCAAAAAAGGCCGGCATTAACTTCTGAAGTTAGGAATTTTTGTATGTGTAGTTTTGCATTGTGTCAGACAACCGGTCCTCTGTTTTCTCATACAGCATACTCTAAGTGATCCTGGATTTAGTTTCAGCTGTTGAGAGATTGAAAGTTTTCCATGCTTAACCAAACATCTGCTTAGCAGCAATAAGGACATGGACCATACGTTTAAATTGCACTTTAAGGAGACAAGGTTGTCTAACACGAAGAAGGGCATATTCCACAGTAATGCCCTGTACACATGGTCGGATTTTCCGACGGAAAATGTTCGATGGGAGCTTGTTGTTGGAAATTCCGACCGTGTGTAGGCTCCATCGGACATTTTCCATCGGAATTTCTGTCACACAAAATTTGAGATCTGGATCTCAAATTTTCCGACAACAAAATCCGTTGTCGTAAATTCCGATCGTGTGTAAACAATTCTGACGCACAAGTTCCATGCATGCTCAGAATCAAGCAGAAGCACCGCACTAGCTATTGAACTTCATTTTTCTCAGCTCGTCGTACGTGTTGTACGTCACCGCGTTCTTGACGTTCGGAATTTCCAACAAGATTTGTGTGACCGTTTGTATGCAAGACAAGTTTGAGCCAACATTCGTCGGAAAAAATCCATGGATTTTGTTGTCGGAATGTCCGATTGTGTGTACACGGCATAAGAAGGGCTTCCTGGCCCACTAATTTAGTTATAAGAGAAAAGACAGCAGCCAAGAATTGCTGAACCATATCCACCATGTATGATAGAAGGTTCTCAGTTGTCCACATCTCCAAACAAAATTAGCAGAGTAATCAGGTACAAAATTATAGATTCTGTTGAGTACTAAGTAACAGCGCATAAGTACTTTGTAATCAGTTTCAACTAGCTAGTGCTAGGATTTTACTGTCACCCATATTTGAGACCAGTCCCCACATCTAAGTCTTTACCCAGATCTATATTGAGTATAAGTTTGGAGCTGAGATGCTGACGAAGATGACGCCAAAGCATATATAAGTGATATGATGCCTGGCACATGTGGGTCAGCGTAGCACCACTGCTGAAATGGGGTCAAAAGTAAAGGACCATCAGGAAACTTAATATGATGTTCTATAAAGTGTTTTATCTGGAGATATTGATATAGTTCTGTGATTGGCAGTTGGTAAGTCTGTTATAACAAATAGGAAGGTATGACTCTAATGGTCATGATAAGCTTGGAGATTTGAGTCACTCTGCCTGAAAACTAGAAGGGGAATGGAAAGCTAGAAGAAGTGCTGGATCGTTAAGGAAAGACATTATAGGCTTGCCTGAGGTCTGTAGTACAGTGGAATATTTATGGGCCTCCTAGACCTGCATGGTATGTTTCAATATAATTCACTAGATTATGCCATATAAGTTTATTAATGCAAATCAGGTAGCATGAAATTTAGAGATCTGGACCAGCGGAGCTGGTTGGTTATATTTAGCAATGCTTGGGAGACCTAAGCCTCCAGAAAGTTTTCTCCAAAGGAGACTCACACCTCAGTAAGGGCTTACAGTTGTTCCAGATAAAGCTAAGTATAGGCCTAGAAATTTATGCAGGGGCAGCAACTGGAAGAACCCTAAAATATTGAAGCAACATAGGAAGAAATTATATGTTGCAGCAATTCTCCCTAACCAGGAAAGTAGAAATTTATTCCAAGCAGCTAAGAGAGATTGAAGTTTGCGTAATAAAGGGGAGTAATTATTTTTATAGAGGTTGGCAAAGGAGTCAGCAAAAGAGATCCCTAAATCAGGAAGAACATTAAGAACCCATGGAAAATCATAACAATGGTGGAGATGGTGAGACAGGTTTCTTATCTGCTAAAATTGAAAGGTGCCAATAGGGTTAGAAGTTGGCTGATTGCTATTGTTCCTCCAAATTAAATCTGGCACTGGGGATATCCATACAGTGCATAAACATACACACTCTTTTTTATATACTTATTTTTATTAATTTTTTTATGAGGATTGTAGAACCTCATCTGACTGCCTTTTTATATCTATAGCCAGCTTATTTAATGGGTGTCACTGGAGTAAACTGTAACTCCCGGGAATCCTATTGGGATCCCAAACCTTAGCCCAAAGTCATAGATTCAAACTGCAGTCAATGTACCGGCTAATGAAAGCCACACATGTGGATTTTCAGTAATTTTAACCACTTTTTGCCGAGTTGGAGGTAGATCGTTTTTTATATGCTTGAAAATGCGGTCATCGTTACCCCTACAGCTGGGGTGGTGGCACAGTGTACAACCTGTACAATACATCGAGAATAGAAGGGATACAAGGGAGGACATCAATTAGGCAATGAAGAGCACTGAATAGTACTAGGTTTCTATCAAGGAAATCTAGTTTGTGTTTAGTCTTGACTTTCTTACAGCCCTCGGTAACTGATCAGTGATCTTAGAATACATAACACAAACAATTGATCAATCAATCAATCAGTCAATCCAATAATCAATTCATAAGCACCATCATGTCAATGAACACACACGATATTGATCTAAAGTACATTAGTAATTAGATTGCTTGAAACAAATGCCATAAGCAATTTGCTGCTGAAGCCAGCCTGTGTGACGTGTAAATTCACACTTTCACTCAATCAGCAGTTGAGAACAGAGTTTAAAGCATGTTTATGCTAAACAGTGGAACTGGCACCAACCACCTAACAAAAGGGTGAAAGGTCACTTGGCCTTCTAATTAATAGCATGCTATATTATTATAATATAATACACCTACTTGAACATACAAAAAAAGTAAACAAGGTCACAGAGCAGCTATATGTGTGAAAACACAGTATAAGACTACATTACTACAAGGAAGCCATAAAGCAGAGTGAGAAAAGAGAATGCTATGAGATTTGTCTTCTAATTTGTAATATTGATCATCTCTAGGTATGTTTAGATGTGGTCCTGCATCTGTTCAAGCCATTAAACATGGACACGTCTGCTTTCAGTTTGATACGCCTTTCCTTTTCTCTGAGGTATGTTTTGGTTCTATCTCATCATAAATTCAATATTGTAAAATAAATTCACTACAGTAAAATAATAACAGCTTCTAGATAGTGTTTTGTTTTATCCAGTTATGTTTCATATAATTTAAATCTGTAATGTTTTATATAAAAGCAAGATATTTTCAAAGCCTTTAAGATGTGATATGAAATTTTAATTTTCCATCATTTAACTGCAACTGACTGAAATGTTCATTAGTCACCCTAATATTTTTCGTATAATTTTTAATATACTGCCATCACAAGTTACCAGTAATAGTGGTCATTTTAAAATGAATTATAATTACAGCAAGATACATTTTCTAGAAATGTATGTACTAAAAACCTTTAGCCCTGCCAGAAATTTTGTGGGCTGATAACTTTTTGTGTTTTCTGCCTATACTCGCTATTATCAGTTAGAACTCTTCCTAGTTTTCTGTGGACTACAGAATGCCTCCTCTATGTTATGTAGAGGAAAAGAAGGGAACGGGTTGTATAGTTCTAAAACACTTTTTGTCCTATTTCGACAATGTTGCTCCTCCATACTGTAGATACAGTACCGTGAGTGAGCGTTGTCACTCTAGGACAGAAAGTGTCTTACTGACATGATCACAGGTGAAAATAAAGGAACAAAAAAGTCTCATAAAAAGTAACACAGTCACCACATCCAAGGGATGGTAAGCTGCAATATATTACATTTTTGTTCTTAGGTTTAGATATGCTCTAAATTGCACTTTTGTTGTTTTGTGAGCAATGTAACCATTGCAGAATGTGAAAGACATTTTGGCTTACAAGTGCTTCACTGGAAAGGTGTGTGTGTGGAGGGGGGGCATCATTCACCATACAAAACCATGCTCCATCCCACGTCATACTGAGCAACTTATCCGGTTGTCGCCTGGTCTATGGCAGAATGACGCCGGGGCCGGCCTCTCATCCCTCCGGGTGGACGTCATGTAACGCTGCGGCACAATCTGTCACTGGCTGTCATTGCTATAAGAAAACATAATGTGTAAAAATAAAATGTACTACTGATCACTTCCCCAGAGTAGTACAATGTTACTATGGTAACATTATATTGCTCTGGTCAAAGTGTGCTAAAAAAATCGTGACAAAGAGAAAAATAATAAAAAAAATATATTGTATATTGTCCCTGATCTCACCACCACACCAGGTATATGATGACACAGTACTGCACTGGTGACAGTATGTAAAAAAAAAATTATGACAAAAAATTACAACTTCAAAAAACTCGCCGTGCCTCTTAATAAATACCTTGGAACCTTGGACTGTCTACATTCCAAAAAGGAGTCATTTGGGGGACATCTGTACTGTCCTGACATTTTTGGGCCTCAGGAAATGAGCTCGGCCTTCAATACACCGGGATTGATCAATTTTCAGATATATACCATAGTTTGTGGACTGTATAACTTTCCTACAGACTAAATATAATATGCTTATTTGGGTTATTTTCACCAAGAAAATATAGCAGAATACATTTTGCCAAAATTTTATAACAGAAACAAAGAAAAACTTGTTTTTTTTTCCAAAATTTTCTGTCTATTTTTGTTTATTTTGTAAAAAATAAAAAACCCTGCAGTGATTAAATACCACCAAAAGAAAGCTCTATTTATGTGAACAAAATGATAAAAATGTAGTTTGGGTATAGTGTTGCATGACGGCGCAATTGTCATTCAAATTGTGACAGCGCGGGGCAGGAAAGGGGTAAAAGTGCCTGGTATTGAGGTGGTTAAAATAAACCGATGCAACTGGTTAAACTGAAACCGAGAGGTAATACTGCTGGTATCTAGCTTCATTTTTTTTCATGGAGAGGTGATAAGGGCACTCTGGTGGAGGTGGGTAGCTGGTCAGACGGATGATAGTGATGAGGTGGCACTTCTGGCAGCACTTTGGTTAGAGGAGAAGCAACTCTGAAGATATAAAAAAGGAAAAGAAAGGCGCCTCTAAGTGCAGTATGTCAAATTTAATAAAGTGCACAAAGGGTTAAAAGCACTTACAAGACCACTGACGAAGGAGCCACACATGCTCCGAAACGCGTTACCACCCCCTTCTCTACACTGACACCATCAGCCTCGTGTGTCCCGCAGTGAATACAGGCTTCCCTGCTGCCTCCTCTTTCCAACACGCATGAGAACGCTTTACAGCTGCTGGACGGCTCTACACTGCTCTCTACCACCGTGCTGAGGATGGACACAGGCCACAGATGAGGACTCCTGATTTTATCATGTCTTTTAACACTCAACAATCTTGTAAGTGCTTTTAACCCTTTGTGCACTTTATTAAATTTGACATACTGCACTTAGAGGCGCCTTTCTTTTCCTTTTTTCATTTTTTTTCATGAGTGTGTAAATAATCTCCAAAATGAGAGCAATTAATAAAATAACATTGACTACTCCTCCGCCAGAGTTCTAACATTTCTGAATTCTGCAGCTGGCCAGTGTTTCACTAACTGCTAAAGTTTCCTTGGTCTATTTATAGGAAAAAAATGCTGTGTGAATGTATCAAATGTGTCTAATATGTTTATTTCCTATGATTGTCAGCTGAACCTAGTTGCCATAATGCAGTGTTTTCCTGTTAAAGGTAAAATACGGCATTATGGCCACTAGATGGCATGGATAATCATAGGATATAAACATATTATACACATTACGGGGATTATATTTTCCCACAGCATTTATTTTTATTTTTATAAATGAACACTTTAGCCTTCTCATTTTCTGATCAGGTAACCACATTTAGATTTAAGCAGATGCTTAAAGAGAGTTCTCCAAAAATGAGAACTACTCTTAAAGGCAGGATGCTTGAAGGCAAAATGATACATTGTGCAAGCATGCCCCGTCAGTGTTACTTTCAGAAAGCTGACCAGCGCAATAATATGCTCCAAAGCTTGATTCAACAGGACCATGTAGTTAAAATCTGCCAAAAACCAACATTATCATGTCCAGAAATGTACTGTTTTTTCTGAAAAACTACTTTCCTGTGCCCTTTGGCCAATCTATGGCTACCCTTTTTACCAGAACATACTACCTGTCAATTTCACCCAGTTGCACTCACTGTATTTAATAACAAACCTCTTACGATTTTTTTAAATCTACCTCCCAGCTTCAACAGCAGTAAAAATAATACTTCTAATACATGATATCATGCATTTATTTGAAGAAATATTTCCTAAAATGCATTGATCTATGTCAGACAGCTGAAGATGGTGAAATATTTTGGATAAGCCACACATTTCTGTTTTTTTGTTACAGGTAAACAGTGACATTGTTTATTCTAAGGCATTGAAAGATGGATCCAAAGTGGCTCAGTATGTTGATAAAACACATGTGGGACAAAAAATTGTTACTAAAGAAATAGGAGGAGATGAACCGCATGATATAACTAATCTGTACAAGTTCTCAGAAGGTGAGGTTTGTGTGTTACTGTTGGAATGCTGGTCTATTACCTTAGGCTCCAGAAATTAACTTTGGATAGACTCATGATATCAAGCGTTTATTCAATCAAACCTGGGAAATCCATTCAGCTCATAGTGCAGATCTAGTTATTCTGGAAGGCACAAGTTAATTAATCTAAATCGATAAAAGAAATGAATTAATTAATAACCTTAATATTCCCTCTATACACAGATGGTCCAAAGGAAGGCAAAAACCCTTATCAACAATCTGTACTGTTGTTATTTAAGGCTGGGTTCACACTAGTACGAATTGGATGTGGATTTCCCTTCATCCAATTTGCACAGCAGGAAATTGTGACCGGCTCTCTATGGAGCCAGTTCACATATCTCCACAGCGGCTCCAGTGCGATTTGCACAGGAGTCCTGTGCATCTTTTGGTCCGTTTCAGGTCCAAATTCAACCTAAAATTTGGGCTGAAATCAGACCTGAAGCGGTGAATGGAACCGCACTGGCCTCCTGCTGTGAGCCCTTGCGTGCTCATATGTGAACCCAGCCTAAAAATGTTAATAACCAGTTATATCCTAGGCTAGTTTCTATTTATTTGCAAAGAGAATTTTGTAAGCCCATTGACCTTTAATAGAAACTTCACCCTTCATGTCATTTTTTTTTCTTCACCCTCTTACCTTGCTCACTAGATTATCCTCTATAAACATACTCATACCCCCAGAGAAACCAGTGTTTTCCTGCTGTAATCTGTAGCTCCACTGTCTCTTCCTGGTTTTTGCAGCTGGCTCCCTTATAAGGCACCATGGTGTATGCTCAATGTGTGGTTGATTGCCTCGAAGCCTGCTGTGTTGTTTGCTGTGAGTATTCCAGGAGGCCATAGGTGTCATTTTCACCTTTCCTTTCTCTGCAACAGCTTTCAATGCTCTGATATTATGGCTCCTCTGATTACCCTTTTATAGTGGGGGGACTGGCACATGACAAAGCCCCTATTATTTGCCCTTTTAAGCCAGCTGACCTAAGTCAAAGACCCTTGCAGTGTATTATGGGTACAAAGCATTACATCTGACAAAATCCAGCATTAGTTTGCCAGGACTGCAAACCAAGAACAGGCAGAATCCATCTCAAACCCATGGTGGAGCAAAACCCAAAACCCATTCCTAGTTCTAACCATTTCACTCAAAAAATGATGTGGCCAGTCTGTAATGTTTCTTCTGGCACTGGATCCCCTGTGGGTGCCCACCTTGGGACATATTTCAACACAATATGAGTTAGCTGCAGACTGTTATACAAGTCTAGGCCTGCGACACTGCCGCTTGGGGTGATCTTGTCTCTAAAGATCCCCTTCTGGGGTTCGTCCACTGGGAAGGTGAAGAGCCGGGGGGCACCCTAACTCCTATTGTCTGCGAGGACACACTGATGTAAGTAGGGGCTATGATTCTTGTGTAGGGAGCCCAGAGTGCCACTGCCCTAGTCTCTTAAGAGGTGCCGGTGCTACACCCTCTTTAGTGATAGTCTATGGCTGAAGTTGATCCCATAGGGACCAAGTCTAGGTTTATATCTATTCAGTTGCGGCTGATGCATTTTTTAGGCACATTTTGCGGTGCATTTTGAATTTTTAAACCTGCATTTTTTATGCATTTTTGCATGCATTTTTCATGCATTTTGCGTTTTGCATTTTGAGGGGTTTTTTTGTTTCCTTTAAAAACACTGTATATAGCTGGAATGGGTCAGTGGGCCTTGCCAGTTCACACTCAGCTAATGATCTGGGGAGAGGTCTGCAGCATCTCCTCCAATGGCACTGAATATTTTAGTCCTGACCACTGAATTCTCAGCCACTATTTCTGATTTTATGAGAAGGCTATCTGCCCTGTTAAAGGCTTTGGATCATAAGGGCTGCCCACTTTCTCTCCTGCAAGGTCCATCTCTGATTCTCCTCTTGCAGCTTCTTTGCTCCCTGAAGAGGAGGAGGATGAAGGATACTCACTGTCTCTGAGGGCTCCACTCAGGAGAATCCACTGATATATCTCCTATGCTAAAGATACTATTTCTATCCTTATTGATGCAGTACACTCATGCCTTACCTTGCAGCAGCCTAAAGATTCCCTGTTACTCTTGAAGACTGTCTTGTATAGTGAGTGACTGGCCTCATCTGTAAAAGATGTTTTTTCCTCGCAAATACTTTGCTCTGCAATATCCTTAGGGAAGGGTTCCTAAATAATGGACAGCCCTTGTCCCCAGCCATTTCCTACCTTCACAAAACTCTTAAAATACATAAGTGTCCTGTTGTTCAAGGATCCTGTAGATAATTGAATAGAAGCCCTCTTTAAGGACATGTTTTCTTTGCCTGGTAAGGCTAGGCAGCCTGCCTTGCATACTGTGTCAGTCTGTCAGACCTTGGCTGTCTGGCCCAAGGGAATGTTCCAAGATCCTGGGTCAACTCTTTCAGATCCATCAATCCTCTAGGGAATCTGCCAGGTCAATTATTGCTTATCTTCAGCCAGGGTACCTGCTTGCATCCATTGACATCAAGGATGTCTATTTGCACTCCCTAATTTTTCCTCCACATCAATGCTACCTTCAACGCCTAAGTTCCAGCCTCGGTGTTTCCTACATCCGATTTCCGGTCTGGTGGTCACCTGCACATCCCTTGGAGTCGTGTTTGGAGGTCCTTGGTTCCTTGGAGATTTGTCGATCTGCCGACTTTGGCACCCTCGCTTTACTGACTCATTGTCGCTGACATTCGAGTCCACCTGTCCCGGTAAGAGTAGATATACTCCTTTTTGTTGAAGATGTACCCTCCTTGACGCTCTACATGCTGGACAGTACCAGTTTACTCCATCCCCGATTAGCCACTTTCTGGTGGTGGACTTACACCGGTCCTTTCTAGGACCTTTATATTCATTGAACTTTTAATATTTTCACTCTTCATTGTTTTTTGTATGATTGATTCCTTATCACTTGTTTATTATGTGTATACAGCCATATATGTTCACCCTATAGCGCTACATTTTTCATTCAGCATCTTTGTCACATTATATATGTAGCAGCTTTTCACTTTATATATCTTTTTTGAGTTAGCGCAGTCATATTTTCCATTTACTAAATGTGAAATGTAAATGTCAATGGAGTCTGTGGACAGGCGCACTCATTGATCCATTACAAAACCTCCAGTAACACTGAATGTGCGTTAGGAAAGCATACTGGATGCAGGACAGGCCAGTAGCTCAATTGCATATTTAACAAATTCTGGCCAGTGGTCCATCCTCAAGACCCAGTCAGTAACCCAGTGGATGCTCTGTTGGAATGGTTTCCAAGTCTGCACTTGCCCCTAGATATTCCTGCAGCATGTAATGCAGACGCTGGCGATGGTTGCTTGAACCGATCAGACCTTGGCGCTGAGGACTGAAAAATAGTTTAAAGGCATCGGTCAGCCGGCCACCTTCTCCACCGCTCTCCCTCTAACTGAACAAAGCCTCAGCAACACGTTGTCCAGCACCAGGAAATTGTAACCTCCCAGGGTCTGGAAATGCATTACACAAACTTTTCTTCAAGGCCTCCTTAAGATGTTTAATCCTCTGCTTAACAGGGGCATGTAATTAGAATTTTCAAAATAATATTTAACAGCAGGGCTCGGTATGGGCCTGGTATGGATTTTGGGGGGGACCCCCGCGCTGTTGTTTTCAATGATTTTTTATGTATATTGCGGGATCCAGCAATACATTACAGCCGCGAGCATATTTAAATATTTAAAATGAATTTTTTTCCTTTAGAGGTGTCATTTTGCTGCGGGACTGTTATGAACATTGGAAAAATGCGCTAATTTACAGGCAGACTATTGTACCCATGCACAATATTTAACCACTTGACAACTGGACACTTAAACCCCCTTCCTAACCAGACCAACTTTCGGCTTTCGGGGCTCTCACACTTTGAACGACAATTACTCAGTCATGCAACACTGTACCCATATGACATTTTTGTCCTTTTTTTCACACAAATAGAGCTTTCTTTTAGTGGTATTTAATCACCGCTGGGTTTTTTTTTTTTTGCGCTATAAATCAAAAAATACTGAAAATTTGATTAAAAAAAAATTCTTTGTTTCTGTTAAAATTGATTGCAGAGTATTGGCAAGTATTGGTAGAGTATTGGCGAGTATTGGTAGCGTATTGGCGAGTATTGGTAGAGTATTGGTAGAGTATTGGTGAGTATTGGCAGAGTATTGGCAAGTATTGGCAGAGTTTTGCAGTGTTGCAGAGTATTGGCAGAGTATTGCACAGTGTTGCAGAGTATTGCACAGAGTTGCAGAGTATTGCACAATGTTGCAGAGTATTGCACAGTGTTGCAGAGTATTGCACAATGTTGCAGAGTATTGCACCATGTTGCAGAGTATTGGCAGAGTATTTCACAGTGTTGCAGTGTATTGACATTGAGCAGCGCTGTGGGCACTAAACATCCAGCCCACAGTGCTGCTGCCATCTCTCCCCTTCTCCCCTCGCACTGTACAGATTGGTACACAGAGGGGAGGGAGGAACAGGCGTCATGACGTGACGCCGGTTTGTTTACATGTGATCGCTCCGTCATTTGACAGAATGATCACGTGGTAAACGGCTGCGATCAACGGCCAGTGGGGCACGCGGGAGCAACATTCTGGAATGACGTCCCACGGACGCCCACTCAGAATAAACCGACCGCGCTGTTGCCGTCTTACAGCTATGGCCCGGTCGGCAAGTGGTTAAAGGAATATTTCATTTTTATTGTTTCACTTTAAGCATTCATAAAATCACTGCTCCTGAAAAAGCATCCATTTTTAAAACTTTTTTTGTATTGCTACATGTCCCCTGGGGCACCCCGGGTCCCCAAACACTTTTTATGACAATAACTTGCATATAAGCCTTTAAAATGAGCACTTTTGATTTTTCATGTTTGTGTCCCATAGACTTAAATGGTGTTCGTGCGTTCACAAATTTCTTTCCTGTTCACATGTTCTGCTGCAAACCGAACCCAGAGGGTGTTCGGCTCATCCCTACACCACAGATGAATGAATAGAAGTCTCTGTACAGAAGCCTCCTATTCATTCACAAACTGAAGCATCGTAAACACAGTAACCTGATTGGCAAACCAATGAGGGTTGAGAAGGAAAAGTTCCCCCTGCAAAAGGTCAAATGATCTCCGCTGAAGTAGAAGATAAACTAATCTGAACCCTAGTCTCCTTACCAGTGATTACATGACCCAGTGCTTAGACTTTAGCTGTGTCCTGAACTTGTGGAATTCAGAGGCAGTATTCTCTCTGGAAAACATTAATAGTAGAACATTTGTATTCATTTTCATTCCAGAAAGAGTGTTTGCAGAGCTCAATATGTATATCTTATCATAGGTCGGCTACAAGACACAAATCTGAAGTATATCTGCTTCCTAATTCTGTGACCTGTTGATGGATCCAAACAAGTAATAAAATGTGGTTTCCTAAACATTGAATGTAATATCTTATAAAAAAAACACGCTCAATAAGATAATTATTAATTATAGTATGCAATCCTTTTTTTAGTCCTAAATAGCTGTTTTTTTCTCAATTCCAAAAATATATGTGTATGGAACCTTCCCTTTATAATATTATAATAGAATATCTGATGAGAAAAAGATATTATTTTAGATAAAAGAACAAAGCCTTTAAAAACCCCACGGTACAATCATGTCACGCCATAGCTGTATGTTTGTGATTAAAAATAATTTGCAGTGACAAGACTGGAAATATTACTATGATTATGTCTTCTAGTTGTTTGAATCTTCAAGCAGACAGTTCAGTAAATATTTTAACATTAATAGCAGCTTTGGAATGAAAGTAAAAGGGAAAGGAAATTGGAAAAAAGTCCAGTAAAAGAAAGCATGTCAGTGATCACCATTAAGGTTTTTCAATATTTAATGGGAGGTCTATTTGCCATGCAATCCCTGGGAGATTTGTAGTGTGAGTACTGTGCGGTTGCTTAGTTACTGGATCCCAAGAGGATGCATGCAAGGAAAGGTTGTAGAAAGAAAACCAAGCAGTTAACAGAAGAGTAGAGCAATGACATCGAACAAGAAAGGAGAAACTGTCACAGACAGTCCTAGTTCATAAGAAACACAAAGCCATGTAGTGTATATTATTATTGTAACTGGCTAGAATATATTCATAATATAAGTATCTATGTCATAGGCAGAGTTTTATGAAAAGTGACACCATATTTAAAAAAAATACAATGAACGTTATCGGGAATCTATAGACCTTTATTTTTTTTAAATATACCTATGTAATTGTGACTTTACTCTGAAAATTCTTATTAAGATGTTAGTGCTTTAAAAATGTCTTTCTATATATCATTTGCAATTATTTATGCTCAATATGTATCAGGTTCTGTTTTATGTACTAAACAGCACAATTTCCATGTAATAATATATTTTACAGTGGATATAGAAAAGAACCCCCCACTTCCCTTTAAAATAATCACACTTTGATGGTTTGCAGACTGAAAAAGACAGACACAATTTTCATTTTATCCAGCTGTATTTACTCGTGCAGCTTATAACATCAAAGGGAAAGAGATAACACCAACATGCCACAAAAAAATAAAACAATTCAAAAACATAATCACGCCCTTATGTCAGTATTTTGTTGAACCACCTTTTGCTTTAATTACAGCCTTTAGTCTGTTGGGATATGTCTCTACTAACTTTGCACATCTAGACTTTGCAATATTTGCCCAGTCTTCTTTGCAGAACTTTTCAAGTTCAGTTAAATTTGATGGTGTCCGTTTGTGGACTGCAGTCTCCAAGTCATTTCACACATTTTCAATGGGGTTTAAGTCTGGGCTCTGACTAAGCCATGCAAGGACATTCACCTTTTTTTTCCCTTCAGCTATTGTGTGGTCTTTTTTGCTGTGTGCTTTGGGTCATTGTCGTGTACGAACTTTCATTGTTTATGTGTCATGTTGGTTACAATTCATACTATGTATATTGATATTTCATATGCTTTCATGCATGTTATATTGTTCTATTTATGCCATATTTGGTTTATTGTCATGTTGGAAGGTAAACCTTCTTTCCATTGACATCTTTCTGGTATAGGGCAGCAGATTTTCCTCAAGAATTTGATTCTATTTTGCCCCATCCATTTTTCTTCTATCCTCACAAGTGCTCCAGTCCCTGCTTCAGAGAAACACCCCTTAACAGGATAATACCACCTCCACGCTTTACTGTAGGAATGGTGTTTTTTGAACAGTAAGCTGTATTGGATTTCCGCCAGGCATATCATTTGGTGTTGAGGCCAAATAATTCAATTTTACTCTCATCTGACCATAACACCTTTTTCCATATGGCCTCTGAATCTTTTAAAATGCATTTAAGGTGGTCAGATGGTCAGGACAAATCACATTTAGCAGTGGTAATAATACTATCACTAAATGTTTCACTGCACTAGAGGTTTGCTCGGCCGATCACACACTGGTTCAACTGTTCGCACAAGACTCTCCATAGACTGTACACAATGCAGAGGTCTCCCTCATATTATTTACTTCGCATGTTAAATGTTCTTATCCTATAATGTTAAGCTATTTTCTCTATTGGTTAATATTAGCTCTCATAGTCAAATGTTGTTAGGCTGCTTTCATACTTGTACAACTTCAAAACCGTGTAATTACCATTACGATTTAACAGTACAACTTCATACGACGTAGATGCGATTTCGATGCAATTTTGGGGGGGGGGGGTTTGTTAGGATTAAATATTAGGAAATGTTACATTTGCCTAGTGAAATGCAACAAGTAAACTATTACACACATATTACAAACATTACAGGTATTGTGTTATGCTTGCACAAATGTTGAGACTCAAAGCAGATTTTTAATAAATAGACCTCTTAAACATAACTGTTAACCAACCAAGGGTTGAATGGGACCATTAAGCTATGTTGTATGATGGAATCCTGTTATAATTCTTCACTAGAGCATTGCTGTTTTTTGTAACACTTTGGCGGGACCATGATTTACATGCTTGGTAGGTTTGTTTTGCCTTTGGTAAAACACATCACGAAATACACATAAAACTGACTTCAAGGCAACATCCATCAGCACATATATTTTTCAGGCCAGATGGCTAAGTTGTAGCAGAAAATATTCAGTAAATATAATATTTTGTATCCTGTAATGATTAACTACTGCTTGCCTGCAGGCAGGATAGTGAAAACATAATTGAAAGCAGCATTGAATTGAAGTTTTCAGTTAGGGTCGGTTCACACTAGGACGACTTGTCAGGCAACTTAGTTGCCTGACAAGTAGCGTCCCGTTCTGTAAAATGGAACCGTTCTAATCGGAGCGACGCAAGTCGCTCCGACTTAGAAAAAGGTTCCTGTACTACTTTGGGGGCGACTTGAGGCCACTTGCATAGACTTCTATATAGAAGTCGTTTTGCAAGTCGCCGCCCCTGTCGTGTCCAGGTCGCCTGAGGCAGTCGCGCTGCAAGTCGCGCTGCCTCAGTGTGAACCGACACTAACTGTAGGTTTGACAATAATAAATGATAAAATAAGAAAGCAATACAAATAATGATAGGCATGAAAATGACAAAGTCACAGGGCCTACATAACAGGGTTTAGCCAGTTAAGGACCGCCCTATAGCAAATTTACTTCTAAAGGGCGGCCCCCCTGCGTAGAATCACATGTATATATATATATATATATATATATATATATATATATAAATCTGCACTCCTGCTGGTGGCCCGCCTCTGCTGTGAATACCCACAGCACACAGCAGAAGCCGATCTGCCAGGCATTGGATGTTTGCTGACACACGCCGATCATCGGGCAGAGACTCAGAATGGAGCTCTGCCTATGTAAACAAGGCAGATCTCTGTTCTTACAGGGAGGAAGGGATGGATTTTGTGTCCTAGGGAATAAAACCCTTCACTTTTCTGAGTAAAAGCAGCACACATAATACAGCAAAACACTGGCTAGAAACACAGTTAACCCTTTGATCACCCTAGATGTTTAACCCTTTCACAGCCAGCGTCATTAGTACAGTGACAGTGCATATGTTTAGGACTGATCACTGTATTAGTGTCACTGGTTCCTACAAAGTGTCAAAAGTGTCAGTTAGTTTCCGCCGCAAAATCACAATCCTGCTATAAGTTGCTAAATGCCGCCATTACTAGTATTAAAAAAAAAATTCAGTATATATACTATAGTTTGTAGACGTTATATCTTTTGCGCAAACCAATCAATATACACTTATTGGGATTTATTTTAACAAAAATATGTAGCGAATATATTTTGATCTAAATTTATGAAGAAATTTTTTTTTTTTTCAACTTTGTACTTACATTTTTCAATTAACTATATAGCATAGTTTGTAGATGCTTTTACTTTTACGCAAACCAATCAATATGCACTTATTGGGATTTTTTTTTACCAAAAATATGTAGCAGAATACATATTGGCCTAAATTTATGAAGAAATTCGTTTTTTTTTTAAATTTTTATTGGATATGTTTTAAAGGCACAAATTTTTTTTTTTTTTCAAAATTGTTAAGCTTTTTTTTTATAGCACAAAAAAACGCAGGGGTGATCAATTACCTCCAAAAGAAAGCTTTATTTCTGGGGAAAAAAAAATATATACATTTTATTTGGGTACAGCGTCATGAAGGGGAGTAATTCTTCCGGAGGTGGTTAAAGAGGTTTTGGCAAACAGAGGGGTTATACAGTTTTGGAAGTAACAACATAGATATGTTACTTACTCAATTCGGTGTAACAGAGAGGCATAGGAGAGATTTCAGGGGATGGTCTAGAAGAGGAAGAACGCAGACCAGTAAGAGCATAGCTAGTATTGGGCTATCTTCCAACCCTCTCTCTTTCGTTTGAAGAATTTTGGGACAGTATTGTTCAGTCCTTATGGCAGTTATAGCAACTGGTGGGGTTGCAAATACCTTAACAGTCATTTTGCTTAATATGCAGACTAGGTAATTCCCCTTATTATGTTCGTTTGAGTGTGAATGAACTTGTTATTTATTCAAGACTGAATCTAGTGTTAATTGTGCAGTCGTCTAGGGCATGGTTGCAATTGGAGGCCTATCATACAGGTTTATGCAGATACTGTGTTTTACGTAAAGTGCACGCATAGAATCCGTTAAATGGGCTTAGAAGCCACTTTATTATTTTGTGTGAATAGAGGATTGATAGTATTTTTACAAATGCTATTATTTTGTCAAGTCTAGCACAGGATATTTTCTATCATAAGGAATGAGGAGCAAATCTGTGCTTATTCTTTCAACAATATAAGCCACCTTACCTCCTGCCCCATGCTCATATGGACACTGGAGAAACAGTATAATAATGCAAGGTGTACATCATTAATACTAAAATATATTGACACAGCTGCTGATTATGTATTACTAATCACCCCAACTACATGTTCCTGTCAACAGAGCCTTGTAAGGCCATGCTTAACTATGACCGTCTTTCATCAGTACCAAACTCTTAATAATACTGTATATTTCCTTTACTGTTAAACCAATTCAGTAATGGCTTTTGTATTCATTTTTATATCTATGAGCCTTATAATAGATTTTTTGTCTTCTCTACCAGGCTGTGAAGAGGAGAGACTGGCACTTGAAGCAGCTCTCATGTATGGTGTCAAAAAGGAAAACCGAGACGAGCTACAGCTGCTCACCGAGCATGACACTACAATAGACTTTCAGGAAGATAATGCAGTATTTGGCAGTGACTTCAAAGTCATTTTAACATTCAAGAATCAAAGCTCCAATCTGTATACAGTATCAGCCTATCTAACTGGACATGTTGTATTTTACACTGGAGTCTTGAAGTCAGAATTCAAGAATAAAACCATTGAAGTAACTCTGGATCCTTTTTCCAGTAAGAATTCAAATTAATTTGCATTGGATTTTTATTAATTAGGGCATTGTTACCACAAGGTGAGCTGAGTATTTGATCCTAGAAAGCATTTTTGTGTCGGTTGCACAAGCACAGTCCACGTATACCACTGCCTATGTTAGTCATTGAAAGAACACCAATGTTCTTCTTACTGTATTACCAATGAAGTCATTTTAGCCAAAACTTTTTGCTTAATTTTGGACAGTCATCAACAAAAGTGCAGTACAAATATTAAAACAGGTAACAGCAGGAAATAAAACCATAATTTATAACTAAAACACATTTTAGATGTGTTACACTGTGTATGGTGGTGGAGAAGCTTAGTTGTAAACTTGGCAAGGTCATGGCAACAGGGACCTAGGATTTAGAGGCTTAGTAAGAACTTGGAAATATATTTGAAGATTAGCACAGTTGTTTACGGTAACTATTATTTTTAATTTAAACAGTAATCAAAGGTGCAGTGCCATGATGATAACTGGGTTAAGGAAATTGGAATGGTGAGGGGTTAGAATTTTTAGATTACTTTCTCAGACAGTCCAAAATATAGTAATGCACTAGTATGGGTCCCATAACCAATTATCTGAAGTGTTTCAAAAAGCTGATTAATATATAAAACATACAGACATTATCACTGGATATTTTCTTTTCATAAATGTTTTAGCTGGCTTTTTTATGTTTAAAGGGAGGGTTTAGCTTTTCTATTTGCCTCTGAGAAGATTTGCTTGTCAAAATAGCCTGACATTTGGCCAGGACAGGAAAACTTTGGGGGCTGCCTGCAGGCATGTGCAGACACCATCAGGTACCTTCAAATTATACCTGCCTTAATTTGTCCTTTTTACCCCTAGCGACAGATTCTCTTATTGGCTTGTGTTAGGGGTCCAGTTACATGTTAAAGCATTATAATATTAATAATATTATAAGGTATAATACTTATGTCCTTGCTCTGACAGGCTCTGTCGCTATCCTTTTCTCTTCAATGCACTGGGTTGTGGGTGGGTCCTTGGCAACCTCATGTACAATTCAGGACTATTGACCCTGCATAGTACTATATGATATCACTGACAAATACCAGCTGGAGCGAGGAGTAAGGTAAGTATTAGAACTTATCCTCTTGCCCTAGACTCAACAAGTACTTAACCCTTGCAGTGTTTCTTCCCATAGGTTTTTTTCCTGCCTAGAGTAGGTTTTTAAAATTTAATGTAAATGAGGATTAAGTGATGGAGTTTTGCAACTTCAATGACTGTTATGCCCTGTACACGCGGTCAGACATTGATCGGACATTCCGACAACAAAATCCATGGATTTTTTCCGACGGATGTTGGCTCAAACTTGTTTTGCATACACACTGTCGCACAATGTTGTCGGAATTTCCAAATGCCAAGAACGTGGTCACGTACACCATGTACGACGAGACTATACAAGGGAAGTTCAGTAACAAGTGCGGCACCCTTTGGGCTCCTTTTGCTAATCTCGTGTTAGTAAAAGTTTGGTGAGAGACGATTCACGCTTTTTCAGACTCGTGGTTCTCAGTTTGTTTTTCTGCTGTTCAGTTTGTGCTTGTGGGTTTGTATCTGTTCTTCAGTGCGTGCAGCGAGTTACCATTGACTTGTTATTGTGTTCTTGTTCGTTCATTACTGATTTTCATGTCGCTCTACATAGACCTTGCTGTTCTTCAGTGCATTCTGTTACTTCGTTCTGAGCAGCCGACCGTTTTCTAGCCATGTTGCGTGTACGCACTCATCGTAGAGTTCATGCTGTGCTGGGGCTTGGTGTTGGGGTTCTTACTTTGACACAAGCCCAGTCCATGAACAGGGCCAGGAGGAGTTCATGGACCAAGAATTGGTTGCTCCAACGTGACCAGTTCTGTCACATGTTTTTGCTCCGTGAGATCCGTGAGAATAATCCTGACGATTTCAGGAACTTTTTCAGGATGATGGACCCCGTATTTCACCGATTGTTGGCTTTGCTGACCCCTTATATTAGCAGGCAGGATACCTGCATGAGGCAAGCCATCACTCCGGAGCAGAGTCTAGTCGCCACCCTTGGCGACGGGGAGAAGCCTGCAGGACCTTAAGTTCTCGACAGGCGTCTCCCCCTAGGCTCTGGGGATCATTATCCCAGAAACCTTTTCTGCCATCATCCAGGTCCTGCAGAAGGACTATATTAAGATAAGATTTTTATCCTTTAACATCACATTTTATTGTATAGAATGTTTTCTAATGTATTGTATTTCTTTCCTCATTCCCTAATTACCATGATTGTAATATGCTGTGAATGTCCCCTTTGTCCTCATGCATGCTGGATTTTTATGTATTTTTTTTGTCCTTCATACATATTTGTCTTCACTTACCTCCCCAGCATGCTCTCCTGGCCCTATATTCACCTCGTGTAGTCACTTAACAATGTATTTTGTCAGCTCCATAGTAGTGCTTTACCCTAAATACCCCCTAAAATGTGTAAAATTGTGATTTGTGCTTTAAATTCTGCCAGAGTGCCAGAGGTTTTTTTTTGGGTCCCAAAATCATTTGGAACCCACCCTCCCCAACTGCTAACTTAGCTGATACCAATCCTCTATCTGCTGACTTTGCCAAACCCATACACACTATACCTACCTCTTTTGTGGTCAGATTTATGGATGAATTCCCCAAAGTATTTAGTGCAAAGGCCTGCCTGGATACTTTCAAATGGTAATGTTCAAAGTTTTTGTATCCTATTATTATCTTGATAGGTAATAGCAGGATGTAAAAATGTGCTAAAATGTGTACAGTGTGTATTTATATCTTTGTATTATGACACTTCTTACACTTCTTACCTGTCCAGTGGGCTGCCAATAGTGTAAGTAAAAGTAAGGAGGGGCTGGCCAAAGTAACACACATTATTTAGGCATTCATCTCTCAATGAAATGGAGAGGGTTACCTGTCCAAAACATCTCCCCCCCATAAAATTTTTAAAATGGCCCAAGAGAGGGGGGGGGGGAATCTGATAGGTGGACCTTATACCTTTGTCTTTAAATACTCCCTAAAATAAATGTTATACTGATGTTGGCCAAGAATGTTTGTGTCTAATCTGCTTTCCATGTTTATGTGCACAATTATTATTTTTTCATTCTTGTTTGACTCCACAATTTCCTTCCAACCCACAGGAATGACAGACTGTGGCCTCCCACTTTGCCCAGCGGTGGGACTTTCCTAACTACGGAGGGGCAATTGATGGGAAACACGTCCACATCGTCCCACCACCCAACTCGGGGTCATACTATTACAACTACAAGGGGTTCAATAGTATTGTGATGTTGGCGGTGGTGTCGGCTACTTACAAGTTCCTTTATGTGGACGTGGGGAAGAATGACCGGATGTCAGATGGTGGAGTCATCGCCCACGCGGAGTTCTACAGGCGTCTCCAGAATGGCAGCTTGGACTTGTCACCTCCAGAAGACAATGCGGAAGGACTCCCATTCGTCTTTGTTGCGGATGAAGCGTTTTTGCGCTGGGGGACCATCTTATGCGGCCATTCCCTATGAGGAACCTCACCCCGGACCAGAGTGGTGGAGAACACGTTTGGAATAATGGCCAGCCGGTTCCGCCTATTTCTTACACCGATACACATGGTGGGGTATAAGCTCAATCACATCATCCTGGCTTGCTGTGTTCTCCACAACTTTTAAAGGGGAAATTCTGTGAACTATGCTGGCTCAGTTGGGCCTGAGGCCGGAATTATTAATCTCAATGAACCAACCCTGACGGGGCTTGAAGCTGGCCACCTGGCTTGCCCCCCCCCAGAGTGCCCGCGAGGTCCGTATAAGATACATGGAATACTTTGCGGGTAGGGGGGCCATCAATATGCCAGACAATGTCTGAGACATTTTTTAAATAAAAAATTATTTTAAACTGAACAAATGTTTGGTTTGATTTACTGCTTGTCTTTCTTTTAGCTGACCCTGACTGAAATTTGGGGAGTTCTGAAAATGGCGTGATTGTGTAAAATTAGAAAGCACTGTTGGGTTTTATTTACTAAAGGCAAAGACACTTTTCACTACAGGTGCACTTGAGACTGCACTGAAACTGCACTTGTAGTGCAAAGTGGATTTGCCTTTAGTAAATAACACCCATTGTCAATGAAAACACCAATTTTAAAACACAAAAATGCTTTTGAGCATTGAAAAAAGAAGCCACACATTGTTTATTCTCAATCTTTTTAATCAAAGCACAATCACATGTGCATTTATAAAAGGTTTTTAAAACAAACCAACATGTTTGTTGTATAACATTTTTTTAGGTCACATTAAAAGTAGAAATGTCCTTTTAAGGTAAAACAGGCATGTTTAAAACCAACAAGAAATACACAAATATGGAACTTACAAAGTTCAACTTTTGTATAACTTGAAGGCAATATCAGACATAAGCATTTACAAACTGTGTTTGATATTGCGTTCAGATGGGGTGAAGTCACCCCTGGAAAACCCAAATTTTGAAGATGCACACAAATTGCCGAATGTCAACATGTGCTAGCTGCCATCATGGGGGATCAATGGATGTGTTTTGTGGGTGCAACCCCTTCCTCTCAGCTACTTTATTATTGAGGAAGGGGTTGCACCCCCAAAACGCATACATTGATCTCCTGTGATGGCAGATAGCACATGTTGACACACTGTGTGCATCTTCAAAATTTGGCTTTTCGAGAATGTGAAAAAATGTGAAAAAATTTTCTGGAAAAAATGACGTAAAAATTCAGGATTTCGAGGGGTTTTAAACTCTCCCTAAAACATCAATGATGTTCTTCATTTTGTTTTGAACATCACTGATGTTTTGCTTGATGTTTTCCAAGTCCCTATTACACCCCATGATCAGGATCTGGGCACTTTCACTGGTGAAATGACCTTCACCCACAACATCACGATCACCTAAAATATAGAAACAAAAACACACCATGTATTATAAATATGCAGGCATCCATCTCTTACCTGAGCCTGTGGTCGCAGACACTCACCTGTTGTGGTGACTATTTCCACCACGTCTCCCTCGTCCTCCTCCTGTTGTGTTTGTGGCATTTCCACTTCTTCATGAGTTGGGGGGTCTGTTGTCTTCTCTGATGAGTGGTGTCCTCCTAGTCTTTTCTCCTCTATGTAAAAAAAAAATAGGTATACTTAGCACACAGATATTTGATGGCAGAAATAGGAATATGAAATATTGATTGGAAGTGGGGTACAATTGTCTGTTTTGGCAGAGTTCCAAGATGAAGAAATATTTTCTCACTTTGTCAAGCTTGAATACTTACCTGTTTTGTACAAGCTTCCCAGATGGAGACACCCCTATAGTATACACTGGAGCACCTGTGTGGGCCCCCTAATAAGAAGGGTGTTCTGGTGTCCCACACTAGTTCTCCAGCGTCCAGATGTGTAAACAGCTGCTGAGTGTCCTCTCCTTACACAGAATCTAGTTTGAATTTCATTCTAGTTACAAACCCATCTAGGCTACAAAATTATTTTAAGAGAAGTAGGCCATAAAAAATGTATTGCAATGCATCTGGACAAAACATGGTGTTTTATTGGCCGAACGAACAATGATTCCTACGAACGAATAATGTGTCCATGAACATGAAAGTAACATTTTAAACTGTACAACAGTAAAGAAAAGCACATGGAGCCGCACGAACATTATACGAATAAAGAATAGGGACACAGGACAACTACTTACTTTTTTGCAGCACTCTCCTGATCCTTCTGTACTGCTCATGCTCCCTTAATTTCCGGTCCGACCACCGCTTCCTGAGCTGATCCTTGGATCGTCGTACCCCAAAATTCCGGTGCAGACTTTTGACCACTTTCGCCATTATCTTGGCCTTTCTGACATTGGGGTTGGGGTAAGGTCCATACTTCCCGTCATAGTCGGCCTTTTTTCAGGATGTCCACATCTCCATCATCTCCCCAAAGGACATATTTGAGGCCTTAAATCGTCTCCTCCGGGATCGTGACGTTTCTGGCTCCGGGCTTTCCTCCTCCTCCTCCTCATTGTTGCTGTAATTAGCATGCACCTGCTCTGTCTCCGCCATGTGTTCTTCCCCCACTGCCCTGAACGAGAAGGGGCGGGGAATAGAATAGAAAGAACGTCAGGAGCGGCAGAGTTTCACACATGCGCAGTGTACATAAAGCGTAACACGCGTGCGTAATACGTATGATCTGCAAATGGAGGAAGGAGTAGAGGAAGCGCCGATCGTGATAACGAAGGTAACATTTAAACTTGGGCCTATACTGATTAGAAATTGTGTCCTATATTGGGACAATATTAGGAGACTTTAGCCTGACATTAGGGTTTATCTTGTGTTGTGTCTTGCAGAGAAAATGGATATATTGAATGATCAGGACTTTATCCCCATATTCATTGATCTGTTCAGGGAGCTGCCCTGTCTGTGGCAGGTAAACCACCCACATTATAAGAATCAAACAAAGAGGAAGGCAGTGCTGGATCAATTGCTGGAAATTGTGAAGCCGGTGATCCCCACGGCAGACATTACCTATTTGAAGATCCTAATTGGTGGCCAGAGGAGCACTTATCTAAGGGAGCGCAAGAAGGTCCAGGATTTCTAGAGATCAGGAGCTGCAGATGACATTTATGTCCCCAGGCTGTGGTACTATGACAGGCTGCATTTTCTGGCAGGCCCGACTGAACCCAGGCCAGCACTCTCCACTCTTCCTTCCATGCCTCCTTCCCCCCCAGCTGAGGCTTCTGACATTTAACCTGGGCCTTCCAGGCAGCAACATGTGGAGGAGCCCAGCTTGAGCCAGGTATAGCATTCTTCTAAATATTTCTGTTGGTCAAATTAATGATGTTAAATCTATGTTAGTTTGGATTACTAATTTATGATTGTGATTGATGAACCAAAAACTAAAACGATGTCCCTTTTTAGTACACAGGAAAGTCTCAGACAGGAGGTGGCTTGGCCCAATAGCCTGCCCGATACCCAGGTCTGTCCCCTCCGCCTTAAAAGAAAAGTGATAGGAAGAGGATTAACCTATTTTGAGGCAGCAATTGGCCTATTTTGGAAGGCTACTGAGGCCCTCAGAACCCCCCACAGTGTTGAAGAGGACTTTGCAGACATAACAGCATGCAAAATGCAGCAAATGGAGGAGGGACAACGCCTCTTATGTGAGTTTATCATTTTACAAGCACTAAATAACGGGTTGAAGGGCCAACTCACATGCCAAAGCCACATTTGTGAGCTCACCCATGGTTCTCCTCCTCCTCCTCCAGGTC
This sequence comes from Lithobates clamitans, assembly GCA_037952925.1. NCBI lineage: Eukaryota > Metazoa > Chordata > Amphibia > Anura > Ranidae > Lithobates > Lithobates clamitans. The sequence continues at coordinate 9,093,836 of JBBGZY010000135.1, forward strand.
CTCCTCCTCCTCCTGCCACACCTCCAACACCAGAGACACAGCCTATAAGGAAGCATCTAAGGAAGACCAGAGAGTGATGACCTGGGTTCAGTCTGGTCTGACAAAAGATGCAGGCTCTTGTATGACCACAGCCTGGAGACATACATGTCATCTGCAGTTGTTCATGATCTCTTGGACTTCTGGACCAGGTTGTACTCCCTTAGATATGGACTCCTCAGGCCACCAATTTTGCAGTAAAATAGTTGATGTGTGCCCTGGGGGCCAAAGGCTTCGCCAATTTCTGCAGTTTATCCAGCATTGCCTCCTTCCTCTTTGTTTGGTTATGACCCCTTAATAAAGGTATTTTTGTTTCAATTATACTCGTCTATGTGTGTTTTCCTTCAAAAAGGACAGTTTGTTTGTGAGGAGGCAGGTACATTTCAAAAATACAATGTGAAATTAACAAGAGACACCAACACCAAGCAACCTCCTTGAGATTAAATAATACAAGATAATAATCGTGTTGTGGTAACTTGACACACAAAACACACCAAAACTATTCTGGAGTAAAAAAAAACAAAAAACACAAGATCAGGCGATAAAAAAATCACAAATGAATTATTTAGTCTAAAAACTTTAAAAAAAAAGTTTTTCGGTAGATGTGACAAATAAAAATATTATATTGATGAAATCACGATAAATAATAAAGAAATAAGTTTGTGAGAACTCTGTGTGAATGTCAGCAGCAAAACTACTTCATTCTTCTAGCATTAGAGCCCTTTCACACTGGGGCGGTTTGCAAGCGCTATTGCGCTAATAATAGCGCCTGCAAACCGACCCGAAAGTGCCGCTGCTTTCATTCCAGTGTGAAAGCCCCGAGGGCTTTCACACTGGAGCGATGCACTGGCAGGACGGTAAAAAAAGTCCTGCTAGCAGCATCTTTGGAGTGGTGAAGGAGCAGAGTGTATACCGCTCCTTCACCGCTCCTGCCCATTGAAATCAATGGGACGGCGCAGCTATACCGCCTTTAACCCTTTCTCGGCCGCTAGCGGGGGTGAAACCGCCCCGCTAGCGGCCGCATACCGACAGTAAAACGCCGCTAATAATAGCGCCGTTTTACCACCGACGCCGCCCCCGCCCCAGTGTGAAAGGGCTCTTATAGAGAAGAAGAGAGTGCGCTGTATTAAACAATTTAAAACATTGCAGCGTGACGAAAGTGCTATATCCATTCCGAACGCTAAGAGAGAGATTGAGAGAGATCTGATGGAATAAGTCTGATGGAGCCCACACACAACAAGCTCCGATCGCACATTTTCCGTGTGTACAGGGCATTAGGGTTACTTGGGAGAAAGGCTATGGTTTTCTGGAGCTTAGAGCAGCTTTTGCACCTGCTGTGACACCTTAATAAAAAAGGGAGCAAGGTTTCACCACATAGCAGCTCTGGTACATTTTTTGAATGTCAATTACCATTTCATTTTTCGACATGTTGCAAAAGTACTATAATGTCTAGAATACTTTTATGCATGCATTACATAGGAACAATAGTATATAGTATAGTATAATATCTGTTTGTTAGACTTTGTATTGCATAAGTAAAAAAAATATATAACTACCTGCCTAAAAAAACTATTACAGTAACTGAAAGTCATGGCTATTATCCAACAGCTTCACTGACATATCATTCAATGCTACATTCTCTTAAAGTGTATTTAAATCCATTAAACATTTTGGATAGACTAGTCACTAGGGAATGGTTGAGACCCCTGTCAAGTCCCACTGGGGGAAAACCCCTATGTTTCCTGTCCTGAGATCTCTCGAAAGTAAGGGAAATCATCTCTTAGGCAATTGTCAGCAGATCAAGTGTCTCATCATAATTTTTCCCATCTAATCTTGTATGGGAGACAACTAGATTTTCCCTTGCTTTCATAGCTAGTGACAGTGATAGAGAGATAGAGAAGAATATAACCATCTATAAAATCCTACAGAGGTTATAAGCCCTCATTACTCTATTATGAATGACAAAAGTTTGGGCTTTCAGAACCAAACACTATATTATATGTAGCGGGCACCTGCTTTTCGTAGGTGATCTTTCTTGTTAGCTTTCTATGACAGGTAAATTTAGGCAGGCTGATGCTATTGCAGCAGGCCTGTTTTGTTGATTTCCATATTTGAGTGACAGGTCGTTTATGTGTTGGTCTCAGCCAATCATTAATTTGCTTGGTAATCCCGGGACTCTCATATAAAAAGCGGGGTCACATGGTGCCCGGGAGTTCAAGTCCAGTCCTGCTCTGCGGAGCGAGAGAGCCAGCCTGGTTCCCAGAGGGGAGGTTGGAGGTTTTCCCCTCCGGGGAGCCAACAGAGCTTCACCTTAGCGAGAAGGGTGGAGATCCGGTCCTCATGGAGAAACAGACAACATCTTGCCGTGTGTAGACATGGATGTCGTAGGCCACCCCTGCGGGGAGGGGAGCGGGCCACAAAGAGGTAGAGAAACTGAGAATCATTGCGGATGAAGTAGCAACAAAGCGGAAGGAAACTGGGCGATTGATCGTTTATGAGTGGCACATGGACTATTGATCACGTGAGTGAAAGCCCAAGGGAAGGGTACTACCAGAGACTGAGGGTTGTTGGTGCACAAGTCAGTGAGATGGGCAGTAATGGCCTATGACTTTGAGTTCAGCATTGCCCCGGGATTCCAATCAGTCAAGTGGGAGGAATTATTCAAAGTGGCTCTCCTTTAGCGTAACCTGGAAGTACCATGTCGGTGGGAAGTAGTGGTAAAGAGGTAGCGGTGAAGCTGCAAGTACACATGTAGAGATATGGATCATTCCTTTTAAAGTTATCCAGATGAAGAAGTTATTCAGAGTGACTCTTTATCAATTCATTCTCTATAAAATCTACTTCCATTGTCCCTGATTGAAAAGATTGTTTAAAAATGATTTCTTGACTACCCGCAATTGTACCCAGATTTTCCTGTATGAATCATTGAAAGATGACAATGTAACAAAAGAGCATCTCCCATCCCAGTTTATGTTGATGAATAAAGCATTAAGAAAAAGCATTAAGGACTGTGACTTTTAAATCTATGGGCTGCGAGGGTTAAGTAGTAAATGTGAATTACGGATATAGCAAATATTAAGCCGCCTCTTTCGGGGGTAAGCGCTACATATATGGTAGTGCATGAGTTAAAGCTGAATTCTAGACCAACAGCTAAATAACTAGATAAAATGAATATAATGGAACAGTTTTACCTATCAAAGGATTTGTATTTTTGTTTATCCATTCTTGAAATTGTACACAGACCTTTCACAAAGCACAGCCAGATGGATGCCAACCTTTGCTGTTTTACAGTTAAAATGTGTAGAAGGTATACAGTGGTGTCTTCCTATAGCCTGCTGAATAGACAGAGCAGCAACCTGCTGAATAGACAGAGCAGCAGCAGACTGATGAGGTCAACTCTCTGCTCACTCTAATCTCTCCTCCTATCAGAATGTTAGTTGTCAACACATCTGCATGTAGCACATGTAATTGGCTCCCAGTCCTGTCCTACCCTCTCCTGGAGTTCTGCTGTACAGCAGATCACAGGTGGCTGAAAGGAAGTCAAATTAAGGTACTTAGGCTCATGAGGTTGATTTACTAAAGGCAATTAGACTGTTCACTTTGCAAGGGAATGTTTTACTGTCCTTAGTAAATGAGGTGAAGCTCTGCTGACTTTCATCATCCAAACGTGTGCTAACAAAAAGCAGTTTTTCCTTGCATTTTTTATAATGTGAACTTTCACCCCATTTACTGAGCTTTGAGAAAATCCACTTGCAAAATGCAACTTCCCTTGCACGTGAACAGATTATTTGTCTTTAATGGATCAACCCCATTGCATTTACAAATAAAACAATTAGTGATGCCTTAACAAATACATTGCTATATGAATATGTGTTTTTTTATTTCTGCCTGAAGTTCAGTTTTAAGAAATGAGGAATAACAGCACAAAGAAAACTATCTCAAAAATGTTTTTTTGCTTGATCGTTGCAAGAAATGGTATTTAGAAGAATAATGTCTTTTAATGAGAAGGAAGAAATCACTGCTGTGTTTGGCAGCGTCTGCCATGTGGGCAATACTTTTGAAGGAGCAATGCTTGGCATAATCGGCAAAAAGATTGTATCGTTTTAAAGCTAAACGTGCTGACATAGCTTTTTGAAGACAGTAACATCTTTATGTATTATTAAGCTTACCTGAGGATATATGCAAAGCAAAGCCTTGCTTTGAAAGAATGCCATGCAATCAATATTTATTGCTGTTTTCATCCTTAGCAGTAACAGCAGTGTCAACAGCATGTTTTCCTTACAAACAACAGCAGACTTGCTTCAGCTAGATGAAATAGTGCTCACCCTGCTATGACTTTCCATCTTTGTCATAGAAAATCCCTCTTCTGATTACCTCTGGGAATCGGGGTTACAGTCAGGTCGTTGTGGCTTTATAGCAAATCCTGCCATATTTCAGTCATTCAGCTTCACTGGGCTATTAGATATATACTAAATTATCAATGACACACCAAGGAAGTGTGAGGACTTTTTGAAGCAAGATCATAAAAGTAATACAGCTACTGCCAGCTCATAGAAACCTATCATGTTATCGCCAATACTACCCTAGGAACATACTATATACTTCATTACCACCCGTTTGCACGTTTTAAATAATAACAACTCAAATGCAGTCTGTTTAAGGCCTACTGACTGTTCAGTGTAAAATAGGTTAATACATTCCAAGTAGGGATGAGCCGAACACCCCCCGGTTCGGTTCGCACCAGAACCCGCGAACGGACCGAAAGTTCGCACGAACGTTAGAACCCCATTGACGTCTATGGGACTCGAACGTTCGAAATCAAAAGTGCTCATTTTAAAGGCTAATTTGCATGGTATTGTCCTAAAAAGGGTTTGGGGACCCGGGTCCTACCCCAGGGGACATGTATCAATGCAAAAAAAACTTTTAAAAACGGCCGTTTTTTCGGGAGCAGTGATTTTAATGATGCTTAAAGTAAAAAAAAAAAAAGTGAAATATTCCTTTAAATATCGTACCTGGGGGGTGTCTATAGTATGCCTGTAAAGTGACGCGTGTTTCCCATGTTTAGAACAGTCCCTGCACCAAATGTCATTTTTAAAGGAAAAAATCTCATTTAAAACTGCTTGCGGGTTTAATGTCATGTCGGGTCATGGCAATATGGATGAAAATCAGTGAGACAAACGGCATGGGTACCCCCCAGTCCATTACCAGGCCCTTTGGGTCTTGTATGGATATTAAGGGGAACCCCGCACCCAAATTAAAATAAGGAAAGGTGTGGGGCCACCAGGCCCTATATACTCTGAACAGCAGTATACAGGCGGTGCAAACAAGACAGGGACTGTAGGTTTGTTGTTAAGTAGAATCTGTTTGTAATTTTGAACATTTTTAACGTGTTTAGCTCCAGCCAAAAAATCTTTTCTAAGCTTTTTGGAAAACATAGGGAAGGGTTATCACCCCTGTGACATTTGTTTTGCTGTCTTTCCTCCTCTTCAGAAGATTTCACCTCACTTTTTTGTCCCAATGAAAAATGTTTTTTGAAAATTTGGGTTTTTTTGTGGAACAAGGATTGGAAAGCATCAGTGGAAAGGAGAAATTGTTTTCCCATATTAACTCTTACAGGAGAGAATTTCCCTTCCTAGGGGTAGATTTCATCTCACTTCCTGTTGTCTCCTTCCGTTTGCAAGTAGGAGTCGTTTGTAAGTTAGATGTTTGAAAGTAGGGTCCTGCCCTATATACTCAGCAGAAATTTGGGCCTTAGGTGTTGCTGTGGCCACAACACTGTAAGCCCTCACAGGGCCCTGCTGTGAAATATTAGATCAAGAATTGTAATTACATGCTCCTGTTGAACAGGAGCTGAAAAATTAGGCCTTAGGCACTGGTGCTGGTGCCACAACACTGCAACCCCTCACAGACACTCTAGTTGGAACGCAGGAACGAGCCCTGCTGCAAAGTATTGCTTCAAAAATTGTAATTACACGCCCCTGTTAGACAGGGGCAGAAAAATTGGGCCTTAGGCACTGGTGCTGGTGCCACAACACTGCAACCCCTCACAGACACTCTAGTTGGAATGCAGGAACGAGCCCTGCTGCAAAGTATTACATCAAAAATTGTAATTACACGCCCCTGTTAAACAGGGGCTGAAAAATTGTGCCTTAGGCACTGGTGGTGGCGCCCAGAACCAAAAATGTTCTTACAAGCTATCAGCGTGATGATTGAGGAGGAAGAGGATAATTACTCAGGGATAGTCACTCAGCATCAGCATAGGCAGTCTTTGAAGGGATCTGAGATTTCAAAAAAAATTATTCGGTTACATCAGCATCAGGTGCTTGGTAGCTGGTGGTGATCCAAGACTGATTCATTTTTATGAAGGTCAGCCGATCGACCGAGTCGGTCGACAGACGCACCCTGTGATCGGTTACCACGCCTCCAGCAGCACTGAATGTGCGTTCCGAAAGAACGCTGGATGCAGGACAGGCCAGTAGCTCAATTGCATACTGTGCAAGCTCTGGCCAGTGATCCATCCTCAAGACCCAGTAACCCAGAGGATTTTCGGTGGGAAAGGTGTCCAAGTCTGATCTTGCCCCTAGGTATTCCTGCACCATGTAAAACAGACGCTGGCGATGGTTGCTGGAACCGATCATACCTTGGGGCTGCGGACCAAAAAATTGTCTGAACGCATCGGTCAGACGGCCACCTTCTCCACCGCTCCTTCTTTGACTGACCGAAGCCTCAGCAACACGTTGTCCAGAAACAGGAGTTTGTAACCTCCCAGTCTCTGGGAACGCGTTGCACAGACCTTTCTGCAAGGCCTCCCGAAGATGTTTCATCCTCTGCTCCCTCTGCGATGGCAAGATAAGGTCCGCAACCTTACCCTTGTAACGTGGATCAAGGAGGGTTGCCAGACAGTATTGGTCCTTCTCCTTGATACCACGAATACGAGGATCCTTACGCAGGCTTTGCAGGATCAGGGAGGCCATGCAGCGTAGGTTTGCTGAGGCATTCGGTCCGGAGTCCTCTGGGTCACTAAGGACAACAACGTCCGCAGCCACCTCCTCCCAGCCACGTACAAGTCCATGTGTTCCTTGGGACTGATCCCTTAAAGACTGCTGCTGATGCTGAGTGCCAGGCTCCCCCTCCATACTGACACAATCTTCCTCCTCCTCCTCCTCCTCCTCGTCCTCTTCCTGTGTGATCGGCGGGCACGCAGGAACACTGTCTGGATAAAGGGGGCCTTGAGAGCTAAGGAAGTCCTCCTCTTCCTGCCTCTGTTCTGCCTCAAGTGCCCTGTCCATTATTCCACGCAGCCTGTGCTCCAACAGGTGGACAAGGGGGACAGTGTCACTGATGCATGCACTGTCAGTGCTCACCATCCTCGTGGCCTCCTCGAATGGTGACAGGACAGTGCATGCATCCCTGATCATGGCCCACTGGCGTGGGGAAAAAAAACCAAGCTCCCCTGACCCTGTCCTGGTGCCATAGTCGCACAGGTACTCATTGATGGCCCTCTGCTGCGTGTGCAGCCGCTGCAGCATGGCCAACGTTGAGTTCCACCTGGTGGGCATGTCACAGATTAGGCGGTTCTTGGGCAGGTTAAACTCTTTTTGGAGGTCCGTCAGCCGAGCACTGGCATTATATGACCGGCGGAAATGCACACAGACTTTCCTGGCCTGCCTCAGGACATCCTGTAAGCCCGGGTACCTGCCCAAGAACCGCTGCACCACCAAGTTAAGGACGTGAGCCAAACAGGGCACATGGGTCATTTGTCCCTGTCGGAGGGCAGAGAGGAGGTTGGTGCCATTGTCGCAAACCACCATTCCTGCCTTAAGTTGGCGTGGCGTCAACCACCTCTGAACCTGCCTCTGCAGAGCTGACAGAACCTCTGCCCCAGTGTGGCTCCTGTCCCCCAAGCACACCAGCTCAAGCACCGCATGGCATCTTTTGACCTGCGTACTTGGGTAGCCCCTTGAACGCCTACGGAGCACCGCTGGTTCCGAGGAAGAGGCCATGGAGGAAGAAGAAGAGGAGGGGGTGGAGGAGAGAGGTGTGTCACAATCAGCATTTTGGAGGCGTGGTGGCGGAACAACCTCCAACACTACTGCACCTTGTCCTGCATCCTTCCCAGCTGCCAGCAGAGTCACCCAATGCGCCGTGAAACTTAGGTAACGTCCCTGTCCATGCCTGCTGGACCATGAGTCAGCGGTAATATGCACCTTACCGCTGACCGCCCTGTCCAGCGAGGCATGGACATTGCCTTCCACATGCCGGTAGAGAGCCGGAATCGCCTTCCGTGAGAAAAAGTGGCGTTTGGGTACCTGCCACTGAGGAACCGCACATTCCACAAACTCACGGAAGGGGGCAGAGTCTACCAACTGAAAAGGCAGCAGTTGAAGTGCTAGCAATTTTGCCAAGCTAGCATTCAACCGCTGGGCATGTGGATGGCTGGGAGCAAACTTCTTTCGGCGGTGCAGCAGCTGGGGCAGGGAAATTTGCCTGGTACAATCTGACGTCGGTGTACCAAAAGCAGATTGCCCACAAGTACTTGGCTGTGACACACCTAATTCTACACCTTCATTCCTCTCAGTGCAGGTCTCAGAGAGGACTGAAGGTCTAGTGGGGTTGGAAATCTCAGCTGATGAGGAGCAAGGAGGGATCCTCTTTGTTCTTTGGTGTGGGTCTTTTAGATACGCTTGCCAACGAACTGCATGGCAGGTCAACATATGTCTGGTCAAGCATGTGGTACCCAAGCGGGAGATGTTTTGGCCACGCGAGATACGCTTGAGACATATGTTGCAAATAGCAGCGGTGCGATCTGATGCACTCGTCTCAAAAAAGGCCCACACCAAAGAACTTTTTGAATAACGCGCAGAGACTGCAGCGCCCTGCACATGTGGAGCTTTGGGGTGTGATGCAGTCAATGTGCTGCCCTTAGGCTGGCCCCTGGAGGGCATCCTGCCTCGTTGGTGATGTGCTGCCTCCTCCTCCTCCTCCTCCTCCTCCTCCTCCTCTCTCCTATCAGGCACCCCCGTTGAGTCAGTGACCTCATCATCCCCTCCCTCCTCATCACTGGAGCAAACCTGGCAGTATGCTGCAGCAGGGGGAGCATGACTGCCAGATTGCTGTCCTTCTTGGGCACCCCCTCTGTCCGTGCTCATGTTACTGCCTTCATCGAGCTCAGTATCATCATCAGAGCCTTCCAAACGCTGGGCATCCTCCTGGAGCATGTACCCAACACTGTGGTCAAACAGTTCGAGGGAATCCTCAGGAGGACATGGTGGAGCTAGGGAAGGAGTCACTGATGACATTGAGCTGAGGGAAGAGGCCGCTGCTTTGCCAGACAAAGCACCCTGGGCATGGGTGAGAGAGGATGAGGAGGATGAGGACGGCTTGGTCATCCACTCGACCAAGTCTTCCGCATGTTGCGGCTCAACACGGCCAGCTGCCGAAAAAAAGGCCAAGCGTGTCCCATGGCCACGTGCTGATGAGGATGCACCGTCTCCACGACCAGCACTAGACACAGAGCCTGCTTGCCCTCTCTTATTGGCTTGTGACTGTCTGCCTCTCCTTCTTGGCCTTCCAGACATACTAATGGCCTGTAGCTGCACTAAGCTGGGATAGAACACCTGTAATTTTCTTCAGGTAGCTTTATATACTGTAACCAGACAAGCCTGCCTGTCAGTAGGAAGATAACAGGAACGGATCTAGCTGAACACTGTGAGCAGGACGCACTGTACTAAATGTAAATAGTCTAGCTGCCTGACCGTGGTACTAATAGGATCAAATAGAACACCTGTAATTTTCTTCAGGTAGCTTTATATACTGTAACCAGACAAGCCTGCCTGTCAGTAGGAAGATAACAGGAACGGATCTAGCTGAACACTGTGAGCAGGACGCACTGCACTAAATGTAAATAGTCTAGCTGCCTGACCGTGGTACTAATAGGATCAAATAGAACACCTGTAATTTTCTTCAGGTAGCTTTATATACTGTAACCAGACAAGCCTGCCTGTCAGTAGGAAGATAACAGGAACGGATCTAGCTGAACACTGTGAGCAGGACGCACTGCACTAAATGTAAATAGTCTAGCTGCCTGACCGTGGTACTAATAGGATCAAATAGAACACCTGTAATTTTCTTCAGGTAGCTTTATATACTGTAACCAGACAAGCCTGCCTGTCAGTAGGAAGATAACAGGAACGGATCTAGCTGAACACTGTGAGCAGGACGCACTGCACTAAATGTAAATAGTCTAGAAGATAACAGGAACGGATCTAGCTGAACACTGTGAGCAGGACGCACTGCACTAAATGTAAATAGTCTAGAAGATAACAGGAACGGATCTAGCTGAACACTGTGAGCAGGACGCACTGCACTAAATGTAAATAGTCTAGAAGATAACAGGAACGGATCTAGCTGAACACTGTGAGCAGGACGCACTGCACTAAATGTAAATAGTCTAGAAGATAACAGGAACGGATCTAGCTGAACACTGTGAGCAGGACACACTGCACTAAATGTAAATAACAGGAACGGATCTAGCTGAACACTGTGAGCAGGACGCACTGCACTAAATGTAAATAGCAGGAACGGATCTAGCTGAACACTGTGAGCAGGACACTCTGCACTAAATGTAAATAGCAGGAACGGATCTAGCTGAACACTGTGAGCAGGACGCACTGCACTAAATGTAAATAGTCTAGAAGATAACAGGAACGGATCTAGCTGAACACTGTGAGCAGGACGCACTGCACTAAATGTAAATAGCAGGAACGGATCTAGCTGAACACTGTGAGCTGGACGCACTGCACTAAATGTAAATAGCAGGAACGGATCTAGCTGAACACTGTGAGCAGGACGCACTGCACTAAATGTAAATAGCAGGAACGGATCTAGCTGAACACTGTGAGCAGGACGCACTGCACTAAATGTAAATAGCAGGAACGGATCTAGCTGAACACTGTGAGCAGGACGCACTGCACTAAATGTAAATAGTCTAGAAGATAACAGGAACGGATCTAGCTGAACACTGTGAGCAGGACGCACTGCACTAAATGTAAATAGCAGTAACGGATCTAGCTGAACACTGTGAGCTGGACGCACTGCACTAAATGTAAATAGCAGGAACGGATCTAGCTGAACACTGTGAGCAGGACGCACTGCACTAAATGTAAATAACAGGAACGGATCTAGCTGAACACTGTGAGCAGGACGCACTGCACTAAATGTAAATAGTCTAGAAGATAACAGGAACGGATCTAGCTGAACACTGTGAGCAGGACGCACTGCACTAAATGTAAATAGCAGGAACGGATCTAGCTGAACACTGTGAGCTGGACGCACTGCACTAAATGTAAATAGCAGGAATGGATCTAGCTGAATACTGTGAGCAGGACGCACTGCACTAAATGTAAATAGCAGGAACGGATCTAGCTGAACACTGTGAGCAGGACGCACTGCACTAAATGTAAATAACAGGAACGGATCTAGCTGAACACTGTGAGCAGGACGCACTGCACTAAATGTAAATAGTCTAGAAGATAACAGGAACGGATCTAGCTGAACACTGTGAGCAGGACGCACTGCACTAAATGTAAATAGCAGGAACGGATCTAGCTGAACACTGTGAGCTGGACGCACTGCACTAAATGTAAATAGCAGGAATGGATCTAGCTGAACACTGTGAGCAGGACGCACTCCACTAAATGTAAATAGCAGGAACGGATCTAGCTGAACACTGTGAGCAGGACGCACTGCACTAAATGTAAATAGCAGGAACGGATCTAGCTGAACACTGTGAGCAGGACGCACTGCACTAAATGTAAATAACAGGAACGGATCTAGCTGAACACTGTGAGCAGGACGCACTGCACTAAATGTAAATAGTCTAGAAGATAACAGGAACGGATCTAGCTGAACACTGTGAGCAGGACGCACTGCACTAAATGTAAATAGTCTAGATAGAAGACAACAGGAACGGATCTAGCTAAACTGAATACAGTGTGTATATATATATGCAACACCTGGGATGCATATATATACACAATACACTGTAAGTGCAGCTAACTGACTGACTGTTCTGCCTAATCTATCTAACTCAAATCAAATGACACTGTCTCTCTCTCTCTCTCTATCTCTCAGCACACCGGAACACACACTACACAGGGCCGCCGTGCAGGCGGACTTATATAGTGTGGGGTGTGTACTAAATCCCCTGAGCCATAATTGGCCAAAGCCACCCTGGCTTTGGCCAATTACAGCTCTCTCTACTGACGGCGCTGTGATTGGCCAAGCATGCGAGTCATAGTGCATGCTTGGCCAATCATCAGCCAGCAATGCACTGCGATGCCGCAGTGAATTATGGGCTGTGACGCGCCACACGAATTTGGCGCGAACGGCCCATATCGTTCGCAATTCGACGGACGGTCGAACAGCCGATGTTCGAGTCGAACATGGGTTCGACTCGAACACGAAGCTCATCCCTAATTCCAAGTTAAAAAAAAAAGATGAAACGTTTTAAGCTGTAATTTTAAATATATAGTAAGCACACCACATGAACAAAATGCTTTAGCAATGAATTTGTATTTGGCATATACATTCAATTATACAACAGTTACAGTTATCCCAATATGGCATATAACAACAAGCATAATATAGCAAAGATATTTACTCCACTGTTGAATCACAGCAAAAAAAACACATTCATGCATATAGGTAGACTGAGCTACACTTAGAATATATAAGAGCTGATGTTTAGAAATACATACAGGAGTTCGGCACCCAGAATAGAGTATTGAAAAAAATAGCTGAGTCAGACCCTGGTGAAAAGAGAGAGGAGGAAAAAACAACATTTTGGGGGATATAAGAACTCCCTTTCTCAAGAAATAGTACAAGAATAGGGATGAGCTTTATGTTCGGGTAGACCATGAGTTTGACTCGAACATCGGGTTCTTCGCCCGTTCGTCGAATAACAAACATTATGAGGTGTTTGCAGCAAATTCGAGCGCCGCGTAATGTCCCATAATGCACTGCGAGATCGCAGTGCATTGCCGTATGATGATTGGCCAAAGCATGCACCATGACGTGCATGCCAATCCCAGCGCCCTCAGCTAAGAGAGCCATAATTGGCCAAAGGCAGGGTGACTTTGGCCAATTATGGCTCAGGGGGACTAAGTCCACACCCCACACTATATAAGGCTGCCTGCACGTCGGCCCTGTGTAGTGTATTGTTGGCGTGAACAGAGAGAGAGTGTCATTTAGAGCAGGCAGGCAGGTTATTCAGCTAGCGGCAGTGTATTTAATATATATATATATATATATATATATATATATATATATACACACACACTGCATCCAGTGTAGCCAAGCCTATATCTGACTGCAGGCCATTCCTGGTGTACTTTTTCAAATATACTTCAGGCGGTGTACACGGTACACAGTACCGTGCACCCATAGTGCAGTTGCTGCTACTTTTCTGGCGGTGTACACAGTACACAATACAGTGCACCCATCCCATAGTTGTTATTACACTTCTGGTGGTGTACACAGTACCGTGCACCCATAGTGCAGTTTCTACTACTTTTCTGGTGGTGTACACAGTACACAATACAGTACACCCATAGTTGCAATTAGACTTCTGGTGGTGTACACAGTACCGTGCATCCATAGTGCAGTTGTTACTACTTTTCTGGTGGTGTACACAGTACACAATACAGTGCACCCATAGTTGTTATTACACTTCTGTTGGTGTACACAGTACCGTGCACCCCTAGTGCAGTTGCTACTATTTTTCTGGTGGTGTACACAATACAGTGAATAATATAAAATTACTGCGCTTCCCTCTAACTCCAAGCTGCAGTTCTAATTCTTAGGTGTAGAATAAAATAGATAAAGTGTATAAAAGAACCGCGCTAAACACAAACCATAATCAAAATAATTGAAAAATGTATAAAGTGATCAGAAAATGCTAAACACAAATAGCAATGTAATGTGAAAAAATCCCGGGTCTCATAACAGACAGAGGGGAGACATTAGACAGATGTATTTCTTATCTTCTTGGGTCTCCATTACCGAGCCAATCACTACTGATGAATCCTGGGTGATCTCCCCTCCATGCAGAGACAGATGGTGATGTCCCTATTGAGTGGATCTCTGGCATAAGGCTTTATTACAGCTTACCTCTGGTAATCATATACCTTTATAGGTGGTGGATTTTTTTTCACAAAGATGTCTTTAAAGTCTTCAGTCACTTTGGGTGGAAGATAATCTAATAAGGACTGTTGATAACGGAAGTCACTTTATTTTCACGGACTGTGTTTTTTTGTTTTCTTTATCTTTATATAACAATTTTTTTAATAATTAATTTTCATATTTTTTGCCTTGATAATTTATTATCTCTATATGGTTCATAGCGCATTTTTTAATTTTTTCACATTACATTGCTATTTGTGTTTAGCATTTTCTGATCACTTTATACATTTTTCAATTATTTTGATTATGGTTTGTGTTTAGCGCAGTTCTTTTATACACTTTATCTACACAATACAGTGCACTCATAATTACTATTAGACTGTAATGCAATAGGCAACCACCCTATTGCATCACACAGCAGAGCTAAGCAGGTGCAGGGCGCTGTTTACTCCCTGCATATTTTGAAAAGTTGTTTGGTGTGGGTCTTTTTTCACACGTGTGCAGCAGATTGCACCATTGCTGTTTGCAACATATGTCTGAAGCGTATCAAGCGTGGCCAAAACAGCAGCTGCTTGGGCACCACATGCTTGACCAGACATATGATGACCTCCCATGTAGTCCGTTGACAACAGCACTTAAAAGACCCACATCAAAGAACAAGGCGGATCTCTCCTTGCTCCTCATCAGCTGGGATCTCCAACCCCACTATATCTTCAGTCCTCTCAGAAACCTGCACTGAGAGGAATAAAGGTATAGAAATAGGTGTCCCTAGTACTTGCGGCCAATCTGCTAGCGGTACACCAACATCCGATATAAGCAGGCAAATTTCCCTACCCCAGTTGCTAAACCGTCAAAAGAAATTCGGTCCCAGCCATCCACATGCTCAGCGTCTGAATGCTAGCTTGGCCAAATTGCTAGCACTGCAACTGCTGCCTTTTCAGCTGGTAGACTCTGTCCCCTTTTGAGAATTTGTGGAATGTGCAGTACCTCAGTGGCAGGTTCCCAAATGGCATTTCTTTTCACGGAAGGCCATTCCGGCTCTCTACCAGCATGTGGAAGGCAATGTCTTGGCCTCGTTGGACAGGGCGGTCAACAGTAAGGTACATATTACGCTGACTCATGGTCCAGCAGGCATGGACAAGAACGCTACCTTTCTTTCACGGCGCACGCTGGGTAACTGTGCTGGCAGCTGAGAAGGATGCAGGACAGGGTTCAGTATTGTTGGAGCTTGTTCCGCCACCACGCCTCCAAAATGCTAGTGGTGATTCTGCCACAGCTCTCTCCTCCACCCCCTCCTCTTCTTCTTTCTCTATTGCCTATTCCTCTGCAGATTTGTTCTCTGAACCAGTGGTGCTCTGTAGGCATTTAAGGGGCTATGCAAGTACTCAGGCAAAAAGATGCCATGCGGTGCTTGAGTTGGTCTGCTTAGGGGACAGGAGCCACACTGAGGCAGAGATTCTGTCAGCTCTGCAGGGATAGGCTCAGAGGTGGCTGACACCACGCCAGCTTCAGCCAGGAATGGTTGTATGCAACAATGGCACCAACCTCCTCTCCGCCCTCCAAACAGGGACACTTAACCCATATTCCTTGTTTGGCTGACGTCCTAAATTTGGTGGTGCAGCAGTTCTTGAGCAGGTACCCGGACTTACAAGATCTCCTGAAGCAGGCCAGGAAAGTCTGTGGTCATTTCCGCCAGTCATATAATGCCAGTGCTCGGCTGGCTGACCTTCAAAGGGAATGCAACCTACCCAAGAACCGCCTAATTTGTGACATGCCCACAAGGTGGAACTCAACGTTGGCAATGCTGCACACACAGCAGAGGGCCATCAATGAGTACCTGTGTGAGTATGGCACCAGGACAGGGTCAGAGGAGCTTGGCTTTTTTTCACCACGCCAGTGGCTACTGATCAAGGATGCATGCACTGTCCTGTCACCATTTGAGGAGGCAACGAGGATGGTGAGCTGTGACAGTGCATGCATCAGTGATACTGTCCCTCTTGTCTTCCTGTTGGAGCAAATGCTTCATGGAATAATGGACAGGGCACTTGAGGCAGAACAGCGGGAGGAAGAGGAGGACTTCCTTACCTCTCAAGGCCTAAGGTTGCCACATCATCCCTTTAATCCAGGACACACATTAATTACACAGGTTCTGCGGCTGATTAAGGTGGTAATTAAACTCACTTGGTGCCTTATCTGCATTAAATCAGCCTCAGAACCTGTCTAATTAATATGTGTCCTGGATTAAAGGGATGATGTGGCAACCCTATCAAGGCCCCCTTTATCCAGATAGTATTCCTGCGGGCCCACCAATCACACAGGAAGAAGAAGAGGATGAGGATTGTGTCAGTATCTAGGTGGAGGATAACACTCATCATCAGCAGCAGTCTTCAACCAATCGTTTTCAGTCCCCAGAAACCCATGGAGTTGTACATGGCTATGAGGAGGTGGTTGCGGATCATGTGATCCTTAGTGACCCGAGGACTCAGGATCGAATGCCTCTGCAAACCTACGCTGCATGGCCTCTCTGATCCTGCAATGCCTGCGAAAGGACCCTAGGATTCGTGGTATCAAGGAGAGGGATCATTACTGGCTGGCAACCGTTCTTGATCCACGTTACAATGGTAAGGTTGCAGAACTTATCCAGCCTTCGCAGAGAGAGCAGAACATCTTCGGGAGGCCTTGAAGAAAGGTTTGTGCAATGCATTTCCAGAGCCTGGGAGGGTACAATTTCCTGGTGCTGGACAACGTGTTGCTGAGGCTTCATTCAGTCACAGAAAGAGCGGTGGAAAAGGTGGTCGGTTAACCGATGCCTTCAGACAATTCTTCAGCCCTCAGCGCCAAGGTCTGATCAGTTCCAGCAACCATCGCCAGCATCTGAATTACATGGTGCAGGAATATCCAGGGGCAAGATCAGACTTGGAGACGTTTCCAACAGAACATTCACTGGGTTACTGGGTCTTGAGGATGGACCACTGGCCAGAGCTTGCACAACATGCAATTGAGCTACTGGCCTGTCTGCCTGGTCTGTCCTGAAAGCACATTCAGTGCTGCTGGAGGCTTTGTAACCGATCACAGTGTGCGCCTGTCCACAAACTCTGTTGATCGGCTCACATTCATAAAAATGAATCAGTCTTGGATGACCAGTTACCAAGCACCTGATGCTGATGTAACTGATTGATTTTTCTATGGATGTGGGATTCCTTGAAGACTGCCTATGCCGAATGACTATCCTATTATGATGAGTGACCTATTCCTACTCAATCTTCGTGATAGCTTCTAAGAATATTTTTGGTTCAGGGCACCACCACCACTGCCCAAGGCCCAATTTTTCTGCCCCTGTTTAACAGGGGCATGTAATTAAAATTTTTGATCAAATATTTCACAGCAGGGCTCATTCCTGCACTCAACAAGAGTATCTGTGAGGGGTTGCTGTGTTGTGGCACCACCACCATTGCCTAAGGCCCAATTTTTTTGCCCCTGTTTAACAGGGGCACGTAATTACAATTTTTGATCTAATATTTCACAGCAGGACCCATTCCTGCACCCACCAAGAGTAACTGTGAGGGCTTACATTGTTGTGGCACCACCACCACCAAAGGCCCAATTTTGCTGCCCCTGTTTAACAGTGGCATGTAATTACAATTCTTGATATAATATTTCACAGCAGGGCCCGTTCCAGCGCCCACCAAGAGTAACTGTGAGGGCTTGCAGTGTTCTGGTACCACTAACACCTAAGGCCCAATTTTCCACAGAGTATATAGGGCAGGCCGTATAGTATATACAGGCGGTCCCCTATTTTCAAACATCCGACTTACAAACGACTCCTACTTACAAACAGAGGGAGACAACAGGAAATGAGAGGAAATCTACCCCTAGGAAGGGAAATTCTCTCCTGTAAGAGTTAATATGGGAAAAAGGTGTCTCCACTGATGCTTTATCACCAATCCTTGTTTCCATAATAACCCAAAATTTTCAAAATCCAATTGTCATTGGGACAGACAGTGAGGTGAAATCTCCTGAACAGGGGCACAGACAGCAAAACAAAACAAATGTTACAGGGGTGATAACCCTTTCCAATGTTATCCAAAAAGCTTAAAAATAGATTAAAAAATGTACCTGTTCCAAATTACAAACAGATTCAACTTAAAAACAAATCTATAGTCCCTATCTTGTTTGTACCCCGGGGACCGCCTGTATACTGCTGTTCAGAGTATATAGGGCCTTGGGGCCCCACGCCTTTTTTTTTTTAAATTTGGGTGCAGGGTTCCCCTTAATTATCCATACCAAACCATTGGGACTAAAAGTGACAGAAAATCCAACCTTTTTAGATATCACTGGAGCAGGAAAAGAGGGGAAATCCTTCAATAGAGACAGTGCTCCTGTGAAAGGTTTCCTGTTGTTTCTACAGTACAGAAGTAAAGGGTAATCTACCCAACGGGACCTAGGCTGAAAACAAAAAGCCATTAGGATTTCAAACATTCCCTACTCAATCCAAAATGAAAAAACATTGTGGCTATATGTACAGTTTAAAGTAACACATCAAGACGAAAACAAGGGGGCTGCTGTTGCTGATTTCCTTATGAAAATGCTGATTGGTTGTTTGTTTTGCTGTCTTCCACACTTGCTCATAGAACCTAAGCAAGTGTGCACATCTGAAAAGTCAGAGAAAGACAGATGTCTTTGGCCTCATGCAGATTGGGTGTTTAGCTCAGATAGCTTTAGATCTCAGATTCCGGTGTTTGCATGCGGGCAGAAGGAATAGGTACACCACCCAGTTTTGTCTATGAGTCTATGAGATGCTGAGTGGCTGGATGAGGCAGGGCCCTTTACCAAGTGGTATTACATTTAAGGCCCAGGTACCATTGTTCAGATTGCAAAAAGTCTGTTGTCCAGGCATTCATTCCTGGGTGCATATTGCCCTAAACATGGCTACCACTTGGTGCACCATCCAGTCCCATCCAGCCACTGCACAAGAGATAAAGGCCCAGTGTGTGTATGAGGGCTTTATTTGCATACTTGTTCAAGATCAATGATTGAAAGCATGACAGCGGGGTAATTAGTGTTTTCAAAGTGAGAGGTCAGCACTGGTAGTCTGTTTCTTTCATGACAGGCTTGTTTAAAGTGACATCTGATTGAGCATTAAGTATTCAATAATCAAGAGGTAAAATTAGTGCCTTTGACAGCTCTTACTCTGCTTCCCAATGCACAGATCGTCACAAGAGTACTCAACAAGTTTACTGCTATTTCTGTATTGCTTCAAATTTTTGGGTATGAATGGTAATTTGAAAATAAGGCTGATGTCTATCAATCAATCAGTATTTGGAACTTATTCTAAAAAATAGTATGTTAATTAGCAGAACATCATTTAGCTTACATTTAATGCTAAGGCTGGATTCATGGTAAAGCATTATAGAAAACAATTACAAACTGAAAACATAAATAAGGCAGCGCTAGTAACTAAAATAACTTAAACTTGTATACAAATGCGATGAATAAAGTATAGTGCTGTATGAATAAAACAGTGCTGATTTCGCAAATAACTCAACATATGTGCAAATGTGATAAACATGAAAAGACAAATCCAACTTGAGTCACAGTGAATGAAGAATTAGTGAGTAATCTATTCTGGGTGAAGCACCTTTTGTGGAACATTGAAATTTGTCACTATTTGGAACAGCACATTATTTAAACTCTCAGTTTATGGGTGGAATCCTTCTTATGGATGGTGGAATGGACACTGGTTTAATTGAACTGGACTCAATTTGGATTTGTCCTTTCATGATTATAACATTTGTGCATATGTTGAGTTATTTGTGAAATCGGCACTGTTTTATTCATACTGCACTATACTTTATTCATCACATTTGTATATATGTTTAACCTCCCTGGCGGTATGATTATGTCCGATTTTTGATGCTGAAAGCGGTACAATTATTTTGCATAGAAATTTGGCGTTTTAAATTGTAGGCCTGTAATTCTTAGGAATAAAACACTTAAATCTGTCCACACAAGAGTCTAGTAGACATCCCGGGTATGATAAATCATAAATTATAATATAGTAAATAACTATAAATAATTATAACAAATAATAATATAATAATAATAAAAATTATTCAATAATGTAATCAAATCAAAAACACTGAAATTTGCTGAGTTGCAGAATTGTCACTGTCATTACTTTCAGTGTTTGATGACAAATTTCCACACAAATCACTTACGCTCAATTCTGCAAGTGATTCTAATTTATTATCGCTGTTTTCTAACTGGTCTAAAACCACTTTTGATGTAAAGGGACACTTTTTGGTTGCTATGGACAATCTCCAGTTTCCAGGCAGAAAGAACAGTATTTATAAAATAAAATTGCATGCAGGGCACTGGAAAAACCACTAGGGACAAAAGCAGAGCTGTGTCTTGGCCTAGGCCGACAAGGCCTAGGCCTAGGGCGGCACTTTGCGGGGGGCGGCGGCTTCTTGCCGCCCCCCCGACCCGTACTCCTCAGTCCCGGCTCCCGCACATATACAGCCTACCGCCACGGCTGGCTCCCTGACAGATACAGCGTCCCGCAGCTTGCCTTGCTAAGTCATGTGCACTGCACTGAACTCAGCACTTGCCGGCGCGTACTTGGCGGGGGGGGGGAGCGTCTGCCGCCCCCATACAACGGACTATGAGTGACCGTCAGTCACTCAGTCACTGGCCATATATGGTAAACTGCACTTACTACTGGCTGACAGAGGGCAAGGCGGAGCCTAATGCTCCACCTACCCACCTCCGCGCGGCATCATTGCACATTCTCGGGGAGACGGATGGGTCTCTGTAACCACTGCCAGAGCCCAGAGGAGGAGGAGCGAGCGAGAGAGAGGAGGACGGCGGCGGGAAAGGCTCAGGTAAAGATGAGAGAGGGTGAATGGTCCCCAGGTCCTTGATATATATAAATGAATTGAGTCAGCAGCCCAGATTAAAATCTTGTATACCCAGTCACCTTTTAGTAATGCAGCCACTGTGCCCATGAATTGCCACCACTGTGCCATCAAACGCAGCCTTTGTGCCCATCAATTGCCGCCACTGTGCCCATCAATTGCTACAACTGTGCCATCAAACGCAGCCACTGTGCCCATCAATTGGCACCACTGTGCTATCATTTTCCCCCACTGTGCCCATCAATTGCCACCACTGTGCCATCAAAGGCTGCCACTATGCCCATAAAAAACACAGCCATTGTGCCATCAAATGCAGCCACTGTGCCATCAAACACAGCCACTGTGCCATCAAATGCTGCCACTGTGCCCCATCAAATGCTGCCACTGTGCCCCATCAATTGCCGCCACTGTGCCCCATCAATTGCCGCCACTGTGCCCATCAATTGCCGCCACTGTGCCCATCAATTGCTACAACTGTGCCATCAAACGCAGCCACTGTGCCCATGAATTGCCACCACTGTGCCATCAAACGCAGCCACAGTGCCCATCAATTGCCACCACTGTGTCCATCAATTGCCGCCACTGTGCCATCAAACGCAACCACTGTGCCATCAATTGGCGCCACTGTGTCCATCAATTGCTGCCATTGTGCCCATCAAACGCAGCCACTGTGACCATCCATAGCTACAACTGTGCCATCAAAAGCAGCCACTGTGTCCATCAATTGCAGCCACCGTGCCATCAAACGCAGCCACTGTGACCATCCATAGCTACAACTGTGCCATCAAACGCAGCCACTGTGCCCATCAATTGGCACCACTGTGTCCATCTATTGCCGCCGCTGTGCCATCATTTTCCCCCACTGTGCCCATCAATTGCCACCACTGTGCCATCAAACGCTGCCACTATGCCCATAAAACACAGCCATTGTGCCATCAAATGCAGCCACTGTGCCATCAAACACAGCCACTGTGCCATCAAATGCTGCCATTGTGCCCCATCAAATGCTTTATTTATCATATTTAAATTAGGGAGGCGCATGAGTTTAGTCAGGCCTAGGGCAGCACAAAACCTAAATACACCACTGGACAAAAGGGATGTGAAAAAAATTGATACAGTAATGTAACCTGTAAGATTACAGTGTACTGTATATGTATTGTGTTTTTTACTTTTTGAATTTGGCACCGTTCTCCGTCCCTGTGCATTGCAGCGCTCGCAGGGAACGGAGCTTGGCTCTGTGATAGATCCGGCGGAGGACAGCTCTCACACAGGATCCTGGGCACAAGGTAAGTAACCTCTTCCTGGATCCTGCGATGTGATCCCTAGTGTGGCTCGGGGTTACCGCTTTTGGTACTGAAAATCCACCCCGAGCCACACTCGGGATTACCGTCAGGGAGGTTAAGCTATTTTAGTTACTAGTGCTGCCTTGTTTGTGTTTTCAGTCTGTATATAGTATTATTCCATTTAAAAAGTAGCAGCTTTGACAGGGAGTTTTTTATATTTGTGTTTTGTATTGAGTGTAGAGCTACCTGACTTATATTATTAAAAACTATTTATGTTTTAGAGCAGTGGTTCTCAACCTCAGTCCCCAAGTACCCCAAACAGGTCATGTTTACAGGTTTTCCTTTATCTTGCATAGGTGCTTTAAATCTGAGTCAAAGGGTTGGTATTTTGGACAGCTATTTTATCTAAGAAATTTCCCAAAACATGGCCTGTTGGGAGTACTTGAGAACTGAGGTTGAGAATTACTGTTTTAGAGTGCATCCTTTTCTGCACATTACTGCATTTAGGAACACTTTTTGTACAAACTGTTACATTTTTAATGTGCCTTAAAAGAAAAATAAATGCAAATACATTTTGTAAAATGTGCTATAATGCAGTAAAATGTGCTAAAGGACAACAGAATGGTCGTTAGAAACATATGCTAAAACAATTCTATATTAGGAATTCAATGTTAAAGTTTAGACCAGGCTCTCCAAACTTTTCAGTACAAGGGCCAAATTGTATATTTTACAAACATTTACAAGCTGAAAAAAGTTATTTTTAGAAATGAATGAGTCCACCCTTTCACCCATCAGGTTCCCCATCATACCCTCCCCACATTAGAGTCCCCTCTTACATCAGGGTCCCCATCAGAATCTCCCTTACCATTGTAAGGCTTATAGCATGATATAGCAGCAGGACAGAAGCCAATGCAGGTCTGAATGGAGCAAATTCTGTCCTCCGGTGAATGCTGGGGCAACCATGACATTTGTTGCTAGGATACTGGCGTGAACCTGCATTGGAGATTGTAGGGGAGAATTCAAGCAGAGACCATAGGCAGCCTATGCTGGCCTCAATCCTTAATATTTGCACATTGAGGATACGCTTCTAACCTCAGCTGCGGGCCAGATAAAATCTTGTAGTGGGCCAGATGTGATCCACGGCCAGATACCTGGTCTGGACCCTCCTCACATCTGTACATTTTTGCTGTTGCTGAATGCATGTAAACTTACAAATAGCAAGATCTGAAGAATAGAAGGGACACTTCTTCATGGATTTGTGACAAAAGTCAGGACAATGCCAAAACAAGTCCAGGATAAGATCCTTTTTAAGTGCTATAGAACATATTAAAAAAACAAATGATATGCTGTTTAGTTAATATGATTTAAATGTTTTTGTCTAAGTTCAAATGTTTATATACTATTTTTTTTAATAAATATTGTTTGTTTACCATCCTAATTTTACATAAATAGCAATTCCATGACCCTTAGTAGGCAAAGTATGTTGGGGTAATAAAAAGCCCAGCACTGCATGTGGACTTATTGACTGTGCAAGAATTCTAATGCCCCGTACACATGGTTGGAATTAACAACAACAAATGTTCGATGTGAGCTTGTCGGAAATTTCAACCATGTGTAGGCTCCGTCGGACATTTGTTGTCGGAATTTCCGACAACAAAAATTTGAGAGCTGGTTCTCAAATTTTCGGACAAAAAAAATTTGTTGTCGTAAATTCCGATCGTGTGTACACAATTCCAACGTACAAAATTCCTTGCATGCTCAGAATCAAGCATAAGGGCTGCACTGACTATTGAACTTCATTTTTCTCGGCTCAACGCATGTGTTGTACGTCACCGCGTTCTTGACGTTCGGAATGTCCGACAACACTTGTGCAACCGTGTGTATGCAAGACAAGTTTGAGCCAACATCCGTCGGAAATAAATCCAGGCTTTTGTTGTTGGAATGTCCGATCGTGTGTACGTGGCAAAACAGTTCTCTTACATGTTAGCAGAAGAGGGAGTAGCCCCTTATCTGAGCCATTTGCCCATGTGTTTAGATTGATATTCTTCCATGTAGTTTATTCACAGCATAGTCCATTCAGGGTAGTAAAAGAACTAAGGCCAAAACGTTTTTTTTTACATTTGGGAGTACCCCAGTAATTGGTTTTTCTTTTTTTATGTCATCTGTGTCCCATTGGAGAGATTATCCTTTACTGCAATAGTCATAATGGTAAAATGAGAAGAAATTCCTCCAAATTTAAGGAAACCCCTGGTTAGCCACCAGGGTCAATGGAACTCAAGATTTCAGAGAGTTTCACTCCGAATGATAACAGTCCCTGGAATAAATAAAGAGGGTAAATCTCCTTAATGGAGAGAGGATGTTCTAGTCCCTCTCTACTTTATCCAAAGCTAAAAAAAAAGGGATGGCTTGATTTCTACTTTAACTAGAATCAAGAAAATCAAATAATAACCCCATGCTTACTACCTGATGTCTGTATGTGGTAAATAGGTAATATAGTGTAATGCAATTATTAATATCTGGCAAAAAATGTATTTAAAAAAATGTACACAGAAGCACTATATAGTCCTAATAACTACAATTTTGATGCAGTGCTAATTGCTAAATGCCTCCCTTTCTACATACAATAATGGATCGTTGGGTTGACTTTTGTCAAATGGACAAATTGGAAAAACTGTTGTCGACCAGAGGCTGCAGTGACTGATCAGTGTATTCTGATAGCACTGGGTCCCACTGTCGGAATACAATGTCCCGGTTGCAGCCACTGATCAGTGTATTCTGGTAGCACTAGGTCCCGCTGTCAGAATACAATGTCACGGCTGCAGCCACTGATTATTGCATACTGATATCACTGGGTCCCACTGTCAGAATACAATGTCCTGGCTGCAGCCACTGATCAGTGTATTCTGATAGCACTGGTTCCTGCTGTCAGAATACAATGTCCCGGCTGCAGCCACTGATCATTGTATTCTGATAGCACTGGTTCCTGCTGTCAGAATGCAATGTCCCGGCTGCAGCCACTGATCAGTGTATTCTGGTAGCACTAGGTTCCGCTGTCAGAATAAAATGTCTGGGCTGCAGCCACTGATCAGTGCATTCTGATATCACTGGGTCCCACTGTCAGAATACAATGTCCTGACTACAGGCACTGATCAGTGTATTCTGATAGCACTGGTTCCTGCTTTCAGAATACAATGTCCCAGCTGCAGCCACTGATCAGTGTATTCTGATAGCACTGGTTCCTGCTGTCAGAATACAATGTCCCAGCTACAGCCCCTGATCAGTGTATTCTGGTAGCACTAGGTCCCACTGTCAGAACACAATGTCCCGGTTGCAGCCACTGATCAGTGTATTCTGGTAGCACTAGGTCCCGCTGTCAGAATACAATGTCACGGCTGCAGCCACTGATTATTGCATTCTGATATCGCTGGGTCCCACTGTCAGAATACAATGTCCTGGCTGCAGCCACTGATCAGTGTATTCTGATAGCACTGGTTCCTGCTGTCAGAATACAATGTCCCCGCTGCAGCCACTGATCAGTGCATTCTGATATCACTGGGTCCCACTGTCAGAATACAATGTCCTGACTACAGCCACTGATCAGTGTATTCTGATAGCACTGGTTCCTGCTGCCAGAATACAATGTCCCGGCTGCAGCCGGTGATCAGTGTATTCTGATAGCACTGGTTCCTGCTGTCAGAATGCAATGTTCCGGCTGCAGCCACTGATGAGTGTATTCTGGTAGCACTAGGTCCCGTTGTCAGAATACAATGTCTGGGCTGCAGCCACTGATCAGTGCATTCTGATATCACTGGGTCCCACTGTCAGAATACAATGTCCTGACTACAGCCACTGATCAGTGTATTCTGATAGCAATGGGTCCCGCTGTCAGAATATGATGTCTCAGCTGCAGCCACTGATTAGTGTATTCTGATAGCACTGGGTCCTGCTGTCAGATACAATGCAAAGTGTCAACAAGATATGGTGAAAAATACTCCTGCACTTGTGAGATCGTTTGCTGTAAGAAAAGGGTAGTATTGTAGACAGCGGAAGGACTGGAGGAGATGATGGAGCGTGTCCCGCTGCCTTAACTGACCAGGGGTGGTCTGGAAAGGACTGTTTGGTAGGAGGTGGATGGAAGGCACGTGATCAGACGCTTGCATCAAGACATGTATGGTTTATTCATGTATAGGAATACAGACATATAGTCATATAGATATAAAATCATACAAATACTACATTACATAAAAACAGGTAACAAAATAAGTGCTAGGAAGTTAAAATTGGGGTATGCCCATGTTGAGGCAGGTATTTAAAAAAGGCTGACGCGTTTTGAGGATAACCTCTTCATCAGAGCCAGGAGAACAGGAGCACAGTCTGTATGGGCCGGCAGGCCGACATGTGTACATGGGGAGAGGTGGTGTGGCTAGTAGGAGGATATGTCCGTTGATGGATAGTTGACTATTCCAAGTTCTATACCAGTCCACGTCCGGGTGTTCTATGAATGAAATAGGAATGTAAATAAATTGTAAATTGTATTTTCCTTTTGCGGTGGTGTTTGGCTGTCAGATGTGCCTGTCTCAGGAGAAGTAAGTAGAAGCGGCTTCAACCTGTAGAGATCCTTTAGGGTGGAGAGCCGTATGATCCTGGGAGTAGAAGGGGGGAGGAGGAGGGAGGAGGTGTCCTTGAGGTAGCTGATGCCTGAACACGAAGCGTCTTGCTGCCTAGGGATAGGCAAGTGCCTCAACATGGGCATTCCACAATTTTAGCTTCCTAGCACTTATTTTGTTACCTGTTTTTATGTAATGTAGTATTTGTATGATTTTATATATATGACTATATGTCTGTATTCCTATACATGAATAAACCATACATGTCTTGATGCAAGCGTCTGATCACGCGCCTTCCATCCACCTCCTACCAAACTGTCAGATACAATGTCCTGGCTGTGGCAACTGATCAGTGTGTTCTGCTAGCACTGGGTCCTGCTGTCAGAATACAATGTCCTGGCTGCGACGACTGATCAGTGTGTTCTGCTAGCACTGGGTCCTGCTGTCAGAATACAATGTGCTGGCTGCAACGACTGATCAGTATATTCTGCTAGCTCTGGCTCCCCCTGTCAGAATACAATGTCCCGGAAGAAAAAAATTCCTCCATTCACCTCATTTGTGGGGATGGAGAAATCTTATTTTTTTTAATTCAGCCAGCACGTCTATGGCCAGCTTAAGAGCAAAGCTTATCCTGTGGCTTACTAGAATCCTCTACATGGGCTCATTCTAACATGCAGAAGCTCTTGCTGCCTTCTGAAAAACAATCTATGATCAATTACGATGCCTCCGTTCAAATGGGTCACATTTGGCAGAGGTGCTGCCCACTGAATGTGACATACAGTTAAACTTTTGTCACAAAGCAAATGTCTGAAGAAGCATTAAAGGTGCAATGCTCTATGAGAGGGCAAGACTAGGCAGCCACAAAGCTCCCATGAATTTGTAATAAACACTGTAATAAACATTGAGAACAAGTGCCAAGCAGCTTACTTTTATTCTATAACTTTACTTTTTTTTTTTTTTTTTCTTTCTTTTTTGGCCACTTCAGCGAAATATTTTTAGGGACTATGTTTTCAACTTTTCAGTTCAAGTCTGTCCCAATGAGCATTCACATCACTGTGGCTATATTTCCTTATTTAATTCAAAAAAAAAAAAAAAAGAAAATTTCAAAGAGACATCTCCTGTAGAGAAAGGAGAGACATAAGAAATACAGAAACATAGTCCCTTCCCCCGTGACCCGCCTAGGCCTACCCTCCCCCTACCCCCCCCCCCATTACTCCCGTGTAGCCCCACCCGTTCCCAACTCCAGCTCCTACATCCGTGTCTCAGGTGCGAGTTCGAAGTCGATGTGCTATTCCAAGTTTAGCAAGTTACTACCTAGGTAGTTTTTTGTATTTTTGCTGTCAGATTCCCCACAATTCTGCCGCTTGAAGTGAGTACCTAAAGTTCGCCCAGTCCTTCCATGTCTCCTCGAAGGTTTTCATCTCTGCTCCTTCACTATACTTCAAGTATTCAAGATTATAAATCTCGTTTATCTTGCCTAGCCACTCCCGTACCGTAGGTCTCCTTTTGTCTTGCCAATATCTGGGGATGAGGCTTTTTGCAGCATTTAAGAGGTGGGGAAATAACGACCTCAGATATGCCTTCGTGGGGACTTTCCTCCCGTGGTGCAAAAACACCCAGGGGTCTAAGGGGATGTCTATCTTAAGGATCTTATTGATGATTTGCCAAATCTCTCCCCAGAATTCCATGATTACCGGGCACTGCCACCATATGTGCGCCATAGTCCCTATTCCTCCGCAACCCCTCCAACATAGCTGTGACCGTCCCTCCATAATTCTATGCGCTCTATCTGGGGTTATGTACATCCTTGTGAGGATCTTGTAATTCATTTCTGAGAGCTTGTAATTTACTGAAGTTGCGTTCACCCTTTTCATGATCCTCCCCACCTCCTGTCTGTCGATCTTAATACCCAGCTCTTCCTCCCACTTCTCCACGAATCTCAGGTCTCCTACTCCCTCCAACTCCCCAAGCGCTCTGTAAATCTTGGCTATACCTCCTTTCCCTTTTTTCTCAACACATAGTTTCTCCAGAGGGAGTAGATTCTCTATCGGTCTGATTGGTTGCGGGAGTGAGTTAACAAAGTGTTTCAGTTGGTAGTATCGCCAGGGATCTATTATCAGCCATTCATTTTTGGCTTTTAATTCAGCCTCAGTACACATCTTCCCCTGTATCATGACATCTTTTAATTGCAAATCCTCCTTTATAATCCACCTCCCAGACTCCTCTTCTTTCCCTGGTGCAAAATAATCTGTATTTTTTAAAAAAATTAATGGTGAATTGAAATAGGAATGTAAATAAATTGTAAATTGTATTTTCCTTTTGCGGTGGTGTTTGGCTGTCAGATGTGCCTGTCTCAGGAGAAGTAAGTAGAAGCGGCTTCAACCTGTAGAGATCCTTTAGGGTGGAGAGCCGTATGATCCTGGGAGTAGAAGGGGGGAGGAGGAGGGAGGAGGTGTCCTTGAGGTAGCTGATGCCTGAACACGAAGCGTCTTGCTGCCTAGGGATAGGCAAGTGCCTCAACATGGGCATTCCACAATTTTAGCTTCCTAGCACTTATTTTGTTACCTGTTTTTATGTAATGTAGTATTTGTATGATTTTATATATATGACTATATGTCTGTATTCCTATACATGAATAAACCATACATGTCTTGATGCAAGCGTCTGATCACGCGCCTTCCATCCACCTCCTACCAAACTGTCAGATACAATGTCCTGGCTGTGGCAACTGATCAGTGTGTTCTGCTAGCACTGGGTCCTGCTGTCAGAATACAATGTCCTGGCTGCGACGACTGATCAGTGTGTTCTGCTAGCACTGGGTCCTGCTGTCAGAATACAATGTGCTGGCTGCAACGACTGATCAGTATATTCTGCTAGCTCTGGCTCCCCCTGTCAGAATACAATGTCCCGGAAGAAAAAAATTCCTCCATTCACCTCATTTGTGGGGATGGAGAAATCTTATTTTTTTTAATTCAGCCAGCACGTCTATGGCCAGCTTAAGAGCAAAGCTTATCCTGTGGCTTACTAGAATCCTCTACATGGGCTCATTCTAACATGCAGAAGCTCTTGCTGCCTTCTGAAAAACAATCTATGATCAATTACGATGCCTCCGTTCAAATGGGTCACATTTGGCAGAGGTGCTGCCCACTGAATGTGACATACAGTTAAACTTTTGTCACAAAGCAAATGTCTGAAGAAGCATTAAAGGTGCAATGCTCTATGAGAGGGCAAGACTAGGCAGCCACAAAGCTCCCATGAATTTGTAATAAACACTGTAATAAACATTGAGAACAAGTGCCAAGCAGCTTACTTTTATTCTATAACTTTACTTTTACTTTATAGTTTGTATATTTTTACTTTATAACCAGCATTAACCACTTACAGAGCGGAAGATTTTCCCCCTTAATGACCAGGCCATATTTTTTGCGATACGGCACCGCATCGATTTAACTGACAAATTGAAGTCCTTTTTTCCCCACAAATAGAGCTTTCTTTTGGTGGTATTTGATCACCTCTGCGTTTTTTTTTTTTTTTTTGCACTGTAAACAAAAAAAGAACGACAATTTTGAAAAAAAAAACAATATTTTTTACTTTTTGCTATAATAAATATCCCAAATTTAAAAAAACAAAAACAAATGTCATCAATAGGTTAGGCCAATTTGTATTCTACCACATATTTTTGGTACAATAAAACGCAATAAGTGTATATTCATTGGCTTGCGCAAAAGTTATAGCATCTACAAAATAGGGGATGGATTTATGGCATTTTTATTATTATTATTTTTTTTTTTACTAGCAATGGAGGTGATCTGCGATTTTTAAATAGCCACTGATTACTGTATAAATGTCACTGGCAGGGAAGGGGTTAACACCAGGGGGCGATCAAGAGGTTAAGTGGGTTCCCTGGGGGTGTTTTTAGAAACTGTATGGGGGCTGGGCTGCCTGGGAGAAGAAAGAAATCGCTGCTCCTGATCACTAGGAACAGAAGATCTCTCTCGTACTCCCCTATCAGAACAGGGATCTGTCTGTTTACATTGATAGATCCCCATTCTGGCTCTCGTTCCCATGATCGCGGGTGGCTGGGGGACATTGCGGCCGCCGGCCACTCACATCAGATCCCCCGCCATACAGCGGGCGAGCCCGCGCGCCTACTATGGCTCCTGTAAGGTGCCGATGTACACCTACGGTGATTTGTAGGAATGTGCCGGCCTGCGCCATGTAACGGTGGTTAAAGAGGAGCTGCAGTCTGCTCACATAATTTGTAATAAAAACATCTTTGCCATTCTGAAGCTTCCCTCAAACCACTTTGCATATTATTTTATTTATACTGTGATTCTGTATATATAAAAATATGCTGCAGAAATCTCCCTCCACTAAGTCTGGCTGCAGCCATTTTAACTGTGGGCAGCTGAAGCTGCTGCCTGTTCACCTACTGGATTTACACAGGCACACAGAGGCATACCTCCAGCTCTGCAGCTTTCATTGGCCCTCTTATAATTCATGCCCCCTCCCTTCCTGGCAAACTCTCACGAGAGTGAGAGAGAGGGCTGTGCATGATGTCATAAGCCTAGGCTTTTTACCAGATAAGAAACAGGAAGTAGGCTGTATAAGGTATTTACTAGCATAAAAAAAATGTTTTACTATCCACAGTTAAAACAACAAGGGCAGAAGATTTAACAGATGGAAAGTTCAAAAAATGACTGAAGGTCCGCTTTAAAGATGGAGGGGCATTTTTACTCTAAATTTTGTATGTAGCATTTATGTTTGTTAAAATGTTTCCTGCTTGTTTATTGTTCTTGTTGACAATCACAAGCAAGCTGTTAGAGTATATGTACCTAAAGGATGTATTGTACTTAGTAAAGCTGGCTGTACACATTTTTTGTTCATTTAGCCAGTGGTCTGAATGAAAAAAATAACAGATTTTTCCATCCACCCAAGCAAGGTACATGGGGGAATCCATCTCCTGGGACAGTGTATTCTGCTGCTGTCAGAATACACTAATCAGCAGCTGAAGCCGATTGACTGCAGTCGCTGGTCGAGAAAAGTTTCAGAGCTTGCCCATTCAACAGAAGTCAATCAAATGCAGGGGCGGACACATACTGATTAGAATTTTGATGCATGTATGGTCAGCTTAAAGTGGTTGTAAAGGCAGAAGTTTTTTTTCATTCTATGCATTAGGATAAAAGATCTTCTGTGTGCAGCAGCCCCCCCCCTCAGTCCCCCCTAATACTTACCTGTGCCTCATCTTCATACAGCGATGTTGCAGGAGTGCCTCGGCTGCCTGGGTTGAGACAGCAGCGCGGCGCCATTGGGTCCCATTGCTGTCAATCAAAATCAGTCAGCCAATGAGCAGAGAACGGAGACAGGGAGCTACAGCTTGGCTCGGGTGCCCCCATAGCAAGCTGCATGCTGTGGGGGCACTCAACAGGAGGGAATAGCCAGGAACACAGAAGAGGGACCCAAGAAGAGGAGGATCTGGGCTGCTTTGTGCAAAACCATTATACAGAGCAGGTAAGTATAACATATTTGTTATTTTTAACGGAAAAAAAATAAAACTAGACTTTTGTATCACTTTAAGTACAGGGAATTACAGGAGACTGATATCAATACAGATTCAGGTTGTTGCATGTAAACATATATTTATTGATTGCCACAATGGATTAAACACATGCAACTAAAACTTATATACAGATGAGACAATGATCCTTCCACAAACACCACATTCCCATCCTCAGTCTAAATCTGGCTATATATAGTTAGTTTTTTTTCATTCAGCCAACTGGCTGAATGAAAAATAATAACAGATTCCTCCATCCCGACAAACAGGGTGGATAGAGGAATCACCCCCATGGGGACATTGTATTCTGCTGGTGCTATCAGAATACACTAGTCAGCATTCCGCTAATCAGAAGTCATTCAAATAATTGACTTCTGTCGAGCAGGGACAGCCACTAAACATGTGCAGAAAGGAAAAATGTGTTTAGTTTAGTGTCGGATAGATTCGTTATGTTACTAAATTTCGTTGATTCATTTCAGGATTTGTTTCCTTTATTCATTTGCTAACAAAATCCAAATTTTCGCAACAATTCGAATTGGGATCTATCTAAAATTGATCGACCGATCTGAATTCTGTGTGAAGAATAGCTGGTTGCTAAGGAGCAGCAAGCAAGCCAGCCATCGCGTCCTTAACAACCAATGACTTATCAGCTGTTATCAGGTTTCCCAGCTGACAGCTGAATGTAAACAAAAGAATTGCTGGCAATTAAAAATTCAGAAAAAAAGCAGCATGGCCCTTCAAGTCTGGTATGTATTTTAAGGAAAACCCCACACCAAAATAAGAAAAATGGCATGGGGTACCCCCAAAATCCATACTAGATCCTTATCCGGGCATGCAGCCTGGCAGGCCAGAAAAGGGGGGGTTAGCGACAGAGGTAGACATGGGGCGGGGTTACCCAGTTATGTCACTGGGTAACCTCTGCCCCTATGTTTACCTGTCAGATCGCCATGTCCCTGGACGGGAACAGTAGTTTTCAGGAAACAGCGTTGTTTTTTCTGATTGGGTCAACATGGGAACAAAATGCTCTGAGGGGGTGCCCCAGAGTACCCCTCCACCATGTTGAGGGCATGTGGCCTGGTATGGCTCAGGAGGGAGAGGCGCTCGCTCTCCTTTTTAGCCTGCCGGGTTGCATACTTGGATAAGGGTCTGGTATGTATTTGGGGGGGACATCTATGCCATTTTTAAAAAAAAATTTGGCATGGGGTTCCTCTTAAAGTTTATAACGAACCCGAAGGGCTTGCACACCCTCCACATGCTGTGTTTTTTCTGAATTTTTCAACAAGCAGCTATTCATCACACAGAATTTGGATCAGTCAATTTTCGGTCAATCCAAATTCGAATCATTCTGAAAAGTTGTAATTCATTAGAGAACGAATAAACAAAACAAAACTATTGTCATTCATTGTTTACGATTGCTAACAAATTGTCTAGCGGCCAGCTACACACAGATCAGAATTGTGTATGGCCAGCTTATGTTCTATTGTATGGGGGATTGCAACAGCCTGATCTCAATACAGGTTCAAGTAGTTACTTTTAAAAATAGATTTGTTGATTGTAATAAAAAAATACTGCAATAATTGGTGTTTTTTATTTTATCTCCATCTAAAGTTCAGACAGAACTTTCTCATCACATTTCCTTCTTATGGGCAGCATCATAAAAGTGGCCTTTTGGGGAATGAAACCTAGCTCTTCTATGCAGAACTAAATATGGTGTGGCACAGAAAAAGTCAATGTAAAATTTTTCTTTAAAGGTGGTCTGTAATTGTTGGAAATAAGTCACTGCATATAAAAGTCTATTGTCCTTTGTGTTTACGTATCTATGAACAACTTTTTTCTTTTTCATCTAAGCATAGATATGGCTTTTGATACTTTGGATACTTTTGAGCTGTCTCTTCATTTGAAATCACTTAATAACAAATGATATGAATAGATTTCTTTTTTTGGAAACCTATTCATCATGAACCAAAAACTTCAGTTTTGAAAAACCATAACTCTTTGTATTTTCTGAACTTTTCTGTAATGTTCGCAATGCAACACTCAAGTGATTTACATTAACGCCTATTTATTAAAAGCAGATTGTGTGCTTGAAAGATACATTGAGCTACACAATCAGCAGATGATTAAATCAAGCACAAGTATTCCTGGCTGTGTATTGAGTGTGAAGAGGTGGAATTTTGTGCATTACCTTTTGGCTACTTGCAACAGGCAAGATAAGTGGTATATATTTTGTGATATGTGGAAATGCAATTCAAATGACCTCTTCAGAATGTAAATTGTGTTTCCTCTTTCCCATTACATTTTTCCATTAGATAAAACAGTGGATGTTAATATAAAAGCCAGTGAGTACATGAGCCATCTTGTGGAACAGGCCTCTTTACACTTCTTCGTCACGGCTCGTATCAATGAAACAAGGAAGATAATGGCCAAGCAGAAGGTTGTAGTATTGCAAGTTCCTGAGCTGCGCATTAAGGTTAGAACCACATCTTTGGAAATGAAATTAGACTGATTTTGTTGTACGTAAGAACATTAAGCTGAACCTTCCTATATCAAGTCCTTCTCCAGTGTGCACTAATATGAGCACTATTCTAATGTAAATGCAAATACAGATTAATAGGTTACATTTTCTAGTGCTGGGACATAATGTAGTAGATTATACTTTGAAGATTTGTATCTAAAGTTTTAAAAGCAATATATTGTGTCTTTTTACATACACTAGCAAAGGTGTGCACTAAAGTGGTCATCATAATAATGAATGCAATCCAGTACCCAGCAAATATAGAGGGTGAAAAGGAGTAAGGATTAGACAGGAATCAGCACTAGTGCAAATGTATGTGTGCCCTTTATAGCCACAGAAGAAGAATAGAATATTCATATTCTGGGCTTTTTTCAGTGGGACCGTGGCTGTACGCAGTTTTGGCACCTCCAGCACTCAAAGTAGGTATTCCCAAGGGGTGCTTGGATGTGCTGGAGAGTCTATTGATGCTGGCTGTCAGGGCATTTATTGTTGCTGATGGGTGTAGAATTGCTAGTGGGTCTATTGTTGCTGGAGAGGAACTACTATTATGGGGTGGGTTTGTCCATTGTTGTTGGCTGCTGGATGGTCTATTGATGCTAGCTGCTGGGCATCCATTGTTGCTGGTGGGGGACCTATTATTGCTGGGGGGGACCTATTGTTGCTGGGGAAATCTGTTGTTGCTTGGTGGGGGTCTATTGTTGCTTAGGTGATTTATTGTTGCTGGAAAGATCTATTGCTGCTAGGGGGGATCTCTTTTCCTGCCTACCTTGTTATCATCAACAAATTCCATACAAAATGATACATGGTTCTGTATTATCAAAAAGGGGTGGTACTGGGAGGTAGGTAGGGGGCAGAGCTAAGGGAAGGTTCTTGGAGGTAAGAAGGAGGAAAAGATAGGATATTCCAAGGGGTAAGGGGGGATTACCTGCACTTATTCTCTGAGAAAAAATGCCCTGAGAATGTTGCAGTTGAACCAGCATATAACATCCATTGGTATGCAATGAATAATTAGACCAGGGTATTGTTAATATTATAGCTAATGATAACAACACATTTATCTATTTCCTATTTTTACTATATATATGTACAGGATCTCACAAAAGTGAGTACAACCCTCACATTTTTGTAAGTATTTTATTATATCTTTTCATGTGGCAACACTGAAAAAATTACACTTTGCTACAATGTAAAGTAGTGAGTGTACAGCTTTGTATAACAGTGTAAATTTGCTGTCCCTGCAAAATAACTCAACAGCCATTGATGTCTAAACTGCTGGCAACAAAAGTGAGTACACCCCTAAGTTTCTGTTTGCCCCGCAGATGCTTAATAGGGTTTAGATCTGGAGATATGCTTGGCCAGTCCATCACCTTTACCCTCAGCTTCTTTAACAAGCCAGTGGTGGTCTTGGAGGTGTGTTTGGGGTCGTTATCATGTTGGAAAACTACCCTGCGGCCCAGGGAAGGGGATTATGCTCTGCTTCAGTATGTCACAGTATATGTTGGCATTCATGGTTCCCTCAATGAACTATAGCTCCCCAGTGCTGGCAGCACTCATACAGCCTGTCCTTAGTCTGCTTGTCTTCAGCAAACTTTTTGCAGGCTTTCTTGTGTAACATCTTTCATAAGAGATCTTCCAAAGGATGAATCTAAGGGGAAAATAATTCTGGGAGTATGCTATAGGCCCCCTAACCTGAGGGAGGAGGCGGAAGTGGACCTCCTATCATAATTTGGATTAGCAGCAAGGATGGAAAGTGTTATCATAATGAGGGATTTTAATTATCCAGACATAGACTGGGCGGAGGGAACCATGCATTCGTCTAAGACTCGCCAGTCCCTAAATGTCTTGCAGGACAATTTCATGGGTCAGATGGTAGACGCACCAACTAGAAATAAAGCATTACTAGATCTACTGATTACCCACAATACAGACCTGATCACGGATGTGGAAATACGGGGCAATTTTGGAAACAGTGATCACAGGTCAATTGGCTTCAGTATAAATCACACAAATAGAAAACATAATGGGAATATAAAGACACTGAATTTCAAGAGCCAACTTCCCTAAACTACGAACCTTGCTAGAAGGCATGAAGTGGGATAAAATCTTAGGAACAAAGAACACGGAGGAGAGATGGGTTTGCTTTAAGAGCATATTAAATAAGGGCATTAGCCAATGCATCCCATTGGGTAATACATTTAAAAGAGCAAACAATAGTCCTGGATGGCAAAACTCGAATGTAAAAATGCATATAAAAGCAAAGGAGAAGACCTTCAAAAAATACAAGGTTGAGGGATGATCATCAGCATTCAGACTTTATAAAGAATGCAACAAGAAATGTAAGGGTGCAATTAGGGTGGCTAAGATAGAACACGAAAGACACATTGCGGAGGAGAGCAAAAAAAATCACCAAGAAATTCTTTAAGTATGTAAACAGTAAAAAGGGAGGACAGACTACATTGGCCCCATAAATAATGAGGAAGGACATCTGGTTACAAAGGATGGGGAGATGGTGAAGGTATTGAATTTATTCTTCTCCTCAGTCTTCACGAGAGAATCAGGGGGGCTTTAGTAACCAAAACTGCAGTGCTTATCCTCATGACACATCACAGGAAGCACCCTCACGGCTAACAGAGGACAGAATTATAATTGTACTTGGGAAACTTAACATTATTAAATCACCGGGACCACAGGGTTCTGTGCTACAACCAATCTTATTTAATTTATTCATAAATAACCTGGAGGATAGGGTAAACAGTTCAATCTCTGTATTTGCAGATGATACTAAGCTAAGCAGGGCAATAACTTCTCCGCAGGATGTGGAAACCTTGCAAGAAGATATGAACAATTTAATGGGATGGGCAACTACATGGCAAATGAGGTTTAATGTAGAAAAATGTAAAATAATGCATTTGGGTTGCAAAAATATGAAGGCAATCTATACACTGGGGAGAGAACCTCTGGGGGAATCTAAGATGGAAAAGGACCTGGAGGTCCTAGTAGAAGTAGGCTCAGCAATGGCATGCAATGCCAAGCTGCTGCTAACAAAGCAAACAGAATATTGGCGTGCATTAAAAAAGGGATTAACTCCAGGGATAAAGCGATAATTCTCCCACTCTACAAGACTGGTTCAGCTGTACCTAAAGTATACTGTCCAGTTCTGGGCACCAGTCCTCAGGAAGGATGTACTGGAAATGGAGCGAGTATATCGAAGGGCAGCAAAGCTAATAAAGGGTCTGAAGGATATTAGTTATAAAGAAAGGTTGCGAGCACTGAACTTTTTTCTGGAGAAGAGACACTTGAAAGGGGATATGATTTCAATCTACATATACCGTACTGGTGACCCCACAAAAGGAATAAAACTTTTTTGCAGAAGGGAGTTTAACAAGACAAGTGGCCACTTATTAAAATTAGAAGAAAATAGATTTAACCATAAACTACATAGTGGGTTCTTTACTGTAAGAGCGGCCAGGATGTGGAATTCCCTTCCATAGGCAGTGATCTCAGCAACGGGCATCGATAGTTTCAAAGAACGATTAAATAAGCACCTGAACGACCAAAACATACAGGAGTATACAATGTAATACTGACTTGTAATCACACACATAGGTTGGACTTGATGGACTTGTGACCTTTTTCAACCTCACCTACTATTTAACTATGTAACTATGTAAGAGGCTTTCTTCTGGGATGACAGTCATGCAGACCAATTTGATGCAGTGTGTGACGTATGGTCTGAGCACTGACAGGCTGACCCCGCACCCCTTCAACTTCTGCAGCAATGCTGGCAGCACTCATACATCTACTTCCCAAAGACAACCTCTGG
This sequence comes from Lithobates clamitans, assembly GCA_037952925.1. Classification (NCBI taxonomy): domain Eukaryota; kingdom Metazoa; phylum Chordata; class Amphibia; order Anura; family Ranidae; genus Lithobates; species Lithobates clamitans. The sequence goes on from JBBGZY010000135.1 coordinate 9,132,755, forward strand.
ATATAACGCTGAGCATGTGCACTCAACTTCTTTGGTCGACCTTGGCGGGGCCTGTTGTGAGTGGAACCTGTCCTGTTAAAACACTGTATGGTCTTGGCCACCATGCTGCAGCTCAGTTTCTGGGTCTTGGCAATCTTCTTAAAGCCTAAGCCATCTTTGGGGGTGTGGCCAGATGTGATCGTGGTGGGACGTGTTTCCTGGGAGCTCCAGCTATCCTCTGGTGAATAATCCTGTTTTCGGCCAATCGACCTGTTCTTATTGCTCCTATCTGTGGCTCATTGCTGGCGGAGATAGCTGGGCACAGTAAGATGCCATCCTCGGCGTCTAAAAAGCAACTGGCACAGCGTACTCAGCCTCCGCTGAAAAAGAGGAATCTCCGTTCTCAGGGAAGCATGGCGGTTAGCTCCACTCACTCCTTCTCAACTCCTGTCTTCTCAACACAACGCGCCAACCATTTGGCGGTGAAGATGGCGCAGCAGGGCAGCTCTGCCTCACGGGGGCTGGAGGATCCCTCTCTCCCTTCCCAGGAGATAGAGGTGGACACTGCAGCCATAACAGGTCCCATCCTGGAAGCTATAGCGGCATCAAAATCCAAACTTATGGGATGCATAGATCTGCTAGCCTCTGAATGCAATCTTATCCGTCATGATCTTGATAAGATCAGGGGCAGACTGACCACAGCGGAAGATCGTATATCGGAAGTGGAAGATGCTTCTCATGCCCAGGGATCACAGCTAGAGGAACTTAAAGTTATGGTGAGATCATTACAGCATAGAGCAGATGATGCAGAAGACCGCCAGAGAAGAAATAATGTGAGGGTGGTGGGGTTGCCTGAAGGGGCTGAGGGGACTGCTACTACAACTTTTGCGGAGCAATTCTTCAAATCCCTGTTGGCATTGGGGGATCTCCCTCCCACATATGTTGCTGAAAGTGCGCACAGGGTTCCCACTGGCTCTAGACCCTCAGGCGCCCTGCCACGGCCCTTCCTGGTTAGATTCCTTAATTACAGGGATTGTGATATGTTGTTGGCGGAGGCACGGAAACATAAGGAGCTTAAATTTGAGATTGCTTGTATTGTGCTGTTTCCTGACTTCTCAGCGGAAACGCAAAGAAGACGCTGGTCTTTCACGGATGTGAAGAAAAGGCTCCGAGAACAGGAATTGAAATACAGTATGCTGTATCTTAGTCGTCTTTGTGTGCAGTTTAAGGGCACTGTGAAGTTCTTTGACAACCCGCAAGATGCCTGCGATTGGTTGGACCAGAATCCATAAACCACCATCTTATAGCGGAGCAGGAATTGCATATGGCCTGTTATTTTGATTTTTGTTTCTTTGTTCTATTCCTTTTTATTTTTTGCAGATTTTTTTCTTTACTGCCGGGGTTTTTTTCGGTCTCTGATTCAATGGCGCACTCATGGCACACCTTACTGACTCCCCATGTACAACTACAGTTATCCGCCTGTAACCTATGCATAAGGTGGGGGGACATTCAACGTGGACTGCATTCCTGAATCACTCTTTGGTTATGTGGCTGATGAACTGTACTTTCACGCTCCTGGACTGAGCATGGAGTTCTAAGTAGGAAACAACAGGTAAAATTGTTTGTTTTTTCTTTTTTTTTCATCGTCCAATGCCGAACTGTCGACACTTCAGGTTGAACTCTTCAAGGTTTTTTTGTTCCAGGGCTAAAGCTGCATACTGGACTAGTTTTGTTGTTTGTTTTTTTGCAGTTTCTGGTATAACAGCAGGGGAAGGAGGGATTGACCAAGGCCATAGGATTTATATTAATGATGCACCTATGTCTCATAGTTTGTACATGCCCATGTGTAAGCTGTATTCAGCAGTCGCTACAGTGCAAATAGGGGTAATCCTGATAGCAGACGCAAACCGTGGATTCAGAGAGCATTTCACTCCACCTATTCTACATACGCTAGAGGAGTTTCCATTTTAATCAGCAAAGCAATTGTGTGTACGATACATCAGGTGTTTACAGATCTGGGAGGACGATATGTGGCAATTGTATTGGATGTCTTTTGTCAAACAATTTTTTTAGTAAGCATATATTTACCTCCTCCTTTTCAGGTGCAATTGTTATATGACTTATTGGTGACACTGGCGCCTTACTTGCATCTTCCTGTGCTTTTCATGGGAGATTACAATGCCATACTAGATCCTGTGTTAGATTCCACTAATGTAACTAGGCCAGCCTCAATTGAACTATCCACCTAGGCAACTGTGGCGGGTTTAACCAAACTGTGGAGGTGGGGGCACCCAGACGCCACATCATACTCTAATTTATCTTTGACTCATAAATCCTTGGCCAGAATTGACTTGGCGTTTTGGAATGCCTCCATGTTAAAGTACCTCTATGATTCAGAATATCTGACTGGGGGACTTTCCGACCATAACCCTAACCCACGATTGGTTACCCTGGCCTTCCCCCTGGGGGGGAGGAGAGGGGGATGGAGACTGGCACCGGGTTGGTTACAAGAAGAGCAAGTGACAGCTCAAATTCAAACTGCTATGGATACCTTTTGGGTTACCAACATTGACTCTGCTGAGCCATCCTTGGTATGGGACACGTTTAAGGCAGTATCGAGGGGTGAGTGCATATCTGCCATTAAGGCAGCTAGGAGAGGTCATAATGAGGAGGGTGAGCTTCTACTGGCCAAAGAGCGGGAGAGTGCAAAAGCACATGCAGACTCTCCCTCAGAGGCCGCTTATGTGTCACTACTGGAAAGCAGGAGACTGGTAGCAATGCACTTCTCTAAACTAGCTCATACAGAGGCAAAGCACAGGTCTGAAAAAATTTTTGCTGAAGGGGACAAGAACGGCAAACTTTTGGCCAACTTAGCAGCTGATCAAAGGTCACCAGTTAGTATCCCGGTAGTAAGGAAAGAGGATGGGAGTTTAGTGTCTGACCCTGTAAAGGTACTGGAGGAATTTTACATTTTTGTAAGTCCCTGTATTCACCTATCCCTGAGTATGATACTGCGGTGTTGGAAGAGTTACTGCAGAGCCTCTCCATGCCCAGATTGTCAGATACGGATGCTGCCCTTTTAGATGAAGGTATTTCTGTCTTAGAAATTGAAACAGCCATTCTTGCTTTCCCTCCCCATAAAGCTCCCGACAGATTTCCTGCTGATTTCTATAAGCTATACATGTCACAACTAGCCCCTAGGCTAAACATGCTTTTTAAGCATTGTCTGGAGCAAGGAGCCTTGTCAGCATCCATGATGGAAGCTTATATGGTCCTCCTCCTGAAGCCTGGCAAGGACCCATTAGAGTGCTCCTTGTATCGCCCCATAGCGTTACTTAATATGGATTTGAAGATTCTTGCTAAGGTGCTGGAATCAAGGTTGGCCAGGGTTATTGACACCCTGGTGGACATTGATCAGACAGGTTTTATTCCTGGCAAATCAACAGACACAAATCTGCGGAGATTGTTCACACACTTACAGCTAGATACCACAGAGTCCCTGGCCAAGGTCGTAGCCTCTATAGACATTGAGAAGGCTTTTGACTCTGTGGACTGGCAGTATATGTATAGGGTGTTGGAGGTCATGGGGTTTGGTCCAGGATTCTGTCGATGGGTAAAGTTGTTATATAGCACCCCCAAAACGGCAATTCGGTTAGGAATTAACGTTTCTGATTATTTCTCGATAGGAAGGGGTACTAGGCAGGGGTGCCCACTTAACCCTTTTTTATTTGCCCTGATGATGGAACCCATGGCAAGGGCACTTAGAAGATCTGAGCTGGTTGGGGCGATTCGGGTGGGAAACATTAATGAATGTGTAGCATTATACGCAGATGATCTGGTCCTGTTCCTCCAGGATCTGGGTCCCTCCCTAAAAGCAGCCCTGTCAATCTTGGACAGGTTTGCCACTTTCTTGGGCCTACGAGTAAACTGGAGCAAATCATCAATTCTGCCATTAGGTCCGGAGGCTAGAACACTTCAAGATGACACACTACCATTGCAGTGGGTCTCCTGAATCACCTATCTAGGTGTCAAAATAACAGCCTGTATTCAGGATTATATATCTCTAAATCTCCTCCCCCTAGTGAATAGACTCAAGCTAAAAACCCAAGCTTGGCAGAAATTACCTCTCTCCCTCTGATAGGGAGGGTTAGCCTTATAAAAATGAAGTTTCTCTCAGTAATACTATACTTTATACGCCACTCTCCCGTATGGATACCAAAATCCTTTTTCAGAACATTAAACAGTATAATAGGTTCTTTCATATGGTCCCCACGGTCACCTCGTATAAGCATCAAAATACTCCAGGAACCATGGCGTCAGGGGGGATTAGCTCTACCTGACTGGCATAAATACTATATAGCTGGCCAGATGGTGGTTGTTAGGCGATGGCTGATGGCAGATGACGGGGACTCCTCCACGATTCTGGAAACTGCGCACTTGGGATCCTATGAGAGTCTGAGATTGGCCCTCTACAGAGGCCCGAAATCTTGCCTGCCTATGACTACATTGATGAAAGCGACCATTAGGGCATGGGAAATCACCACCACTTTGATGTCCCCTAGCTATTTGGGAGTTACGCCATCAGCCCCATTGTGGATGAACCCAGCCCTGCCTCATTTCTACTCGCTCCCAGATCCTATGGTGTGGGTGTGTGGGGGTGTTAAAGTGTTGGGAGATATCACCAGAGAGGGGGAGCTGTGCACATTTGACCAATTAAAAGCCAGACATAATTTATCAAGTTCCTTCTTCTTCTTCTGCTATTTGCAACTACGCCACGCGCACTGGAGACTCTTTTGACTGAGGAGGAGTTGGTTAAACCTCTTTCAACCGTGTACAAATCTCTCTTCAAAAAGACGCCACTAGGTATAACCAGATGCAGGGAATATTGGGAGAAAGAAATTACTAGTATACAGGGGGAGGATTGAGAGAATATGTAGGATCATCCTTTTCAGTATCTAGTGTCCGCAAGAGACTGCCTAATTCATTTCAAATTCCTTCATCGTATTTATATTATCCCTGCCAGATTATCTTGCATATATCCATCTGTTAGTAGTCAGTGCTGGAGATGCTCTCATTCCCCAGCTGACTCAGAGCATATCTTTTGGGGTTGCACGTATATTCAATCGTTCTGGTCTGGTATTACTCAATGCCTTTCGGAGCTACTTAGTATCCCAGTTCCTACGACTCCAAGAGTCTGTCTAATAGGGTTGGTGGAAGAGGTAGTTCCATCCAGAGCACGCCGCACTTTGTTAAATATTGCGTTGTTTTTTGGTAGAAAGGCCATCCTATTAAAATGGAAAAAAAACAGCTGCACCTTCTATATTGTATTGGAAGGGTCTGATTAACTCTATAATACCTCTATACAAAGCAACGTACAGATCCAGAGGCTGTGAAAAGAAATTCAAAAAAACATGGCAGGCTTGGCTGGACTCTTCAAATACAGTTGGTTTAATATAAATGTGAACTTTTGTTTGCATTGGAAACTTATGATATCTGAATAAAATAGGCGAATCCTAATTGGGAGGATTCCCCTCATGGGACATAGACAAAATACCCACTTACATGATTGAGTAGCTATCTAACCAAAAGGAGGCATGGTATTATTATGTAATAGTGTTAAGGTGCACATATGTATGTATATGTAATATGGTCATTGGTTGGTTGGGAGGGGGGGTGGGGGGAATGGGAAGGGAATAGATTGAACTATGTTAGTTCCTTGTTAATGGCCCTGTGAGGCCAACCCAGGTGGCACTTTACCTGCCGTGTAAGTGATTGTTTTATGTTTTTTTTAGTGTGCAAAAACTTAATAAAAAAGATTTAAAAAAAAAAAAAAGCCCAGGCCATCTTTATGTAAAGCAACAATTATTTTTTCAGATCCTCAGAGAGTTCTTTGCCATGAGGTGCCATGTTGAACTTCCAGTGACCAGTATGAGAGAGTGGGAGCGATGACACCAAATTTAACACACCTGCTCCCCATTCAAACCTAAGACCTTGAAACACTAACGAGTCACATGACACTGGGGAGGAAAAAATGACTAATTGGGCCCAATTTGGACATTTTCACTTAGAGGTTTACTCCCTTATGTTGCCAGCAGTTTACACATTAATGGCTGTGTGATGACTTATTTTGAGGGGACAGAAAATTTACACTGTTATACAAGCTGTACACTCACTACTTTACATTGTAGCAAAGTGTCATTTCTTCAGTGTTGTCACATGAAAAGATATATTAAAATATTTTATTTACAAAAATGTGAGGGGTGTACTCACTTTTGTGAGATACTGTATATGTGGACAACCATGTTTGCCTTTTAAAAATGTGTACTATGTGTATTTACATATGCTTACCAAAGACTGTTTGTTCTTGACTGCTTCTTTTACAAAATACTTCTAACTTATGAAAATGCATTTAGAACATTTGTAGAAGGTACATATTAGCAATAGTGCCAAATACCTAATGGTTTATCATGTTATATTCACTGCAGAATTTCCATATATACATGTCAACTGCATGTCCAGTCCACACCAATGGCTGTTTAAGGTCGCAACTGGTTTATTATTATTATACCCAGGGCTTTTTTTCTCAAACAATAGGTGCTGGAACGTAACCACGGCCCCACCCCTCCCCCTACAAACACCCTCCAAATCACATCAAATAGTGCGTGTGTTCAGTCAAATTTCACAAAAACAGTAGGAGGGTCTTAAAGGGGCCTTAAATACCAGGATTGCATTACATACAGAGTGCAGAGCTGTCACTTGTAAACACAGAAAGAAGACTTGTGTGTTTACAAGTGATTGTGGTGAGCAGGCACCAAAGGGTCTGAGCCAGAGGTGGTGGAACTGAATTCCACCAAGTTCCCCCTGAAAAAAAGCCCTGATTATACCTTTGAGACATGCAGTAAATATTTATTGTTGTTTATTATTATTTCGTGAAGGGTTTACTGCAAACCTCTTTGATGGCCTTTCCAAGAAAAATGGATGTGCTATCTTTATTTACATGGACATGACTCAATTATTGCAGCATTTTCATAATTTTACATTTACTCTGTGAAATCCTCTAAGCATTATAATGTGCCTTAAACTGTGCTGCTGATGGACGGATCTGTCATTCAATAACTTAATAAGAGGGAGACATTACCGGTGCCTGTTAATATAGATGTAATGCATCTTAGTGCAAAATAATGCACTCGGTTAAGCAAGGAATATTCATCTTGTGGCAGTTATGATTGAACTAATATATCCACACTTAGCTGTGTAGGTTTTACCTTTATATTGAGGTCCAGAAATGAAAGACACTACAGGTAAGAGGGCCAGGTCATTTTACTATGATTAGCACAGAGATCACTAGAATACATTAATGAAAATAATTATAGTCTCAGCATTGAACCCATAATGTAATTTGGTTATTTTTTAATATATATAATATTGCAATATAGTTATGTGTATATTAGCAAGCTGCAGTAGCCAGGAGTATTGATAGATCTAATAATAGCCAGCTTTAATTTCACACTAAAAACTAATATATTTAATAAGGTTCTCTAGAGGAAAAAGTTAAAGCTGAACTCCAGGCACATAGATAAAAAGAGGACTGTTGGCTCTGTCAAAAGAGTTTGTATTTCTGCTGTTATACAGCACTGCGACACAGTACAGTCCTACCTGGCAGTGAAGGAATTTAATCTTTCTCTGCAACAGGTTCATTTTCACAGGTCTACCCAATCCCTGTGACTAAACAGTGAAAGGAGAAGCAGCACATCAATAGGCCCAACTGCCTCTCTGCTCTCTCCCCCTATCAGCTTGCAGTGTATCATGCCCCCCCCCCCCCATTCTCCTGAGCTTTGCTGTAACAGGACTGCAAGTGACTGATACCAAATCAATTTAAGGTATTTACTGTGCACTGTTGCCGTTTAAAAAATACATACAGTATAATGGTGTATTAGTACTTACAGAGCTGTATTAGTTTGTGTCTTTTATATTTGAGCTCAGCTTTACAAAGGCTTAGGCAAAAGGGATAATTTGTAGAACTTCAATATTGGCATTATTGATTAATAATGAGAAAGAAGCAATCGATCACTGACTGATGGCACAGTATTTTGTTATTTTACCTACACACTAATTATGGTGATATATTTCTAGAATGCAGAATGCCTATGATGACACTGCCTAATTGTTATAGTGGGTGTTCATTATAAAATCTTTATAATATACAGATTATAATACCAAGACTAACATATAATTGGTTATTGTGGGTTGATTTCAGATTTAGTTGTGTCATGTATCTTCATTGATAAACAGTATAAATACATTTTTGCACTTTAGACTATTGGAAATAAGGTGGTTGGTAAGGAAATCAAGGTGGTGGTGGAATTCACTAACCCACTAAAGAAGAAACTAGAGAACGTTGTCTTGCGTATTGGTGGTCCAGGTCTTATGAACACCAAAACTCAGATTTTTAGGTAAGGACTTGTTTTTAAATGTACTTAGAGTGTTATTCCTTATTCATATAATGATGTGCCAGTTTAAGGTTTAGGATAAGGCAATAATAAAAGGTCCACTGTAGAGTAAAATATTGTATTCTGGTTTGAGATTCATGTCTGTAATGATAGTATTCTCTATAAAAATATTTTTTAACAATTTTTTTTAGATAGTTTATATAAACTTTTTTCCATGTTTGTAGTTGGAGTTTAATGTCAGGTAAAACAAAGATCTTTCCCTTGTTCCCTATGATCCCGAGTATCCCTTTTTTGTAGTGATCATTGTGGCCTCTTAAAGCCAATAGTCCCAATTTGCCCTTTAGAGTCTTGGTTAAATACCAAGCAGTGTATTAAGAGGCATATGATGATTTTTAGATCTTCCCCTCTGAACACATTCACCAAAGATGCCCAAATGCCTTCCACATGTGGAAAAAATGTATGTGAATTTCCCTTGACTCCTTTTTTATTTCACATATCGTTATTTATAGTTTTTGTCCACATGTGCATCCAGGCCAAGCTGTCCAGCAAAAATTACAATTACAGGGGAAAAAATAATATACCAATGGAGAAGCTTGCTTTTCAAATGGTTTAGAACTTTTTATTTAAAAAATGATGTGTTAATACTCGACCGACTGAATCATATTTTGGCTTTTGCTCATAGTTCTACTTTTAAATTATTGGCTATGTGTATCTCTTCATTTGTCTATTCCTTAGTCCAATGCAGTTGCAAAATTGGGTAGTAGGACCCCAGTATTCAGCATTTTCTACAATGTATTACCCAGCTTAAAATAAACCTGTGATTTGACCATCCAGGGCAGGGAACAGGTTCAGTGAACTGCTGCCCACTCCAGCTTTAAATATTCAGCAGTCCACCCCTAGGCTCTTTTCGGTCACTAGGAGTGAAGAGAGATAGCCCTGTGTAAGATGCAAGTCAAGATTTGGAGCTTACACAGGGCTAAAGACCTACTCCCTGCCCTTATGGTTAGCCAGCCACCAACTATCAACACTTTTACATAAAAGGATGGCGAGACAGTCACATACTCAGCCATATGCAGAAGTAACTGGTATTTCTCTTTACACCTAGGGTCAGAACACTTTGGCTTAGTGATTAAAAGAAAGATGAATATCTGTTTCTAGGGAAAGTGTCAGTCGAGGCCACCTGCATTATTACCTGTACCAAATGCACTCCTTTCCCCAAAAATGTGTGGTCTAAGCAAATTAAACCTGTTACTGAAATACAATATTGACTTTTATTTAAAAAATCAAAAGTCCTCATTTTTATCACTAACCACTGGGCTGTTGACTTATGCAGAGAGTAGTTACACAAGACTGTGACAGGAAGGATAGAGGCCTCATTAATGTTGATCGTGATTGCAAGCCTGACTTTAGTTTCTTAGGGCCTGTGTTTCATGGGCTTTTGTTTGCATCAGATGAGTTTTGCACTCCCATACAAGTCTATTGAAACAGGTCCGAAGGTGGTAAACTGCAGATCAAATGCACTTGTCGTTAAATTCTGGATGTTTTCAAAAGCATCTCAAACTAGTATGAAACTGATGCTTTCAACACACTACCAAAGCCTGTAGACACAAGCCCTTACGGTGTGCGAGAGGAAAGATGGCGGTAGTTATGGACAAGAACCTGAATCCTGAGGGACAGTCTGAAGCAGAGTTTATGTTCATTGACACCAATAGGTTGTTTTTATTTTAAGCAGTTCAGATATGGCGGTGGTTTCTGCAATCATTAAAGGGTTGCTTTATTGAGAATCTATTGAAACAACGATAGTGGTTGGGTGGTATTCAATTTCACCAGAACAGAGAGGATGCATAGAGCTTGTCGGTGCATTTGTGCTGCACAAAGCACAAACTGACTTAAAATAAAAATAGCAATACTTTTTCACATCTGCCTAATCTGAATAACACATTTACTTTCCTTTACAGCCTAGGTATGGCTATGCAGATGTATTGCTTGTTGGAACATCACTGATACTGCGATTAGAGAGTCCCATGTTATTTATTTCATAACATTTTATTCACTTTATTGAAACTGATAAGTGTAAAATGCAAAATAATGTAGGTGTGAACTGAAAGTATATTTTGATGACTAATGTGACTAATCATTGCACAAATGTGGCTCATCATTTCCTGTTGTTGCTTGAAACTGACTATTGGCAGGTTATCAGCATTATATTACTTTTTTATATGAACACCAGTTAAATTATTCATTCACATGCAGCAACCAATCAAAGTCTATATAAAGCAAAGTGTAGGGGTATGTAGAGGACTCCGGGGACATGTCCTGGATGGCAGGTACATTTCCCTGATATTTGAGTTGTGGTCCCAGGCATGGGATGCTTGAAAGGCAGCAGAGGGAAATCAGCACCTTTGTCAGTGAAGCAGTGCGAGGAGAGAATCAGAAGCTGTGAGTAAAGCGTGACCTTTTGGACAAACTGACCCCCTTGTGGCCTGCCTGGCACCCTTACCATGGAGGGGCCCCAATCCCAATGTGGGACGAAGAGATTGGCAGTGAGCCAATCTTGAGTTATGTTGCACCAGGACTTTTGGACTGTTAACTTCTTGTTGCTGAAGAAAGCGATTTTTGTTTATTCAGTTTTCAAATATACAAACTTGTTGCTTTTACCAAACCAGCGGGCTGTCATTCCCAAGCTACCTCAGATCACAGGTATCAAAAGCCAAGTGTAAAAATTCTACCTTGCTTGAGGTAGAAAAATGTGACCTTTCTTATTTACATAAAACCTGTTGCGCTTTCCCTTTAAAAATCTAGGAACCAACAAAAGTGCAATAAATAACCAATATATATATACCATAACTTATTATATAATGTCTCAATAAATATTAACTTGGAAACAAATCATTTAAATAAAACTGCATTCATATAAAATAATGTCCCACAATAGCAAGCAAATGTATTCATATAAATAAAAAAAATCCACAATAGAAACAAAGTCTACAAACAGGTGAAGAAGTGTTGTGCTCAAACACTGCCTCTTATCAGAGATATCAGACCTCTAACATAAAGGTCATAAACGCATGAGGACAATCCAGCGTAACTGTCAGATGAACTCCCTCAGGCAGGCATTACAACTCCTCAAAATATCATAAATGGGCCATGGAGAGAAGAAAAGGACAGACCCATAGTGCAGTAATGCCACGCAGTTTAATTATAAAAGGCACCATTTGGTACGCACACAAGAAAAAACAATCTACAGCATGTATCAGACAAAAGATGTCCACCAGCAGGTGTGAAAGTGTCAGCCACTAAGACTCTGTCCAACATATTTCATCACTAAAGAACACCTTCGGGGGCCAGGGCATGCTGGCTGACGCATTTGGGAGCATTTAAAGACTACATGAAAATACTGAGCAGGAGATGAGGTCACTTCCACAAATCTCAAAATGAGGGTTATGTTTCTGTAAAGACCAGATGACCACTGCTGTGGCACACTTCACCTATGGCAATCATCTTTCAAGCATCTCATTTTCTGCTTGCAACTATAAGATTACGCTCCAATTAGTGGGAGTTTGGATGTGCAGATCAGGTGAGATAAGAGGCCAATCAATGGACTTTTATCCAACTAGGTGGAGAAAGTGTCAAAGGATGAGAAGCATAGCAGGAACGTGTTGTAAAAAGTTGTTGCCATGGTTTAACCAAGGCCAAACATCTAAACCAGAACAATGTAAAGACACATACCGTATATACTCGAGTATAAGTCGAGTTTTTCAGCACATTTTTTTGTGCTGAAAGTGCCCCCCTCGACTTATACTGGAGTCAAGCACTTTTCTGCAGCAAAAAATTTAATTTTCCGAACCGGTACCACAACATATCCAAAGCTGGGCTTTCTAGCACTAAGTGGCCTCGAAATACGGGGCCCCAAAATCGGTTCGGAAAATGTCATTCTCTGCTGCAGAAAAGTGCTTGACATTTTCTGAACCGATTTTTGGGCCCCTGTATCTCAGGGACACTTGGTGCTAGAAACCCCAGCTTTGGATATGTTATGGTGCTAGTTCCACTGGGTTTGTATACCAAATGTGGGGTTCCTAACACTAAGTAGCCCCAAGATACGGGGCCCCAAATTCGGTCAACTGTGTCCATATGCAGCAATGTCATTTCGGGACCCTTTGGGTTCAGAGACCCCAAATTTTGGCTGCAGCTAGGGGGCATCTAGGAACCCTTAACTACCGAGTTTGAAATTCGGGGGACCTATGGCTGCAAATTGGCACAGTGAGGCTGCAAATGGGCATTGTTGACCCTCTTTTCCACTTACAGTAGCTGTGCATTTCTCACCCTCGTCTTATACTCGGGTCACTAAGTTTTTCCCATTTTTTTGTGGTAAATTAAGGCCTCGACTTATACTCAGAACGATTTATACTCGAGTATATCGAGTAATCAAAAAAGACCAGAACAGGCAGTGTATTAGTGAAGTAATAAAAGTCTGTCAGTAGTCAATCTTAAATACAAAGGGGAGGCACGCCACAAGCTAACAAATCCTACAATGTGCCCTAACATAGAAACATCACCAGGATGCACGTCAACAATGTAGTTACACTTCACAGATATCAGAATTCTGTTTGGAGTCCAGTGACCATGTATTGTAAATGCAAGAAGCCAAAGTAAATCCTAGTATCTTTAGCTGTTCATTGCAGGCAATATGTCATTCCTTATAACATACTTACAAAAATATCAAATAAAAATTCACAGCTTGAAGTTAATGCAACTGTATAGCGACAGTTCACAGAGTATTAGTTTAGCACTGAGATATTTCACTGAATGTGGCCTAAAATACAGTTATAGATAGGCATTCCCAGGAATAAATGATCATACATGGACACAGAGAGCCATTAGCTTCTTTTATGGACAAAGATATGTAGATAAATTCTTAGATAAGATGTCTCTTTTTCCCAGTAAACACTGACCATTTTATTGCTTGTTGTCTAGTAATAGTGAATGTTTTTTTTTCTTTTCTGAATGTAGACACAATTTATATTAAAATGTATACAAAGCCCCTCTTTTTTATTTTGCATAAAACAGGGAAGGATTAGAACCTTTCTCAAGTTGTTATTGCTATATTTGTTCTGGCTAAGATTTACTCTCTCCATTTTTAAGATGTCACCAGAAAACAAATATAGAAGACATCTAAACCATGGGAACATATCTTTCAAAGTGATTAACCACTTCCATACTAGGCACTTTCCCCCCTTCCTGCCCAGGACAATTTTTAGCTTTCAGTGCTGTCGCATTTTGAATAACAATTGTGCAGTCATGCAACACTGTACCAAAACAAATTTTTTATAATTTTCTTCCCACAAATAGAGCTTTCTTTTGGTGGTATTTGATCACCTCTGTGGTTTTAAATTTTTGAGCTTTAAACGAAAAAAGACAGACAATTAAAAAAAAACTGATGGTCACTGATAGGCGGCACTGATAGGCAGCACTGACGGCACTGATAGGCGGCACTGACGGGCACTTATAGGCGACACTGGGTAGGCAGTACTGATGAGGAGCTACTGACAGCCATTACTGAGTGGCACTGATTGGTACTTTGATGGGACAATGACAGGCATTACTGATGGGGCACTGATTGCCACTTTTTTGGCACTGTTGTGGGCACTGATCAGCACTGTTGTGGGCACTGACAGGCGTTTATTATGGGGACAGGCTGGCAGGTGTTGGGCACTGATTGGCAGCTGATGGGCACCTTTTGATGGGGGCTGTGCTGATAATCAATGTGCTGATTATCAGCACAGACCCCCCTCTGACAGGGAGAGCCGCTGATCGGCTCTCCCTGTCAGCGTGAACCAAGGAAAGCCATTTATCGGCACTTCTGGGTTCACGCGATGATCAACTATGATTGGTCACAGCTTATAATGTGGTAAGAAGCCTCTGCCAGAGGCTTCATACCACGATCGGAGTTGCAGTGTATCAGACTGACACACAGCACCTCCGCGGCTGTGTTATCCTGATCACGTCATATGACGTCCGGTCAGGATATCACAACCACTTTGTCGCCGTCATTTTGCTATAGCAAAAAAGGGGATTTCACCATGTCAGAACAGTGTGTTGTCGCCACATCCCTATTGTATAGGAAAAAAGAGGACCCCTCTTCGTTGGGACTTTGTAGGCAACAACCACACATGAATAGATTAGCGAATATATTTATTATTGATACATAAAATCGTTCAATCATTCAAGCATGAAATGATCATTAAAAGGATATATCAAAAAACACATGTATCAAAAAATAAAAAAAGGAAAAGACAAATAACATGACAGATTACATAGTTAATGTAAACACTGGTACTCAAAAAAACTGCGCCCTCCTTGAGTCCCCACCACTGCGCTCAGGAAAAGTGTCTATTGCACCACTTAGTGTAAATCAAAATGTGAAATATATGAAACAAAGCTGCCACTTTAAATGTAAACTATAAATAATCTATATTAATTTGCAAACCCCAGAAAATTAATATAAGCGGCGCTACTATTAGTGATATAACATGCCCCAGTGTTCACAGTGTACAATCAGTGTATTGTGATAATGTAAACAACTCTTATGTATATCACTCTAACCTGTAAATAAAACAACATCAAAAGAGAATCCAAAAATCAGTATTATAACCTAGTGTTCAAAGTATAAAACTAGTGTACTGAAATAATGTAAATTACACTTGTGTGTATCACTCCCGAACCAAAAAATAGTTCAAAAGTCCATCATATATAAAAATTAAAATGTAGAAATACATCCGTAGAAATGTCCATAGAAGAGAACACCGTGAAAAAGTGTGCAGATTGCTGAAAATGTCCACCAAATCAAACGTGCCAGTGGTTCCTCTCTCTCTGAATTCAACACTCACCGAATGAATATGCCTCACACTCTCGTGTTTTGGCAAAAGCGCATAAAACACTGTACACTCAAGATAGAGTGAAGGATCCACGTTCCATCCGACCCAGTGTCATTTCATTCCATATGTAAATAAAAATATGCACATAGTGTGATACCGTAAAAACACAACATTTATTAAACTGTGTAACCTTCAATCATTGCACTCACATTACAAACTTGTAAAATCAAGTCAAAAACAGCACAGCAATCCAACTTCTCAATACTCCTGTGTGAACTCCCAGCACCAATGTAAACACGGTCGCGGCGGACCCAAGATCAGCGGAAACAGGCTCTCACCCCACCCGCTGACTCTCGTCTGAATCGAGCAAGGATCTCCTGCTCATGCACGGAAATGAGATGCAGCGTCTCCTCCGTCACTCTCTGCTACTGTTTGGATGCCGTACAGCCACGCCCCGACATGTTTCGTCATACCAGACTTAATCATGGGATTGGCTGTACGGTACGGCACCTCCTACTCTTATACCCTTCACTTCCAGCCCGGTTAAAAGCTACACTACACCTCCGCTTTAACAGGTGTCCCCGCGGCCGCAATACATCCCACACTGAGATGATCACATCCGTCAGGAGACATTTATATATATAAGATCACTTTTAAGTCTTACATTGGCAGTGAAGTGTATCAGAAGACATTTAAACAATCAGATGATTAGTGACCTTAATGGCAGTCCTAAATCTTTCTCATACATTTCTCTCTCATTTCTCTTAAAAGTGATCTTTTAAGAGAGGATTACAAAGCTCCTGTATGCTAACATTGGCAACCATGGGGATTTTGTTTTCCTAATCTCTTTGGTGAATTTGTGAAAGATCGAGCATAATGGACATTATTTTTTTTTTAACCCTGATAACATATTCCAAGTCCTCATTGGAGAACATTTCGGGTTTTTTTTTATATCTTTATTTCATGAGTGAGAATGCATATGGCATTTATTGTATATGGCCTCAACAATTGGCCAAAAGATATGACATAGGTGTACAATCACAAGGAAAATAACATACAAATGGGCATTATATTTGTTCGTAATAACATACAATTTCTGTCACCTGGCTATATAATAAAACCTTTGAAAAGGAGTAATCTGTGTTTCATCCCGTAGCTAAGGCAGTGTCTCAACCTTAATTCAGTCAAGGCACCTTTTAGAATTAGCCAAGGCACCTTTTAGAATTGTGCACAATCTTGGGGCACACCAGTCTGGGGGCTCATTCACATCAGGAAGTGCATCTGAGCATACAAGCTTTTTGCAGATTCCGGTGAGGCGTGTTTTTTAATTGGCTGATCTATGCATGTGAAACATGCAAAAAAGTGCCAGCATGGTTTTTAAAATTGTGCCGCACCAAAATGCATGGTGTTGCAGTATTATGCGTTTTAACTGGTGTGAACGTACATGTATTTGCTATATTCGTGGGGGTGCCATTAACAATTAACGGCACCCGTGCACTTCTGCAGAAGGCAGCACATTTTACTGCATTGCACCTGCTGTGAACGAGCCCTAAAATGTAGTTTGTGAGGCAGTTAGTTTAGAGGTCTGTAGCTTGTAAATCCTCTCCCTCCAAATTCCCCCTGCTAGCAAAAATGCCCCCTGAAATCCTTCCTCCTAGCACAAATCAAAGCTCCAAAATCCCCACTCCTAACATAAATCTACCCCCTCCAAAATCCCCACTCTAGCATACCCCCCCCTCCCAAATCTCCCCTCCTAGCACAAATCCCTCTAATCCAAAATGTCCCCTCTTAGAACAAATCAACTCACCCAAATCACCCCTCCTAGCCTAAATCCTCCCCAAATCCCCATTTCTAACACAAATTCCCCCATCCATAATCTGTCCCTAGCAAAAATGCCCCCCCCTCCAAAATTTCCCCTCCTAGCACAAATCCCTCTAATACAAAATGCCCCCTCCTAGCACAAATCCCCCCTCCTAGCACAAATTCCCCCTCCCCAGCCTACCCTCCTAGCTCAAATCCCCCCAAAATACCACCCTCCTAACACAAATTCCCCCCATCCAAAATCCCTACCCTAGCAAAAATGCCCCACCCCCTCCAAAATCTCCCCTCCTAGAACAAATCCCTCTAATACAAAATGCCTCACCCTAGCACAAATCCCCCACCCCCCAGCCTACCCTCCTAGCTCAAATACCCCCCAAAATCCCACCCTCCTAACACAAATCCCCCAAATCCCTACCCTAGCAAAAATGCCCCCCCCTCCTCCAAAATCTCCCCTCCTAGCACAAATCCCTCTAATTCAAGATGCCCCCTCCTAGCACAAATCCCCCCCTAACAAATCACTCCTCCTAGCACACCCCCCAATTTCCCCTCCTAGCTCAAAGTCCCCCCCAAAATCCAACCTCCTAGCACAAATGTGGACTATACTCTCCACCCACCCACCACCTCTTCCTTTCGATCTATTTACAGGAGATGACACAGGAACACAGTCAGTACAGGACTGTCCCGGGTATTATTACCCACGATTTTTGCTACCAATGAGGGAGAGATAGGGGTGGGTAATCTATAGTCTGATATCAGTGTGTTCTGCCCTAACACAGCCCGCACCTCTTCCCGGCTTCCTCATCCACTCTGTTCCTATCTGTACTCCTGTCAGCAAGCCAGAAAGCTGTGTGGGTGCCCGACGTGTCCTTAGTAACTGATGGCATCATCAGTTGGTAGGATGGTAAGGCTTCCTAGGATTTTTATGAAAGACTTCCAAATAAGTCATCTTTTCTTTGCATCACACAAAGAGATATTGGTTGCTCCATGTTAATGTAAAGTCCCTTAGGCCTTTCAAGGTTAATGGATTAACCAAAAATGTTCCCAAAATTGTCAATCAGGGATAACATATAGAGAAGGGAATGTACCAGGTAGTCCAGATATATGGAAGCTAAACATCTGCACAGGCTTTTATCATTAATAATTTGATTCCTATGGATATATCTTAAAAAGTGGCAAAGGACTCTAGAAGTTGAAATAAGGGAATCAATGCAAGGTTACATAGTATTCAGGAGAGAAAACAAATTTGTCTAGTGCCTAAGACATTGGTATGGAAAAGAACATTTATTGATCATTAATTTTGTTAAATGATTCTGGTCAATATATTGGATATAGGAGGGAAAAATATCTAGTAGAAAGGACATGGTTCCAAAAGGACCATTCATTTAGGTTTTTTTAAATTTCACTGCAACTGATTTAATATTTTCAGTGAACCACGTTATTGTAATGTTTTCTTTTAATAATTAACCCCAAAGTGACCATATACATTTACTCTGCTATATGTTTATTGTGTGTTCACCTTATAGTGGCTGCACACAAACTGATACCGTCTATTAATTGTCTGTATTAATATCAGTAGGAGCCTCATGAGCTGTATACATTTGAATGTGAATACAGACTGCTTGGCTATACCCTTAGCAAGCCTACTGTATATCTTTAGGCCTATTTTGACCTGCAGTTTGCACTGAAGAAAACCTTGACTTATATACCGTATTTACATTATGCCACCTGTTTATGTTATCCAGCCTTGCTATGGTTTACCTTGAAATCATTGTTTTCAGCTTGTGATAGTGAGAAAGAGTAGGTTATATTTAACGCATGAAGAGGTATGGCTCATCACTAAAGTGTATGGATCATACACTTTGTGGCAAAAAGCAAGAAACCCCAGTGAAAATCAATGAATCTGTAACTGATCAAGGACATATAGTTACGCATGTTACTAGAAAGTGTTGCATGTAACTAGAGTACTGCCGTCTATCCAGAGAGAATGTGTTTTGTGAGAAACTACCATGTTACTAGAGAAAGCTTAATGTTTTTAACCCTTTAATGCCTCTTGTTCCAATATTGGAACAGTAGTGATGTGGGAGTTATTTATATCCTACTGCTCTAGGTAACATATGAATTATAATCTGCAAATTTAAAAAAACGTCAACCTTAGGCATAAAGGGGTTAAAGGGACTGCTATGTTACTAGAGAAACCTTTATGCTATCAGAGACATTTCCATGATATCTGAGAGAGACTGCCATATTGAAAACACTAAGTGTGCCAGCCCTATGGGTGACTTTTAATGTCCTTTTCTTACAGCTGCAGAATTACAGCTCCCTTTTGGATTCTCCTTTTCAAGCTTCTGTGGCTCTGGATGTGACATCACAACTTATATTAGAGGGCTATAAAGAGCACCTGAAAATACTGAACTGGAGAGTCCTTTCCCTGTTCAGTAGAATAGCATCATCCACTACATTAAATATAATAAAGCAGGAGAAATGCCAGTTTACTTTAAAAATTCAAATCGGCAAAGTATGCCTTTAATTAGGAGTATAATAACCCTCTAAAAAAAATATGTCCCCATGGTCAATGTCTTCAGGCAGACCTAGGTTGTATCAGGAATTATCCAGCCATTTCACAATCCTCAGAAAAGGATATTCCTTTTAATACTCAACATGTGCAAGACTTCTGTAGACTAATGCCCTGTACACACAGTCAGATTTTCTGACGGAAAATGTGCGATCGGAGCGTGTTGTCGGAAATTTCCGACCGTGTGTGGGCTCCATCGGACTTTTCCATCAAATTTTCCGACACACAAAGTTTTAGAGCAGGCTATAAAATTTTCCGACAACAAAATCTGATCGCGTCAATTCCGATCGTGTGTGGCCAATTCTGACGCACAAAGTGCCATGCATGCTCAGAAGAAATTCCGAGACGGAACAGCTCGGTCATCCATAAATATGACCACAAAAGAGGTAGGTATAGTGTGTATGGGTTTTGCAAAGTCAGAAGATACATGATTGGTATAAGCTGACTTAGCAGTTGGGGATGGAAAGGTTCCAAATGATTTGGGGACACCAAAAAAAAAAGCCTCTGGCACTCTGCCTGAATTTAAAGCACAAATCCCAATTTACCACATTTTAGGGGGTGTTTGGGGTACAGCACTACTATGGAGCTGACAAAATACATTGTTAAGTGACTACATGAGGTGAATATAGGGCCAGGAGAGCATGCTGGGGAGGTAAGTGAAGGCAAATATGCATGAAGGACAAAAAAACAAATAAAAAAAACAGCATGCATGAGGACAAAGGGGACATTCACAGCATATTACAATCATGGTAATTAGGGAATAAGGAAAGAAATACAATACATTAGCAAACATTAAATACAATAAAATGTGATGTTAAAGGATAAAAATCTTACCTTAATATACTCCTTCTGCAGGACCTGGATGAAGGCAAAACAAGTCTCTGGGATAATGATCCCCAGAGCCTGGGGGGAGATGCCTGTCGAGAACTTGAGATCCTGCAGGCTTCTCCCCGTCGCCAAGTACCGCAGGGTGGCGACTAACCTCTGCTCCAGAGTGATGGCTTGCCTCATGCAGGTATCCTGCCTGCTGATGTAAGGGGTCAGCAAAGCCAACAAACGGTGAAATACGGGGTCCGTCATCCGGAGAAAGTTCCTGAAATTGTCAGGATTATTCTCACGGATCTCACGGAGCAAAGGCATGTGACAGAACTGGTCACGCTGGAGCAACCAATTCTTGGTCCATGAACTCCTCCCCACCCTGTTAATGGACTGGACTTGTGTCAAGGTAAGGACCCCAACACCAAGCCCCCGCACAGCACGAACTCTACGAGGAGTACGTATACACAATATGGCTAGAAAACGGTCAGCTGCTCAGAACGCACTGAAGAACAGCAAGGCCTGTGAAGAGCAACCTGAAAAACAGTAACGAATGAACAAGAACACAATGATAGAGTCACGTGTAACTCGCTGCACGCACTGAAGACCAGATACAAACCCACAAGCACAAACTGAACAGCAGAAAACGATCTGAAAACAACGAGTCTGAAAAAGCGTGAATCGTCTCTCACCAAACTTTTACTAACACGAGATTAGCAAAAGGAGCCCAAAGGGTGTCGCGCTTGGTTCGGACCTGACCTTTTCTAGTCTCGTCGTACATGGTGTACGTGACCGCGTTCTTGGAGATCGGAAATTCCGACAACTTTGTGCGACCGTGTGTATGCAAAACAAGTTTGAGCCAACATCCGTCAGAAAAAATCCATGGATTTTGTTGTCGGAATGTCCGATCAATGTCCGATCGTGTGTACGGGGCATAAGACTTTGGTTTCCTCTTCATCTACTAGACTAGATTGGGGGGGGGGGGAGACATTCTACAGGTTGATATACCAATTTAGACCAGGCATAAGTGTTTTATGAAACAACTTCTTGAAATAATTTAAATAAAATAAATCTCCCACTAAACAAATACAAAGGTTATTTTAAAATGGAAATCATTTCATGTTTATACCATTTGTCAGAAGTATATTTAATTAATTCATATAGGTACTGTACCAATTGTAATTAACAAAACAGTTAAAGTAAAACAAAACTTTCAGTTTAAATGAGCTGAATACATTTCAGGGGCAATTCAACAAAATGCATTTCCTAGTAACTCTTATGCTAAATGCTTTCTTTATAGACTTGATCCAGTCCAAAATAGGCAAGTTCGTTTATGACAGCTATGTAAAGAATGCTCACACCTATCATTTCATTATTTTCAGGGAAGCCCCAGGAAATACAACCCTGATTTTGGAAGAAAGTTTTATCCCAAGAAGAATGGGCCCCAGGAAACTTATTGCAACTCTTGATTCTGACACCCTAAGGCATGTGTATGGTGAGCTGGATTTGGTGATCTTGAGTGGAGTCTAAACGAATTCCAGTTTTTGCATTTCCACGTTAATGTTAACAGTATAATAACTCTAAGAAATTAAACAGTGTTGAACAATTTTACCAATATGCTTAATAAGAAGTTTCTAAAGAACAAATAATCAGCTTAATAAAAAGCCCCAAAAAACAGAAATACATTTTAATATAGCAGACAATACATTTTTAATATGGTAGACATTGTATATGTGGTCTCCATTTTCATAGTTTTACCTTAACTTTCCTGTTTTAGCAATGCTATGGTAAGTCTAAACATGACTATGCATTCAAATATGCATCAGAATCTGACCACTCTATCCAATGCACTCTAACTGATCTGATCAGACACACTCCCTGCCTTTCTCTACTGTAAGTGTGCAGGAGGAAGCTTGTGTTAGACCTTATTCACACAGTCATACTGAAGGATACACCTGTGTGTATATGCTGCTCCCAGTTTGACATCCATGTGGGTGCAGGTGCAGGCACTTGAATGCACACTGTCATTGGCAGGTTTTCCCCTTATTCCTGTTCAGGTGGCAGCAAAAAATTTAGTCATAAGAGTCAACTGGACACTTAGCAATGATGAATATCCCTAACAGGGGCATAGACAGCAATAAAAACTTAACAGTTACATCTCTCCCTTACTCTAAAACAAAAAAGAGGCGTTTGCCTTTTGTTAAACTTGAAGGAGTGTGGCCATTGCTTATTTGTGTAAGCACAGAACACTTGAGTGTCATGGCAGAAATCAGGTATTTTTTACGAAAATTGTGTGTAATAATTGGTTCAAAATGATAACATTTAATGACTATAAGAAAAAGATGTGACATTTCTGTTGGACTCTTTTTCTGTAGGTTGTTGAGGTCTAAAGACCCACATTGACCCTCATCAAGCTCATTGTCAGTTAATCAACAGGACTCATGGTTTATACTTGACCTGTCATATGTACAGGAAAAGATCAGAGAAAAAATTTGCCTTTGGATTGCTTTCTATATACTTTATATGACAGGGTTGTGGCTCAGTAGATCTGGTTTCACTTGCATCTCATGGGTCTGCAGTATCTAAACAAGCCCCTTGAAGATCTCTGATGCCAATATCACCTCCCTGCCTGTACCAACAAAATTCATCTCACTGTGTCTTCTCTAGTGTTGCTCTGAGAATAGTAATTCTTTTAGAACCGTCTTTTAAAAGAAAAAGAAAAGACTGCAGCACAGAAAGTTTCATTAAAGATGATTCATAGTAGTGAATAACATGGAAGTCACAAGGAGTTCAGAAATACCTTGTAGCTCATTGTTTCATGGAAGGATTTATAAAGTCATGGTTATGAAAGCAGACAAATATACAGAACATTAAACTTCTTGCTCCCAGGTAAAAACTCACACATTATTCACCTGTCTCCTTGGTCTGTGCTGAAACAAATGGCCATTTGTGACAAGTTAAACTTACTATTGTATTATTCACAATAATATATGTGACTAGCTACCCTTTTATCCAATGACTGCTATCCTTTTAGTCATCTCATCAATAGTTGTTTTTTTAGTTTTGCAATGTTTTCTTTAAACCCTTTATGTAAAAAAAAAAAAAAAAAACCCTCATATTTTTGTATGCATGCATTACTGGCTTCTAAACATGTTCATTTGCTTTACATGACATTAATAAAGCATTTTGCAGTAGATATTAAATGGATTTTTTTTTCTTTTGTATAACACCTAATAATGCGTATTGAAATTAAAGATATAAAGCATTTGCTGCATAAAAGCACACAAGAATATGCCTGGTTGCCCTTTTCCCGTGCCACTGGACCCCTCAGTTGTATGACTTTCTGTTGGTAAATGCTTTGCCTTAGACAGCTTTCTCCAAACCTATTGGGACTTGGGCCAGCAGTAGGCTGCTCCAGTGCTGAGCACTACATTGTGGAATGGGGTAGATGACTTACTTGCTTTCTACAAAAGTCCTAGTGTTTCTAGAGCCATAGGGATGCTGATAGGAGGATTTGTGTCACAATAATCCATAACAGCATCCCTATGGTTCTGTTATTCAGCACTTAGTTATTCTTGCATCTCATGTTTTGAGCCAAATGTAAAGGGAACATAAGTTCTACAAAACAAAAGTCATATCTATTGGATCAAACTATGAAAATGAATAATGTGGTGTCAGTACACAGATGTGAGGTAGACCGTTGCAAATAAATAATACATGATACCAATTGAAAAGCAAAACTATCTCTCCAAAGAATGCAATCGATGCAAACTGGTGGTGGTCCTTTATTGAGACTGACTGTTGTGGAGTTTAGTGATCAGTTAGTGCAATTCATTAGACTAGACTTTAACCTTGAAAGATCTGTAAGTACAATATAAAGATAACTAGATAATAAAGAGACAAACCAAACTAATGCTCCTTCCTTTTTTTAAATTGTAAAAACATATAGGTGGTATAGACTTACACAATTCAAGCACTAAAACAGCAGTGAACAATAACTAAAAATCAGGGGTTGAGGTATATATAATATGTATATATCAGGTATTTTTCTCTTCCTATGTTAATTTTAAACATTTGGGGGATTTACTAAAACTGAAGTGTGCAAAATGTGAAGCAGCTGTGCATAGTAACCAATCAGCTTTCCTGTTTTATTGTCAAAACTTACAGTAATTGAACAAGCTCAAGTTGGAAGCTGATTGGCTACCATGCACAGCTGCACCAGATTCTGAATGCTCTCCCATTAAGTCCAAGGCGTTTTAAAAAAATGTACATTTGTGTGGAACTTATTATTTGTAGTAAAAAACAATCAATATAACTTATATACAAATATTGCGTAATCCAGACTATTAGGAAGTTTTAGGCTTTAACACAGATTGTATGTCTATAAATATTTGCGTTACTTGAACAGGACAAGACTACATAATTTATAACATAATCATAATGTAGTCTTATTCTGTTTACATCCCCTTTTTAGCCAGTCCCATTCTGTAACTTTGTTATATCCTGTGATGCAATGTAATAAAACCTTTAATTTTATGTAACCACTTAAGCCCCGGACCATTTGGCTGGCCAAAGACCAGAGCACTTTTTGCGATTTGGCACTGCGTCGCTTTAACTGACAATTCCGCAGTCATGCAACGTGGCTCCCAAACAAAATCGACGTCCTTTTTTTCCCACAAATAGAGCTTTCTTTTGGTGTTATTTGATCACCTCTGCAGTTTTTATTTTTTGCGCTATAAACAAAAAAACAGCGACAATTTTGAAAAAAAAAGCATTATTTTTTACTTTTTGCTATAATAAATATCCCCAAAAAATATATAAAAAAAACTTTTTTTTCCTCAGTTTAGGCCGATACGTTTTCTTCTACATATTTTTGGTAAAAAAAAATCGCAATAAGGGTATATTGATTGGTTTGTGCAAAAGTTATAGAGTCTACAACATGGGGGATAGTTTTATGGCATTTTTATTAATATTTTTTTTTTTTACTAGTATTGGCGGCGATCAGCGATTTTTATCATGACTGTGACATTATGGCGGACACGTCCGACAATTTTGACACATTTTTGGGACCATTGGCATTAATACAGTGATCAGTGCGATTAAAAATGCATTGATTAATGTAAAAATGTCACTGGCAGTGAAGGGGTTAACACTAGGGGGCAGTGAAGGGGTTAATGTGTGTCCTAGGAAGTGTTCTAACTGAGGGGGGATGTGGACTGTGCAGGGAAGCTAACAGATCCTCTGTTCTGTATGAACAGAGGATCTGTCAGCTCTCCCCTCAGAGAACCAGAAATTGTTTACACACACAGTTCCGGGTTCTCCGTGTGCCCGAAGCGATCGCAGGAGCCCGGCGGTGATCGAGACCGCCGGGCACTCGCATCAGCTCGGGGGGCGAGCAGGGGGCGCGTGAGAGCCGCCCCTCGGGTGGCGCCCCCTCTAGTGGCCACAGGGCTAAGCGACAATACATAACGTTGTTTCGCCCAGCCGTGCCATTTTTCCGCAGTACAACTGCGGCGGCTGGTGGGCATGTGGTTAAAGTGACATTAAACCCTCCTTTTTTAAATTAAAATAATACGCATGTCATAGTCATCTTTTCTGTGCAATGGTTTTTCACAGAGCAGCCCCATTCCTCCTCTTCTCGGGTCCGCTGCCGATACTTTTTGCTCCTCCCACCGCCAAGTGCCCCCATAGAAAGCCACTTTCACTGAGTACTTGTGCATCCTCTCTCCCGAGCATCACTGTCTGCTTCTATTGACACAGACAGCGGGGGTCCCCCTGCTCTCTTGTCATATGATTTGATTGATAGAAAAAACCTGAATCGCTCTATAAATAACTGTTGAGTGAATATCTAGTGAAACCACATCAAGTTGATAGGGTAAAAAATCCCATCAATGCACTATATTGTGTAAGTAAATTCCTACAAAAGCACTGGTAGAATCCACAGAAATTCCATACATGTGAATATAAAAAATATACTTGTAAAAATCTCAATGATTAATAATTTGAAACAAAATACAATGTAGAAAATATATTAAAAAAAATCATAAAAAGTCTCTCATTGATTATGTGAAAAAATCCACCCGTACAAAACAACAAAGGCTGAATAAAGTCCACACAGAAGAGAATCTTCCGTTGAATAACAAAGCAAATTGTGATCCACCACCAGTATAAAAGGGGTTACTCCTTACCAGACATATATGATCCCCCATTACAGAGGATCATAGAAGGCATGTCAGCTGTATTGGTAAGTGGAAATCCGGTGCTGAGCTGCTGAACTCCGGCTGTGCCTCAGACCATCATGGGGGCCAGGTCAATGCCAGGTTTGTAATAACATGAAATGAAAGTAGAAAACTCTGATCATGTAAAAACCTTATGACTTTTATTCCGTCTCTCTGGAGAACACACACAGACTGGAGGTGACGTCAGCGCGTCGACCTGCTCCGCCCTACGCGTTTCATGATAGATCACGTCATCCAGGGGCTGATTGACAGGAGCGGGAGCCAATGGCTCCCACAGATATCATTCTGCCCAGTAAGGAGGGACAGAGTCGAGAAAGCTGCTGCTCTCGTACACATGGAGTATGATCATGCTCAGCTAAGTGTAAGAGGGGCTGGGGGGATCCTCTCCAACAGAAGGCTTTTTTAGTTTAATGTATAAAATGCATTAAGGTAAAAAAAAAACGTAAGGCCTTAGAACCGTTTTAACCTTTGGGTATTTGTTAATTATCCTGTTTTTCTTAATATCACCATAGCAATTTAATCTGTTATACAGTGCCTTGCAAAAGTATTCACCCCCTTGGCATTTTTCATGTTTTGTTGCCTCACAACCTGGAATTAACATGAATTGTTTGAGGATTTGCATAATTTAATTTACAGAACATGCCCACGACTTTGAAGATTTTTTTTTTTAATTGTGATTGTGAACAAACAACAAATAGGACAAAATAACAGAAAAAGTCTGCGTTATGTGCATAACTATTCACCACCCTAAATTCAATACTTTGTAGAGGCACCTTTTGCGGCTATCACAGCTCCAAGTGGCTTTGGATAAGTCTCTATGAGCTTGCCACATCTTACCACTGGGATTTTTGCCCATTCCTCCTTGCAAAACTGCTCCAGCTCCCTCAAGTTGAATGGTTTGTGCTTGTGAACAGCAATCTTCAAGTCTGACCACAGATTTTATATTGGATTGAGGTCTGGGCTTTGACTAAGCCATTTCAACACATTTACATGTTTCCCCTTAAAACACTCAAGTATTGCTTTAGCAGTGTGTTTGGGGTCATTGTCCTGCTGGGAGGTGAACCTCTGTCCTAACCCCAAATCACACACAGAGTGGTACAGGTTTTGCTCAAGAATATCCCAGTATTTAGCACCATCCATCTTTCCCTCAACTCTGACCAGTTTCCCAGTCCCGACTGCTGAAAAACATGGTGCGATGGTGTTCTTTGGGTAATGTGATGTGTTGGGTTAGCGCCAGACATAACATTTTCTTTGATGGACAAAAAGTTAAATTTTAGTCTCATCAGACCAGAGCACCTTCCTCCATACATTTTGGGTGTCTTCCACATGCCTTTTCGCAAACTCAAAATGTGCCATTTTGTTTTTTTGCTGAAAGTGTTGGCTTTCTTCTGGCCACTTTGCCATAAAGCCCAACTCTATGGAGCATACAGCTTATTGTCGTCCTATGTACTCCAGTCTCTGCTGTGGAACGCTGCAGCTCCTCCAGGGTTAACTTAGGTCTCTGTGCTGCCTGTCTGATTAATGCCCTCATTGCTCGTTCCGTGAGTTTTGGTGTGTCTGTGTTTCTTGGCAGGTTTGCTGTTGTGCCATGTTCTTTCCATTTGGTTATTATAGATTTGATGGTGCTCCTAGGGATCATCAAAGATTTGGATATTTTTTTATAACCTAACCCTGACTTGTACTTCTCAACAACATTGTACCTTACTTATTTGGAGAGTTCCTTGGTCTTCATGGCAGTGTTTGGTTAGTGGTGTCTCTTGCTTAGGTGTTGCAGCCTCTGGGGCCTTTCAAAAAATGTGTATATGTAATGACAGATCATGTGACACTTAGATTGCACACAGGTGGACATCATTTCACTAATTATGTGACTTCTGAAGGTAATTGATTGCACCAGAGCTTTTTATGGGCTTCATAACAAAGGGGGTGAATACATACGCACATGCCAATTATCATTTTTTTATTTCTGAAAAATAGTTTTATGCATATATTTTTCTAATTTTACTTCACCAACTTAGACTATTGTGTTCTGATCCATCACAAAAAAACATTGAACTAAAGGCTGTAATGTAACAAAATAGGTAAAAAGCCAAGGGGGTGAATACTTTTGCAAGGCACAGTACCCTTAACCAGTTGCCGACCGCCGCACGATGATGTACGTCGACAGAGCGGCACGGGCAGGCAAAAGGGCTTACCTGTACATCCTTGCCTGCCCGCGGGTGGGGGGTCCGATCGGACCACCCCCCCCGGTGCCAGCGGCGGTCGGATCGAGGTCAGGGTCTATCAAAGGTGAGGGGGAGGCCACTCATTCGTGGCCCCCCCCCTCGCGATCGCTCCTGGCCAATGACAAGCTTCCTCGGCTTCTGTGAATGTAAACAGAAGCGGAGGAAGTGATGTCATCTCTCCTCGAGCCGGTCTTTTTCGTCCGGCGCAGAGGAGAGAAGACATCCAAGTAAGTGCACCAACACTACACTAACAGTAGAACACGCAGGCACACTTGTCACCCCCCTGTCACCCCCCAGTCACCCCCTGATCACCCCCCTGTACCCCCTGTCACTCTGACACCAATAGCAGGTTTTTTTTTTCTGATTTATTGCATTGGTGTCAGTTTGTGTCAGTTACAAGTGTTAGGGCAGTTAGGTTAGCCCCCTTTAGGTCTAGGGTACCCCCCTTTAGGTCCAGGGTACCCCCCTAACCCCCCTAATAAAGTTTTAACCCCGTGATCACCCCCCGTCGCCAGTGTCAGTAAGCGATCGTTTTTCTGATCGCTGTATTAGTGACACAGGTGACGCTAGTTAGGGAGGTAAGTATATAGGTTTGCTGTCAGTGTTTTATAGCGACAGGGACCCCCATATACTACCTACTAAAGGTTTTAACTCCTTGATTGCCCCCTAGTTAACCCTTTCACCAGCGATCACCATATAATTGTTACAGATGACGCTGGTTAGTTGGTTTGTTTTTTGTAGTTTATTGTAGTTTATTACAGTTTTAGGGCACCCGCTGTTTATTACCCTATAAAGGTTTAACCCCCTAATTGCCCGGCGGTGATAGAAGTTAAGTTTTTAGGATCAGATAAGGTCTGCGTCGCCCCAGGCAGCGTCAGGTTAGCGCCAGTACCGCTAACACCTACGCATGCAGCATACACCTCCCTTAGTGCTATAGTATCTGAACGGATCGATATCTGATCCGATCAGATCTATACTCCCCAGCAGTTTAGGGTCCCCCAAAAAAACGCAGTGTTAGCGGGATCAGCCCAGATACCTGCTAGCACCTGCGTTTTGCTCCTCGGCCCAGCCCAGCCCAGCCCACCCAAGTGCAGTATCGATCGATAACTGTCACAAAACACTAAGCACACATAACTGCAGCGTTCGCAGAGTCAGGCCTGATCCCTGCGATCGCTAACAGTTTTTTGGTAGCGCTTTGAATCAGTCGCTGACAGTCAGGAGCTTTTTTGCCTGTGAGTCTCGCTAGTGTACCCCTAAATTTAGAGCCCAAAATGGCAAATAGAAGGTACACTAGTGAAGAGGCCTACACGTTTCTGAGCATGACAGATAGTAAAGAGGAAGTCACTCATCTGTCAAGTTCAAGCTCAGAATACGAACCTGTAGAGGACAGCGGCTCCATGACAGATAGCTCTGACGACGGAGTTGTGGTCCCTGCTAGGGTCAGGCGTACCAGACCCCGATCTTCTTCTTCTGTCCTTGAAGTGCAAGAACCGCAGGGCTCTCGTATGGAGCAGAGAGGTACTAGTGCCGCTACTCCTTCTGGTGAACTGGCAAGCACCAGCGGCCTAGTACACCCTGGTCGAACATCCAGCACTGCAGTATCACGTGGTGACGTGGCGAGTCCCATAAGTGCAGTTCAAGCTGGCGAGGTGGCAAGCACAACTAGTGTCCCGCTGCCACCAAGAAGACAAAGACAGGCCCGTCGTGCCCATAGTGCCCTTCCTGCTGCATTCGCCAATCCGAATTGGGTACCCACCACTTCTGCAGCACCCGTACTTCCCCCTTTCACTGGCCAACCCGGAATTCAGGTGGAAACAGTTGACTTTATGCCACTGGATTTTTATTCACTGTTTTTCACCGAAGATCTCTATAGATCTATTGTGGACCAAAGCAATTTGTATGCTGGTCAACAC
Organism: Lithobates clamitans; assembly: GCA_037952925.1. NCBI lineage: Eukaryota > Metazoa > Chordata > Amphibia > Anura > Ranidae > Lithobates > Lithobates clamitans. The sequence goes on from JBBGZY010000135.1 coordinate 9,163,642, forward strand.
ATCGCCGCTAATCCCCAGTCCTCCCTTGCCAGAGATTGGAGACCAATTACGGTCTCCGAATTTAAGATCTTTCTGGGCCTTTCCCTCAACATGGGCATAACCAAAAAGAGTGAGTTGCGGTCATATTGGTCCACTGACCCAATTCACCATATGCTCGTGTTCTCTGCTTCAATGGCCAGGGCACGATACGAGCAGATTTTGCGGTTCATGCACTTCAACGACAATGAACTCTGTCGTCCTCGTGGAGACCCTGCATACGATCGGCTCTACAAAATTCGGCCCCTCGTAAACCACTTCAACCAACGTTTTGCAGACTTGTTTACCCCCCATCAAGTTGTCTGCGTTGATGAGTCCCTGATTAAGTTTTCTGGCCGCTTGTCCTTCAAACAGTACCTTCCCAGCAAGCGTGCCAGATACAGGGTCAAGATGTATAAGCTCTGTGACAGGGCCACAGGCTATACATGTAGATTTATGGTTTACGAGGGCAAAGATAGTAACGTAGAGCCGATAAACTGCCCTGACTACATAGGAAGCGCTGGAAAGATAGTGTGGGACATGGTGTCACCCTTATTCGGAAAGGGGTACCACTTGTACGTGGACAATTATTATACGAGCGTGCCACTTTTTAGTCACTTGTTTGATCAGCAGATTGGAGCATGTGGCACCGTGCGACCTAATCGCCGGGGCTCTCCCCAGCAGCTTGTAGAGTCCCGTCTTAGGCTGGGGGAGAGAGCCTGCTTGAAGTATAATAATTTGCTCGCTATGAAGTGGAGGGATAAGAAGAATGTTTTCGTTCTCACCTCCCTTCATGCAGACACGACGACCCAAATTACTACGGCGACTGGTGTTGTGGAGAAACCCCTCTGTGTCCACAAATACAACCTTAATATGGGAGGGGTGGACCTCAACGACCAGTTGTTGGCGCCGTACCTAATTGCCCGTAAGGCCAGATGCTGGTACAAAAAAGTGTCTGTTTATTTATTTCAATTGGCTTTGCTGAACGCTCATGTGCTATACAGAGCTTCAGGACGGACTGGATCCTTCCTTAAATTCCAGGAAGAGATCGTCAGAGCCCTTCTGTTTCCAAACGGTGCTCCACCTCACCTTCCCAATCCAAATGCAGTAGGCCGGCTGCATGAGAGGCATTTTCCTTATGTCCTCCAGAGTACCCCTACCCAACGAGCCCCCCAAAGAAAATGTTGTGTCTGCAGAAAGCGCGGATTTAGGCGTGACACCCGGTATTATTGTCCCTCCTGTCCTGGCAATCCTGGTCTTTGCATTGGTGAATGTTTTAAAGGCTACCATACACTAGTTGAGTATTAGCGTAGGGTACAGCACTGCACAGACTAGGACACACTTCCACAGGGTCTCCCAAGATGCCATCGCATTTTGAGAGACCCAAACCTGGAACCGTTACAGTTTTAAAAGTTACAGTTATAAAAAAAAAAAAAGTAAAAAAAAAAAAACATACACAAAAAAAATATAAAATAAAAAACCAAAAATAGTTGTCGTTTTATTGTTCTCTCTCTCTCTATTTTCTCTCTATTGTTCTGCTCTTTTTTACTGTATTCTATTCTGCAATGTTTTATTGTTACGTTTTATCATGTTTGCTTTTCAGGTATGTAATTTTTTTATAGTTTACTGTGTTTTAAACATTTTTTTGTTTTCAGGTACGCCATTCAGCTGCAACGCGGATTTATTTATCTTGACAGCAACAGCGTTTGCTCCCACGATACATAAAGCCGTGACTCCAGCGCTGTCGGAGGTGATTTCACCACCACAGTTACATACTTCAGCATATATGCCGAAGTGTGGGGGCAGAAGTGGGTGGAGGAGCGATTTGCTCCTGCCTTTTGCGGGAGGATGCCCCCAAATTCGGCATATATATATTTTAGGTAGGCACAGGTTGCGTTAAATGTTTTATTTTTTACTATGTTTTTTTTTTGTATTTGCTTTGCAGGTATGGTAAGTATTACTGTTATACTGTAATGTTACTTTGTTTTTTGTTAACCATCATTTGCTTAGCAGGTACGCCATTCAGTTGCAGCGCGGATTTATTTATCTTGACAGCAACAGCATTTGCTCCCACGATACATAAAGCCGTGACTCCAGCGCTGTCAGAGGTGATTTCACCACCACAGTTACATACTTCAGCATATATGCCGAAGCGTGGAGGCAGAAGTGGGTGGAGGAGCGATTTGCTCCTGCCTTTTGCGGGAGGATGCCCCCATGCTTCGGCATATATATATTTTAGGTAGGCACAGGTTGCGTTAAATGTTTTATTTTTTACTATGGTTTTTTTTTTGTACTTGCTTTGCAGGTATGGTAAGTATTACTGTTATACTGTAATGTTACTTTGTTTTTTGTTAACCATCATTTGCTTAGCAGGTACGCCATTCAGTTGCAGCGCGGATTTATTTATCTTGACAGCAACAGCGTTTGCTCCCACGATACATAAAGCCGTGACTCCAGCGCTGTCGGAGGTGATTTCACCACCACAGTTACATACTTCAGCATATATGCCGAAGCGTGGGAGCAGTGGGTGGAGGAGCAATTTGCTCCTGCCTTTTGCGGGAGGATGCCCCCATGCTTCAGCATATATAAATGGTGCATGTATGCCCATCATTAGAAGTGGGTGGATGAAGGGAGGTATTCTAATGGTGGGCATACCCACCGATCAATATCTTTTTTTCGTTCAGCCCACAGGCTACATGAAAAAAAAGTTTACAATATATGCCCAACAAGGACCAGCAACGTACTGGTATGTTGCTGGACTTTGAGTGGTTATACCAGAATGATGCCTGCAGGTTTAGGTATCATCTTGGTATCATTCTTTTCAGCCAGCGGTCGGCTTTCATGTAAAAGCAATCCTAGCGGCTAATTAGCCTCTAGACTGCTTTTACAAGCAGTGGGAGGAAATTCCCCCCCCCCACCGTCTTCCATGTTTTTCTCTGGCTCTCCTGTCCCAACAGGGAACCTGAGAATGCAGCCGGTGATTTGACCAGCTGACCATAGAGCTGATCAGAGACCAGAATGGCTCCAAACATCTCTATGGCCTAAGAACCTGGAAGCTACGAGCATTTCATGACTTAGATTTCGCCGGATGTAAACAGCGCCATTGGGAAATTGGGAAAGCATTTTATCACACCGATCTTGGTGTGGTCAGATGCTTTGAGGGCAGAGGAGAGATCTAGGGTCTAATAGACCCCAATTTTTTCAAAAAAGAGTACCTGTCACTACCTTTTGCTATCATCGGGGATATTTACATTCCCTGAGATAACAATAAAAATGATTTTAAAAAAAATAAAAATGAAAGGAACAGTTTAAAAATAAGATAAAAAATCAAAAAATTTATAAAAAAAAAAAAAAAAGCACCCCTGTCCCCCCCTGCTCTCGCGCAAAGGCGAACGCAAGCGTTGGTCTGGCGTCAAATGTAAACAGCAATTGCACCATGCATGTGAGGTATCACCGCAAAGGTCAGATCGAGGGCAGTAATTTTAGCAGTAGACCTTCTCTGTAAATCTAAAGTGGTAACCTGTAAAGGCTTTTAAAGGCTTTTAAAAATGTATTTAGTTTGTCGCCACTGCACGTTTGTGCGCAATTTTAAAACATGTCATGTTTGGTATCCATGTACTCGGCCTAAGATCATCTTTTTTATTTCATCAAACATTTGGGCAATATAGTGTGTTTTAGTGCATTAAAATTTTAAAAAGTGTGTTTTTTCCCCAAAAAATGCGTTTGAAAAATCGCTGCGCAAATACTGTGTGAAAAAAAAAATGAAACACCCACCATTTTAATCTGTAGAGCATTTGCTTTAAAAAAATATATAATGTTTGGGGGTTCAAAGTAATTTTCTTGCAAAAAAAAATAATTTTTTCATGTAAACAAAAAGTGTCAGAAAGGGCTTTGTCTTCAAGTGGTTAGAAGAGTGGGTGATGTGTGACATAAGCTTCTAAATGTTGTGCATAAAATGCCAGGACAGTTCAAAACCCCCCCAAATGACCCCATTTTGGAAAGTAGACACCCCAAGCTATTTGCTGAGAGGCATGTCGAGTCCATGGAATATTTTATATTGTGACACAAGTTGCGGGAAAAAGACAAATTTTTTTTTTTTTTGCACAAAGTTGTCACTAAATGATATATTGCTCAAACATGCCATGGGAATATGTGAAATTACACCCCAAAATACATTCTGTTGCCTCTCCTGAGTACGGGGATACCACATGTGTGAGACTTTTTGGGAGCCTAACCGCATAGGGGACCCCGAAAACCAAGCACCGCCTTTAGGCTTTCTAAGGGCGTAAATTTTTGATTTCACTCTTCACTGCCTATCACAGTTTCGGAGGCCATGTAATGCCCAGATGGCACAAACCCCCCCCAAATGACCCCATTTTGGAAAATAGACACCCAAAGCTATTTGCTGAGAGGTATAGTGAGTATTTTGCAGACCTCACTTTTTGTCACAAACTTTTGAAGATTGAAAAAAGAAAAAAAAATACGTCTTTCTTGTCTTTCTTCATTTTCAAAAACAAATGAGAGCTGCAAAATACTCACCATGCCTCTCAGCAAATAGCTTGGGGTGTCTACTTTCCAAAATGGGGTCATTTTGGGGCGGTTTTTTGCTATCTTGGCATTTTATGGCCTTCAAAACTGTGATGGGTAGTAAGGAGTGAAATCAAAAATTAACGCTCTTAGAAATCCTGAAGGCGGTGATTGGATTTCGGGGCCACATATGAAGCTAGGCTCCCAAAAAGTGCCACTCATGTGGTATCCCCGTACTCAGGAGAAGCAGCAGAATGTATTTTGGGGTGTAATTCCACATATGCCCATGGCATGTTTGAGCAATATATCATTTAGTGACAACTTTGTGCAAAAAAAAAAAAAAATTGTCACTTTCCCGCAACTTGTGTCAAAATATAAAATATTCCATGTACTCATCATGCCTCTCAGCAAATAGCTTGGGGTGTCTTCTTTCCAAAATGGGGTCATTTGGGGGGGTTTTGTGCCATCTGGTCATTTTATGGCCTTCAAAAATGTGATAGGTAGCGAGGAGTGAAATCACAACTTTACGCCCTTAGAAATCCTGAAGGCGGTGCTGGGTTTTCGGGGCCCTGTACGCGGCTAGGCTCCCAAAAAGTCCCACACATGTGGTATCCCCGTACTCAGGAGAATCAGCAGAATGTATTTTGGGGTGTAATTCCACATATGCCCATGGCATGTTTGAGCAATATATCATTTAGTGACAACTTTGTGCAAAAAAAAAAAAATGTCACTTTCCCGCAACTTGTGTCCAAATATAAAATATTCCATGGACTCAACATGCCTCTCAGCAAATAGCTTGGGGTGTCTACTTTCCAAAATGGGGTCATTTGGGGGGGGTTTGTGCCATCTTGGCATTTTATGGCCTTCAAAACTGTGATAGGTAGTGAGGAGTAAAATCAAAAATGTATGCCCTTTGAAATCCTGAAGGCGGTGCTTGGTTTTCGGGGCCCCGTACGGGGCTAGGCTCCCAAAAAGTCCCACACATTTGGTATCCCCGTACTCAGGAGAAGCAGCTGAATGTATTTTGGGGTGCAATTCCACATATGCCCATGGCCTGTGTGAGCAATATATCATTTAGTGACAACTTTTTGTAATTTTTTTTTTTTTGTCATTATTCAATCACTTGGGACAAAAAAAAAATATTCAATGGGTTCAACATGCCTCTCAGCAATTTCCTTGTGGTGTCTACTTTCCAAAATGGGGTCATTTGGGGGGGTTTTGTACTGCCCTGCCATTTTAGCACCTCATGAAATGACATAGACAGTCATAAACTAAAAGCTGTGTAAATTCCAGAAAATGTACCCTAGTTTGTAGGCGCTATAACTTTTGCGCAAACCAATAAATATACGCTTATTGACATTTTTTTTACCAAAGACTTGTGGCCGAATACATTTTGGCCTAAATGTATGACTAAAATTGATTTTAATGGATTTTTTTTATAACAAAAAGTAGAAAATATCATTTTTTTTCAAAATTTTCGTTTTTTTTCCGTTTATAGCGCAAAAAAAAAGTGGCAGAGGTGATCAAATACCATCAAAATAAAGCTCTATTTGTGGGAAGAAAAGGACACAAATTTCGTTTGGGTACAGCATTGCATGACCGCGCAATTAGCAGTTAAAGCGACGCAGTGCCAAATTGTAAAAAGTGCTCTGGTCAGGAAGGGGGTAAATCCTTCCGGGGCTGAAGTGGTTAAGTCGCGTACACACGTTTGGATTTTCTGATGGGAAATGTGTGATGACAGGCTGTTGGCGGAAAATCCGACCGTTTGTATGCTCCATCGGACAATTGTTGTCGGATTTTCCACGGATAAATGTTGGATGGCAAGCTTTAAAATTTTCCGCGGACAAATGTTTGTTGTCGGATTTTCCAAGCATGTGTACACAAGTCTGTCGGACAAAAGTCCAAAGTACAAACACGCATGCTCGGTAGCAAGGACGAGCCAGAAGCGGTCGGTCTTGTAAACTAGCATTCGTAATAAAGAATTGACATTCGTGACGCAGCAAATTATGAAATCTGGAAATGCAACGCACATTCTCTTCTTCTTTAATGGGATAATAATGAAGCTGCTTTGCTGGTATAATTGGTCACTAATAATAAAGCAACCATTTTTTGGTCCAAGAAATGCTCCTTCTCCTGTTCCTGGACTGGACTTGGGTCAAAGCAATAACTCCAAGGCCAATAATAAATAACACGTTATCTCCTCCGATTCCACAACATGTCTGGTTGATGAACGGCTATTCAGAAACAAACTGAAAAGCACAAAATTAAAAGCGTGAACTGAAAAGCACTATATTAAAAAGCACCAAATGAAAAGCGCAAATCAACACTCACCAAACATCTACTACCACGAAATGAGCAGAAGGAGCCCAAAGAGTGGTGCTAAGGAGCTGAAAAACCACATAGTACGTCACTACGTTCGTATTTGTTGGCCGTCAATTCCTTGCTGTTTGTATGCAAGACAAAATCCAGGCACACTCCTTCAGACAAAACTCCAAGGTTTTGTCTGCGGAAAATCTGATCGTGTGTACGAGGCTTTAGTTTTACCTTCTACAATCACTTAAAAAAAGGTGTTACTCTGGAATCCTGTCGTTTAATGGAAGGTAAATTAACACAAGAAAATAACTATTAACATACAATCATTCTGATCTATGGATCCCCACAGTGGTTTTCTGATCATTACTTATTTGCAATATAGGTTACCTAGCTTTGATTGAAGTGATTGCTTTTTTTGACATAAAAGAATTGAATTTACTTTTGTTGCAAAGGACCTCTCCAAACAATAGGTATTTCAGTATTATTGCTGGGAAAGGTAACTGCAAATTTATATAACATCAAAGTTGTATTAATGTTTAATCGACTCTGTCTTCATTACGTAAAGTAATTGCCTTCCGGCTTGCAAACAGGAAAATGTTATATCCATAGGGCATGTTCTCAGACTTTAATGACATGGGGAAATCACATGGTAAAAAGAAAAAAAAAGAGTGTTTAGGCTTTCTATGTGTACATCATTTTGTAATGCAGAGCTCAAGAGCAAAAGCTAAATTCACATAAAAAAAAAATGTTTTTGTGTCTTTATTCCTATCCCTAGTACACTGTTTAGCCAAGCGGATAGAACCACTATTTACTGCAGAAGATCTGAAGCTTTCATTGTCACTCTCCCTGCCATCAGCTTGATCTTCAGATAACAGATAAACATTACCATAGCGATAAGGAGCCACCAGTACTCTTCTATAAAATTGTCTGGCCAGATTCTTGTAGGTCAATTGGAGCACTAATTTTGAAGATATTTACATTTAAAGCGGAGTTCCACCCAAAAATAAAAATAACCTATCATGGTGTAGATTATGGCTGGGATTTGGACCCTCTTGGCAGTCTGCATGTAGGTAGAAGCATGAGTCATGCAAGGAGATATGCAAAGGGGGATAGGATTTTCTGTAGGATAGCTCCCAGGTTGTGGTCATATGAGACACTCAGGAAGACAACAGTTGACCAGGGAAAGAGCCAGAGCAAGGTACTAAATCAATAAGCAGTATCAACATTAGGGACAGGCAGAAGGTCAGAGCAAGCAGTTTAAAGGGTGGTTATATACCAAGCCAGGGAAAGACAGGAAGGGTGGAATTTGGGACCATTGAAACTAGAGGACATGGAAATCTCAGGGATACTAGATGGCAGAGGGGTCACTGGAGACACAGAAGTACAGGGGTCACAGAAGAGAGTGCATACAGTGACAGTCTCTGGAAGAAAAGGAGAGCAGGGGGTGATGAAGGCACGGTCGTGCAGGGGTTGATGGAGGTACGGGGGTAAAGGGAACACTGGAGGTCCAGAGATCACTGGAGACACAGGTCACAGAAGCTCCAGAAATTTGAAATTAGGTAGCTCGACGGGGTGAGCAGAAACTGGGCATAAAATTGGCTATTGTATATCAATCAGCAGGTGAGATGTTGGCAACACCTATAGCTTCCAGTCCACAACAAGGTAGGAACAGGCTGCATGTTTGTAGAACCCCAAGCACTTATTTAATAACAGCCACCCTTATTTATCATAGTTCAATATCTTCCTAATTTCTTTATTCCTTGTTCAGCTCTCTGTCAACCACTTCTTAAACTTGGCTATCAGTGTTAATCATATTTATTATCCAACAACCCACACTAACCCTTCAAACACAGTTATCCACCCATAATAACCTAATTGTTTGGACCTGCCTAAGTTTGGGTTTGCCAAATTTCAAAACAGTTTTGCCAGATCCTTGACAAATTGAACCCAGGCAGATTCACTCATCCCTATTTATCTCAAGAACATAGGGACATGTATTTTTTTTTTTTTAATTCTTTTTATTAATATTAATTTTAACACAAACAGACATATAAGATCCAAAGGCAACATGCCTTCAAGGTTGGCCTCACAGGGCCTAAAACAGAACTAACATAGTTCAACCTAACTCCCACCCCTCCCACCAACCCAACCAATCGTCATACATGGAACCACATAATGTGACAATAACTGGTTTTGTATCAAATTTCATTCCTTCTATAATTTATGTACTCATGTCATGAACGGAGACCCACTCAAGTTTTTAAACGAATTCCACCTCTATGAGTCAAAAATGTCAATGCAATAAAAATTCAACTCTATAGCCAAGTAATTTTATTGTTCATTAACTTATCCCACTGTAGCCGTAGAATCTAGCCAGGCCTGCCAGACCTTGTTGAACTTCTTATTACAACCTCTAGCTCTATAAGTCACTTTATATAAAGGAATGACTGAGTTCACCAGTTTTTTCCAATAGGACAATGTGGGAGCAGTAGTTTTTTTTCCAATGTAATAGTATGGCCTTTCTACCATAAAATAAGGTAATATTTAATAGGGTTCGAAGTGCTCTAGACGGGACCATTGGGTGGGTTGTGCCGGGCCTTTAGCTGATCAAATGTACAAAGCTCCCCCTCCCTATTAATGTCATTCAATATATTAACACCCTTACATGCCCAGATCATAGGGTCAGGAAAGGAGAACAAATGTGGGAATTTCGGGTTCATCCACAAAGGGGCCGAAGGAGTTACTCCCGAATAGCTAGGAGACCTCAAGGTAGTAGTAACTTCCCATGCCTTAATAGTAGACTTCATCGAATCCATCAGTGGGAGACAAGATTTTGAGCCCCTATAGAGAGCCAACTTTAAGCTTTCATACGATCCCACGAGTGCTGCCTCAACAACCGTAGCAGAATCACCACTATCCGCTATCAACCATCCAGTGGCGTAGCGTGGGTTGCCAGCACCCGGGGCAAGGCAAATAATTTGCGCCCCCTAACCTGCGGACATTTAGCTCTCCCTGAGTCCCTTCAAATAGTACTGACCTACCTGATTCCTATACTGACCACTACACTAAGCTACTTGATTTCAACACTGACCAACCTGATTCCTTTACTGACCATTACACACTACACTGACCACTATACTATACTGTCCACTACACTGAGAACTACACTGATCACTATACTGTCCACTACACTACTGACCACTACACTGTGCACTATACTGTCCACTACACTGACCACCATACTACACTGTCCACCACACTATACTGTCCACTACACTGAGAACTACACTGACCACTATACTATACTGTCTACTATACTATACTGACCACTAGACTGAGAACTACACTGACCACCATACGAACACTAACTGACCACCATACTACACTGACCGCTATACTATACTGTCCACTACACTGAGGACTACACTGACCACTATACTATACTGTCCACTACACTATACTGACCACCATACTACACTACACTGACCACTATACTACACTGTCCACTACAATGACCACCATACTACACTACACTGACCACTATACTACACTGTCCACTACAATGACCACCATACTGTCCACTATACTACACTGTCCACTACACTAACCACCATACTTCACTAACTGACCCACCATACTTCACTAACTGACCCACCATACTTCACTAACTGACCCACCATACTACACTAACTGACCACCATACTACACTAACTGACCCACCATACTACGCTAACTGACCAACCATACTACGCTAACTGACCCACCATACTACGCTAACTGACCCACCATACTACATTAACTGACCACCATGCTACACTAACTGACCACATACTACACTAACTGACCACATACTACACTAACCGACCACCATACTACACTAACTGACCACATACTACACTAACTTATCGCCATACTACACTAACTGACCCACCATACTAAACTAACTGACCCACCATACTACACTAACTGACCCACCATACTACACTAACTGACCACCATACTACACTAACTGACCCACCATACTACACTAACTGACCCACCATACTACACTAACTGACCCACCATACTACACTAACTGACCACCATACTACACTAACTGACCTTTGTGTCTGGCTGGCCTGCATCAGTCCGGAGGAGGAGGAGGAGAAGGAGAAGACAGCGGTGGCTCGGCGGCTTACACTGCTTCTCTCCCCCGCGCTGTAGCTGCCATAATCAGTGTCCGGCGCAGTGCACTGTGATTGGGCATTATGGGGGTCATGTGCGGAGGCGGGACTTCAGGAGTGATCGAGGACAGGCCAGCTCTACACCTCACATGACCCCTATACGCCCAATCACAGGGCACCGGACACTGAACATGGCGGCCGAAGCCCGGGGACACAGGAATTTAATATTAGGAGGAGGCAGCCAGTGACACATACTGGTGCCCCCCCAAATGTCGCGCCCGGGGCCACGGCACCCCCTGCACCCCCACTCTACGCCACTGCAACCATCTCCTGGCAAACACCATCTGACCCGCCAAATAGTACTTTTGCCAGTCAGGTAAAGCCAGACCACCCTGACCCCAAGGTTCCTGCAGAATTTTGATACTTATACGTGGCGATTGTGGTGACCATAAGAAGGAGCCTATGATACTGTCTATGGATTGGAAAAAGGATTTTGGGATCCACAAAGGGGAATGGCGTAGAAAATACAAAATCACTGATAGGAATTTCATTTTGAGAAGACTTACTCTCCCCAACAGTGATAGAGGTAAGTTCTTCCAAGCTGAAGCTTTTTGCTTAAGCCTATTAACTAATGGCAGGAGATTAAGGGACATATAGTCATGTACATTGGCTGTTATTTTAACCCCAAGATAAGTGATTGAGGATACCCACTGAATCGGTAATGTATCATCTAGTAAATTCTTCGCTTCCCTGCCCAGTGGCAGAATCAATGACTTCCTCCAATTAGCCCTGAGACCTGAAAAGGCAGCAAATTTATCTAGGATCGATAGAACAGCCCGAAGAGAGGGCCCAGGATCCCTGAGAAACAAGAGTATGTCATCGGCATACAAGGCAATGCATTCTTTTATAGTTCCCACATGAATTGCTCCCACACTCTCCGACTTCCTAAGAGCTCTAGCCATAGGTTCCATCATTAACGCGAAAAGGAAGGGGGAGAGCGGACAACCTTGCCTGGTACCTCTCCCTATCTGAAAAAAATCAGAGACCAGCGAACCCAACCTTACCGCCGTTTTTGGTGCACCATATAGGAGTGTGACCCAGTGGCAGAAACCAGGACCAAACCCCATGACCTTCAACACTGTCTGCATATATTGCCAGTCTACAGAGTCAAAGGCCTTCTCAATATCTATGGAGACAATGACTATGGCCGGAAACTCTGTATCAATATCCATTTGTAAATGGGTGAATAATCTTCTAAGATTTGTATCAGTGGACATGCCGGGCATAAAATCTGTTTGGTCTATATCAACCAGGGTTGAAATGACCCTAGCCAATCTTGTAGCTAACACTTTAGCTAATATCTTGAGATCCATGTTAAGCAACGCTATTGGACGATAAGAGGAACACATCAGTGGATCCTTGCCAGGCTTCAAAAGAAGTACCATGTATGCTTCCATCATTGAGGCCGGAACCGCTCCATGTTCCCAACAGTGTGCAAATAGTAAATTTAATCTACTGGCTAGTTGTGACATATACAGCTTATAAAAGTCAGCGGGAAAGCCATCTGGACCCGGAGCCTTTTGCGGAGGGAAAGCAAGTATTGCAGCCTCAATCTCTAGCGCCGAAATGGGTTCATCGAGCTGAACCACATCTGCGTACGCCAGTTTTGGCATTGAAAGACTAAATAGTAGCCCCTCCAGCTCAGCTAAATCATAAGGCGGAATAGGTGAGTAGAGGGATTTGTAAAAATTAACAAATTCATACAAAATGCCCGCTGGGTCTGTAACCGTATCCCCCAGACTATTTTTTATCGCTGGAATGCTAACTGGAATTCTTTGATCTGCTGCCAAATTGGCCAACAGCTTACCATTTTTGTCCCCCTCGGCAAAAATATTTTCTACCCTATGCCTCGCTTCAGTATGAGCCAGCTCAGTGAAATGCAGTTCCACCGACCTTCTACACCCCAAAAGGGAGGCATAATTAGATTCAGAGGGAGAGTCTGCCTGAAGTTTTGCACACTCCCTCTCTTTAGCCAAAAGAAATTCACATTCCGCATTATGATCCTTCCTGGCTGCCTTTATGGCTGAAATGCATTCACCTCTTGATACTGCTTTGAAAGCATCCCATACTATAGGAGGGTCAGCTAAGTGCACATTTGTTGCCCAAAACATATCCATTGCAGTTTGTATCTGGGTAGCTACCTGTTCTTCCTGCAACCATCCTGGTGCTAATTTTTAACCCCCTCTCCGTCCCCCCGAGGGGAAGGCCAAGGTGACCAGCATTGGATTATGGTCAGAGGTCCCACCAGCTAAATATTCTACTTTGTATAAATTGTTCAAAATAAAAGCATTCCCAAACGCTAAATCTATTCTAGCCGAAGACTTATGTGTGGTGGATAAGTGAGAATATGACACAGTAGTTGGATGCTTCCACCGCCACATTTCAGTTAACCCCGCTACTGATGCCCAGGAAGACAGTTCCACTGAGGCTGGTCTATTTGCATTTGATGAATCCAATGTGGAATCCAAAAAAGTATTAAAGTCACCCATAAATAGAACAGGTAAGTACATATGAGGCGCCAAAGTCACCAACAGATCGTACAGTAATTGCACCTGGAAAGGTGGAGGTAAGTAAATATTCACTAATAACAATTTTTGAAAGGCCACTTCCAGGAACAATGCCACATATCGTCCCCCCTGATCTGTGAACACCTGATGAATCGTACAGGCTATAGCCTTGCTAATCAAAATAGAAGTTCCTCTAGCATAAGTGGAATATGAGGAGTGGAAGGACCTCTGTATCCAGGGCCTATGCAAAGATAGGATCCTATTACCTTCCAGGTGCGTTTCCTGAAGGAGGACGATATGAGGCTTCATCTGTTTAAGATATTGGAATACAGCGGCCCTTTTAAACTTATTATTCACTCCTCGAACATTCCAGGACACTATTTTTATCCTGCTATCCATAATTGTTATATAAGAAATGTAACATTCGGATTAACCCTGCTAGCAGCGCGCTAAACTGTAAATTGCAAAATATAATTGTACAAGGTGCACAACATTCACAATATGTATGACATTGGTTAACTCCCCCCCCTGCTGTTATACTAGGAACTAAAAAAAACAAACTAAAACATGTCCAGTATGCAGCTTCAACCCTGAAACAAAAACACCCAGAAAGAGTCGACCAAAAATGTCGATAGTTCGGCATAAAAAAAAATTTCAAAAAAAGAAAATTCTTTTTGTCTGTGTCTTCCATTGAGACTCCTTGCTTGAACTTCAATTGGGACATAACAGCCAGTTGATGAAGTCATTAGATGATGTTCAGTAGTGAGAGCGACGCATGGTCACCGTGATAAGTACAGTATACCGATAAAGATCTCCCTTTTTAGATCATCAGATCTTGTATGCAAGCAAAAGTAGGCGCACCAGGGACGACTCAATACAGGATAGACTTATGCGACTTTCTTCGTTAGCCGCCTTGCAGAAGCTTTTGATAGCAACAGTATGGCAAAAAAAACATCCAGCAGTATGTTGAAAAAGCCAGCAAAAAGGAAAAAGTATACAAAAGTAAAACCTACAGAGGTAACATAAAATCCAGGAACCAGGAATCAAGACAAAAGAGGAACCACAATATGATCACAGGTTGTGATCCAGCCAAACATTAGCATCCCGTGGGGATTCAAAGAATTTTGCAGTACCTTTGTATTGCACACGTAGACGACTGGGATAAAGCATACTATATTTCAGTTCTATTTCTCTCAATCTCTTCTTCACGTCATTAAATAAGCGACGCCGCCTCTGTGTTTCCGCAGAGAAGTCTGGAAACAGCATGATGCGGGCACTTTTAAATTTTAGCTCTTTGTGTTTCCTGGCCTCAGTCAGCAGCATATCTCGGTCCTTATAATTCAGGAACCTGACCAAAAACGGACGAAGTGGGGAGCCTGGGGGTCTGGCACCTGTTGGAACCCTGTGGGCCCTTTCGGCAACATATGTAGGGGGGAGCTCTCCAAGGGACAACAAAGATTTAAAAAACTGCTCTGCAAATGCGGGTGCATTGGTTCCCTCTGCTCCCTCCGGCAACCCCACCACCCGTATATTATTCCTTCTTTGACGGTCCTTAGCATAGTCAGCTCTGTGCTGCAGCGCACCCACCATCTCTTGTAACTCCATCAGTTGTGAGCCATGTGAATGTGATGTGTCCTCCACTTCCGAGATACGATCCTCCGCGGTGGTCAATCTGCCTCTGATCTTATCGAGATCATGGCGAATGAGGTTGCATTCAACGCCAGCAGATATATGCGACCCATGAGTTCAGACTTGGAACCCGTTATGGCCTCCAGGATTGGCCCTGTTATAGCCTCCGCATCAACCTCCAGCTCCTGAGTTAAATGAGCAGTGCCCCCCGCACTCTGTGAGAGATCTGTGTCCTTCTGTGCCATCTTTAGCTTCGGTGCTGTGGCGTGCAGTGCCGCGGACACAGGAGCAGGAAGAGACGAGGAGGAGTGGGCGGGGCTAGTCGCCATACTTCCCAGAGAGCTGAGATTCCTCTGATCTCTCGGCGGCTGTGTATGCGGATTTTTCTGCTTTTTAGATGCGGAAGACGGCATAATAGGGAGCCCAGGGTCTTCCGCTGTCTGAATATTATAAAAGATAATGTCCAGAACCAGTCAAATGGCCATTAGCAGGATAATTACCGGAGTACAGCAAGGAGCTCAGGAAAACCACATCCTGCCTCGATCACATCCGGTCACGCCCCCCCAGGGACATGTATTTTTAATTCTTTTTGCCATTATATTTATCTAAGCAGAAATTGGATTTATTATTAGATCAAAACTTTATGCTCTTCATATGTTTTTCAGGTCAGTGACTTAGAAATGGGAGGTTAGTTATGGCAGGTCACTTAATTTTTTCAGCTTTTGTTAAAAAAAAAAAAAAAATATATATATATATATATATATATATATATATATATACCGTATTTATCGGCGTATAACACGCGCCGACGTATAACAGGCACCCCAAGTTTAGGAGAGGATTTTAAGGAAAAAAACTTACATTTAAATGCCCATCAATGCAGCCTCATCAGTGTTCATCTGCAGCCTTGTTAGTGTCATTGCAGCCTTTTCAGTGTCAGTGCAGCCTTGTCAGTGCAGCTTTGCCCCAGTGCAGCCTTGTCAGTGCAGCCTTGTCAGTGCAGCTTTGCCCCAGTGCAGTCTTGTCAGTGCAGCTTTGCCCCAGTACAGCCTTGTCAGTGCAGCTTTGCCCCAGTGCAGTCTTGTCAGTGCAGCTTTGCCCCAGTGGTCAGTGCAGCCTTGCCCCCAGTGTCCATGCTTGATCGCCGCCGACATACACAGTACAGTGGTTTGTGTTTTAAATATGGCGCCGCGGAGTTCGGAGGGACTCGGCGCTGACGGAACTGAACGAACGCCGCCGAGATAAACATAGTTGAGTGTATTCGGCTCTTTCCGGCGCCACTCACAGTCCCGCCCAGTCCCGCTCTATGATGGACATAACACAGGTCCAATGGCGGGACTGGGCGTGACTGTGAGCGGCGCCGGAAAGAGCCGAATACACTCAACTATGTGTATCTCGGCTCTGTGATTTCGGCGGCGCTCGTACAGCTCCGCCGAGTCCCTCCGAACTCCGCGGCGCCATATTTAAAAGTACTCGCTATGTGGATGTCGGCGGCGACCGCCGTCGATAGCTCACAATTAGTGGGGATCGGCCTATAGCACGCATCCACGATTTTCCCCTGATTTTAAGGGGAAAAAAGTGCGTGTATTTATCCACAGTGGTAATAAAGTACACAACATTATCCTTTCCCGGTCTGCAAATTACCACTTTATTGGCATAGATGTGCCGACCGAAGTTCCAATGTACAAAGCATCCGCTGAAACGTTCATCCATCCGGACGAAACATCCAGTCTTTCTGAAGGGCTTAGGCACAGACAAGTAGTCCCAAACAGCTTCACTGTACCAAAGTTCCCAATTAGCTTCAATCTCCTGCATAATATCCTGGGGCACATAGGGAAACTCCAATCCATACTCTGCGGCCACACGCTTGTTTAACATCCATTGCAAGCGAGCAAGTTTTGGCAAAGATCTGTCTCTCCCCATACCAGACGGTACACAGGAATTTAGTGACTTTCTCACCATAGACCCAGCCGGTGTCTGTAGTGATCTAGTAGCCTTTGGCAAAGTCTCAGCAACAGTAATGTGTGTTTCCACACAGGGTGAAGTCTTCCCAGAACTCAGGCCAGTCCATTCAGGAAAAGTCATTGTGGAGGCAACATCTTCGCCTTGTGACCACAATAGCTCTTGCGACATGGTTTCAAAAAAGTCATCACCACCGGAAAGATCCGGCATGGATTCTATTTCCGAGTCTCTCAATTCTTCCGCTGGCAAATATTTATTTACAGTCCCCAACAGTGGCTTACCCGTTCCGGACGTAGACTCTGGTAGCTCCGGCTCAGGCATCCTCTGGGGTAGGCCTCGACCACGGCTACGGGAAGCCTTTACATAGCCCACCTTCTTCTGAGTATGCACCATAGGAGTAGGTGTAGTGGACTCAGGGACTAAAGTAATGTCTCCGGGCGAGACAACAGTAACAATGTCTCTTTCTGGAACATTGTCAGTAACAACAGGAAGAGTGGCGGCCCGTCGCTCCCTCTCTGTAGCGATAGCAGCTTCTACTGTAGCGATACCTGTCACCCAATCCATCCGATAGGCACGGGACGACATGGTAGGTTGCTCCACCACAAACAGGTACTCTCCACACTGTGGACATCGGCCGAATGGACGAAGATGCACGGCCAATCCTTCGCATCGATGGCAGGTCATGCCCAGTCCCTCAACATCTCCCGAGGTATACAGGACAAACCTCCCCTGCGGCCTCAATCGAACTCAAGTATCCGTGAGCAGATTCCCAGATTGCACAGTATTCATCACAGTGCTTGCAGGGAACACTCTGAGTCCCACAACCGATTGCAACGCCGAAAAAGACATGGCCACACTCCGATCCACTCAGCACGATCACGAGGCCTCTCTTTTCCTCTGGCGCCAAACACATACACGCGTCCCATGCGGTAGCAAGTAGGGTAACTCCTCCCACTTGTTCTTTCAGTCACGTAACTCCCGGGCCTTTTTCTGGCGCCCAGCGTCTACGCACTTAGAAGCAAAGCCTTGCAGTGTAACCTTTCCTCTTCCTGAAAAGATTTTTTTCTCAAAGTCCAGCTCTCTCTGTAAACTCCCGGTAAAACACTCCACTGGGTTGCAATAATTGATGGTCAACAAATCCCGGACGACGCCCCCACATGTAGCACTAACTCACGGTGGAGCTGCTGGTTTAAGCGGGTCTGTTACCTTCACTCTGCTTCCCTCTGTTTCACCGGCACCGGGTCTGGGGTTCCGTTGAGTTTACTCCTGGACAACACACGCACCAACACTGGAGTACGTTTTCAATGATTTATTAAAACAAACGACTTAGGAAGTAGCAAGAAAGAGGTAGAAAGGAAACTTGCAGAAGAAACTCAAATATTCTCTGGTAGGGTTCTCTTGACAAAATGTCCTGGTAGAATTCAAATACTATTTGAAATGCGCTCCCCTCATGGGACACACTCCTTGCTCGTCTGGATAGGCCTCTCTCACCGGTCTAACAGCCAGCACGCAGCACGAATCAAAGTCTCTGCCACAGACTTTTTTGGGAACAAAATCCGTACAATCCTCACTTTTGCTGCCAGCTGTTTAGACATTAATGGCTGTGTTGTGTTATTTTGAGGGGACAGCAAATTTACACTGTTATACAAACTGTACACTCACTACTTTACATTTTAGCAAAGAGTCATATATATATGCTATACCTTTCCACAATTGTCAAAAATTTCAGACGTTGCTTTCTTGCTCACTGCTTTTCTCAGAAGTCAACTTTCAATGATCCCCTACAACAGAAGTTTAATTTTTAGTGACATATTCTCAAAGCTCATCCACATCTAAAGAGATGCAAACGCTGCAGCTATTCTCATTGTAACATTGACACTGCACCATGTGGTTATACTGAAGGTTGATGCTCCCATTTATAAATCAGCATGAGAAAGAACAGGGTGAAAAAAACAATTGCTGAACTCCTTTTATTGTATGTTGTTCCCCTAGATGGGATTGTTTTTTTATTTCACAGCAATATTGAAATTATGCTTTCTTACGTTACACGCTACGGTGTGAGACTAAAATGTCTGGACTCTGCTGACCTCTGGAACCACCCTGCTCCATAACAACCCAGGAACGCCAATCCACTTAATATTGGCCTCGGATCTAGAGAAGCCCAACTGAAGACCATTAGGCCTGACGTCAGCCCTCCTAGCCCCCCAATGCATAAATGAATGTCCCAAGAGCAACACGAGGCAGGCAATATCTAAAAAGAAAATACAACACATAACATATAACACCAGAACAAGACTATAATAACTGCTATGCTTTTAAGCGGGCAAACAACACAACGCCCATTGAACCCAGTTGTATGGAATCAAGTGCAGGCGAACATAAATTCTGAACCTGTCTGACTCACATCTGCCAATAGGCTTCACCACCGCGTTATCCAATCTCAAAGAGCCTCTTTAGTGGCCGCCTCCGATGGGGAAAGAATGAGAGGAAAAACTACTGGCCTCAAGACTGGCAGCTGTGAGGCAGTGCCGCAGAACAGACACAAATTGAAAAGTGGACAACGCCGAACCAACCAATTGGACAAGAAATGAATCCACCCCTACTGGGCAGAGCCGTAAGTATTCACCCACTGCCGCCACTGGGTATATGGGCGAACCAGGAATCTGCATTAATTTCACGTGCACCCCTTTTCCGGCTTGATCCGTCTTGGATCGACGGATAAAAAGCATAATAGAAACCCCAGACGTCAGACGCTCACAAGCCCCCATGCGCCGCCTTGGACGGACTAATTCACCCACCCTGAGGACCCCATAAAAAGCCAAGGCAAAAGCTGCCCTGAACAGCAAGGTTTCGAAGCCAGATGAACAAACCGTGGGCACCTGTAGGAATGACAATTGCAAAATATCAAAAGTGATAGGCCGGCGGCCGAGCACCCTTCCGATAGCCTCCCAGGGGCTGTTTGACTAAAAAATCTTTGGTAAAATCTTGTATGCCCCGCATTTTAAACCAAAGGGGCAGGCCGGCCAATTTTCGGGTCATGGTGGAAATAGATACGCCGGCTGTGAAACACTGGAAAACAAAACAAACCACCAAATGTCTGAATTCAGAACCTTTACTATCAACCCCAGTGTGCTGCATTAGCTCAACCCATTCCCTCCAGACCTTATTATAGAAGGACCAGGTCGACGTACTCAAGGAGCTTTGAATCAAATCAGAAGGCGATTCCAACGCAATCCACCACAGCCAAATCGGACAAGGGGTTCTGTGTTGCTCCGCGCCTGGTGCCAACTCCCAGAACCTGTCCAACTGAAAATGGGAAAGAGCATAAGCCACCGTGTTTTCCGCTCCGGGAATATGCACAGCGTACAGAAAAACATTTCACTGAAGACAACATAGAACCAGTTATTGTAATAGGTGTATAACCGGGGAGGAGGACCCTGAAAGAGAATTGATAACCTGCACTACACCCAAGTTGTCACAGTGGAGTAGAACTGTCTTATTGCTAAACAGTTCCCCTCATAGTGACAAGGCAACCACCACTGGAAAAAGTTCCAGCAGCACCAAATTCTTTAGTAATCCAGCCTCTCGCCATTCCGCAGTTCACTGACCCCCTAAAAATGCTCCATAACCAGTGGATCCCGCCGCATCCGTAAAAAGCTTGAGCTCGTAGTTGCTGACCGGCCCTTCCATCCAGATGGACCGGCCATTGAAGTTGTCCAAAAATTCATGCCGCACCCTAAGCTCTGCCTTGTATTCCCTAGACAGCCGAATGAAATGCCTGAGTGAATTGACGTGCCTGGGCAGCTGGGCAGCGGACAGAGGCACATCAGGCTGAGCAGCGGACAGAGGCACATCAGGCTGGGCAGCGAACAGAGGAACATTAGGCTGGGCAGTGGACAGAGGCACATCAGGCTGGGCAGTGGACAGAGGCACATCAGGCTGGGCAGCTGACAGAGACACATCGGTCTGAGCAGCGGACAGAGGCACATCAGGCTGGGCAATGGACAGAGGCACATCAGGCTTGGTCATATGGCTGGGCAGCAGGCTTCGGGTCATCTGGCTGGGCAGCAAGCTCTGGGTCATCTGGCTGGGCAGCAGGCTCCGAGTCATCTGGCTGGGCAGCAGGCTCTGGGTCATCTGGCTGGGCAGCAGGCTCCAGGTCATCTGGCTGAGCAGCAGGCTCCAGGTCATCTGGCTGGGCAGCAGGCTCCGGGTCATCTGGCTGGGAAGCAGGCTCCAGGTCATCTGGCTGGACAGCAGGTTCTGGGTCATCTGGCTGGGTAGCAGGCTCTGGGTCATCTGGCAGAGCAGCAGGTTCTGGGTCATCTGGCTCGGTAGCAGGCTTCAGGTCATCTGGCTGGGCAGTAGGCTCTGGGTCATCTGGCTGGGTAGCAGGCTCAGGGTCATCTGGCTGGGCAGCAGGCTCTGGGTCATCTGGCTGGGCAGCAGGCTCTGGGTCATCTGGCTGGGCAACAGTTTCTGGGTCGTCTGGCTGGGTAGCAGGCTCCGGTTCATCTGGCAGGTCAGCAGGTTCTGGGTCATCTGACTGGGTAGCAGGCTCCAGGTCATCTGGCTTGGCAGCAGACAGAGGCAGATCAGGCTGGGCAGCGGACAGAGCCACATCAGGCTGGGCAGCGGACAGAGGCACATCAGGCTGGGCAACAGACAGAGGCACATCAGGCTGGGTAGCAGACTCCAGGTCATCTAGCTGGGCAGCATGCTCCGGGTCATCTGGCTGGGCAGCAGGCTTCGGGTCATCTGGCCGGGCAGAAGGCTGCTGGGTCATCTGGCTGGGCAGCAGGCTCCGGGTCATCTGGCTGGGCAGCAGGTTCCGGGTCATCTGGTTGGGCAACAGGTTCTGGGTCGACTGGCTGGGTAGCAGGCTTTGGGTCATCTGGCAGGGCAGAAGGTTCCGAGTTATCTGGCTGGGTAGCAGGCTGCAGGTCATCTGGCTGGGCACCAGGCTCTGGATCATCTGGCTGGGTAGCAGGCTCTGGGTCATCTGGCTAGGCAGCATGCTCCGGGTCATCTGACTGGACAGCAGGCTCTGGGTCATCTGGTTGGGCAACAGGTTCTGGGTCAACTGGCTGGGTAGCAGGCTTTGGGTCATCTGGCAGGGCAGCAGGTTCCGGGTCATCTTGCTGGGTAGCAGGCTCCAGGTCATCTGGCTGGGCACCAGGCTCTGGGTCATCTGGCTGGGTAGCAGGCTCCGGGTCATCTGGCTAGGCAGCAGGCTCCGGGTCATCTGGCTGGACAGCAGGCTCCGGGTCATCTGGCTGGACAGCAGGCACTGTATCAGCAGGCTGGGTAATAGGCACCGGCTCAAAAAGCTGGGTAACAGGCACTGGCCCAATAGGCTGGGTAATGGGCACCGGCTCAGCAAGCTGGGTGACGGGCACTGGCTCAGCAAGTCGGATGATGGGCACTAGCTCAACATGCCAGGTGACGGACACCAGTTCAGCAGGCTGGGTTGCGGGCACTGGCTTCACAGGCTGGGTAATGGGCACCAGCCCTACAAGTTGATTAACGGGCACTGGCTCCATGGGCTGGGTAACGGCACCAGCTCCACAGGCTGGGTAACGGGCACCAGCCCAGCAGGCTGGGATACGGGCACCGGAACTTCGGGCTGGAACACGGGCACCGGAACTTCAGGCTGGAACATGGGCACCGGAATGTCAGGCTGGAATACGGGCACCGGAACATCAGGCTGGAACATGGGCACCAGAACATCAGGCTGGAACATGGACACCGGAACTTCAGGCTGGAACATGGGCACCAAAACAGCAGGCAGGAAGTTGGCAGGGTTAGGTGGGTCTTTAGATTCAGTACCAACAGAGATTAACTTGACCCCATTGGTAATCGTGGAGGTAGACTGGAGCAGGTCAGCCGGTGGCGAAGCAGACTGGAGTAGATTGGCTGGTGTGGAGGCAAGTTGGGTTAATGGCAGGATCGTATAAGTCGGAAAAAACTTCTGTTTCTTCTTTGGCTTAGCCACACATGTTCTGTAGATGACTGCAGGACTGTAGGTAAGGGGTGAAGCAGACTGAAGAGAAGGACTGGAATATGATAAGGAAGAGGGAACAATGGCTAGAGGAAGTTCTTGAGGGGGTGTTGTAGGCAGCAGAGAAGAGGCAGGATAGGTGCAGTGAGTAGAAACAGGGTATTGGTATTTGGTGGGAAGCAGAGTATATTGGGCTGAGACTGAGGTTGCCATGGGTGATGGAGGAAAAGACATTTGGGCAGGCAAGTATCTGGTAGCAGAAATGGTTTGTTGTGGACTGGCTGAGGTTGATTGCAATATATCAGACCATGCTAGGAGTAATGATTGGACCAGTGGCGGGGGGCGCAAACAAACTAAAAAAAAAACATCAATTGCAGCCACTGTGCCATCAAACGCAGCCACTGTACCCATCAATTGCCGCCACTGTGCCATCAAACGCAGCCACTGTGCCCATCAAGCGTAGCCACTGTGCCCATCAAGCGCAGCCACTGTGCTCAAACGCAGCCACTGTGTCATCAATCGCAGCCACTGTGCCCATAGAGCGCAGCCACTATGCCATCAAACACAGCTACTGTACCCATCAATTGCTGTCAGTGTGCCCATTAATTGCTGCCAGTGTGCCCATCAATTGCCCCTTCTGTGTACCATCAAATGCTGCCAGTGTGCCCATCAATTTCTGCTACTGTGCCCCATCAAATGCTGCCAGTGTGCCCATCAATTGCCGCTATTGTGCCCCATCAAATGCTGCCAGAGTGCCCATCAATTTCTGCTACTGCGCCCCATCAAATGCTGCCAGTGTGCATCGCCTGGGTCTTACCTGTCTTGCAGCGCATCAGCGGTGGTGTCCTGCATGCTCCTCGATGTCTTCCTCCATCCTCTCTATCAGGCGTCCAATCACAGCGCCTGATGTTTCAGCCAATCAGGTGACAGGTAACAGACCCAAGCACCTGATTGGCTGAGAGGCGGTTCAGTGTTAGCAAAGCAAATTCCTTTGCTTTAGTAACACACAGGTGAGTGAACAGCGAACGCACAGCATTGCGCTCGCTGTTCACCTTTTTTGGGCACCTATTAGAGCCTAAGGTTCTAATCAGGAGCTTCCAAAAAACCACCCCCGCAGCTGTAATTCAGGTGGCCAACGCCCAAAAAGGGGCTGGACACCTGAATAGAGGGTGTCAGCGGCGACCATAGATGATAGAGGCGTGCCAGGAGAGAGGGGGCGGCGCTCCTGCTCCCTTTATTGACGCACCGCCACTGGGTTGGACAAACTGCGGTTTACATGCTGCCTGTTTGACAAGGGTCTGTGCAGAATCAACACACTCCTTTATCACCTGTTGGGAACAAGCTGAGTAATGTTCGAAAAAGTATGTAACGTCATCCTCCAAAAGCCACACCAGAGACACGACCTGATTAACACTGAAAGGGGGAGAAAAATCATCAAGGCCCTTTGGAGTACAGGGCAGGGCCAGCTCTGCACACATTTGAATTAAAGCCTGAACATCCCCAAACAGCATATAGCCCTGATCAACCAAGGAGTGAGCTAATCGAATGCTCTATAGCAGCTGGTCACTGGTCCACTCTTTCAATGTCTGGCGGCATTATTCGCCACTCTCTGACGCCAGCAGAGAATAATAAATAATCACATCAGCATTCATTTTCAGCAAAGCAAAACAGAACCAAGCTGATTTCTCTGTGCAGCCACTTCTGGTCAGGTGTGGCCTTGGTATGCTGTCATGAATCAGGTGTGACCAGAACTGTGTGGACAGCAACAGAGGAAACCAAATGCATGTACAGTGAAAATAGAGTCATATAGTAAGTGAAATATAAATACAAACACCTCCAATACAACACAGTGCACAACAAACCAACTACCAGACAGAGACCCACAAATAACAACAATCAGACAGGTATATACAATAAATGAGGAATATCAGAATTGTAAACGTAGCCAGGCCAGGGTCATCAACGGGAGATCAGCAGATGGGGGCAGGGAGCAAACAGGACAGGGAGAGGATGGACGGGTCAGGCTGCAGAGCAAAGGTAAAGGTAACAGGGTCACAGGAGGGACAGAAGGGACAAGTTCAGGTACAGGGCACAGGGTTCAGGTACCAGGTTCAGAGTCAGGGTCAGGGTCAGATTACAGGTTCAGGTCAGGGCGCAAGGACGATACCAAGGCAAGTGTGTGTGTTTGCTGGGTATTAATACACATCTCCTGCAATCAGGCTCAGGTGACACCTAATCGCAGGAGATAATGTCAGCTCCACACTGTCGGGAAACACCCGCTGGTGGACGCTAATACTGTGGCCCCAGGATCAGATAGTGCCACAGATAGTGCCACCAGCAGGTGAAACCTTTCCTGACAGTTCCATAATGCCAGGAGACACCTGCTGGTGGACATACTACAAGCCAAATGTCAGGCAGCGCCACCAGCAGCTGGAACCTTTCCTGACACTCATGGAGAAGACATAAGTTTCATCCACAAACTAATAACCTTATGATCCCAGTGCAGCAAGGGATGTATAGCCTTGCGTTGATGGAACTGCTCATCAGAACGCAGCCAAGCTACGCCCCCTTAAACCCTCTGGGTCTCGCTAATGGAATCCAGATAACAAAAAAGCAGAGAACAATTTTCAGGGGATTTTTCCCCAATAACACTCGCCAAAATGGCGAATGCCTGGAGCCAATTGTTAAAAGTACGTGGAATCAACCTATAATGCCGCTTCTCTTCATCTTCTTTCTTGGACTCTTCTGGTTTTACCCTATCTAAATTAAACTTTTCCAGGGGCAGCAATGTGAAGATCTCCACATACTCCCCCCGCCAAAACTTTTCCTGTATCTCAGATTGCGCTCCCAGAGGACCTTCAAAACAGACACACACTTCGACCAGGCAAACCGAGTCAGTACTTTTATTAGCTTCTTTCGCAGATTCTATGGGGGGACCGAAACTAGTCCCTGGGGCCAATGTAACCCCGGAGACATTATTGCCACTGATACCTGACCTGGCGCCGGCGCAGGACTCCCAGTAATCTGCGTCGCTGTGTGATGGAGATTTTTTTGGGCCCTGAAGGTGATGGACTTTATTATTAATGTGACTTACAGTGATCTTTCATTGACTCTATAGTTTCAGAACATGTTTAAAATCAACAGAGACATTTTACCCTGCTGTGGAATGTTATCTGAAGTAGCTATCTGACCATTTGGTAGCACAATTATGTCACTTCAAAGGAGGTGGGAGGTGGGAAGGGAACAGGAATAACCTGGTCATAAAATAGTAGCTGGTGTCCTAGCTTAAGTGAGCCCTTCACAGCCATCTGGCTTATGTGAGGGAATAGGACTCTTCAACCCACCCTTGAGGGAATGTGGCAATGTCTTAACATATGGAAGGGGGTGAGCAGGGGTGGGGTTTACAAGTGTGTATAAATTGGAACATAGATCATTGGCTCAGTCTATTTGGTTCGCAATCTAAGAAGCATGAGGACATGTAAGGTTTCTCTGTAAATGTACCTCTTTCACTTTTCTTAGTGTGTGACTTCATCTTTTCTGTAACTTTTCCTATCCTACAATTTGTCCTGATATACTGATAGCATTTGAATGTCCTTTATAACAATATCACCAGTTTCTTTTCTGTACAATAGTAAGTTTGAATAAATTAGAGTGTTATCCTTTTCGCACAGTTATTATTCATTCTTAATTTCATTGGTTATAGTTGCAACCGCTGCGGTCGGTTCTTATGTAGACAAGGTTGTATTCACTTATTTGATGTATCAATAAGCGTGTAAGTGAGGTAGGTATGAGTATATCATTGGCTGACAGTTGATCACATGGTAAGGGGTCGGGATCGACCCCTTACTCCGATCTGTGATCAGCTGAGTCTCATAGACTCGCTGATCACAGAGCGCGCCGCTCCATGGACGCCCTCTCGGCAAATTAGGTCCGCGCTGCAGCCGTCTTTCGGCTATAGCATGGACGGGAGGTGGTTAAACATATTGCAGCTGCACAAATGTTATCTATATTTGTGTGCATGTAATATATATATTATATATATTTGTAATATAATATATATGTAGTATATATATTTGATTAAAGAATAATTGGTTAGAAGAATTGGTTAGAGAAAATTCTAGAAATTGTAAATTCATAGTTATTTTTCCCATTATGGGCATGTCTAAGGTTTGCCTAAGGCCTCACAAAGCCTAGAGCCGCCTCTGAATTTAGGTCATACTAATAGCATTACAATTTAGACAGAACATATAGAAAATGGTACAGTTCTCTGTAAGGATGTTTTCTCTAAAATGATGGGGCTGTCTGATCTTTGCAGTCCTAGCAAAAGCTTCCTTATTGTGAGTCTGATGCTCCTGCCTGTCAATTTTTTCAGCTAGTTAAAAAAGGCTTAGGGGCAGTTCACACATATGCAGTCCAGTGCTTTTTTTTCTTCATCAAAAAATGCATGGATAGTAGGTTATATGGTTTTCAATGGCATAGTTCAGACCAGTGTGGTCAGTTCCAGTGCGTTCCAGTTCCAGAAAAAAGTAGAACATGCTGCATTTTTTCTGCACTGGTCTGTACTGGAACACTGTAAAACGCATCAAAAACACACTGGAACGCACCTAAATGCACCAAAGAATGCACTGGAACACACATGTCCTTATTTAAGGTTAAGAAAAAAAAAGGGGGAAAAATGCGCTGGAACGCATTAAAAACGTGTCAAAAACGTGCATGCAGAAAAGTAACTAGACAGCATCCGGACTGCGTTTCTATGATGTGCATCCTAAAATGGCATTTTCGTTTTAGTTCAATTTTAATCTTCTGCAAGTATTTTAGTTTTATTCATAGTCTTTGACTAAAATGCCATTTTAGTTTTAGTCCCATTTTAGTCATTGTATTTTAGTCGACTAAAATGACACAGCCCCCCACCCACAGCCCCCCACAATACACAGATCCCCACCCTCTGCACAATACACAGTCCCCCCACAATACACAGCCCCCACCTTCTGCACAATACACAGCCCCCACCCTCTGCACAATACACAGTCCCCCTACAATACACAGCCCCCCACTCTCTGCACAATACACAGCCCACCACAGTATACAGCCCCCACCCTCTGCACAATACACAGTCCCCCACCCTCTGCACAATACACAGCCCCCACAATACACAGCCCCCCACCTTCTGCACAATGCACAGTCCCACCCCCACAGTACACAGCCCCCACCCTCTGCACAATACACAGCCCCCACAGTACACAGCCCCCCACCCTCTGCACAATACACAGACCCCACCCTCTGCACAGTACACAGCCCCGACCCTCTGCACAATACACAGCTCCCCACAATACACAGCCCTCCACCCTCTGTACAATACACAGCCCCCCAGCACTGCCAGCATACTCTAAAGTTAAGAATAAATCACTGCCATGCCTTTCTCATACACTGCTCCTCTTGTGTCAGTGTCATTGTAAATCAAAGTCTCTAAATACTTCAATAGTTCCGTTCTTGCATTGACCCGGTCACATGACTGCTCTCCTCTGAAGTTTTATGGATGTCCATGTGAAAGCTCTCCTCCTCCAATCTAAAGCAGATATCCCAAGTCTTCCCTGAGGTGCGGGAACGGCTCCTGGACAGCCGCAAGTGCTGCCCAATATCCCGGCTGCGGGGCTGATCCTGGATGGTCCCCTGGTTCACAGTCGGGAATGATTGGTGCAGCAGGAGAGACAGCTGTGAACACCAATCTCCCTGTATAGCTGACATTGCGCTTCTCCTTCTCTCCCTCATGCGGCTGTCGGCTAAAAAGCTATACAGGGAGATCGGTGATCACAGCTGTCCCTCCTGCTGCACCGATCATCCCCAACTGTTCCCTGGGTGCCTTTGGCCAATCATGGCTCAGGGGAACTAAGTTCACGCCCCACACTAAATAAGGCTGCCTGCACGGCGGCCCTGTTTAGTGTTGTTGGCGTGGACGGAGACATAGCTTGATTTAGATTGAGCATATATATATACAGACAGTCTAGTATATATATATATATATATATATATATATATATATATATATAGGTATATAGATAGATAGATAGATAGATATAGATATAGATATAGATATAGATATAGATATAGATATATATATATATATACACTCTGCAGCATCCAATGTAGAGTATATCTACAGTGCATTTTGTGGTGTACTGTTTCTACTACTTTTCTGGTGGTGTACACATCACACAATACAGTGCAACCGTAGTGCAGTTGCTCCTACTTTTCTGGTGATGTACACAGCACACAAAACAGTGCAACTGTAATGCAGTTGCTCCTACTTTTCTGGTGGTGTACACAGCACACAAAACAGTGCAACCGTAGTGCAGTTGCTCCTACTTTTCTGGCGGTGTACACATTACTTAATACACTGCAACTGTAGTGCAGTTGCTCCTATTTTTCTGGTGGTGTATACAGCACACAAAACAGTGCAACCGTAGTGCAGTTGCTCTAACTTTTCAGGTGGCGTACACAGCACACAAAACAGTGCAACCGTAATCTTCTGGTGGTGTACACATGCTTTGGCCAATCTCAGCACCCTCTGCTAAGAGAGCCATAATTGGCCAAAGGCAGGGTGCCTTTGGCCAATCATGGCTCAGGGGAACTAAGTCCATGCCCCACACCAAATAAGGCTGCCTGCACGGCGGCCCTGTGTAGTGTTGTTGGCGTGGACAGAGACATAGCTTGATTTAGATTGAGAAGGCAGGTTATTCAGTTAGTGGCAGTGTATTTAATATATATATATATATATATATATATATATATATATATATATATATACAGTCATTCTAGTATATATATATATATATATATATATATATATATATATATATATATATATATATACTCTGCAGTATCCAGTCAGTGTAGCCTAGAGATCTACATTCTACAGTGCATTCCATGGGGTACTATTTCTAATCTAATTCAGGCAGTGTATTTGATATATATATATATATATATATATATATATATATATATATATATATATATATATATATATATATATATATATATATATATATATATATATATATATAGTCAGTCTAGTATATATATATATATATATATATATATATATATATATATATACACTCTGCAGCATCCAGTCAGTGTAGCCTAGAGATCTACATTCTAAAGTGCATTCCGTGGTGTACTATTTCTAATCTACTTGAGGCGGTGTATTTGATATATATATACAGACAGCCTAGTATAAATGTATATATATATATATATATATATATATATATATATATATATATATATATATATATATATATATATATATATATATATATATATACACACTCTGCAGCATCCAATGTAAAGTATATCTACAGTGCATTTCGTCGTGTACTGTTTCTACTACTTTTCTGGTGGTGTACACATTACACAAAACAGTGCAACCAGAGTGCAGTTGCTCCTACTTTTCTGGTGGTGTACACAGCACACAAAACAGTGCAACCATAGTGCAGTTGCTCCTATTTTTCTGGTGGTGTACATAGCACACAAAACAGTGCAACCATAGTGCAGTTGCTCCTACTTTTCTGGTGGTGTACACAGCACACATAACAGTGCAACCGTAGTGCAGTTGCTCCTACTTTTCTGGTGGTGTACACGTTACTTAATACACTGCAACTGTAGTGCAGTTGCTCCTATTTTTCTGGTGGTGTATACAGCACACAAAACAGTGCAACCGTAGTGCAGTTGCTCCTACTTTTCAGGTGGTGTACGCAGCACACAAAACAGTGCAACTGTAGTGCAGTTGCTCCTATTTTTCTGGTGGTGTATACAGCACACAAAACAGTGCAGCCGTAGTGCAGTTGCTCCTACTTTTCTGGTGGCGTACACAGCACACAAAACAGTGCAACCGTAGTGCAGTTGCTCCTACTTTTCTGGTGGTGTACACAGCACACAAAACAATGCAACCGTAGTGCAGTTGCTCCTACTTTTTTGGTGGTGTACACATTACTTAATACACTGCAACTGTAGTGCAGTTGCTCCTATTTTTCTGGTGGTGTATACAGCACACAAAACAGTGCAACCGTAGTGCAGTTGCTCCTACTTTTCAGGTGGTGTACGCAGCACACAAAACAGTGCAACTGTAGTGCAGTTGCTCCTATTTTTCTGGTGGTGTATACAGCACACAAAACAGTGCAGCCGTAGTGCAGTTGCTCCTACTTTTCTGGTGGCGTACACAGCACACAAAACAGTTCAACCATAGTGCAGTAGCTCCTACTTTTCTGGTGACGTACACAGCACACAAAACAGTGCAACCGTAGTGCAGTTGCTCCTACTTTTCTTATGGTGTACACAGCACACAAAACAATGCAACCGTAGTGCAGTTGCTCCTACTTTTCTGGTGGTGTACACATTACTTAATATACTGCAACTGTAGTGCAGTTGCTCCTATTTTTCTGGTGGTGTATACAGCACACAAAACAGTGCAACCGTAGTGCAGTTGCTCCTACTTTTCAGGTGGTGTACATAGCACACAAAACAGTGCAACCGTAGTGCACTTGCTCCTACTTTTCAGGTGGTGTACATAGCACACAAAACAGTGCAACCGTAGTGCAGTTGCTCCTACTTTTCTGGTGGTGTAAACAGCACACGGGCCCTGCTATGAAATATTATATCAAGAATTGTAATTACATGCCCCTGTTAAACAGGGGCAGAAAAATTGGGCCTTAAGTAGTGGTGGTGGTGCGCCCAACCTGCGCCCAACAAGAGTAACTGTGAGGGGTTTCAGTGTTCTGGCACCACCACCACCACCACTGCCTAAGGCCCAATTTTTCTGCCCTTGTTTAACAGGGGCATGTAATTACAATTCTTGATATATTATTTCATAGCAGGGCCCATTCCTGCACCCAACAAGCGTAACTGTGAGGGGTTACAGTGTTCTGGCACCACCATCACTGCCTAAAAATGTTTCTGCCCCTGTTTGACAGGTGCATGTAATTACAATTCTTGATATAATATTTCATAGCAGGGCCCATTTCTGCGCCCAACAAGCGTAACTGTGGGGTTACAGTGTTCTGGCACCACCAACACCTAAGGCCCAATTTTCTGCACAGTATTTAGGGCAGGCCGTATAATATATACAGTGGAACCTCGGATTACGAGCATAATCCGTTCCAGGAGTATGCTCGTAATCCAAAGTACTCGCATATCAAAGCCAGTTTTCGCATTGAAGTCAATGGAAACGAAAATAGATTGTTACGCATTGACTTCAATGGGATGCAATACTGCATGCTGCCAGAGGCGGGGGGGCACCAGAGAGCCTCGGAAACGGCCAAAAAGGCCCGAGCACACTTCGGCTGATCTCGGCAAACCTCGGAAAGACTCCGTTCATGAGCCTTTCCGAGGTTTGCCGAGGTCAGCCAAACTGTCTTCGGGCCTTTCCGTGCATTTCCGAACGCCGACGATCGGTGCAGTTCGGCTCCGGCGCCCCCCACCTCAGGCCAAAAGCGGTACTGTACACCGCTTTTGGCCTGAATCCTGCTTGTTTTGCGAAACAACACTCGCAAACCGAGCTAGGATTTTTAGAAATACAGTGCTCGTTTTGCAAAACGCTCGTTAACCGCGTTAATCGCAAACTGAGGTTCCACTGTACTTCTGTTCAGATTATATAGTGCCTTGGAGCCCCCCCACGCCAATTTTTTTTTTATTTGGGTGCGGGGTTCCCCTTAATATCCATATCAGACCCAAAGATCCTTGTAATGGGCTGGGGGGACCCATGTCGTTTTTCTCAATGATTTTCATGTATATTGCCGATACCCGACAATACATTACAGCCACAAGCAGTTTTGAATGACTTTTTTCCTTTTAGAAATGTCATTTTGCTGTGATATTGTTTAAAGCACGGGAAAACTGAACCACTTTACAGGCATACTATAAACACCCCCAGGCACAATATTTAAAGGAATATTTCATTTTTATTGTTTCACTTTAAGCATTCTTAAAATCACTGCTCCCGAAAAAACGTCCATTTTTAAAACTTTTTTTTGCATTGATAAATGTTCCCTGGGGCAGGACCCGGGTCGCCAAACACTTTTTAGGGCAAAAACTTGCATACAAGCCTTTAAAATTAGCACTTTTGATTTTTCACGTTCGTGTCCCATAGACTTTAACGGTGTTCGCATATTCGAACAAACTTTTTGGCATGTTCGGATTTTCTGGTGCAAACCGAACCGGGGGGTGTTCGGCTAATTCCTAGTACTGAGGGGGTACATTACCTCCTCACCGCCTGCTTTAATCGCACATGTGTCTTATTCCATGGGGGTATAATTTCTGCCATGACTAAGAAGCATAGTATCGCGGCCTTGGCATTTTAGCGAAAATACTATTTAATATTTTCGGAGGGGGTGGGGGTGCTGTCTGGAAGGTTGTACAAGGCCCCGTGATTTCTAACAACAGTGTGAAAACCTAATATACCTAATTAGGTTTTCCTAATAACCGTGTGTATACCTGTATATTTGAATATTTTCTTAAGATGATAAAAGACATTTGAATAAACAATGAAACCATGCTGAATTCTTGCTGCCTAGGTCCTGAGTTTTGTTGTCTTTTCATTATTTCTGGGACTGTGCATTGTATCAGATAGGTGACAGTCAACACAAACAAACAAACAAGGAACATTGTTGTCACCCTGGGACAGGGTTCGTAGGACTACAGAACATCTCCCCTACTTTTCATTCCCATAACATGGGGAAAGTATTCTGTAGTTTGCAGAGTCTAACTGGGCAGTGCTGATGCCTGGGGCAGCACTAGATTTCTAGCAGGATAACAGGTACAGAGATCCCCTGCTGACTTTGTATGTTTGCCCACTGACAAAGAAATGATCAATCTATAATTTTAATGGTAGGTTTATTTTAACGGTGTAAGACAGAATAACAGCAAAAATATCCGCATTTCAAAAAAGTTATAAATTGATTTGCATTTTATTGAGTAAAATAAGTATTTGACCCCTTCGCAAAACATGACTTAGTACTTAGTACTAGTGGCAAAACCCTTGTTGGCAATTACAGAGGTCAGGCGTTTCTTGTAGTTGGCCACCAGGTTTGCACACATCTCAGGATTTTGTCCCACTCCTCTTTGCAGATCTTCTCCAAGTCATTAAGGTTTCAAGGCTAACATTTGGTAATTTGAAACTTCAGCTCCCTCCACATACTTTCTAGGGGATTAAGGTCTGGAGACTAGCTAGGCCAGGACCTTAATGTGCTTCTTCTTGAGCCACTCCTTTGTTGCCTTGGCCGTGTGTTTTGGGTCATTGTCATGCTGGAATTCCCATCCATGACCCATTTCCTATGCCCTGGCTGAGGGAAGGAGGTTCTCAACCAAGATTTGACGGTACATGGCCCCGTCCATTGTCCCTTTGCTGCAGTGAAGTTGCCCTGTCCCCTTAGCAGAAAAACACCCCCAAATCATAAGGTTTCCACCTCCATGTTTGACGGCGGGGGTGGTGTTCTTGGGGGCAGCATTCCTCTTCTTCCAAACACGGTGAGTTGAGTTGATGCCAAAGAGCTTGATTTTGGTCTCAACTGACCACAACACTTTCACCCAGTTCTCCTCTGAATCATTCAGATGATGGTAAAAACCACCACCTCCACCACCAGGTAAATTGCCCGCTCACCTTAGGGAACGACCACTCAGGGTCTGATCATGCCTTTGGTTTAATGATCTCTGGTAATCCTAAAATGGAACACTGCTGTGTCTTGGTCCCTTTAAAAATAAGACTTTCATTGTGCAAAACTGCTTAAATAAATATATTTATTTGACTTGAGAATTGTTTACTCACATAGCTATCATCTTGTGTATAGCAGTAATATCATACACTGAGAGGCTCTCCTCCGACCCTGAGTTCCCTAAGGTGAGCTGGCAATTTACCTGGTTGTGGAGGTGGTGGTTTTTACATCACTGAATTTTATTACCAGACAGCACGTATTGAAGCACAGGATCTTAGACTCATTGTCATTGTGTGGGACATTTTCACTGGAACTTTTTTTTTCACTTATCACTATTGTGCCAGTTTACGTTTTTATTTGCTTGTTATGTTTATGGTAGTAGGAGTTTGTACCTTTCTTATACAAGGTATATTACTTATAAGTGCAATTTTCCTTTAATTATTAAGATGAGTATATGCTGTTGGGGGAAAAGGGGGCTTCAATTATTATATTTTTTATTTTTATTTTGCACGGCTGAGCTGAAAGAGGATATATCCATTTTAAATAATTTTTTGTCGGAGCCCACACACGGTCGGAATTTCCAACAACAAGGTTCTATCACACATTTTCCGTCGGAAAATCCGACCGTGTGTACAGGGCATAAGGCTTACCTGTAGGTACTGGAAATATCTCCTAAACATGCGCCGTTTAGGAGATGTTTACTGTTTTTTGCGCTGATGATGTCATTGACGCATGAGCTGTAAAGAAACGGCCCCGTGCCTTTTTTACACGAGCAAGTGAAGTGACTGGCGGCTCCCAAGTGCACCCCTGGGAGTGATGTCATGCGGCTCCGGCCAGTCACAGAGCCGTAGTCCACAGCCTCGGAAGGAATGGATGCGGCCTGCAGAGGGGACGGAACGGGCTTCGTTTGCAGGTAAACGTCATATAATGGGCTTGTATGCTTTTACCTTTGCTAAGCAGGAACACGGATCTCTGTCTTCCTACAGTGCAACCATTCCCCACACAGTTAAAAAGCACTCCTAGGGAACATAGTTAACCCTTTGATCGCCCCTGATGTTAACCTAAGCAGGAACACGGATCTCTGTCTTCCTTCAGTGCAACCATTCCCCACACAGTTAAAAAGCACTCCTAGGGAACATAGTTAACCCTTTGACCGCCCCTGATGTTAACCGCTTGTCTGCCAGTACCATTAGTGCAGTGACAGTGCATTTTTTAGCACTGATCACTGTATTGGTGTCACTGGTCTCCAAAAAGTGTCACTTATGCCGCGTACACACGGTCGGACTTTTCATCTACAAAAGTCCGACAGCCTGTCCGACAGACTTTCGGCGGACTTTCGGCGGACTTGCGGCGGACTTGTTGCAGACTTTCTAACGAACGGACTTGCCTATACACGACCA
Organism: Lithobates clamitans; assembly: GCA_037952925.1. NCBI lineage: Eukaryota > Metazoa > Chordata > Amphibia > Anura > Ranidae > Lithobates > Lithobates clamitans. The sequence continues at coordinate 9,199,924 of JBBGZY010000135.1, forward strand.
CACAAAAGTCCGACGGATTCGTACGTGATGACGTACACCGGACTAAAATAAGGAAGTTGATAGCCAGTAGCCAATAGCTGCCCTAGCGTGGGTTTTTGTCCGTAGGACTAGCATACAGACGAGCGGACTTCGGGGTCTGTCGTAGTTACGACGTAAAGATTTGAAGCATGTTTCAAATCTAAAGTACGTCGGATTTGAGGCTAAAAAAGTACGTTGAAAGTCCGGAGAAGCCCACACACGATCGGATTACCAGCCAGCTTTAGTCCGTCAGCGTCCGTTGGACTTTTGTAGCTGAAAAGTCCGACCGTGTGTACGCGGCATTAGTGTCAGATTTGTCCGTCGCAATGCCGCAGTCTCGCTAAAAATCGCTTATTGCCACCATTACTAATAAAAAAAATAAAAAGTCCATAAATCTATTCCATACTTTGTAGACATTATAACTTTTGCGCAAACCAATCAATACACGCTTGTTAGGATTTTTTTTTACCAAAAACATGTAGCAGAATACATATTGGCCTAAATTGATGAAGAAATTAGATTTTTTACTTTTTTTATTGGATATGTTTATAGCAGAAAGTAAAAAAAACTTTTTTTTTTAATATTCTAAATTGTTGGCCTTTTTTGTTCATAGCGCAAAAAATAAAAACTGCAAAGGTGATCAAATACCACTAAAAGAAAGCTCTGTTTGTGGGAAAAAAAATACATAACTTTTATTTGGATACAGTGTGGCACGATCGCACAATTGTCAGTTAAAGCGACGCAGTGCAGTATCGCAAAAAAAGGCCTGGTCAGCAAGGGGGGAAAATCTTCTGGAGCTCAAGTGGTGAATGGATCTGACAGACACAGTCAGATTTAGCAAGGGCCCTTTGCAGGCAGGAACTCAAAGCCCCTAGCAGAACACAGTTATCAGCTTGTACTTTCCCTCCTGTGGCTACTGCTCCCAGCACCGCCTCTTCAGGCACTGCCAACCCACCTAGCTGCAGCTGCCCCTTTCACTAGCCCTCCAGGCTAACTTTTCCCCACAGTCCACCAGACTGACTCACACCAACCCACCCGACTAACTCTGCAGGAAAACTCCCAGGGAAGGGATGAAGACTTGGCACACCTCTGTCTTCAGGGAGAATTGACTACATGTGGCAGTCTCCACACCTGTAAGTCCCCAGTAATGCTGCTCTACTCACACTGTCCTTTCACTTGCTCCCATGCCTCCAGGAAGGGCTTCCTCTGTGTGTGGGCCACCGACAGCCTTCACAGCGCTATATCTCCATCTTCCACCTGACTGCACCTGCTGGCATGGCCTATGTCTATTTATGAGGTAAGCCTTACCCCCTTGCCAGCCCTTTGTTGGGGATTGGCTGAGGCCCTCCAAATATTCCAGGCAGCTCCTCCTAACTTCCACTCACTAGCTCTAGAAGTTTCCACAAACTTCTAGGCCAGGGGAAGGCACCAGAGGAGCTGTCAGGATGAGTCATCCAGTCCCGAATCACTAAACCCTGACCCAGATTTACAGCTCAGGCTTAGCCTTAACTTTACCTTCACTAACAAACCCACACTAACAAACCTACACTAACAACTAGCACACACTAGCGGGTGCTAAACTCCTCTTTAAAATTAAACACTCACAATTAACCTGTGCACTATATTTAGTGCACACAGGAATATTGCTTGTTTGAAAAGAATCCCCTAGTCACGCATATAATAGTGACCTGCACCACTGCTCCTCTGTCTGCCCGATCACTTCGTGGTTGAGCATGATGATGTTATTTGACGCTTTCTAAGGCATTAAGTCACATCATGTGACATCCTCAGGTGTCCCCAAGGATCCCTATACTGGGATATTTCCTTGTCAAAAGAAGTTTATTGCGTATACAATGTTATAAAGATACATAAAGTAAGTTTACAAGGATCTATAAAGTAAGCTCATTGTTTTACAGTAGGGTTTATATAGGTAAATATCATGAAATTTCAAACATTAAACATTGGGTTCACGTAAACCTAAATTAAAGATATATATCATTTCCTTAGTTACTTTTGTAGGTATTTAAATGATTTATACCTACTATACATATTGTTTACAAGTAGAGTGTATATAGGTCAAATAAATTCTGATAATGAGCTTTAATCGTAAGGTGGAGAAAAGGAAAGAGAAAGAAGAAAAAGGGTTGAAAGGTAGAGGTATGGTCCACAAGGTTGTCCCGCTCGTCAGTTTATTATTCTTTTTAGTTCTCTTTGAAGCCTTAGAATGGGTGTCTCTGTAAGTCATTTAATCTGTTACCATGGCAACAGGACAGAGTCATTGAAGTTTGACAGGAATTGTTGTTTTATCCAAGGATGCCAAAGTTTTTCAAATTTTGGAATTTGATTTTGATCGATGGCTACCATCTTAGCATGGGACATTGTATTATTCATTCTGTGAATTGTTTCTGCTAGTACCAATGTAGGAGATTTCCATGCCTTGGCCACTGTTTGTTTTGCAGCCGTTATTAGTTGGATCATATGTTTGAATTGAGAGAGTGTTAACCATTCCGGTTTTAGATTAAGTAAAGTTAAATATGGATCTGGTTGTATTATTTTTTTAAATATTTTAGATGCAATCACGAAGACTTCCTTCCAGAAGGTTTGGATTACTGGGCACGTCCACCATATGTGTTATACTGGGATATTTCTAAGAGTATTATCTGCATACATTTAGGTGGTTATTTGTGTTGTGGGACATTGTATGTACAGCATGATTTTATTGAGTTAAACGTATTTTATGAAAATTTATTTTGATGCAGGAATGTGCGGTGAGGTCAGTGGCTGGTGAAGCACTGGCTAGTATCAGAGCCAGATACACACAGGTTACATACGCCGCAAACGTTAGAGCGAGAGCAAAAATTCTAGCACTAGACCTCCTCTGTAACTCCAAATGGGTAACCTCTAAAAAATGTTAAAGCGTTGTCTATGGAGATTCTTAAGTACTGAAGTGTGGCGCCATTCCACAAGTTTGCGCAATTTTAAAGCATGACATGTTAGGTATCTATTTACTTGGCGCAACATCATCTTTCACAATATACTAAAAAATTGGGCTAACTTTAGTATTTTTTTTCTAGCAAAAAAATGATGATTTTTACATGTAGGAGAGAAGTATATTATACAAGTAATATACAAATAATTATTATATATTGTTTTTAAGGTAATTTACTATATTTTCAAAAACTGTACTCAAGCAGGTGGCTTAATGGACAAATTACTGAAGCTTGAAGTTATAACTTCAAACTAGTAATTTCACAGTAAATAGATAAATAATAAGTTATTATCTTATAACAAATAGCATATAAATATATGATTTAGCTTGTACCTTTTCAGCAGCAGCAGATTCTCCCTTTTAACTGTGTGAGAATAACATGGGATTGTGGGTAAATCTTATACCCATAAACTCATGTTTTTGTATTCCAGTTAAGAGGGCTGGGCTGGGCTGGAAGGGAGCATGTGTCTTTTAGACACATGCCCCCTTCTATGTCACTGCTGTGGGAGGCCAGACTCCATTGCAGCATTTTTATTGGACAGCTTGGGCCAATGGTGTTTTACCATTGGTCCAAGACTCCAAGCTATCCATTGAGCTTAGTGCCTCTGACACTTTGAGGTCATTCTTTCAGTCTGCTGCAAACAGAGTGTGCCAGCTTGTATTTAAACTGGCCGTCCCAATTTTGACCAGTGGTGGGGTAAGACTTCAGCTACCTACCCCCCAAATCTGAAGTCTCTGTAACCCCAGGTCACCGAGCTACAACCCTCGAAGTCAACCTTTTTTTTTTTTTTTTTTTTTGGTTTGCTTTTTTTATGTTCATGGCAGGTGAGACTCTGCCTTACCTTCCTCCCCTGACTGCACATCCCTGTTTTGATGTGTAGAATAAGTAGTTCTGCACTGTTTACGTCTAAAATGTAAAAAGTGTGTGGATCACATATCACTGATAGAGAGCTGTTTTAGGCTCTGTTCACACTATGGCGTTACAGATCACAGGGCAGAATCGCCGCAATTCTGCCCATGATTCCAAATCACTGCAAATCATGGGACGCCTTTGCCATCCATGTTAATTTCAATGGCACTCAATTGGAACTTCTTTTGGGCAACAGGCATCCCGCAATTCTGTTTGCACAATTTCACCGCAATTCGTCAGGCAACGATCGCGGCAAAATCGCGACACAATTTAGGTGCCATTGAAAATAACGGGGCATCGAAAGGGTGTCCTGAGATTTGTGGTGATTCGGAATTGCGGGCAGAAACGGGGCGATTCCGCCTGCGATCCCGAACGTCATAATGTGGATGGAGCCTAAATAAAATTAGGGATGGGAGTTGAGCACCACAGGAGATTTTTTCAACTTTATTAATAATATAATAGCAACATAGCATCCCTGTGACATTCCAAAGCACAAAGGGACTTACAGTATTTATTAAAGCTAGAGAATAGAAAATTAGCAAAAAATTGGAGCTGTTGTCCATAGCGACCAGAATTATTGTTTAATTGCTTTTCATATAATGAATGGGGAAACCTGGACAGCTGGTATCAGAAATAATCCTAATTTTTTGCTTAATTTCTGTTCTCCTTTTTTAATGAATAAACTACAATGCAGTAACATCTTGCAAAGCTGATCACCTAGGGATAAGTAACTCTTCCAACTTGTACATTGCACCAGTAATGCTGTATTCAGATTCTTGTTTGGCCATTCGCTGAATCAGTTAGTCTGCTGAAGTGAAATATGTGTAAGTCAAAGTTTTTCATGACTTTACGGCTGTGGAAGTTTTTGCTTAATTGTTTAAATCCATCATTGTGACCATAGAGTCTTTTTTTTTCTTTTTTTCCTACAATGTTGTTAAAAACAGATCTGCAGCTCTAGTTTTCTAGGTGAATCCTGTGTTGATTTGTGAGGGTCATATCTGTGGTTTAGAGCTGATCTCCAAACACAAAAACTTTAATTCAAATACAATTATCAATAGTCACAATGAATACAAATCCATTTTGTGTACATCAAATGTCTTTGCAAATCCAGATACTGTAAAACCTTGATTTGAGAGTAACTTAGTTTGAGAGTGTTTTGCAAGACAAGCAAAATTTTTTAATAAATTGTGACTTGATATACAAGCAATGTCTTGATATAAGAGTAGCGTCATGTTACAACTGAGTATAAAAGAGAAGAGAGACGCCTCTAAGACCCCTTTTACACTGAAGGCACTTTTCAGGCATTTTAGCGCTAAAAATAGCACCTGTAATCAGGGGCGGATCCGGGGGAGGCAACGGGGCAATTGCCACCCCCGAGAAATTTGTTGCGGGCCGGGCGGGCGGGTGAGAGAGCGGGCGGATAAGGGATCGGGCGGCTCCCCGAGCGGATGAGGGAGCGGGCAGCTCCCCGAGCGGATGAGGGAGCGGGCGGCTCCCCGAGCGGATGAGGGAGCAGGCGGCTCCCCGAACGGATGAGGGAGCAGGCGGCTCCCTGAGTGGATGAGGGAGCGGGGGCGGCTCCCCGCGCGGATGAGGGAGCGGGCGGCTCCGCAGGAGGACTGGGCGGCTTGGGCGGGTGAGAGTAGGCTAGGTGTGAGTGGGGGCGGCTGGCCAATCAGGAGCCGGCGTGCAGGGGAGCAGAGAGATGACATTATCTCTCACTGCCCCGCATCCCTGCAGTAACTTCTGCCCTCACTAATCAGGCAGTGTGGGCAGCAGAGAGATTACATTATCTCTCTGCTGCCTGATCTGGGACAAAGAAGAAAGAGGCAAGCAAAACACCACCTTAGCAGCTATGTGACAATCCGCAAGGTGTCAGGTGACGTGGCAAGTGACAATCCTCAATGTGTGGCAAGTGACAATCCGCATCTGGTGGCAGGTGATGTGACAATCTGCAATGTGTGGCAGGTGACGTGGCAAGTGACAATGTGCAAGGTGTGGCAGGTGAAGTGGCAAGTGACAACCCACATCTGGTGGCAGGTGACATGGCAAGTGACAATCCGCAACATGTGGCAGGAGACAATCTGCATCTGGTGGCAGGCAAGTGACAATCCGCAATATGTGGCAGGTGACGTGGCAAGTGACAATCTGCATCTGGTGGCAGGTGACGTGGCAAGTGACAATCCGCAACGTGTGGCCGGTGACGTGGCAAGTGACAATCTGCATCTGGTGGCAGGTGATGTGGCAAGTGACAAACCACAATGTGTGGCCAGTAACGTGGCAAGTGACAATCTGCAACGTGTGGCAAGTGACAGTCTGCAACATGTGGCACGTGACAATCCGCATCTGGTGGCAGGCAAGTGACAATATGCAACATGTGGCAGGTGATGTTGCAAGTGATAATCCGCAATGTGTGCCAGGCGACGGTGGCAAGTGACACACTCAGGGCTCCCACTGATTCTGCATTATGGTGAGTTGAACCATTAAATTTTATATTACAATATATTAATAGAAATAACAACCATGGTGCTGGGATAATTGAAGCACCAACACCAGCCATTTCCTCGATAAATTGCCCACAAAAAAATGTATTTTCTGGCAGTGCCTCTCCCGAGACTAGACTCTGGATCCGCCCCTGCCTGTAATGCGCCAGAAAAGCGCTTTCACGCTGGGGCGGTGCGCTAGCAGGACGGAAAAAAAGGTCCTGCAAGTAGCATCTTTGGGGCAGTGCGGGAGTGGTGTATACACCACTCTTAAACCACCCCTGCCATTGAAATCAAAGGGCAGCGCTGCCGAAGCGCCTGCAAAGCACTTCTGCAGCGGCGCTTTTCGGGCGCTTTTAACCCCTTGTTAACCCCTTCTTTGGGGTTAAAAGTGCCCCACTCCCACCCGCACAGTGCCCATAAAGTGCCGCTAGCACTAGCGGAGCTTTACCGCTAACGCTCAGATGGTCTGAGTGTGAAAGTAGCCTAAGTGTAGCAAAATGGTTACATTTAATGAAGGTACAACATTTAGCAAACTCACATGGTTGATGATTAAAAGAAGCGCATCTAAGTATGCAGGCATCTGGGGTAAAGCTGTCCACATAGACCATCCTCCGCACCACCATCTACGTCATCCCTTCCACTCTGCACTCCATGAGCTCTTCAAGTCTCACTTTTAGATCGCTCTATTACAGAGTAGTCTTCCTGGTCACCATTGCAGACTGACAGCGGTGAGAGACGGTGGTGCGGAGTATGGTCTGTGGACAGCTTTACCCCTGTATACTTAGATGTGCCTCTTTTAATCATCAACCATGTGAGTTGCTAAATGTTGTAACTTCATTAAATGTAACCACATTACTACACTTAGAGGTTCCTCTCTTCTCTTTCATACTCTGTAGCTCCTGCTGGATTTTGCTTCTAAACCCCTTGTAGAGGTGGCCATTTGTGAATGGACTTTTTATGGTGACACAATCTGGTCACATTGCTATAATCTTTTTATATGGACTATAAACTGAAGGACCTATGAATAAATGGTTGTGTAACAAATCATTTGAGTTTCCATTGTTTCTTATGGTGAAATTCTCATTGCTATACAAGCGCTTTGGATTACAAGCATGTTTCTGGAACGAATTATGCTCCCAATCCAAGGTTTTACTGTATTGCTCTACATAAGTAGCAACAATATCATCACTGCATTGCATTGCACTTAGTCTGTGCAGAGATCAGAAAAGTGGGAGGGATCCAGCAGGGGGCGAAGACACAACCAGTCACCCTGTTTTAAGAGAAAACAGCAGTGACTAGTCTTGATTACAAGAAGCGTATCTGAAAGTTTTACATTGGATTACTGTACAGATATGGAAGAAATGCATAGATTTCATTAGCTTTAAAAAATACCCACATTAAAGTTCTCTGCAAGATAAGTGGTACTAAACTCATTACAGGACACAGCAGTGACATAGGGGTCAGAGGAAGGAACCACAACCACAAAAGTGGGGGAGACAGGCATCTGACACTTAAAGTGTTGAATGTCAGAGACACTGATAGAGGCTACAATGCTAAAATGGAGAAGAGGTAGGAAACATGGGGCACTAAAGAGTTAAGTATGCTCCTTCCTCTCTTGCAGGGAACTTTATCTGTATGTTTTTTAAGCTAGCAGAGTCACTTTAACTTGAAACATAAAAGAAAAGGTCAAAGTCATACTGTGTTGTTTTTAGATTAAACAAGTGTAGTACTCAGCACTGGAGGAGTCACTGGATTGTTCAGGTTCTAAGGCTCTGTTTCCATGATGACCCACTTGGGTTGCCACCCCATCCCTTTAAAACCGAACACATATTAAATACACAGGTTCTGTGGCTGATTAAGGTGGCAATTAAACTCACTTGGTGCCTTATCTGCATTTAATTAGCCCCAGAACCTGTGTAATTCATATGTGTTTGGTTTTAAAGGGATGAGTTGGCAACCCTATGACCCACCCAGAACTGACCCAGAACTCACCTACACACTTTTGCTTGTTGCACAGGGGGTTATTTACTAAAACTGAAGAGTGCAAATCTGGTGCATCTCTGCATAGAAACCAATTAGCTTCCAGGTTTTATTGTCAAAACTTAAAGTGTTACTAAACCCAGGGCCCTGCATTCACTATATCTGGTCTCCCACAGTAAACAGAACATAGAAATGCAATTATTTCAGTAAATATAAACTGCTAAATACCTTTTCTCATCAGCAGTTATAGTCTGTTATATATCAGTGCCAAGCAGAGCACTGGTTAAAGCTTGTAGGAGAAGTTTTCATTATTCTCTGACTGTCCTGTAAGGCTGCATGACTCCTGACCCTCTGACTGGACAGTGCTGGTTGGCCCTGTGCTGATCACATGCACCCTCCCCCCAAAAAAAGCTCCCTAGCAATATACACCAAACTGAGCATGTGCAGATTGCCCCCAAGGCTCGGTACTATCAGGCGATAGATAGGGGACTGTGGAATAAGTGGAGGGTCACAGAAGACCCGATCAAACAGCATTTTTACACCCTTTAGGTTCCACACTGAGTATAACAAGCATGCTTTACTGCATATACAGACCGATTTTACTGTTGTGAGTTTAGTAACACTTTAATTGAACAATCTGGATTTAGAAGTTGATTGGCTACAATGCACAGTTGCGCCAAATTCTGAATGCACCAGTTTTAGCAAATCAACCGCAATGTACTCCATAGTTATGCTGCGTGTTGACTACTGAATCAACTGTGATCCAGAGCTCTGCTGATCCTGATTCAGTGACAGACTGAGGCTGTTTCTAACTCATCATGGAGAGGACCACCTGGTGTTGCTGGATATTGACTGTACTACTCTTCAGGGACTACACTAAACCCTTTTATTTTGTAAGCACCTCTATTATCCTACTTGGGATTACAAAATTATCTATTAAAGTATGCCCCACTTTACGAGTGCTTAAGGTTCCAGTTAGCCAGTGGGTTAGCTAGGGACTCTTTCATCTTTAGTCAGGCCTTATAGTATTTTATTGTGCCTAGTAACTGTTGTATATGTTTACAGTGTTACTGCATTTGTGAACTACTCCCATTGCGTTATTGAGTCATATCATTGTTATTTGCTATTTTTTTATTTATTCCGCTTAATAGAGGTTTTGTTCTTTATTAAAAGTGCTTTTTACTACACAAGATGTGCCAATGAGTTTTGGGTCTGTTCTGGGTAGGTCATCATGGGAACAGGGCCGAAGAACACAAACAATTCAGCGGCTCCACATCCTACCAGTGGGGGCATGTCTGGGATTCCTTCTGGTCCTTTTACAGAGTGATGACCAAGTCATTGAGTCAAGTTGTCAACATGGATCCAGGCACTGCTATCACATTAAACAAAGAACAGGAAATGTTCTGAATGAGTGCACTTGACACCCTTTGAGATTGCCAGGCTTGGATGGAGAAGATCACTCTACTATCAGCAAGCATCTCAGAACAACTTGGAGAGACATCATAAGTTGCTCCCTTTAAGAAGTCACCAGGTACTTTGAAGGAGCCAGTCAGGTATCAGACCACCTCAGCTAGCTTCCATGGAACTTGTGGTGTGTGAAAGGAGAAGGGGAGGTCAGAGCCTTTAAGTAGAACCTAGTCTGACACCTCAAAGAGACAATTGAAGGCACCTGTTTCTGTATCAAGTTGTCCACTGACCTCTATAATGTAAATTGAAGCATTGCTTTAAACACCACAGAAGAAGGATACAGGTCCATTCAGCTAGACTTAATACTTCAAATGTTTCTACCAAGGTCCCTGTCAAGGTGATAGACCTTTTGCCTATAGTGCCTGTGTATGTTAAAGAAATGTACATGAGAGCTTTCCTCAAAGCAGGTGTCTAAGTGACTTTGCTGATCTACAACAAGCTCAGGTGCTTCATGTAGTCTATACTTCTACAAAGGTTTAGAAGAGAAGTACCCCTGTTATAGTTATCTACAGTTCAAGTTGATGTCTGACTCTTTAACGCACAATCTGGGACATTCACCAGGGTCCAACAGAAGATCTTTGATCATAGGAATGAACATGTATTTGATTAAGCAACTGTTGTTAGCCCCTGCCACCTCTTTACCAAAGAGTGTGCACCCCATGTGCAGTCAGTGTAAGATCCTCTAGTTTAGGTCCCAACTGAGAAAGTTCAAAGTCGTAATGGAACCTTTTGTTAAAGAAACTTCAGAGCTCAAAGAGCAAAGCATGAAGCATTACATCCGGCCCACCATGGAATAAATGGGTGATTCAAGGGGGAAAATATTCTGAGGAAATTATCAACACTGAAGGGACTTTAGGTGTTTAGCTAAATTCATGAACAAATTTTTTCTTTGGAGAACTAAAGGTTTTCAGTGAGGGAATAATGTAGCATTGGCTGGCTAATTTTAAGCCACCCAGTAGCACAATCCCTGCTATATGGATTGTTTTCTTGCTCCCCTTCTATGATAAACATCACAGGGGGTAAGGAGGAAGTTGGGGGGGATTTTCAGAGGCTGCCACTGCATTCAAGAAACAAGCCCACCCTTTGCAATAGCAAAATAATGGAATCTGATTGGCCTGCAAGACAGGAGTAATACCTGTTGGCTTCCACTTGACCAACTGGCTTAATCCTGCCCACAATCCTGGGGGAATTAGGTAAGGATGCAGAGAGACCCATGTTGGGGTAAGAACTTGAGCAGAACATAGGCAGAACGGGGGGCGACTGAGAGATGTTCTATGCCTGGAGCTACAGTGAGCCTAGACTGTGGGCTCAGGATTGGGACCCATGTGGAGACTGGAGAGCAGGCATTTGCACCAGAAGGGACTTTTGCTGCCAGAGTCCAGAGACAAGGCTGGGGCAGGAATGTGCTGGAGTGGTGCTGAGGCAGGAGTTCATGTACAGGGGTTCAGGGCTTCTGAAGTAAGATTGCCAGAGGAGAACTGCTAAGCTTGGGCTGGGAGCTAGAGAATCAAAGGTCACATGTTATACTGCTACACTGAGGAGGCCATGTGCTGATGATGTTGCTGTAGAAGTTTGCCTATTTTCTGGGGAGACTTAGGACTTGCTGATGAGAGCCACAAGTTGCTGTGCTATTGCTGCAGTATAGTGCCGTGCAGCACTTTTGTACTAAACTATCCAGAGGGGACTGAGTCATTATTCCAGTGTTCCAACTGCTCCAGTTTTCCTGCTGTTTCAGTGTTGTGTTGTTGCTACTTCCAGAGGGTTCTCCATTGTCTCCTGAGAGACTGTTGTTTAGGAAAATCCAGAACTACTGTAAGAGGAAAGTCTTCATTCATCACCGGCTTGAGTAAGGGACCTTTCACTGGCCTACAAGTGGTCGTTTGAGACCAAGGACTAGCTTCATCAGTTGTGAGAGGCCTTTTGGACATCTGAGTCTGCCTTAAATCAATTGAGTCTTACTCCACAAAAGTTATGGTTTCACTGGCCAGTGAAGTAGTCAGGGCCTTTTATTCATAAGTAAACTATCTTTATATCAAGTGTGTTGTTGCACTGTAAACTCAGTGACACTTCATTGTATTTGTTGTCTAACCTTTTTTCTTCTTTAGGGCTTTACACCTTCGATAAATTCAATTCCCAAAAGTTCTGGGTGCATTGGTGGTAGTCATGTCCAGGAAAGGATGGGTCATCACTGTTGCAGATCAGGAGGGACCCAAAAAATCCAGCAGCTCTTCCAGTGATACCACAAAGTTTCCCAAACTGTCTAACTGCAAGCAGATTAAAAAAAAGTTTAAACCAGGGATCTTTTTCTTTTTGTTATCTGCAGATTTGATATCAACAGTCTTTGCTATGACCCCATGTGACCTATTCTTCAATATTTTTTTTTTATAGGAATAACTGGAAAAAAAACTATTCCCAAATATTAAAAAGCAGTACTGCTTGTATTTTTTAGGTGTAATTTTGCCACATATAAATTATGTTATGGGGAAAGGTAGTGCCGAAGGAAAAAATGGTACCGTCTCAGGTATAATGCCCCGTACACACGGTCGGATTTTCCGACGGAAAATGTGTGATAGGACCTTGTTGTCGGAAATTTCGACCGTGTGTAGGCTCAATCACACATTTTCCATCGGATTTTCCGACACACAAAGTTTGAGAGCAGGCTATAAAAATTTTCCGACAAAAAAATCCGTTGTCGGAATTTCCGATCGTGTGTACACAAATCCGACGCACAAAGTGCCACGCATGCTCAGAATAAATAAAGAGATGAAAGCTATTGGCTACTGCCCCGTTTATAGTCCCGACGTACGTGTTTTACGTCACCGCGTTCAGAATGATTGGATTTTCCGACAACTTTGTGTGTCCGTGTGTATGCAAGACAAGTTTGAGCCAACATCCATCGGAAAAAATCCTAGGATTTTGTTGTCGGAATGTCCGATCAATGTCCGACCGTGTGTACGGGGCATTAGGGGATATCAGTTTTCCACTTAGCCACTAAAAATACAGCTGCAATTTGTGTATTTTTGCTGTGTTTAAGGTATGCTTGTTACAACTCTCAGCAAATTAAATTGAGTTTATGATAAAATAAATGCAAAAGCAGAGGTTACCTTTCGTGGACATCATATGTGGAGACGATCAGTAGATTGAGGGGATATAGCCAGCTGAAGTTACATCCACTTTCAGCCTTACCTGTAAATTCATATTTGGCTGCATTACAGTATCCTAAGCCTTCCTAATGGTCAACAAACGTGCCCATTATCTTAAAATACCTGTAAACTGTTTCAGAAGGAGAGGCAGTAAGGCCAAATCTGACTTTCAATGGCCCTTTTCTTTGGCAGTTGGTTTCACTTAGTCCTAAAGTATAAAGTAAATCTAGTTAATGGAGGAAAACAGGGGAGGTTTTTATGGTTAACAAAGGTAATAACAATTTTAGGTGTCTGCCATTAGTTAAAACTTTTATGTTGTATTTTAAAATTTCTCATGAGGCTGACAGGTCTGAATGAGTTAGTCAACCCAAAAGTTATACTTTGTAGGTAGAGCCTGGCAGACCGAACACTCCCTGAGCTTTTGACACTGCAACAAAGAAATCTCCCAACAATAATTCATGACTCGGTTTCCGTCTAACTGGGAGTCTTTGGTTTTCCTGCTCACCTCTGCATATTCCAGCACCTCCTGTTAAGTTCTGCATAATTTAAAATAAATAACATTAAACGGAGAGTTATAACAACCACAACAGATGAGCAGACCCTGGAATTCAAGCACTGAGATTTACCTAACAGAGTACCCAAGAAATATAAGAAATAGGGAAGTTTAACCACTTGCCTACCAGACACGAACACCCCCTTCCTGCCCAGGCCATTTTTCAGCTTTCAGCGCTGTCACACTTTGAATGACAATTGCACGGTCATACTACACTGTACCCAAACAAATTTTTTTATAATTTTCTTCACACAAATAGAGCTTTCTTTTGCTGGTATGTAATCACTGCTGGGTTTTTTATTTTTTACAAAAAAAAAAAAAAAAGACAAAAAATTTTGAAAAAAAATGAGTTTTTTTACTTTTTTCTGTCAGTAAATTTTGTAACTAAGTAATTTTTCCCCTTCACTGATGTGCGCTGATGAGGCGGCACTGATGGGCACTAATAGGCTGAACTGGTGGGCACTGATGAGGTGGCACTTATGGGCAGTGATGAGGTGGCACTTATGGGCACTGATGAGGCGGCACTTATGGTCACTGATGAGGTGGCACTGATGAGGAGGCACAATATGCCACACTTATGGGCACTGATAGGTGGCACTGATATGTGGCATTGATGAGCACTGATAGGCAGCACTGATGGGCACTGTTTGGTGGCACTGATGGGCACTAATAGGTGGCACTGGTGGGCACTGATAGGCGGCAGTGGCGGGCACTGAGAGGCGGGGTGGGCACGGATAGGCGGCATGGATAGGCGGTACAGTCGGACACTGATGGGCATTGATGGGTGGAACTGAAGGGCGACACTGATGGGCATTGATGGACAGCAGTGATGGGCAATGATGGGCAGCACTTATAGGTGGCACTAATTGCCAGCACTGACTGGCATGGCTAATGGGCACTGATTTGAGGCACTTGTGGGCACTGATTGCTGCCACTGGTGGGCTCTGATCACTGGCATTGGTGGGCACTGTATGCTGGCATTGGTAGGCATGGTATTTTATTTATTTATGCCACTTTATTTATATATTGTAATCAGGGCACTGATGATCAGTGCCCTGATTACTTACCTAGCTGTCCCCCTGTGAGGAGATGCCGCTGTTCGGCTCTCCTCTGTCAGTGTGAGGCGAGGAGAGCCGATTACTGGCATCTCCGTGTTTACATGTGGCTGGCTGTGATTGGACATAGCCAATCACATGGGTAAAGAGCCGCGGAGGTGGCTCTTTACACAGATCAGTGTCGCACCGTGTCCTAGCAACACGGTGCGGTCATGATCGCTGCGCTGCACGCCCCCGCGGGCGCGCGAGTGAGGCCATTCTGTGTCGTCATATGACAGCGGCCCAGAACAAGAGCTGCACCGCCTCGCCGTCATATGATGGTGGGCGGGCGGCAACTGGTTAATCTCCAGCATCTACCAAAAAGGCAGATTCCAAATTTGGGTAGACTAAACCTATAGGACTAGTTCACACCAGATGCAGTTCAGTGCATTTTTATTCTGCATCAAAAACACATGGACATTGTTTAACATATATTCCAATGGTCTTAGTTCACACCAGTGCAGTGCATCCCAGTGCAGTTAACAAAAGTAAAACATGTTGCATCTTTTTCTGTATGAAACTCACCTGGAACAAAATGCATCAAAAAGATATGTAGTAAAACTAGTATATTTGACACCAAGGGTATATCACTTTTTACCACCCAATGGCCTATACAACAGTTATTTTCAGTAATAATCATAATATTGTGCTAGCCGTTGACAAATGTAGTAATTTGGATCCAGGATGACACTATTTACTAGCTATCTAAATAGCTTGTACTGCAATGCCCCTACTTCAGGCAATTTCATTAAAAAAAAAAATTCAGGACTCTGGAACATGATTTATACAAAGACAGGAGGTAACACCCCTCTATTAAACTAGTGCTCAGTTGCAGATATATTTAAGCCCCCTACCTATTGGTGGTCAGTGGGCTCCATTCACAGGACCAGATTGCATGTGATTTGTAGGTGTCCGGACACATTTTCCCTAAATATCCCATGCGATCCTGCAATTGTCAATTCACTATACCATTTTGTGGTATTTACTGCAAAACACTCAAAACTATCAGTAAATACTGCATGAAAAGGGGTTAAAGTCGATTCACAGAAGGAAATAAATAATTAAATGCATGCGGTAAATAACTAGGGGTCCTGGCGTGCGGTATTTAAGCGATGTAAAAATATAATAGCCAATTTTGAGTAGTCTCAGTGAGTGAGTCTCGGTGAGTATCGAGTGAGGGCCGCCCCCTTCAGCTAGAGTCAGTAGACGGGTGTCAGAAAAGGGGATGCTAGAGAGTGTCCTGAAGATAATGTAGTGCATCATGTCTGCTGCTAGTGAGAGCAAGAAGACTTAATTCCTCCATACATGTGGCTGTATAGTTAAAGTAGTGTGCCTGCTTCCACACGTAATCCGGTGAGGTCAAGTGAGAGTTGTCCTTATCTATTGTCAATAGTTCCAGTTGGAGTATCTCCCTAATCCCTTCTCCAATCCAAGTTCCAAAATAAAATACAAAAACACAAATACCCTGGACTGGTCATTGAGTAAAGAGCAAGCGGGAGTAAGGGTGGGACAAGGGGAAACCCCTAGCAACCAAGTGGGAACCCTTAGCAACCAGCTGCAGGTAACCAGAGAGGGGCCTAAGAAGTCAACACACAGCAAGCCCTACGGGGACAGTGCTACATTTGGGGGACATCGTCCAGGATGTCCGTCTGAGTTACAGCAGTGGTTGCTATTGGCAACAGTCGAATATGTACCTAAGAAACGCTATGTTTTCTCAAGTAAAGTGCTGGAGTGTCAGTGAAAGAAGGATGTGTTGCACTGTGGAGGAAAGTGATGCCTGTTTCACAGTAATCAGTGCAAGTGTGCTTTCAAGTTGTGCTCAGGAAAGCAGCAACCCGGGACGCAGGGATCGGCGCATCAGGGGTTGTGTCTGTACATGTACTGTGAGGCGAAATGTCTGCCATGCAGCTAGCAACAGCTTTCAAGCAGCAGTGAGAGAGTCAAGCTGGCATGTGAGCAGGAGAATGCAGCCGGAGCTCAAGTGTCGGCAGATAAATGTGTGTCCGTGGTTGGGAACACAGTCTGCATTACAGTACCATTCATGAAAGTTCAGCAACGTGATGGCAGCAGTGAAGGTGTTACTGTCCTATGTGGGAGAGAGCACGCCAAAGGGATCTGGTTAGCAGAAGGAGCCTCCACCAGAGAGTCAGTTAGTCTGGGGCCGTGGGCAGAGTTGCTCATGGGCTGCCAATCAGAGGAGGGGAAGAGAGTTGCGATGTCACTTCCGCCTTTGGGTCTAGCTGCAGAGGAGACACGTGCGAGGAGTAGCAAGATGGTGGGTATCGGAGTGAACCAGAGCGCTATCGCATGAGTGGACTGAATCGCAGAATCCAACCCTGTGGGATACTGGGGTCAGATTAATGCCCAGAGGAGGACTGGCATTGTGCAGCAAAGGAGATATGGAGCATCTTGGGCTGGTATGTAGCAAGTGCCTGAATGTATCTTTGAGGCTGCGAGCGTGGAGCCAGTGTGGGCACTGCGGTGACATGTTGCTGAGGCTAGAGCACAGTGATTGCCAGTCCAGAAGGCTGTATGTGAACTGAAAGGAAGCAGGAACCACTTCAGTGATACTGACACCCATAGTGACTATTTCATTTGGGAGAGGACGGGGAGTGTAGAGAATTCTGCTGGGGCCGGGACCAGTGGTGCACACCCGCACCACCATCTCCCAGACCAGGGAGACCCATGTATCAGAGGTGCAATGTCTGGAAGTCACAGCCACAGGGTGCATCAGTGACAGTCTCAGCAACCAAAAGTCCAGCTCTTAAAGAGGCAGAGGGGCTTCAATGGATCCAGAAGAGGAAGTCCTCCAGTTTGTCCAGTGAAGAAGAGGCAGGGATCATTGATGTGGGGTCGACCCGGTTCGAGCACCGATTTGGGTCCCGGGAAGAGGGAATCAGTGATTGGGGATCAGAGTCAGAGACTGAGTAGGATTGGAGGACCGAGGGAAAAAGAAACTCCCCATGTCCTAGTTTGCTCAGTGAAGAGACAGAGGCGGCAGTTGTTCACATGAGGTGTGCAAGGAATCTGGGGTTCTGTGAGGCCCACGCCACAAGGGTCCCAGACCTATTCCTACCCCACACCTATGCTCAGGCCCGAGCACAGAATGACTCATATGAGCGACTGATTACCAAAGTGGAGACCCCATATGCCCCACCTGGGAGAGGTGAAAGGCAGAAACTATCCCCAGGTTCTCTCATTTCCAACGGCTTATACAGAGGAAGGTGGTCCTGGAGTATGGATATGACTATCCATATGCCCCGAGGAAGACCATGGAGGAGATTGAGAGCAAGAGGGATGCCTGGTGTGATGAAGCTGTCTGGGACTTCCTATATGTCCCCAAGCCACACCGGCACTCATCCAGATCACCACTATGGGACACCTTCCTCTCCATTAAGGAGAATTTGAATCTGGGGTGGCCGATATGCATTGACCAAGTGGAAATCAATCACCACAATGGGATAGGCCAGGCTTGGTCTCTCAGCATCGTGAGTCCTGAAGGCAAGGTAGGGCAGATCCCTCATTCAGACCATTACTATTGAGGTATGCCAAGTCTAAGCCAAAGTCAAGCACTGTCATTGTAAAGTGACTGTTGAGCCTAAAGAATTGCCACAGTTGGCCTGTTGTTTACAGGGTTGAAGGCCCTATTTCTCTAATGGGGCGTACACACGGTCTGACTTTTCGTCTACAAAAGTCCAACGGACGCCAACGGACTAAAGCTGGCTGGTAATCCGATCGTGTGTGGGCTTCTCCGGACTTTCAGCGGACTTTTTCAGCCTCAAATCCGACGGACTTTAGATTTGAAACATGCTTCAAATCTTTACGTCGTAACTACGCCGGACCCAGAAATCCGCTCGTCTGTATGCTAGTCCGACGGACAAAAACCCACGCCAGGGCAGCTATTGGCTACTGGCTATGAACTTCCTTATTTTAGTCCGGTGTACGTCATCACGTACGAATCCGTCGGACTTTTGTGTGGTCGTGTGTAGGCAAGTCCGTTCGTTAGAAAGTCCGCCGCAAGTCCGCCGAAAGTCCGCCGGAAGTCTGTCAGACAGGCTGTCGGACTTTTGTAGACGAAAAGTCCGACCGTGTGTACGGGGCATAAGTTTCCCCTTTCCTTCTATCCTTGCAAATGAAGGAGGGAACTACTGAAACTGTCAATGTTTCATCGTCTGGGGGAGAAGTCCTTTTGCCACAGAGGATTTCTCCTGTCAAAGACAGGAGCTGCTACCTGGAGGGGGTAAACCCCTAGTTCACAAAGACACTTTGCATAGATACTTTGCTAAGGACACTTTGCGAAGATTTTTGGGCAAAAAATGTCCTTATGTTTGCTCAAGTGCTGTTCAGGAAAGAAAGAGAAAGGACACTTTTGCAAAGATACTTCATTCAGCATGGACACTTTGCATAGATTCCTTTGGGCCAGCGGGCCAGTGAAATTTGTGCGAGTTTCTACCCTGTGAAGAAAAGTGGGTTGTGGCTAATGGTCTCCTCAGAGAAGGAGAGTGCCAGAGAGAAAGGACTCCCTTGAAGAGTTTCTAAAAACACTCACAAATAAGCCAGCTATTGCTTAGGCTCCAGCAATACCAGCCGTCAGGAGAAGTTGTGTTGCCTCGGTGCAACAGAGGAAGGGACACTGTGGGCATCAGTCGGATGGACTCCGCACCTCTTCATTCTAACTTGTGGGTCTGACTAGGATAAACAAGAGTCAGTACCCCGGTAATTAAGTGGGACTGATCCTATTGCTATCTATTACAGGAATACTCCAGGGTGACAAATCAAGAGTTGCTCTTAGTTGCTCTTTCTGTTTACCAGGTAAAACTTGGAGTTCTAACCACCTACCAGAGCAGCATCTATTGGTTAGGTCTGCTCATTGTGCTCAGGTGCAGCTCAGCTTGTCAGACGGGTCCAAAAGGGAGGCATATTGGACAGTGGGAGGGGACCCGGCAAGTGAGTGCACAGGATTTGTTACAGTCCTGGCAAGTGGCACAGGAGAAGTGCTGCATGGCACGCTGCGATACTGTACTAAAGCCCCAGGCACATGTGCTCAGAGTTAGTTGAGCCGGGGAACAGAGTCCAGGAGGGAGGGAGCGGCTGCCCTATCCTACGTGGAGGTGGTCCTGTGGCCCAAGGTGGTCGACCCAGGGGCCTAGAGAGAAGATGAACCCAGAGGTCCTGCAGAGCTGACTGGAAGGGAGACATGAGGAAAGATGTGATTCTGCCTACTGTGAGTACAGATCTGTGTCTTTGGGGCCTGTCGAGTGAGGGCTGTCCCCTACAGCTAGAGTCAGTGGATGGGTGTCAGTAAAGGGGATGCTAGAGAGTGTCCTAAAGATAATTTAGTGCATCAAGTCTGCTGCTAGTGAGCACAAGAAGATTTAATTCCTCCATACATGTGGCTGTATGGTTAAAGCGATGTGACTGCTTCCACAAGTCAAGTGAGAGTTGTTCTTATCTGTCATGAAGATCCTGCCAATAATCGGCGATCCAGACGCACGGGAACACGGCCACGGGTTCCACTGCGCATGCGCGCGCGTTCACGGGTGCTGTCACGCACGGGCACGTGCGCGCACTCCCGCTGGTGTCAGGCGGGCTATTTAAACCGGCCTGTCACATATAGTCCACACTGTCTGCTCTACAGTGTCCCGTGTGCCATAACCTGATCTGACCTGTGTACTCTGTTATCTGACCCGGCTTCCTGTTAGACCATCCTGCTATCCGCCTGCACCAGACCCTCTTGGCTTGGCTGACCATCCCTCTGTGTAATCCCTGGTACCTCTGCTGCTCGACCGATACCAACCACCGGCTTGTTTGACCATCCCTCTGTCTGATACCAGCATTCAGTCTGTTTACCTGCTGCTTGTTCCTGGTTCCAGTACAGCGTTCCAGACTACTACTTGCTGCTTGTTCCTGGTTCCAGCCCAGCGTTCCAGTCTACTACCTGCTGCTTGTTCCTGATTCCAGCCCAGCGTTCCAGGCTACTACCTGCTGCTTTGTTCCTGGTTCCAGCCCAGCATTCCAGGCTACTACCTACTGCTTTGTTCCTGGTTCCAGTCCAGCGTTCCAGTCTACTACCTGCTGCTTGTTACTGGTTCCAGTCCAGCGTTCCAGGCTACTACCTGCTGCTTGTTCCAGGTTCCAGTCCAGCGTTCCAGTCTACTACCTGCTGCTTGTTTCTGGTTCCAGTCCAGCGTTCCAGACTACTACTTGCTGCTTGTTCCTGGTTCCAGCCCAGCGTTCCAGTCTACTACCTGCTGCTTTGTTCCTGGTTCCAGTTCAGCTCTCAGTTCCTGCCTACTTACCTGCTGTGGTTCCTGGTTCACTCTACATTTCAGTTTCCAGTCTCTTCTTCAGGTTCCAGAAGGTGGAACCACTCCTGAACTTCTGGTGACTGTTGATCCTGCCAGGCACCCATACCACTCCTCACTCCTGGGCCCTCTGTCTCCATTCCAGAGGAACGGGAGTGGGAGCTGTAAGGGAGGTCTTTCTCTGCACTTCAGGCTCAAAACCTACCAGGTACGTGACAGTAGCAGACAGCCATGTTTGAGCCTGAGCAGGGAACCTCTCCCATGGAGGAACTTTGTGCACACCTGGCAGGATTGACTGAAGCAGTCAAGAATCTGCAGCAAGGATATACCAGGCTGGAGGAACGAGTGCTAACCTCGTCTAATCCCATTGGGGTCCAGGGAGTTCCTTCTGCGTCTGCTCCTTCAGTCGGGCCTTCCTCAACTGTGGTGATGTTCCCTCCAGAACCCAAAGTCCCGACGCCTGAACGATTCACTGGGGATCGCCATAAATTCAGGGCCTTCCGCAACTCCTGTGAATTGTTTTTTGCTCTTCAGCCACGTACCTTTTCCCTGGAGGCTACCAAGGTAGGCTACGTCATTTCTCTGCTTTCTGGTGACCCCCAAACCTGGGCCCATCGCCTCTTGGAGCAAGAGGACGTATCCCTGACCAATCTCTCCACCTTCTTTAACGCATTGGGTCAGTTATACGATGACCCCCAGCTGTCCGTGACTGCAGAGGCGGCTCTGCACACCTTTCAACAGGGTCGCAGGGCAGCAGAGGACTATGTGGCTGAATTCAGAAAGTGGAGTGCGGACACAAGTTGGAATGATGCGGCCTTCCGCTATCAGTTACGAAAGGGACTCTCTGACTCTCTGAAGGATGAATTGGCCAGAGTGGGTACACCACAGACTTTAAATGCCTTGATGGATCTAGCCATCCAGATCGATCAATGCCTAAGAGAACATAGGACTGAGAGAGCTATGGGATCTTCTCGCCCAACTTGGGTTACCCCTAAAGTTCTTCATCATACGTCACCAACACCACCTACCTCCACGTTTAAACCACCTGAGCCAATGCAATTAGGGGCCCTGTGGTCATCTCTTACCCAGGAGGAACAACAACGTTGTTGAGTGAATAATTTGTGCCTGTATTGCGGGGAACCTGGGCACTACGTCAGGAACTGTCCTCTTAAAGTCCGTAAGTGCCTATCCCTGTCCACTGACTATCTTGCACCTCTGGCTAAGAATGCTACTCACCTGGCTCTCTCTATCCTGTTACAGCTTCCAGGAGAGACTCTGCAAATAACCGCCATTATTGACTCTGGAGCTTGCAGTTGTTTCATGGATTCTCTTTTTGCTACCCGACACCAGATATCTTTGTTGCCTAAGGCCCATGGACTATCCATCCATCTAGCTGATGGCACCGCCATCAAATCTGGGCCGGTTACTCAAGAGACTGTTCCAATACCCATCTCCATCTCCAATTCTCATCAAGAACTGCTACGCCTGGATATCATCGCCTCACCCCTGTTTCCCATAATCCTCGGCATGCCCTGGTTACAGGCTCACAACCCTGACGTTAATTGGATTACAGGTGAGGTTACCTTTTCTTCATCATATTGCCAACAGTCTTGCAGAATTCAGAACGCTCAGGAGAACCCTACCTTGCTCTGCCTAGATACAGATCCTAGTCTACATCTCTCCATCCCTTCTGCCTATCATGATTTCTTAGACGTATTCAGCAAGCAGGGGGCAGAGGTCTTACCTCCTCACCGGGCCTATGACTGTCCTATCGAATTTCCCGGTGCTGAGATTCCTTTTGGAAGAATCTTTCCTTTGACTGAAGTAGAACAAGGGGCTTTAAAAGAATATATTGATGAAAATCTAAAGAAAGGCTTAATTCTTCCGCCCACGTCTCCAGCAGGTGCAGGCATCTTCTTTGTACAGAAGAAAGATAAAACCCTCAGACCATGTGTGGATTACCGCAAACTAAATAAAATCACTGTAAAAAACCGTTACCCTCTTCCTCTGGTACCAGAGTTGTTCCAAAGACTTGAGACGGCCACCATATTCACTAAGCTTGACCTCCGCGGAGCCTACAATTTAGTTCGTATTAGGGACGGAGACGAATGGAAGACTGCCTTTCGTACCCGCTATGGACATTTTGAGTACCTAGTGATGCCTTTCGGTCTGTGCAATGCCCCTGCTACTTTTCAATATTTCATCAATGATGTTTTACGAGACTTTCTAGATCTGTTTGTTATCGTCTATTTAGACTACATATTAATTTTTTCTTGTTCCCTTGAATCTCACCGCAGGCACGTCAGAAGTGTGTTGGGCCGGCTTCGACAACACGGTCTATATGCAAAAGCTGAGAAGTGTGAATTTGAACAGAAAAGTATTCCATTTTGGGGTTAATCATTTCCAGTAGAGGCATTAAGATGGATCCTCAAAAGGTCGCTGCAGTTTTAGATTGTCCAGTCCCTACAGACAAAAAGGGAATCCAGCGATTTGTTGGATTCGCTAATTTTTACCGTAAATTTATTAAGGGGTCCTCAGCCATCATCACACCCATCACACAGCTAACTAAACAAGGTACACGTTTCCACTGGTCTGCTGAAGCCCAAAAGGCTTTTGAGACCCTCAAGGGCCTTTTTACCTCTGCCTCCGTACTTAAACATCCAGATTCCTCTCTGCCGTTCGTACTAGAGGTGGACGCATCTGAAATTGCAGTAGGGGCAGTGTTGTCCCAAAGACAGGGAACTAAGGCCCTGTTATATCCTGTGGCCTTCTTCTCTCGTAAACTGTCCACGGCGGAGAGAAATTATGATGTAGGTGACAGAGAGTTGTTGGTAATCAAATCAGCGTTAGAAGAGTGGCGCTATCTGCTGGAAGGTGCCGCTCATCCAGTCTTAATTTTTACAGATCATAAGAACCTGGAGTATTTGAGATCTGCAAAGAGGTTGAAGCCACATCAGGCCAGGTGGGCTCTCTTTTTCTCCAGGTTCTCCTTTCATGTCACTTACCGCCCTGGCTCCAAAAATAGCAAACCTGATGCCCTATCCAGGATGTTTCACAAATCCCAAGAGGTTTCCCCACCAGACACCATTCTGTCCCCGGGGAATTTTCTTTTGCTTCAGGGAAACCTGCTTTCTCAGATTAAGCAGGCTTCCGCGGAATTGGGATCTTCCATTATGCCAGAACTCCAAATTAAGGATGGGTTACTGTGGCACGAGAATAGGATCTTTATACCTAAAACACTACGAGTTTCAGTACTAGAACTCTGTCATGACCATGCATTGGCTGGGCATTTTGGCGTGGCTAAAACCACTGATCTGGTACAGCGTACCTTTTGGTGGCCCCAGTTACGCGAAGATTGTAGGAAATTTGTTGAGTCGTGTACCACCTGTATCAGGAACAAGGGGCACAGGACCAAAGCATGGGGTTTATTAAAACCATTGCCTGTCCCAGATAGGCCATGGAAAATGCTTTCTATAGACTTTATTGTGGAATTACCTCCGGCTGGGGGTTTCACCTCAATTTTCATCATAGTGGACTGGTTGTCGAAGATGGCCCACTTCGTCCCAATGAAGGGCACCCCCTCAGCTACAGAAACGGCACAGGTATTCATTAAAGAAGTCGTCAGGCTCCATGGGGTACCGGTCAATATCGTTTCAGATCGGGGGGTACAGTTTACCTCCCGATTCTGGAGGTCTCTGTGCAAAATACTGAACATTGAGCTCTCATTTTCATCTGCTTATCATCCCCAGACTAATGGGCAAACAGAGAGAACAAACCAGACTCTTGAACAATATTTACGCTGTTTTTCTTCTTTTGCCCAAGATGATTAGATTTCTGTTCTTCCATTGGCTGAATTCGCCTACAACAATTCTATTCATTCCGCTATCAAAGAAACTCTATTTTTTGCGAATTATGGTTTCCACCCTTCATTTTTACCTAACTCTCTTCCAGAGTGTACAGTACCCGCAGTTCAGGAGAAGTTGAACTTCTTTACTTCCAACAATCAAGTTTTACAGGAGACCATGACCAGGACCCAGGAATATAATAAAGCAATCTTCGATAAGAAAAGGCGAGGTGAGCTGTTACTTACACCCGGGGACCAGGTATGGTTATCTACAGTAAATCTCAGGATGGCTTGCCCTTCAAAGAAATTGGGTCCCAGGTTTCTTGGACCATTTCCTGTCAAGCGGAAAATTAACGAGGTGGCATACGAACTTGAACTCCCGGATTCACTAAAAGTGCATCCGGCATTTCATGTGTCTCTTCTCAGACCCTCTATTTCTAATCCATTTCCAGGCCGAAGTACGGATCCTCCTGATCCAATTTTGGTAGATGGGGAGGAAGAATTCGAGGTGGAAGCTATCATGGACCATAGGAAAAGAGTTAACCAAAATCAATTTCTGATAAAATGGAGGGGGTTTGGCCCAGAAGAAAATTCTTGGAAATCTGAGGACAATATTCATGCTGAAGATCTGTTACAATCTTTTAAAAGGTCCCATCCAGAGAAATTTCTCCAAAGGGGCATCCGGAGGCTGCCCCTTGGGGGGGGGGCAATGTCATGAAGATCCTGCCAGTAATCGGCGATCCAGACGCACAGGAACATGGCCATGGGTTCCACTGTGCATGCGCGCACGTTCACGAGTGCTGTCACGCACGGGCACGCGCGCGCTCACTCCCGCTGGTGTCAGGCGGGCTATTTAAACCGGCCTGTCACATACAGTCCCCGCTGTCTGCTCTACAGCGTTCCGTGTGCCATAACCTGATCTGACCTGTGTACTCTGTTATCTGACCCGGCTTCCTGTTAGACCATCCTGCTATCCGCCTGCACCAGACCCTCTTGGCTTGCCTGACCATCCATCTGTGTAATCCCTGGTACCTCTGCTGCTCGACCGATACCGACCACCAGCTTGTTTGACCATCCATCTGTCTGATACCAACATTCAGTCTGTTTACCTGCTGCTTGTTCCTGGTTCCAGGGCTTTACTTGTACTGTTGGGTGGACATCCCTCTGCCTAACAATACAGACCCTGATTAAGTCTGGAAAGCAGAAAGCGTTTCGGTGTCCAACACCCCACTGGTGCTTTGCTGCCCTCTGGTGCCTAACAGGTGATGGACCTAGCCCAGATCACAACAAGTTGGTATCCCTTGTGTTGGGTACCAGGGCTCTAGAGGAACAGTTATCGAAAAATATCAGGCTAAATGTGACTTAAATGTTTTTAAATCATGCCTCACCAAACAGTAGCCATAGGTAAAAAAGACTTATTTTAATTAATTCATCTGTCAGAAAATTTGAGGATGTTAATGGCTTCACTTACCCATAGACATTAGCTTTTCTGTACAGACACTTTTATGTTCAGATTTATGAATGGTTCTTTTCTTGAAAGCTGAATTCTGTCCATACAGGAAAAGAAGCGTGCAGTCTCCTCCTAATTGACATTAACATTTGCAGTTGGATGGCCAACAGGGATTAAGTTCCGATACAACCAGGTTAAAATGGCTGCACTTGTTTTCCACTTTATCTGTCTGCTAGTCAGCAAGGATGAAGAGTTCCAGCACACCAATGCTGTGGGCTCACAAGAAAGCTGAATAGGAAATCAATAAAATTTCTCTGTTCAATTAGGTTCATTGTGATTTAGAACCTCTTCACATTACAAGGCCTGCAAAACATCAGTGCTGCAATTACTATCTTTCTTTAGCACCAGCATCTTCTGTGGCCACACAAGCGTCCGAGTGTGGATGGTCATTATTAGTAGGAATGGGCAAATGTGTCTGGGCTCGGGTCACATGGTGTTCATCAAACCCCCAAAAAAATGCCAAATGAATACAAACCCCACTGAAGTTTGTAGAGAGTGAATCCTGAAATCAGTTCTGGGTATTTTCAAATCTAATTGGCAAGGGATTGTCAAATAAAGGTCATCGGATGTTGGACACTGCCATGGGGGGATATGTAACAATTTTTTAAATTCAGTACTGCAGGGAGTTGGTCTACATTTAGCCTTTTAAATATGGCCAAATTAAGTGTCACATTAGCGGCATTGCTGGCATGCAAATAAATACCAGGTCCATATAACAGCCAGATGCTTTTTTACATTTTTATACCCAACTGCCAGCTTTCACATAGAATTGCCCTTTTATCCCTCCTCCTCTTTCTTAAGGGTACGTATTTGTCATTTTATTTTGATAACACAGAATGTTAACACTAAAAAATAAAAAATGTGAAGCTGCCCCTTTAAGTGAATAAACCACCTCTGAAAAGGAAACCAATAAAAAGCAAGGCGCTAGCACATATATAGTAATTACACATAATCAAAGATTGAATAATAATCCAGATAGCCTTGAAAGTCCAAAATGGTGAAAAAATGTGAAAAAAACTTTTAAATAATATCACAGTCCAGAAAAAAATATAAGTATAAGAGTGCTTCAAATATTCCATAGAAAAGGCGTTCCACCACAATGAGTACAAAATGCACGCTTACCAACAACCAGGGGATGCCAGTCCATTAAGGGCGCACGGGTGACGCCCCCCCATCCACGCGTCCCACCCCCATGCAGGACGCCGGATGCATAGATTCCAATGCGGGGGAGGTGTTTTTTTTTGGCACCTGATTAGAGCCAGAGGCTCTAATAGGCTTTAAAATAGGGTGTGCTCAGGGCGTAAGCACTGTGAACTGAGCCCACCCAGGTGTGTTTTCAATAGCGAATGAATATTTGCTATTGTAACACTGATCCTCCTCCTGGACAGTCAGTGATTTTGTATATATTTTTTCTTACGTAAGTGTACTTGCGTGATTACTGGAGGGGTTTTTAAAATCCTACTGCCCCTGGAAGATGTCATGTGTGACGAAACATGTCGGGTGGAGCTACACACTGACGCCATCACGATCCATGTGACCCAGAAGTGCGGGTGTTCGTATTTGAAAATTTGCTGGCAAATCTCTTTTTACACGCGAGATTAATGTGTTTACTCTAAGTAGCCAATTGGCTTTTGTTATTTTAATAAACTGTCTGAATGTTATCACACTATTGGAATTCCCTTTTCTCCTTATGACCTTTATTTTGGCTGCTTTGTTCTTGCCGTGGTCTGTCTGAGCGTGCTCATGGGAAGGATCAGTTTCCATACTGGAAACTTCTCAGAGGAATTTCCGTTGCATACCCCACAGAGGAATATTCTGCCTACTTGTTTGACCATCCTAGCAAAAGGGGGTCTACTACATCTGGTAAGCATCCCTGCCCATTGGGTGTGAAGTGTTGTTCTGTGAAGGCTCTGCTCGATTACTTGGTGGTGGATTCCCTTAACTGAATGTGTTTTATTCACAAGGACTTTTGAATTTATGAATTCATTCATCACAAGGACTTTTTTGCACATGTATTGTTTACAGTTTTTATGTTATTTACACACTGCACTTTATTGTATATTAGTAGCGCAATTACTTTTTTGTATACACCGTTTTTTCTTGATTATGTCACTGGGATTAATTGCTGCTGTTTTTTTGAGGCAATAGGATTTTTTTCACTTTTAGCGCGGTATAACACTACACTTTGGAACAATTAAAAATCCTACTACCTACCCTTTGTTGCAATATATTTACTATAGGGATGATACCCTCCACTGGCACGTCTTTCTAATTGATCACCTCCCCTATATATACCCAACAAACACACAAAGAAAACCTTTTGTCAAAATCTGTCACCTGCGCACGTGAGCACGCCCATATGCATGAGTGCATGCACATAAGTATTAGCCAAATTCCTACATGTACAAGAGGAAGCATGAATTAACCTGTAAAGAGGCACAGAAGACCATCTAGAGCAGTGGTTCTCAACCTGGTGGTCGGGACCCCCTTGGGGGTCGATTGATGTTTTGCCAGGGGTCACCGAATCCTGGGCTGTTCCTGAAGCCCGCACTGCTCTCCCAGACTTTTTTGCGGCCGCCCAGCAGGGCTGTCCCTGGAGCCAGTGGCTGCCCACTCAGCCTCTTCGCAGCCACCCATTCAGTTCACAGCATGGCTGGGGGGGGCAGAGACTAGAGGTCAGCTGACTGGTAAGGAATGTGAAGTGGGAGGGGCTGGGGGAGACCCTATCTCCAGATTTCGGCATAGATGTCACTGTTACGAGACACTTCAAAGTCGGAGACACAGTGAAACCGGAGACACAGTGAGTAACACTACCTGTGATTATAGATGCCATTAAAAGTCCCCACTACAGTTCTCAGATCAGGAGATGACCCTGATCAAGAGCACATAAGTTGGCTGATCAGAACTCCCCCCAGCACTGCGACTGATCCCACCCCCCAGCACTGCCACTCATCCCACCCCCCACCAGCACTGCCACTCATCCCAACTCCTCGCCAGCACTGACACTCATCCCAACTCCTCGCCAGCACTGACACTCATCCCATTCCCCCCCACCAAGGAGAAAGAGAAGGAATAAAAATAGAGAATACATGGGAGGGCGAGGAACAAAGAAAAATGGAGATAAAGAATAAGAGAAAGAACAAGAAAGACAGCTAGAGAAAGGGATGGTAAGAAAAAACAAGAAATTAGGATAGAGAGAGATAAAAGGGAAAGAAAAAGAGAAAGAGTGGTACATCCTAAAATGTGCCATAAGGGGTTTTATTACTCTACGAGTGGAAGGGACTCAGGGATCGTCAAATGTCCGTGGGTTGGGGGCGCAAATTACTTGTCTTGCCTTGGGTGCTGACAACCCACGCTACAAAAATAATTTTACTGTTAGGGGTCCCCACAACTTGGGAAATTTTATCAAGGGGGGCATGGCACTAGAAAGGTTGAGAACCACTGATCTAGAGGAACCATGTTGTCTACTGCCATGCCCTTCCTGACATATGGTATATACATACCTAGAAGTCCTCTTTAGGCAAAAACATGGGAAAAATTCTTTACTTTAGTCAGGAAATACAGTAATGTCTGTTTTGGCAATCAAAATACATTCTTGAGCTTTAATCTGCTTGGTCTTCATGTGATCACCAGAACACCAGTAAGCTGAATAGAAGACCTTTTGCTTTGGCATCCACTTTAAGCATCTTTAGATCTAGAGTTTCATTTAACTTGAGAGAAATCTCTTTGTTATCGATGCAGAGTCACTGCAGAATTATTCCATTGGTATTCATGTCTGTGGCAGCCGAAAAAATTCAGGAGATATGACCACTAGTTGTAAGCATTTCACTTACAGCCTTGATGCCTTGCTCGCCATTTTTGCCTATTCATCACTAGGTATACATGATCTGACAGGAATTAATATTGTTGATACCTTTGTTACCATAACTGTTTTTGTTTGTGACTTCAATTTGTTAGTGTATCTAAATCTTCTAGTAGAGCTAACACTACCCCCCCCCCCCCCGACTGACAATGCTGCTGTCCAAAGGTGCCCTCTATGCTCCTTCATCCAGAGTGGGGGCACTCTAATACAGGAGGTGTGTTATTGGCCAGATTATCGGGAAAAAATGGAGGGAAAGGCCTAGAAAATCTAAAGATTGGTAAACTGCAATATAATACATTTTTGGTGTGGGGTTTAATCATTGGCGGCTAGTGCTCCATCGGTCGGGGTGGTGGTAGACGGACCTGACCACAGACCCCCCCCCGGACCGCGTACCATACCCCCCATCGCCAGCTTACTTACCCTGTCAGGTGGAGATGGTGGTGGCAGCTTGTACAGTGGGGCAAAAAAGTATTTAATCAGCCATCAATTGTGCAAGTTCTCCCACTTAAAAAGATGAGAGAGGCCTGTAATTGTCATCATAGGTATACCTCAACCATGAGAGACAAAATGTGGAAACAAATCTAGACAATCACATGTCTGATTTTTGATAGAATTTATTTGCAAATTATGGTGGAAAAAAGTATTTTGTCAATATCAAAAGTTCATCTCAATACTTTGTTTTATATCCTTTGTTGGCAATAACAGAGGTCAAACGTTTTCTGTAAGTCTTCACAAGGTTGTCACACACTGTTGCTGGTATATTGGCCCATTCCTCCATGCAGATCTTCTTTAGAGCAGTGATGTTTTGGGGCTGTCGCTGGGCAACACGGACTTTCAACTCCCTCCAAAGATTTTCTATGGGGTTGAGATCTGGAGACTGACTAGGCCACTCCAGCACCTTGAAATGCTTCATATGAAGCCACTCCTTCATTGCCCGGGGCGGTGTGTTTGGGATCATTGGCATGCTGAAAGACCCAGCCACGTTTCATCTTCAATGCCCTTGCTGATGGGAGGAGGTTTGCACTCAAAATCTCACGATACATGGCCCCATTCATTCTTTCATGTACACGGATCAGTCGTCCTGTTCCCTTTGCAAGGATACAGCCCCAAACCATGATGATGCCACCCCCATGCTTCACAGTAGGTATGGTGTTCTTTGGTTGCAACTCAGCATTCTCTCTCCTCCAAACACGACGAGTTGTGTTTCTACCAAACAGTTCTACTTTGGTTTCATCTGACCATATGACATTCTCCCAATCCTCTTCTGGATCATCCAAATGATCTCTAGCAAACCTCAGACGGGCCCGGACATGTACTGGCTTAATCAGGGGGACACGTCTAGCACTGCAGGATCTGAATCCCTGGTGGCGTAGTGTGTTACTGATGGTAGCCTTTGTTATGTTGGTCCCAGCTCTCTGCAGGTCATTCACTAGGTCCCCCTGTGTGGTTCTGGGATTTTTGCTCACCGTTCTTGTGATCATTTTGACCCCAGGGGGTGAGATCTTGCGTGGAGCCCCAGATCGAGGGAGATTATCAGTGGTCTTGTAAGTCTTCCATTTTCTAATTATTGCTCCCACACTTGATTTATTCACACCAAGCTGCTTGCCTATTGCAGATTCAGTCTTCCCAGCCTGGTGCAGGTCTATAATTTTGTTTCTGGTGTCCTTCGACAGCTCTTTGGTCTTCACCATAGTGGAGTTTGGAGTGTGGCTGTTTGAGGTTGTGGACAGGTGTCTTTTATACTGATAACAAGTTCAAACAGGTGCCATTAATACAGGTAATGAGTGGAGGACAGAGAAGCCTCTTAAAGAAGAAGATACAGGTCTGTGAGAGCCAGAAATCTTGCTTGCTTGTAGGTGACCAAATACTTATTTTCCACCATAATTTGCAAATAAATTCTTTCAAAAATCAGACAATGTGATTGCCTGGATTTGTTTCCACATTTTGTCTCTCATAGTTGAGGTATACCTATGATGACAATTACAGGTCTCTCTCATCTTTTTAAGTGGGAGAACTTGCACAATTGGTGGTTGACTAAATACTTTTTTGCCCCACTGTATCCTCCGTGTCCCGGCTCCATACGCCTCCTCCTCGGCGGCCAATAGGAAGGCCTGTCCTTTTGGCCCACTGGGAAACGGGTCTCATGACCCACTTCCTGATTGGCCGGGAGGGCATTTAGTGTGAAAATAGCGAATATTCATTCCTCTTCATTCCCTTTTGTCACACAACTGGGTGGTCTCAGAGCACAGTGCCACCCTTTTTTGAGGCCTATTAGAGCCTCTGGCTCTAATCACGTGCTTCAAACCCCCACCCCCAATGGAATCCTTGCATTTGACGCCCTGTATGTAGATCAGGGGGCCGGCCACATGGATGGGGGGGTGGCGCCAGTGCACCCCTAATGGACGGGCCACCACTGGGTTTAATACCACTTTAAATCTAAAATAGAGAAGAAGGACTGGTAAATCAGTTTCATAGAAGCTCTTGTATCAAGAAATAATTTCAGCTCGCAGATTCTAAGATTTCCAATGGTTATAGAGAAGCCTTAAAAATTGAATTGTATGTCAACGCCACAGGAAGTTGGAAAAGGTGAGTCTTGCTAGCAGTAAATATTTCTCCTGTGCACCTACCTGTTTAATCATATTGTTGTTTGATGTGTAGTCACAGGATAGTAAAATAGAGCTGACACAAACACAATTAAATTACAAACTAAATTATATAAAATTTTGGTTCATTGCTCCTTCCATCCCATTTTGAGCTGACTAAATAATTACAAAATCCCAACGGGTATGTCTCATTGTTTTGTTTGAAGCCCATGACAATATTATTCCATGTAAACATCTATACATTGTCCTATATAAGAGAATGATGCAATGTTAGTACTGGGATTTGTCTAAATTAGTATATTACATACTGTCCCTATCTGTGGAGGGGGCAAATGTCATTTGTGAGACGTGAGAGTTACATCAGTCTGCTGTTTAGAGTGATCCTTTTGGCTTTTTTTTTTCAAATTAAAGGAAACAGTACCTGAACACTATCTATATTATCTCAACAAATTAATATTTTACTTATACAGAAAATACAGTACTGCTCCCCCATAATCTCTTCTACCATAACCTTAAAATGCATACAGCTGAATTTATATCTAGGTAACAAGACAGAAAACTGGTACCAAAGATTTATGCATAATAAAAGGCTAAATTAATCACAATACTGGAGTATTATTAAAACTGTTGCACACAGAATCTGGTGCAGCTGTGCATAGTAAATAATCACCTTCTAACTTCAGCTTGTTCAATTATGCTTTGACAACAAAATCTGGAAGCTAATTGGTTACTATGCACAGCTGCACCAGATTATGTGTGCACCAGTTTTAGTAAATCTCCCTCAATGTGACCATTAGGCTTTATTTGCTAAAAAAAAAAAAAAAAAAAGGATTGGAAATTTCGATGTTTCCCACTGAAGATTTAGATTGAAACCTGAACTAAATCTAAATAGTTGGGTTGATTTACTAAAGGAGTAGAGCAGGGGTGCGCTATTAATTTTACCATGGGGCCACATGAGAAAATGTGACTGTTGTGGAGAGTCAAATTTAATTCTGTTCAACATAAATTTTGGACTTGAGAAGGTCCAAACGTATGTAATCACATAGTAAACAAACACCTGGCGCTGGAGATTTTAGGTACACCTGGTCATGAAATAGGTCAATTTTAGACAACAGTTCACCCGAACTGTAAAATAACAGCAGGATGGGGATGTTCACATGCCACAGTAATTTTAACTCGGGGTGCAGAGTTGGACAAGCAGCAGCGCTTGTCAAACTTACCGATTACATTTATTGGGGCCACGCCTCAACTGCATGAAATGCACACAATTGCGTTGCATTAGTGTTGCATTACAAGGTTAAATTAGAACACAGGTGTTCCTTATTTACTATCATTTCCTTTGCAAAGTTACCAGGTATGGATATATTTAAATAGTTACATATTGGACCTATATAACTATGCACATACCATACCTGTTAGATCCCTCTAAAAGCTGTCAATCACTAGGGATGAGCCGAACACCCCCCGGTTCGGTTCGCACCAGAACCCGCGAACGGACCGAAAGTTCGCACGAACGTTAGAACCCCATTGACGTCTATGGGACTCGAACGTTCGAAATCAAAAGTGCTCATTTTAAAGGCTAATTTGCATGGTATTGTCCTAAAGAGGGTTTGGGGACCCGGGTTCTACCCCAGGGGACATGTATCAATGCAAAAAAAACTTTTAAAAACGGCTGTTTTTTCGGGAGCAGTGATTTTAATGATGCTTAAAGTAAAAAAAAAAGTGAAATATTCCTTTAAATATCGTACCTGGGGGATGTCTATAGTATGCCTGTAAAGTGACGCGTGTTTCCCATGTTTAGAACAGTCCCTGCACCAAATGTCATTTTTAAAGGAAAAAATCTCATTTAAAACTGCTTGCGGGTTTAATGTCATGTCGGGTCATGGCAATATGGATGAAAATCAGTGAGACAAACGGCATGGGTACCCCCCAGTCCATTACCAGGCCCTTTGGGTCTTGTATGGATATTAAGGGGAACCCCGCACCCAAATTAAAATAAGGAAAGGTGTGGGGCCACCAGGCCCTATATACTCTGAACAGCAGTATACAGGCGGTGCAAACAAGACAGGGACTGTAGGTTTGTTGTTAAGTAGAATCTGTTTGTAATTTTGAACGGGTACATTTTTAACGTGTTTAGCTCCAGCCAAAAAATCTTTTTTAAGCTTTTTGAAAAACATAGGGAAGGGTTATCACCCCTGTGACATTTGTTTTGCTGTCTTTCCTCCTCTTCAGAAGATTTCACCTCACTTTTTTGTCCCAATGAAAAATGTTTTTTGAAAATTTGGGTTTTTTTGTGGAACAAGGATTGGAAAGCATCAGTGGAAAGGAGAAATTGTTTTCCCATATTAACTCTTACAGGAGAGAATTTCCCTTCCTAGGGGTAGATTTAATCTCACTTCCTGTTGTCTCCTTCCGTTTGCAAGTAGGAGTCGTTTGTAAGTTAGATGTTTGAAAGTAGGGTCCTGCCCTATATACTCAGCAGAAATTTGGGCCTTAGGTGTTGCTGTGGCCACAACACTGTAAGCCCTCACAGGGCCCTGCTGTGAAATATTAGATCAAGAATTGTAATTACATGCCCCTGTTGAACAGGAGCTAAAAAATTAGGCCTTAGGCACTGGTGCTGGTGCCACAACACTGCAACCCCTCACAGACACTCTAGTTGGAACGCAGGAACGAGCCCTGCTGCAAAGTATTGCTTCAAAAATTGTAATTACACGCCCCTGTTAGACAGGGGCAGAAAAATTGGGCCTTAGGCACTGGTGCTGGTGCCACAACACTGCAACCCCTCACAGACACTCTAGTTGGAATGCAGGAACGAGCCCTGCTGCAAAGTATTGCATCAAAAATTGTAATTACACGCCCCTGTTAGACAGGGGCTGAAAAATTGTGCCTTAGGCACTGGTGGTGGCGCCCAGAACCAAAAATGTTCTTACAAGCTATCAGCGTGATGATTGAGGAGGAAGAGGATAATTACTCAGGGATAGTCACTCAGCATCAGCATAGGCAGTCTTTGAAGGGATCTGAGATTTCAAAAAAAATTATTCGGTTACATCAGCATCAGGTGCTTGGTAGCTGGTGGTGATCCAAGACTGATTCATTTTTATGAAGGTCAGCCGATCGACCGAGTCGGTGGACAGACGCACCCTGTGATCGGTTACCACGCCTCCAGCAGCACTGAATGTGCGTTCCGAAAGAACGCTGGATGCAGGACAGGCCAGTAGCTCAATTGCATACTGTGCAAGCTCTGGCCAGTGATCCATCCTCAAGACCCAGTAACCCAGAGGATTTTTGGTGGGAAAGGTGTCCAAGTCTGATCTTGCCCCTAGGTATTCCTGCACCATGTAAAACAGACGCTGGCGATGGTTGCTGGAACCGATCATACCTTGGGGCTGCGGACCAAAAAATTGTCTAAACGCAGCGGTCAGACGGCCACCTTCTCCACCGCTCCTTCTTTGACTGACCGAAGCCTCAGCAACACGTTGTCCAGAAACAGGAGTTTGTAACCTCCCAGTCTCTGGGAACGCGTTGCACAGACCTTTCTGCAAGGCCTCCCGAAGATGTTTCATCCTCTGCTCCCTCTGCGATGGCAAGATAAGGTCCGCAACCTTACCCTTGTAACGTGAATCAAGGAGGGTTGCCAGCCAGTATTGGTCCTTCTCCTTGATACCACGAATACGAGGATCCTTACGCAGGCTTTGCAGGATCAGGGAGGCCATGCAGCGTAGGTTTGCTGAGGCATTCGGTCCGGAGTCCTCTGGGTCACTAAGGACAACAACGTCCGCAGCCACCTCCTCCCAGCCACGTACAAGTCCATGTGTTCCTTGGGACTGATCCCTTAAAGACTGCTGCTGATGCTGAGTGCCAGGCTCCACCTCCATACTGACACAATCTTCCTCCTCCTCCTCCTCCTCCTCCTCCTCTTCCTGTGTGATCGGCGGGCACACAGGAACACTGTCTGGATAAAGGGGGCCTTGAGAGCTAAGGAATTCCTCCTCTTCCTGCCTCTGTTCTGCCTCAAGTGCCCTGTCCATTATTCCACGCAGCGTGTGCTCCAACAGGTGGACAAGGGGGACAGTGTCACTGATGCATGCACTGTCAGTGCTCACCATCCTCGTGGCCTCCTCGAATGGTGACAGGACAGTGCATGCATCCCTGATCATGGCCCACTGGCGTGGGGAAAAAAAACCAAGCTCCCCTGACCCTGTCCTGGTGCCATAGTCGCACAGGTACTCATTGATGGCCCTCTGCTGCGTGTGCAGCCGCTGCAGCATGGCCAACGTTGAGTTCCACCTGGTGGGCATGTCACAGATTAGGCGGTTCTTGGGCAGGTTAAACTCCTTTTGGAGATCCATCAGCCGAGCACTGGCATTATATGACCGGCGGAAATGCACACAGACTTTCCTGGCCTGCCTCAGGACATCCTGTAAGCCCGGGTACCTGCCCAAGTACCGCTGCACCACCAAGTTAAGGACGTGAGCCAAACAGGGCACATGGGTCATTTGTCCCTGTCGGAGGGCAGAGAGGAGGTTGGTGCCATTGTCGCAAACCACCATTCCTGCCTTAAGTTGGCGTGGCGTCAACCACCTCTGAACCTGCCCCTGCAGAGCTGACAGAACCTCTGCCCCAGTGTGGCTCCTGTCCCCCAAGCACACCAGCTCAAGCACCGCATGGCATCTTTTGGCCTGCGTACTTGCGTAGCCCCTTGAACGCCTACGGAGCACCGCTGGTTCCGAGGAAGAGGCCATGGAGGAAGAAGAAGAGGAGGGGGATGGAGGAGAGAGGTGTGTCACAATCAGCATTTTGGAGGCGTGGTGGCGGAACAACCTCCAACACTACTGCACCTTGTCCTGCATCCTTCCCAGCTGCCAGCAGAGTCACCCAATGCGCCGTGAAACTTAGGTAACGTCCCTGTCCATGCCTGCTGGACCATGAGTCAGCGGTAATATGCACCTTACCGCTGACCACCCTGTCCAGTGAGGCATGGACATTGCCTTCCACATGCCGGTAGAGAGCCGGAATCGCCTTCCGTGAGAAAAAGTGGCGTTTGGGTACCTGCCACTGAGGAACCGCACATTCCACAAACTCACGGAAGGGGGCAGAGTCTACCAACTGAAAAGGCAGCAGTTGAAGTGCTAGCAATTTTGCCAAGCTAGCATTCAACCGCTGGGCATGTGGATGGTTGGGAGCAAACTTCTTTCGGCGGTGCAGCAGCTGGGGCAGGGAAATTTGCCTGGTACAATCTGACGTCGGTGTACCAAAAGCAGATTGCCCACAAGTACTTGGCTGTGACACACCTAATTCTACACCTTCATTCCTCTCACTGCAGGTCTCAGAGAGGACTGAAGGTCTAGTGGGGTTGGAAATCTCAGCTGATGAGGAGCAAGGAGAGATCCTCTTTGTTCTTTGGTGTGGGTCTTTTAGATACGCTTGCCAACGAACTGCATGGCAGGTCAACATATGTCTGGTCAAGCATGTGGTACCCAAGCGGGAGATGTTTTGGCCACGCGAGATACGCTTGAGACATATGTTGCAAATAGCAGCGATGCGATCTGATGCACTCGTCTCAAAAAAGGCCCACACCAAAGAACTTTTTGAATAACGCGCAGAGACTGCAGCGCCCTGCACATGTGGAGCTTTGGGGTGTGATGCAGTCAATGTGCTGCCCTTAGGCTGGCCCCTGGAGGGCATCCTGCCTCGTTGGTGATGTGCCGCCTCCTCCTCCTCCTCCTCCTCCTCCTCTCTCCTATCAGGCACCCACGTTGAGTCAGTGACCTCATCATCCCCTCCCTCCTCATCACTGGAGCAAACCTGGCAGTATGCTGCAGCAGGGGGAGCATGACTGCCAGATTGCTGTCCTTCTTGGGCACCCCCTCTGTCCGTGCTCATGTTACTGCCTTCATCGAGCTCAGTATCATCATCAGAGCCTTCCAAACGCTGGGCATCCTCCTGGAGCATGTACCCAACACTGTGGTCAAACAGTTCGAGGGAATCCTCATGAGGACATGGTGGAGCTAGGGAAGGAGTCACTGATGACATTGAGCTGAGGGAAGAGGCCGCTGCTTTGCCAGACAAAGCACCCTGGGCATGGGTGAGAGAGGATGAGGAGGATGAGGACGGCTTGGTCATCCACTCGACCAAGTCTTCCGCATGTTGCGGCTCAACGCGGCCAGCTGCCGAAAAAAAGGCCAAGCGTGTCCCATGGCCACGTGCTGATGAGGATGCACCGTCTCCACGACCAGCACTAGACACAGAGCCTGCTTGCCCTCTCTTATTGGCTTGTGACTGTCTGCCTCTCCTTCTTGGCCTTCCAGACATACTGATGGCCTGTAGCTGCACTAAGCTGGGATAGAACACCTGTAATTTTCTTCAGGTAGCTTTATATACTGTAACCAGACAAGCCTGCCTGCCAGTAGGAAGATAACAGGAACGGATCTAGCTGAACACTGTGAGCAGGACGCACTGTACTAAATGTAAATAGTCTAGCTGCCTGACCGTGGTACTAATAGGATCAAATAGAACACCTGTAATTTTCTTCAGGTAGCTTTATATACTGTAACCAGACAAGTCTGCCTGTCAGTAAGAAGATAACAGGAACGGATCTAGCTGAACACTGTGAGCAGGACGCACT
The DNA here is from genome assembly GCA_037952925.1 of Lithobates clamitans. Lineage (NCBI taxonomy): Eukaryota > Metazoa > Chordata > Amphibia > Anura > Ranidae > Lithobates > Lithobates clamitans. The sequence continues at coordinate 9,239,316 of JBBGZY010000135.1, forward strand.
GCACTAAATGTAAATAGTCTAGAAGATAACAGGAACGGATCTAGCTGAACACTGTGAGCAGGACGCACTGCACTAAATGTAAATGGCAGGAACGGATCTAGCTGAACACTGTGAGCAGGACGCACTGCACTAAATGTAAATAGTCTAGAAGATAACAGGAACGGATCTAGCTGAACACTGTGAGCAGGACGCACTGCACTAAATGTAAATGGCAGGAACGGATCTAGCTGAACACTGTGAGCAGAACGCACTGCACTAAATGTAAATAGCAGGAACGGATCTAGCTGAACACTGTGAGCAGGACGCACTGCACTAAATGTAAATAGTCTAGAAGATAACAGGAACGGATCTAGCTGAACACTGTGAGCAGGACGCACTGCACTAAATGTAAATGGCAGGAACGGATCTAGCTGAACACTGTGAGCAGGACGCACTGCACTAAATGTAAATAGCAGGAACGGATCTAGCTGAACACTGTGAGCAGGACGCACTGCACTAAATGTAAATAGTCTAGAAGATAACAGGAACGGATCTAGCTGAACACTGTGAGCAGGACGCACTGCACTAAATGTAAATAGCAGGAACGGATCTAGCTGAACACTGTGAGCAGGACGCACTGCACTAAATGTAAATGGCAGGAACGGATCTAGCTGAACACTGTGAGCAGGACGCACTGCACTAAATGTAAATAGTCTAGAAGATAACAGGAACGGATCTAGCTGAACACTGTGAGCAGGACGCACTGCACTAAATGTAAATGGCAGGAACGGATCTAGCTGAACACTGTGAGCAGGACGCACTGCACTAAATGTAAATAGTCTAGAAGATAACAGGAACGGATCTAGCTGAACACTGTGAGCAGGACGCACTGCACTAAATGTAAATGGCAGGAACGGATCTAGCTGAACACTGTGAGCAGAACGCACTGCACTAAATGTAAATAGCAGGAACGGATCTAGCTGAACACTGTGAGCAGGACGCACTGCACTAAATGTAAATAGTCTAGAAGATAACAGGAACGGATCTAGCTGAACACTGTGAGCAGGACGCACTGCACTAAATGTAAATGGCAGGAACGGATCTAGCTGAACACTGTGAGCAGGACGCACTGCACTAAATGTAAATAGCAGGAACGGATCTAGCTGAACACTGTGAGCAGGACGCACTGCACTAAATGTAAATAGTCTAGAAGATAACAGGAACGGATCTAGCTGAACACTGTGAGCAGGACGCACTGCACTAAATGTAAATAGCAGGAACGGATCTAGCTGAACACTGTGAGCAGGACGCACTGCACTAAATGTAAATGGCAGGAACGGATCTAGCTGAACACTGTGAGCAGGACGCACTGCACTAAATGTAAATAGCAGCAACGGATTTAGCTGAACACTGTGAGCAGGACGCACTGCACTAAATGTAAATAGTCTAGAAGATAACAGGAACGGATCTAGCTGAACACTGTGAGCAGGACGCACTGCACTAAATGTAAATAGCAGGAACGGATCTAGCTGAACACTGTGAGCAGGACGCACTGCACTAAATGTAAATGGCAGGAACGGATCTAGCTGAACACTGTGAGCAGGACGCACTGCACTAAATGTAAATGGCAGGAACGGATCTAGCTGAACACTGTGAGCAGGACGCACTGCACTAAATGTAAATAGCAGGAACGGATCTAGCTGAACACTGTGAGCAGGACGCACTGCACTAAATGTAAATAGTCTAGAAGATAACAGGAACGGATCTAGCTGAACACTGTGAGCAGGACGCACTGCACTAAATGTAAATAGCAGGAACGGATCTAGCTGAACACTGTGAGCAGGACGCACTGCACTAAATGTAAATAGCAGGAACGGATCTAGCTGAACACTGTGAGCAGGACGCACTGCACTAAATGTAAATGGCAGGAACGGATCTAGTGCATGCTTGGCCAATCATCAGCCAGCAATGCACTGCGATGCCGCAGTGAATTATGGGCCGTGACGCGCCACACGAATTTGGCGCGAACGGCCCATATCGTTCGCAATTCAGCGAACGGGCGAACAGCCGATGTTCGAGTCGAACATGGGTTCGACTCGAACACGAAGCTCATCCCTATCCATCACTGTAGTAGACACTGTTCCACCTCTCCACCTCATCCAATCAAAGAATGCTTTTCATCTCTGAATGAAATTTGTGCCAAGTGGCTGACCTCCTATGTTCAGCTTGCAGCAGGGCAGCTGCTTGGCACGAGACATGGAAGCTAGGGGAGATCACTGCACACTTGTACACTGTAGTAGACATCTAACTATGTCTAATATAGTGATTTGGAGCTTTAGAGTCTAAATCTGTTTTTTTTGCTAGAAAATTACTTAGAACCCCCAACATTATACATTTCTTTTTAGCAGAGATCCTAGGGCAGTGATGGTGAACCTTAGCACTCCAGATGTTTTGGAACTACATTTCCCATGATGCTCATGCGCTCTGCAGTGTAGTTGAACATCTTGGAATATATAGTTCCAAAACATCTGAGGTGCCAAGGTTCGCCATCACTGGGAATAAAATTGAAATAAAATGGCGATCGCAATTTTTTATGTCACACGCTATTTGCGCAGCAACACAATGTATACCCATTTTTTTGTAAGATGTGAAAGATGATACTACGCCGAGTAAATAGATACCTAACATGTCATGCTTTAAAATTGCGCACGCTTGTGGAATGGCAAAAAAACTACGTTACTTAAAAATCTTCATAGGCGACGTTTTAAACACCTTTACAAGTTACCTGTTTAGAGTTACAGAGGAGGTCTAGCACTAGAATTATTGTTCTTGCTCTACCTTTCGTGGCGATACCTCACATGTGTGGTGCGAACACCGTTTACATCGTTTACATATGTGTGCGCGACTTATGTATGCGTGCGCTTCTGTGTGCGAACACGGAGGGATAAGGCACTTTACTTTTTTTTATTATTGTTCATTTTGCTTTTTATTTTTGATTTTTACACCATCCCTTTTAATGAATTTGTTTTTTTTACCACTTTTATTTATTCCTATTACAAGGAATGTAAACATCCCTTGTAATAGAAATAAGGATGACAGGTCCTCAAAAAGACCCCAAATCTCTACTTTACCTTTAAAAGAAAAAGATTTTTTTTAAATGTGATCTTTTGCTTTAAAAAAAATAAAAATGTACTTACAGCTGGACTGGAAGTGATATCATGATGTTGCTCCAGTCCTCCAAGACCATAGAGGTGATCAAAGAGGATCTACTTAATTGATTGCCTATGGAAGCAGCTGGCCACACCGACAGATCATTTCTCGGGAGAACCAGCAGAAGAGGTAAGCCTGAGAAACAACGGAAAGTGGCAGGGGTACATGCCCTCCAGCGGCTCATGAGCTGCTCGGACCACTTTAATGAGTAAGCCAGCGGCCAGCTGCAAAAAACGATACCGTGGTTATGGCTGATATCTTCAGCCATAATTCTAGTAAACCACTTACAAACCGTAATGTAAATATACACATTGCGGTCGGCAAGTGCTTAAAAGTTGAAAATGGACAATCCCTGCAAAGCAAACAATTAATATCTATATATAACAGGAAAGGAAATTAGTGGGACTTTGAATGAGGAGCAGCACTGTTACAGATATTGCATAGATCATTTTTATATAAAGTTTTATTAATCAAAAATATAAATACATTGATAAATTCAATCATGAAATCATGAAATACAATTGGGAGCATGTCATGTGAGTTGAAGCCCATCCCCCCCACAGTTAAAATCACTCCCTAGGACACACTTAACCCCTTGATCGCCCCCTAGTGTTTAACCCCTTCTCTGCCAGTGTGATTTACACAGTAATCAGAGCATTTTTATAGCACTGATCGCTGTATAAATGACAATGGTCCCAAAATAGTGTCAAAAGTGTTCGATGGGTCTGCCATAATGTCACAGTCATGATAAAAATCACAGTTCGCCGCCATTACTAATAAAACAAATTAATAATAAAAATGCCATAAAACTATCAACTATTTTGTAGATGCTATAACTTTTGCGCAAACCAATCAATATACGCTTATTGCATTTTTTTTTACTAAAAATATGTAGAAGAATACATATCGGCCTAAACTGAGGAAAAACTTTGCTTTTTATATATTTTTGGGGGATATTTATTATAGCAAAAAGTAATAAATATTGCTTTTTTCCAAAATTGTCGCTCTTTTTTGTTTATAGTGCAAAAAAAACAAACCGCAGAGGTGACCAAATACCACCAAAAGAAAGCTCTATTTGTTTGGTTGCAACGTCGCACGACCACTCAATTGTAAGTTAAAGTGACGCAGTGCTGAATCGCAAAAAGTGCTCTGGTCAGGAAGGGGGTAAATCCTTCCGGGGCTAAAGTGGTTAAAACACCGGACAAGTTTGTAGATTGTATGGATAAAGTTTCTAAACTTGGGTTCCCAGGTCTGCACACTGATAAGTGATAATCCTACTCTCTTTGTTGGATTGTATTTTATACTATACAGGTAGTCCCTGGGCAGTGTTGCCAACCTACCAGATTGAAATTTACTAACATGACATCCAACATTTACTGGCACAGCCAAGTTTTTACTGGCATTTCCAAAAGTTCCAAAATTACAGTTTTAGTATATAGGCCACAAACAAGTGCAATATGCAATTAGCAATGTGATTTATAGGGTATATTCACCTTGAAATAAAATCTGTAAGGTGAACTTAAACTGGATCCCCCCCCCCCCCCGCTCTACCAGAGTCCTGCGATCCTCTGCTGTCAAGCACCGGGATGCCGCTTCACCAGTCTGTGGATTTGAAATCCTCCTTGCTCTCTCTCCTCTCCTCCAGCGCTAAGATGGGCTAGATTCTGATTGGTCAGCGCCGTCCATGTGATAGTGCTGACCAATTAGAATGCCTCCTATCTGTGCATGCTGAGAGGTACCGTGTTTCCCCAAAAATAAGACCTACCCCGAAAATAAGCCCTAGTTTAAAATGCTTGTAAAATCCTATAATTCACTCTATTACAGTAGTATATAATGTACAATGTGTGTGTTTCTGTAATATAATTGCGGGGAAGAGAGCTCCGTCGGGTCACAGAAGCGCAGAGCGGCGCTATAACGAAGGTATTTGGCACAATTACCGTATTTATCTGGGTATAACACGCACTTTTTTCCCCTTAAAACCAGGGGAAAATCGCAGGTGCGTGTTATACGCCGATCACCTGCGATCCCGACCTGTCACATTTTCAAAATCGCCGATCGCGATTTGAAAATGGCGCCGCCGGCGCCGAAATACACAGAGCCGGTCCTCGGCTCTTTCCGGCGGCTGTCGTTCATTTTCGGCTCCACTCGTAGTCCCGAGCGGAGCTATCCGAACCTACTCGGCTAGGTTCGGATAGCTCCGCTCGGGACTACGAGTGGAGCCGAAAATGAACGACAGCCGCCGGAAAGAGCCGAGGACCGGCACTGTGTATTTCGGCGCCGGCGGCACCATATTCAAATCGCGATCGGCAATTTTGAAGCCCAGAATGGCTGGGATCACTTGGGGAAGGCTGCACTGGGGAAGGCTGCACTGGGGAAGGCTGCACTGGGGAAAGCTGCACTGGGGAAGGCTGCACTGGGGAAAGCTGCACTGGGGAAAGCTGCATTGGGGAAAGCTGCACTGGGGAAGTCTGCACTGGGGAAGTCTGCACTGACAAGGCTGCACTGGGGAAGGCTGCACTGGGGAAGGCTGCACTGACAAGGCTGCACTGGGGAAGTCTGCACTGACAAGGCTGCACTGGGGAAGGCTGCACTGGGGAAGGCTGCACTGACATGGCTGAACTGACAAGGCTGCACTGACAAGGCTGCACTGACATGGCTGCACTGACATGGCTGCACTGAGAAGGCTGCAATGATGGGCGTTTAAATGTAAGTTTTTTTTCCCTTCAACTTCCCTCCTAAAAGTTTTTTTTCCCTTAAAATTCCCTCCTAAATTGGGGTGCGTGTTATACGCCGGTGCGTGTTATACGCCGATAAATACGGTATATTAGAGAAACACACATTGTACATAATATACTACTGTAATAGAGTGGATTATAGGCTTTTACAAGTATTTTAACCCAGTTCACACTGGGGATTCCTGTCAGGCAGGGAGAGAGAGAGGGGGAGAGAAGACGACACATTACATGGTAAGACCTACCCCGAAAATAAGCACTACTGTGTCTTTTGTTGCCAAATTAATATAAGACCCTGGCTTATTTTCGGGGAAACACGGTGCAGATAGGAGATTAAGCTGTAGGGATTTCAAATCCCCAGACCAATGAAGCGGCATTCTGGTGCCTGACAGCGGGGGATCGTGGGACACTGGTACAGCGGGACCGGGGGGGATGGGAAGATGGTCCAGTGTAAGTTCACCTTACAGATTATCTGTAAAGGTGAACTTACACTTTAACCTCCCTGGCGGTAATCCCGAGTCTGGCTCGGGGTGGAATTTCATAGTGATTTGTGGGGAGATCCATCATCAAACACTGAAAGTAATAACAGCGACAATTCTGCAAATGAGCAAATTTCAATGCTTTTGATTTGATTACATTATTGAATATTTTTTTATTTTTATTATATTATTATTTGGTATAATTATTTATAGTTATTTATTATATTATAATTTATGATTTTGTGTTTCAAACTTTATCACACCCGAGATGTCTACTAGACTCTGGTTTGGACAGATATAAGTGAGTTATTGCTAAGAATTACAGGCCTACAATTAAAAAACGCCAAACTTCTATGCAAAATAATTGTACCGCTTTCAGTACCTAAAATCTGACATAATCATACCGCCAGGGAGGTTAAGGTAGATATTAATCTAAAAAACATATTTCTTAATTTATTTTCGATATAGTAAGTAGCTCAGGGGCAGGATTCGGGAGGCCAAGAAATTAGAATTGGCGCACACACATGACATTGACTCTCACAGTGACACTGACAGCATTGTGCAGCAGCACATATAATGATGACAACTCACTGGCATGACACTTCCCCTTCTGCGTCACAGCGACAGTCTCCCTCCACACCAGGTGCTCCCTTCAGTCCACTCCAGTCCAAAAAGCACTGACAGTCCCGCTCCCGCTTTACGTTTTGGATAGCATAGGGAATTGGCCATGCAGTGATCTGAGATTGCTGACAGGCCCGCCGGAAAGTAGGTGCCAGCATGCGGTGAGTAGCAAAATGGCCATCCAGCAGGTTTCTAGGACCAGCGTGATGGCATGCTGCCCCTGTTCTTAAAGTGACACTAAAGCTTCTTTTTTTTTTTAAATAACAAACATGTCATACTTACCTCCACTGTGCAGCTCATTCTGTTAGTGTGAGGTGAGGAGAGCCGATTACCGGCACTTCCTTGTTTACATGTGGTCGGATGTGATTGGACACAGCCAATCACATGATTAAAGAGCCACGTCAGCAGCTCTTTACAGAGATCGGGGTCGCGCCGTGTCCTAGCAACACGGTGCGTGCCAGGATCGACGTGCTGCGCACTACCTGTTGGCGCGCAGGAGCGGCCATTTGGGTGCGCCATCATATGACGTCCACCCAGAACGAGAGCGGCACCATCCTGCCATCAATTGACGGTGGGTGGGCAGCAAAGCTTCCTGGTTTCTATGCACAGCTATGCCAGATTTTGCACTCTCCAGTTTTAGATAATCAACACAATATTCATATAAAGCTGACCACAGACATAAAGTAACAGACACAAACACCACTTGGCAATTTTTACTAATTGTTGTCATTTAGGTAATAAAGATAAAGACAAAGATAAAGACTAAAGAATTTTCAGTATAGTCTGCGAACAATACCTGCAATATCCTTAGGTTTATAAGCAGGTCATACCATTCTGCTTCACATCACACCTATTCATCAGAAATTCCATTATTCATGCCAATATTGTGCCTCCATCACCAAAGAAGCATGTCAGCATAATTTGCAGTTTACCTTTCTGATACATTGGTAAATTGGTGTATTAAATCCATACTGCTAAGTACATGAGAAGTCATTGCAGAAGAATAAAGCGGATATGTTTTGTGCCTTTAGGCACTTGCTCTGGCTGAATAATACACACAGGGAGTAAAAACATATATAGAGATTACATCTGGCACTGCAATACTTAAATGCCTTTGTTCTGTTTTCATGCAATTATTTACTTTGTGATATATAGACAGCCACTCAGAGCATTATAGTGTTATCTGTAACTGTATTTTCTGCAAAAAAATAAAATTTTAACCCTGTCTTTTTGTGTCAGCACATTAGGAATTCCAAGAATATGCTTAGGATGAGTGAGCAACTGCCAAACATCACCATTCTTAAATAAACAGAAATGAGTCATATCAAGAATAAGGGGGAGGTCAGCACCAAAAAAGAGACATAACATACAAAAGTACCAACATCCCTTATAATAATGATGCAAGAAAAATGAGAGACTGGGACGTTAAAGGTACATCATATATATGCATGTGCAGTGTTACATTGTGTTCATTGTATTGTATTAATTTTTGTGTTTTTTCTTTCTTTTCTTCACACACTCAAGGCTGTGCATATTTTGCTGTCTTATACATATATATTTTTAATTGAATATCCTCATCCTTTTCCTGATGAAGCCGTCACGGCGAAATATGTCGAAGCTTTAGGACGTGGGAACATTTTGTATGTGATTTCAGTTCTCTCATTCGCCAGGGTTAGGATATGTGTGTTTACCCAGGACTATGATTGTAGCTGCAGTCCTTATTTTTATCCTGTCTTTTCTAAATAAATGATTTATATTTTTTATACTATTATATTTGTCTTACCTTGTATATGATGTACCTCTAAAGTCCCAGTCTCTCATTTTTCTTGCAACAGAAATGAGTCATAGTAAAATACAATTTTTAGATTCTAATGTCTTTCTGTGCCAAAGTTGTTACCGCCAACTATTCAGACAAAGAATGGTACCAATCAGGTTATTTTTCATACTGCATGAGTAATAGGGTCCACACAGTATTTACAGGCTTTTGAATAAACCAATTTTCAATCAACATGTATGACCATTGTCATGGAATTTTATAGATAGGCAACTCCTATCCTAATATTGATTAGTGGTTCCAAATTAATAACTACTGCAGCAGGGAACAGACACAAAAGATAGACTCCGCATCTTTCCAAATAACTTTTCCCTACTGCAGTAGATTGTAAAGGAAATTTGTAAGTTCTGTATATAATTGTATTCTATTTTGTATGTATTGCACACTGCCCTCACTGTGCACGCTGCACTAATAATGTTTCCATTACATGTTGCATTTTTTTGAGTCCTGATTAGAATCAGCCTGCCTATGTTTCGCCCCTTGTTATCATACAAGTACAATTGTAATAATAATGTGATACCTACGTAATCATGTATATGAAAACCTTCAATTGTGTCATAATAAAACATAACAGTTATTTGGAAAGATGCTAAGTGTATCTTTTGTGTGTGTTCCCTACTGCAGTAGTTATTATTAATTTGGAGCCACTAATCAATATGAGGATAGGAGTTGCCTATCTATAAAATTCCATGACACCATGTAGGACAATTCCTGTCAGCACGATTTGTTGGAAATAAGCTATGCATAAAAAATGATAACAAGATAGCTACAGTCATGTGAAAAGTACACCCCATCAACATAATTGAACAGATAAACATTACATATTTATGTGAATAAAACCCCAGATGATGACCAATAAGACGAAAGGTGTCGGGTGATGGTTTTGAAATCATTGCTTATACTTCATTTTATTTACAAACTTGTATTATTGGATTTGCTGTAAGTGTAAGCCCCCTTTTTTACCATGAAAAACAGTATCATAGTATGTGCGGATCATTTGTTTTTCCTTGTCAAAAGAAGTTTATTGAGTATACAATATTATAAAGATACATAAAGTAAGTTTACAAGGATCTATAAAGTAAGCTCATTGTTTTACAGTAGGGTTTATATAGGTAAATATCATGAAATTTCAAATATTAAACATTGGGTTCACGTAAACCTAAATTAAAGATATATATCATTTCCTTAGTCACTTTTGTAGGTATTTAAATGATTTATACCTACTATACATATTGTTTACAGGTAGAGTGTATATAGGTCAAATAAATTCTGATAATGAGCTTTAATCGTAAGGTGGAGAAAAGGAAAGAGAAAGAAGAAAAAGGGTAGAAAGGTAGAGGTATGGTCCACAAGGTTGTCCCGCTCGTCAGTTTATTATTCTTTTTAGTTCTCTTTGAAGCCTTAGAATGGGTGTCTCTGTAAGTCATTTAGTCTGCTACCATGGCAACAGGACAGAGTCATTGAAGTTTGACAGGAACTGTTGTTTTATCCAAGGATGCCAAAGTTTTTCAAATTTTGGAATTTGATTTTGATCGATGGCTACCATCTTAGCATGGGACATTGTATTATTCATTCTGTGAATTGTTTCTGCTAGTACCAATGTAGGAGATTTCCATGCTTTGGCCACTGTTTGTTTTGCAGCCGTTATTAGTTGGATCATAAGTTTGAATTGAGAGAGTGTTAACCATTCCAGTTTTAGATTAAGTAAAGTTATACATGGATCTGGTTGTATTATTTTTTTAAATATTTTAGATGCAATCACGAAGACTTCCTTCCAGAAGGTTTGGATTACTGGGCACGTCCACCATATGTGTAAATGTGTGCCTATTTCTGGGCATCCTCGAAAACAAAGAGCTGAGGTATAAGGTGAATATTTTGCCACTCTAGCGGGTACAAGGTACCAGCGAGTTAGGACTTTATAATTTGTCTCCAGTGCTAAGATGTTGGGTGAAGATGACTTAGATGTGAGCCATATGTTAGACCAGTCCGTGTCTTCTAAAGTTCGTCCCAGGTCCTCCTCCCACCTCTGAACGTAAGAGGGTCTATTAAGATTTGCTACTCCATATAATTGATTATAAAGTGATGAAATTGTACCTTTAGCAAATGGATCTTTTGTACAGATTGATTCAAAAATGGATAATTGGGATAATGGTGTATCCCCCTTTAGGAATGGTGTATAGAAATTTTTGATTTGGAGATATCTAAATATCTCAGAGTTTGGTAGATCATATTTTTCTCTAAGCGATGGGAATGAAAGGAATGATTTAGATGCTATGAAGTCATTTAGTGTCTGAATGCCTGATGTTGTCCAAGCTTTAAAAGAAGTTGGGTAGATCCATGCCGGATAAAAGGCCGGATTTCTGATAAAAGACAGGAGAGGATTGTGTGGAGATTGTAACTGATATTTGGTTTTTAGTTTATCCCAGAGAGATAAGAAGTGTTTAGTTATGGGATTATGAATTTTAAAGCGGTCTTTAGGATCAAGCCATAATAAGTTTGATATTAATAGAGGGTCATTTTCTGAAGCCTCTATAAATACCCATAATGGGATTTCCTGTTTTGCATGGTATTTGGACAGACTGGCCAAGTGTGCTGCTCTGTAGTAGTTAGTAAAATTAGGGTATCCCAGGCCTCCTTTATTTTTGGGAAGATGTAGTGTGTGTATAGGTATACGTGGTTTAGAAGAGCCCCATATAAACGAAGTTGCTCTTTTTTGTACTATTCTCAAAAAATAGGAAGGAATTGGAATAGGGAGGACTCTGAATAGATAAAGCAATTTGGGTAGAATAGTCATTTTGATTGCATTAATCTTCCCTATCCAGGATAAAGGAAGTTGCGACCATTGTTTTATTAGATTTGTGATCTGTCTTAATACAGGAGGATAATTGGTTGAGAATAAGTCAGAATGAGATGCTGTTAAATGAATTCCAAGATATGGGATTGATTTTTCTGCCCTTGTGAATGGGAGTGCAGCCCTAGCCGGGATCAATTCCATGTTTGTGAGTGAAATATTAAGCACTAGGCATTTCTTAGGATTAATCATAAGGCCGGATAGGGCTGCAAATCCATCAAGAGCTGGTATTAAGTTAGGACCAGAGACCTGTGGTGATGATAGAAAAAGTAATATATCTTCTGCAAATATACATAATTTGTGTGTAATACCTCCTACTTCAATGCCAGTTATAGTTTGGTTTGTTCTGATGTATTGGGCCATGGGTTCGAGTATAAGGGCAAATAATAAGGGAGATAATGGGCAACCCTGTCGGGTACCTCTTTCGATATTAAAGGCATCAGATTTGTATCCAGCATATTTTATTTAGGCTTTGGGTTTATTATATAATGCTTTGATCCATGTTAAAAAGTGGGGTCCAAAACCCCATTTTTGTAATGAATATTGCATATATTGCCAGGATACTGTGTCAAATGCCCTCTTAATGTCGAGAGATAGAAAACATAAAGGGATTTTCCGTTTTTTAGCAATATGTGTCAATAACACTGCCCTGCGTATATTATCGCCTGCCTGTCTATTTGGCATGAAGCCTACTTGATCTCTATGTATTAATTTTCCTATAATGCTATTGAGGCGTTTTGCTATTATTTTTGCTAATAATTTAATATCAAGGTTTAACAGAGAGATAGGCCGATAATTCACACAGGAAGTATCATCAGAAAGGGGTTTTGGGATCATACAAACAATTGCCATTAGTGTTTCTTGCCGAAAAGAATGTCCATCTAGAAGTTTGTTAAAAGTTTCAGTGAGAATGGGAGAGAGTATTTCTGAGAATGTTTTATAGTATAAAGCCGAGTAGCCTGGTCTTTTGTTAAGTTTTAGGTCTTTTATGGCGTTAGCAACTTCATCTATAGTTATAGGCTCATCCAAACTGCTTTTTTGATTCTGAGATAACTCAGGTAAGGTTATTTTTTAGAAGAAGGATTCAGCCTCTGTAGGATTAAATTCGTTGTTTGTCTTGTATAAAGTTGCGAGATGTGAGTGAAATTTATGGACTATTTTAACTGGATTACAAGTATAAACATTTTTTGATAATTTCAAACGTATTGGTTTGAAAGATTTGTTAGTTGAATTTAATGCCCGAGCCAAATATGTACCTGGTTTGTTTGTATTCATGTAGAAATTGTGTTTGGAGCGTTTGAGGGATTTATCAACTGACTCAGTGAGAAATAGATCGTATTCCAATCTAGATTTTTCCAGATGAGATTTTGTACTCTGAGATGGATTGGCTGCATTAAAATTGAGTTCTAGTTTTTTTGCTAGATTTTTGCGTTCCCGTTTAAATAGTGCCATTTGTCTTTGTATTGTACCACGCAAGACAGGCTTATGAGCTTCCCACAGTGTTATTGGGGAGATGTCTGTTGTATTATTAATTGATATGTATTCCTTTAAAGCTTGTTCAATGGCCCTCTGATGTAGTGGGTGTTTGAGCATTATGTCCGGTAAGTACCACGTTGGGTCATGCGCTTTTGGTATGGCTGAGGCTATAGTAGTGTATACTGCATTATGGTCAGACCACGGAATCGGAATTATATCTGATGCAATAATTTCTGGTATCATTCCTATTGTTAGAAAAATATGATCTATTCTGGTGAAGGTTTGATGAGGGTGCGAGAAATAAGTGAATTTCTTTTTCATTGGGTTACTTTCTCTCCACTAATCTACCAGATTGTATTTGGAAAGAAGTTGAGAAAAAAGTAATCTAGAGGTTATTTTGGATGGTGTAAAAGGTGATTTATCTAGAAATGGGAGGAGGACCTGGTTCGAATCCCCACACATTATCACTGTTCCTATTTTGTGTGTATTAATCACTTGTAATATATGTGAGAGGAATGGTGTAGGTTGTTTGTTAGGAGCGTAGTAGGAAATCACCGTGAATGCTGTATCCATTATATAACCCATGAGTATCAGGTATCTACCTTCTGGGTCTTTAATTTCTGATGATAAGGTGAATGGTGTGGATCGGTGAAATGCAATTAGAGTTCCCCTTTGCTTGGTACAGGCAGAAGCCGTGTAAATTTGTTGATAAAAAGGAGAAATATATTTTGGAGTAGAATCTTTGGTGAAGTGTGTTTCTTGGAGGCATACTATGTGAGCCTTCTTGTTATGGAAAGTACGGAAGGCTTTGGTCATTTTTTGAGGGACATTTATTCCCTGAACATTCAGGGAAAGTATATTCAGTGGTGCCATGGCAACAGATCAAATAGTTTTGACTTACTTTTTGTTATGCAGAGCTGACTGCGCAGATCAACCTGTGTGGACTGAAGAGATGAAAAGATAGAAAAGAAACCAGTGAATTCTGGAGTAGAGAGTAAACAAAAAACATATGAGATTAGATGATACATTGTATTAATTATTTTTTGCAAGTAATCACAATTTACCCATGAAAGAGAATAAATATCTCTTTCAGGGGAATAAGTGCCTTCGTCACACTCCCACATAATATGGTTGGGAGAATGAGGAGGGCTAATGGGGGTACAGGGATCTTCCGCTTACAGGAGAGAAGTGCTATGTCAAAAGACATCAAAATGATGTTTCATTAATTGGAGTGCAGAATATAGTTTTTGTTGAAATTATTTATTCCAGGGTGGTTGTATATGGTTAGTCTTGTCCTAGGCTAAATCATTCAGTTAGAAAGGTACTGTTAATAACTTTGGTATTGATGAAGATAGTTTGAATTATTTTGGGATTTTAACCCTTTTAGAGTAAACAATTACATATTTTATTCATATGTAACTGTTTAGATATGTTAACTCATAAAATTGAGGTTGTATTGCTTCAGATTAGAATAAACAAAAACATAATTCTAGGAACTAGTTAGGTAATAATATATTTGTTTTAAGAAAAGAAAGAAAAAGCTTCCATTACTTCTGGATTATTGAATATATTTGTCCTAAAAAGTAATAAATCTATTGTTATTACCTGATAATATATAACTGAACAAGAATTTCCTTATTTCACTTATATATTCTAAGGCTATATGAATCAGAAGTAATAAGAAATATAACTGGAATGTAACATGATCCCACACAGTGTGTGACTATCAGAATGCAGTTACATTCAGTTATAAATACAGGTTTTTTTATAGAGAACCATCTCTTAGTATAATAAATGAATAGATATCAGGAATTAGGATGTCAGTCCATTGAATCTTCTTGGTCCATGGATGATGTGGCATAATGGCCTCTTTTGTGAGAATGATGATTCCCATTTTGTTCTGAAATTTTCTGGGTGCTGCCTGAAGGTGAAGATGATGCCATTCTTCTGCGTGTGGGAGAGTTGCTGCTTGTGGGATCTGTCAGATTTAATTTTAAAAGGGTCTGTTGTAGTTCATCTGCTGATCTGCTTCTGTAAATTGTACCTTGGTAGTTAAATCTGACTGAAAAGGGGAAGCCCCATTGATACATAATGTTGTGGCGTTGCAGTTCCATTAGTTGGGGTTTCATGGATCGTCTTTTAGTAATAGTAAGTTGGGATAGGTCAGCAAAAATTTGATAATTGTGTCCTTGAAAATTAAGTTCCTTTTTTTCTCTTGCAGCAATTAGTATTTGTTCTTTCGTTCTGTAATAATAAAATTTTGTGATTATATCACGTCGGGGGTCCATCATTCTTTTTGGCTGTGAGGGCTCTGTGTACTCTGTCCAGTTCTAAACGTTCAATAGGGATTTCTGGCTTTAGTTCTTGTAATAGAGCAGTAATAGTAGATTGCAGGTCTGTCACAGTTTCAGGTATTCCCCTTATGCGCAAGTTTGAACGTCTGGCTCTATTTTCGTAATCTTCAAGCTTAGTTTGAAGTATTAAATTCTCTTCTTTTAATTGTTCCAATTCTGTTATATTTTCTTGGGTTGTAATTTCAATTTCATCTATTTTTATTTCTAAGGCTGCGGTGCGGTTTCCCAGCTCTCTTATTTCTTTGGTTAGGCTTTTTGTTATTTGGTCTGAGGTTTGTTTTAAAGCCTTATGAAGCATCTTTTCAAATTGTAATAATATTACTGGGGATGCTGAGGAGGCTTGTGGAGAAGTTTGTGAGAGGATTTGTTCTGTATCTGACTCAAATGGAGAGTCTTGCTGTGACATTTTCTGTCTGTGAGAGCTCCCTGATGCTGTATATTGTGAGGTGACTGGAGCTGCTTTAGTTGCAGTGAGTGCCTGTGAGCTCTTTGTGAGGTGATTTTTATTTCTGCCACAGTTTCCTCCCAGTACCATATTTCCTGCCCAAACTTTCACAGTTTGTTCCCAGGGGCAAAAAGGTTCAAATGGATACCTTTTGAGCCTGCAGGCGCCACTTTGTCCTTCTCTTCTCTCCTCAGCGGTGTGGAGCTCTAACAATGCATGTCTGCTCTGCTAGGCTCCGCCCATCTCCCCGGATCATTTGTTTTTCATGCACACCTTTTGATGTGAATCATCGCATGTTTTGGAGTCCACCATGGATACCTGACAGTCTTCATTTAACATTGGGGGAACTCTTCTTACCGTTTTTCCAGTGGTGGGAGTTCCTGTTTGAGGTCATTCCATCAAGAGTGCCTGTTTGACCCACGTGCTATACGGTACATGTGTCCATCGAATCTGGTAAGCGTGAACACTTTATTTATGAGCTGAGCCTACAGATAAAAGTGATACACAAATAAACACGCAAGCAAAATTTGCCAAAATTTGCCTTTTCAATAATCTTTCAACTAATGTATCAATAGATTTATTGATGTTCTGTGGAAAAGTAAGCACACTTTTGGCCTCAAAAGTTGGTATTGCCCCCTTTAGCAGAAATTACTTCTTAAAGATAATTTGTATAACAACCCACCGGTTTCAAAAATGAAATTTTTTTTGCCCATTCCCCCATTCAAATTTCTCTTATGCCCCATACACATGATCAGAATTTCCGTTGGAAAAACCTTGGATGGTTTTTCTGACGGAATTCCGCTCAAGCTTTCCTTACACACAGTCACACAAAAGTTCTCTGAACTTTCGACCGTCAAGAATGCGGTGACGTACAACACTACGACGAGCTAAGAAAATTAAGTCCAATGCTTCGGAGCATACGTCGAATTGTTTCCGAGCATGCGTAGGAATTTTGCGCGTCGGAATTGCTACAGACGATCGGAATTTCCATTAGGAACTTTTTCCGTTGGAAAAATAGAGAACCTGCTCTCAATCTTTTCCTGGCTGAAATTCCACCAGCAAAAGTCCGATGGAGCTTACACGTGGTCGGAATTTTTGACCAAAAGCACACATCGGACTTTTGCTGGCGGAATTTCCAATCGAGTGTACGGGGAATACATTGCAAGATTTGTGTACATTTCCTTGCATAAGCTGTTAGTTTCAAATCCCTTCACAATATTTTAATATGATTCATATCAGGGCCAGAAATTTCTTGGTGGGTTACTATTGTTCTGCTCTGTACAGAAGAAGTTGTCCCTGGAAAGTTCTGCTAAATTCAAGTGGGAATCCAATACTACCCTTTTCCCCATCCAATCAAAGTACAGAACAAAGCACTGAACTTTCTTGCCTCAAGTGTCCTGTGAAAATGTGGTGTGCCTGGCTGTGCAGGGTGGGGGATCCCTTTACACATACAGCTCCTTAGGGGGTGCGTTACACAAAAGAACCCTTACTGGCCCCTTACTGGCCCCTCTAAGCTAACCGACCTAAGTTCGAAGGCTAGGCAGTGCTTTTTGGTTACAAACAATTCAATCTGGCAAAATTACTGCATTATTTAACTGGCATTGTGAACCTCAAATGTGCAGTGGCTAGATATTGGATTCCATGCTTAGGACCTATACAATGGCTGCTGCCTTACCCTGCACCCCCCCTCTCAAAAAAAATTTCCACCGGCCGCCACTGCATTGGATAAAAACAGAAGCAGGAAAGAATGGGTGGCGCTGCCCAACAATGATATATAAAATAAGTTCTAGTGCCGTGTACTGTCCCTTCAAGAAGGAAAAAAATGTGTTTGTAGTTTATGAGTCAAACCATCTTAAGGCCACGCCCCCGTGGCCGTAAGAGGGATAACACCACGTACTAGTGACAAAAGAAGCGAACTGAACGGTGAACCGAGAGAGGGGGGACAGCGTTACCCATTCGTTTAGCAGGCGGTGAGAGGGTGAGAGACACTGTATACGCTCTGCATTAGAGGGTCCGCCGTGACCGCATACCCCCTATGAGGTTGATCTCAGATGCTGTGTGTTATTGGACGGATTGCTGTGGATTTTACTGTGCTATAAGATTTTTTTACACAATGTGAGTGAAATAGTTGAAGTGTTATTTGCAGTGTGTTCCATTAACCACTTCAGCCCCGGAAGGTTTTACCCCCTTCCTGACCAGAGCACTTTTTACAATTCGGCACTGCGTCGCTTTAACTGCTAATTGCGCGGTCATGCAATGCTGTACCCAAACGAAATTTGCGTCCTTTTCTTCCCACAAATAGAGCTTTCTTTTGATGGTATTTGATCACCTCTGCCGTTTTTATTTTTTGCGCTATACACGGAAAAAGACCGAAAATTTTGAAAAAAAATGATATTTTCTACTTTTTGTTCTAAAAAAAATCCAATAAACTCAATTTTAGTCATACATTTAGGCCAAAATGTATTCGGCCACATGTCTTTGGTAAAAAAAATGTCAATAAGTGTATATTTATTGGTTTGCGCAAAAGTTATAGCGTCTACAAACTAGGGTACATTTTCTGGAATTTACACAGCCTTTAATTTATGACTGCCTATGTCGTTTCTTGAGGTGCTAAAATGGCAGGGCAGTACAAAACCCCCACAAATGACCCCATTTTGGAAAGTAGACACCCCAAGGAATTTGCTGAGAGGCATGTTGAGCCCATTGAATATTCATTTTTTTTGTCCCAAGTGATTGAATAATGACAAAAAAAAAAAAAAAAAATTACAAAAAGTTGTCACTAAATGATATATTGCTCACACAGGCCATGGGCATATGTGGAATTGCACCCCAAAATACATTTAGCTGCTTCTCCTGAGTACGGGGATACCACATGTGTGGGACTTTTTGGGAGCCTAGCCGCGTACGGGGCCCCGAAAACCAAGCAACGCCTTCAGGATTTCTAAGGGCGTACATTTTTGATTTTACTCCTCACTACCTATCACAGTTTTGAAGGCCATAAAATGCCCAGATGACATAAAACCCCCCCAAATGACCCCATTTTGGAAAGTAGACACCCCAAGCTATTTGCTTTGAGGCATGTTGAGTCCATGGAATGTTTTATATTTTGACACAAGTTGCGGGAAAGTGACAAATTTTTTTTTTTTTGCACAAAGTTGTCACTAAATGATATATTGCTCACACAGGCCATGGGCATATGTGGAATTGCACCCCAAAATACATTTAGCTGCTTCTCCTGAGTACGGGGATACCACATGTGTGGGACTTTTTAGGAGCCTAGCCGCGTACGGGACCCCGAAAACCAAGCACCGCCTTCAGGATTTCTAAGGGCGTACATTTTTGATTTTACTCCTCACTGCCTATCACAGTTTCGGAGGCCATGGAATGCCCAGGTGGCACAAACCCCCCCCCAAATGACCCCATTTTGGAAAGTAGACACCCCAAGCTATTTGCTGAGAGGCATGGTGAGTATTTTGCAGCTCTCATTTGTTTTTGAAAATAAAGAAAGACGAGAAAAAAAATGTTTTTTTTTCTTTTTTCAATTTTCAAAACTTTGTGACAAAAAGTGAGGTCTGCAAAATACTCACTATACCTCTCATCAAATAGCTTGGGGTGTCTACTTTCCAAAATGGGGTCATTTGGGGGGGTTTTGTGCCACCTGGGCATTCCATGGCCTCCGAAACTGTGATAGGCAGTGAAGAGTGAAATCAAAAATTTACGGCCTTAGAAAGCCTGAAGGCGGTGCTTGGTTTTCGGGGTCCCGTACGCGGCTAGGCTCCCAAAAAGTCCCACACATGTGGTATCCCCGTACTCAGGAGAAGCAACAGAATGTATTTTGGGGTGTAATTTCACATATTCCCATGGCATGTTTGAGCAATATATCATTTAGTGACAACTTTGCGCAAAAAAAAATAAAAAAAATAAAAAATTGTCTCTTTCCCGCAACTTGTGTCACAATATAAATTATTCCATGGACTCAACATGACTCTCAGCAAATAGCTTGGGGTGTCTACTTTCCAAAATGGGGTCATTTGGGGGGGTTTTGAACTGTCCTGGCATTTTATGCACAACATCTAGAAGCTTATGTCACACATCACCCACTCTTCTAAGCACTTGAAGACATAGCCCTTTCTGACACTTATTGTTTACATAAAAAAATAATTTTTTTTTGCAAGAAAATTACTTTGAACCCCCAAACATTATATATTTTTTTTAAAGCAAATGCCCTACAGATTAAAATGGTGGGTGTTTCATTTTTTTTTTTCACACAGTATTTGCGCAGCGATTTTTCAAACGCATTTTTTGGGGAAAAAACACACTTTTTTACATTTTAATGCACTAAAACACACTATATTGCCCAAATGTTTGATGAAATAAAAAAGATGATCTTAGGCCGAGTACATGGATACCAAACATGACATGCTTTAAAATTGCGCACAAACGTGCAGTGGCGACAAACTAAATACATTTTTAAAAGCCTTTAAAAGCCTTTACAGGTTACCACTTTAGATTTACAGAGGAGGTCTACTGCTAAACTTACTGCCCTCGATCTGACCTTCGCGGCGATACCTCACATGCATGGTGCAATTGCTGTTTACATTTGACGCCAGACCAACGCTTGCGTTCACCTTAGCGCGAGAGCAGGGGGGACAGGGGTGCTTTTTTTTTTTTTTTTTTTTTTCTCTTTATTATTATTATTTTTTTATCTTATTTTTAAACTGTTCCTTTCATTTTTTTTTTTTTTAAATCATTTTTATTGTTATCTCAGGGAATGTGAATATCC
The DNA here is from genome assembly GCA_037952925.1 of Lithobates clamitans. NCBI lineage: Eukaryota > Metazoa > Chordata > Amphibia > Anura > Ranidae > Lithobates > Lithobates clamitans. Next base: position 9,260,080 of record JBBGZY010000135.1, read on the forward strand.
CCTATGATAGCAATAGGTAGTGACAGGTACTCTTTTTTGCAAAAATTGGGGTCTATTAGACCCTAGATTTCTCCTCTGCCCTCAAAGCATCTGATCACACCAAGATCGGTGTGATAAAATGCTTTCCCAATTTCCCAATGGCGCTGTTTACATCCGGCGAAATCTACGTCATAAAATGCTCGTAGCTTCCGGTTTCTTAGGTCATAGAGATGTTTGGAGCCACTCTGGTCTCTGATCAGCTCTATGGTCAGCTGGCTGAATCACCGGCTGCATTTTCAGGTTCCCTGTTGAGACAGGAGAGCCAGAGAAAAACACGGAAGATGTTGGGGGGGGGGGCATTCCCCCATTCCCTTGTAAAAGCAGTCTAGAGGCTAATTAGCCACTAGGATTGCTTTTACATGAAAGCCGACCGCTGGCTGAAAAGAATGATACCAAGATGATACCTAAACCTGCAGGCATCATTCTGGTATAACCACTCAAAGTCGTGAATGGCATACCTGAAGACAAAAAAATGGTTAACAATAAAGCACAGTAAACGGTAAAGTATAAATAATTACATACCTGAAAAGCAAACGTGATAAAACATAACAACAATAAAACATTGCAGAATAGAATACAGTAAAAAAGAGCAGAACAATAGAGAGAGAATAGAGAGAGAGAGAACAATAAAACGACAACTATTTTTATTTTATATTTTTGTTTGTGTTTTTTTTTTTTTTTACACTTTTTTTTGTAACTAACTTTTATAACTGTAACCGGTTCCAGGTTCGGGTCTCTCAAAATGCGATGGCATCTCGGGAGACCCTGTGAAAGTGCGCCTAGCCTGTGCAATGCTGTACCCTACGCTAATACTCAACTAGTGAATGGTAGCGTTCAAAACATTCACCAATGCAAAGACCAGGATTATCAGGACAGGAGGGACAATAATAGCGGGTGTCACGCCTATATCCGCGCTTTCTGCAGACACGACATCTTTTTTGGGGGGGTTCGTTGGGTAGGGGTACTCGGGAGGACATAAAAATGCCTCTCATGCAGCCGACTGCATTTGGTTGGGGATGTGAATGGGGGAAGTACGGGCGCTGCAGAAGCGGTGGGTTCCCAATTAGGATTGGCGAATGCAGCAGGAAGGGCATTATGGGCACGACGGGCCTGTGTTTGTCTTTTTGGTGGCAGCGGGACACTACTTGTGCTTGCCACCTCACCAGCTTCAACTGCACTTATGGGACTCGCCACGTCACCAAGTGTTACTGCAGTGCTGGTTTGACTACGACCGGGGTGTACTAGGCCGCTGGCGCTTGCCAGTTCACCAAAACGCTACAAAAAAAACTGTTAGCGATCACAGGGATCCGGCCTGACTCTGCGAACGCTGCAGTTATGCGTTTAGTGTTTTGTAAGTGACAGTGATCGATCGATACTGCACTTGGGTGGGCTGGGCCGGGCCGGGCGGAGGGGCAAAACGCAGGTGCTAGCAGGTATCTGGGCTGATCCCGCTAACACTGCGTTTTTGGGAACCCTAAACTGCTGGGGACGCTAGTATAGATCAGATCGGATCAGATATTGATCCGATCAGATACTATACCACTAAGGGAGGCGTATGCTGCGTGCGTGGGTGTTAGCGGTACTGGCGCTAATCTGACGCTGCCTGGGGCTGGTGCTTGCCAGTTCACCAAAACGCTACCAAAAAAACTGTTAGCGATCGCAGGGATCAGGCCTGACTCTGCGAACGCTGCAGTTATGCGTTTAGTGTTTTGTAAGTGACAGTGATCGATCGATACTGCACTTGGGTGGGCTGGGCTGGGCCGGGCGGAGGGGCAAAACGCAGGTGCTAGCGGGTATCTGGGCTGATCCCGCTAACACTGCGTTTTTGGGAACCCTAAACTGCTGGGGACGCTAGTATAGATTTGATCGGATCAGATATTGATCCGATCAGATACTATACCACTAAGGGAGGTATACGGTGCGTGCGTGGGTGTTAGCGGTACTGGCGCTAACCTGACGCTGCCGGGGCTGGTGCTTGCCAGTTCACCAAAACGCTACCAAAAAAACTGTTAGCGATCGCAGGGATCAGGCCTGACTCTGCGAACGCTGCAGTTATGCGTTTAGTGTTTTGTAAGTGACAGTGATCGATCGATACTGCACTTGGGTGGGCTGGGCTGGGCGGAGGGGCAAAACGCAGGTGCTAGCGGGTATCTGGGCTGATCCCGCTAACACTGCGTTTTCGGGAACCCTAAACTGCTGGGGACGCTAGTATAGATTTGATCGGATCAGATATTGATCCGATCAGATACTATACCACTAAGGGAGGCATATGCTGCGTGCGTGGGTGTTCGCGGTACTGGCGCTAATTTGACGCTGCCTGGGGCGACGCATATCACCGCCGGGCGATCAGGGGGCTAAACCTTTATTCGGTAATAAACGGCGGGTGCCCTGACACTATAAAAAATAAACGAACTAACCAGCGTCACCCGTAACGGTTATACGGTGATCAGTGGTGAAAGGGTTAACTAGGGGGCAATCAAGGGGTTAAAACATTTATTAGGTAGTATATGGGGGTCCCTGTCGCTATAAAACGCTGACGGCGAACCTAAATATTTACGTTCCTAACTAGCGTCACCAGCGACACTAATACAGCGATCAGAAAAATGATCGCTTAGCGACACTGGTGACAGGGGGTGATCAAGGGGTTAAAACTTTATTAGGGGGGGTTAGGGGGGTATCCTAGACCTAAAGGGGGGTAATACTATCTGCCCTAACACTAACTGTCACAAACTGACACTATGCAGTAATCAGAAAAAAAAAAAAAAAAAATACTGCTAATGTCAGTTTGTGACAGGGGGGGGGGGTGATTGGGGGGGGATCGGGGGGCGATCGGGGGGGGATCGGGGGTGTAAAGTATGCCTGGCATGTTCTACTGTGTGTGTGTGTGTGTTGTGCACTCACTTGTCATCTCTCCTCGGCGCTGGAACGGAAACTGCCAGACCGGGGAGAGATGACATCACATCCTCTGCCTGTGTGAAACGACACACAGGCAGAGGAGGATTCCCATTGGCTGGGAGCGATCGCGAGGGGGGGGCCACGATCGGATGGTCTCCCCCTCGCCTCCCGACGCTCCCAGTCAGATGCCGACCGCCGATGGCACCGGGGGGGGGTCCGATCGGACCCCCCGCCCGCGGGAGGCAGATCACGTACGGGTACGTGATTTTGCCTGCCCGTGCCATTCTGCCGCAGTATATATGCGGTAGGCGGTCGGCAAGTGGTTAAAGTGTTTGACGTTATTACACTATTGGGAGTGTTTTTCTGTTTTATATGGAACGAGTCTCCTGGATTCACATACTTTAACCCTTGCCGGGTACAACAGCCAATCTATGCCTGTCAGCCTCGCACGAGAGTGGAGGCAGGAGGAGCTGGTGAGTGGCTGCCCATAGGGAGAGTGATCACTGAACACTAAGGTGTGGTGGAAGAGTATATTAAAAGACCTCACATTTCTTCAACAAAAGGACTTGCTGTGGCACTTTATATGCTACTTTTTGATCACCATCACGGACACTATTTTTTGCACTCTTATTTGTAGACTGTAAATTTGTTATTTATTTTTATTTTTTCTACTAGGGAAATAAGAGCTATTTTTGATGAGCAAATTTTGAGCTATTTAACACTGAGTCACGTCATGTATTAAGGTGTATATAATTCAATACTTATGTTGATTAATATGTGGGGATATCATTAAGGGAGTGTTCGCACATATTCTCACATTATTTGGGTGTAGGGTGGAATATACCACATGTAGATACACACCAGTAAAAAGGTGGTTAGGTTTTCATTCGTTATTAGGTATTTTTTTGAATATACAATCTATTTTTCACCATAAGGGGTGAATTAGATGGATTGTGAATAGCGCCACAATTTAATTTTGTCACGGGAGGTGATCACTATTCATCACTTAGTACAGATTTAAATTCCATTTTTGATTTATTTTATTATTTAATTTTATTAATCGATTTTTATTTATTTATTCTCTGTTTGTATAAGGTCTTATACTTTGCTGCACAGCACTTTACGCATATTTTTGTTTATTGGTTTTCATTGCACTTTATGGTCACATTAGATGTTTTTGTATGAATTTTATTAATCGATTTTTATTTATTTATTCTCTGTTTGTATAAGGTCTTATACTTTGCTGCACAGCACTTTACGCATATTTTTGTTTATTGGTTTTCATTGCACTTTATGGTCACATTAGATGTTTTTGTATGAGGTATGAGCAATTCTATTATCAGTGTCACGTTTTCACTAAGTACTCTCTATAGATACCGTGGTTTAACTCAAAAAACTAAAAAAACACTTTTTTTTCTTCTTAAAGGGACAGTACATGGCATTAGCACATATTTTATATATCGTTGTTGGGCAGCACCACCCATATCTCCCTGTTACTATATTTCTCAGTGGCGGCCGGTGGAAATTTTTTTGGGGGGGCGGCAAACAGTATGCTCCCCACCTCCCGGGTCGATCGGTTGGTAGCACTTACCCCATCACTGGCGGCTTCCCCTGCTCAGCGGCCCCTGTTCTCCTGCTGTTCTGCGGCCTCTCGTTCTCCGGGTCATCACAGCGGCTTCCGTTTACTCCCTCCTCCTTGGCAGCCAATTGGGAGTCTTCTTTTTTCGGCCAATTGGAAAACGGGTCTCACACCCGCTTCCGATTGGCCGGATTGAGGATCAGTGTTTCAAAAGCGAATATTCATTCGCTGTTGTAACACACCTGGGTGGGATCGAAGCGCATCCTTTGTGACCCGAGCCCACCCGATTTTGAAGCCTTTTAGAGCCTCTGGCTCTAAACAGGTGCTTAAAAAAAAACAAAAACGCCTGAATTTATCCACTGCATATAGGGGGTGGCATGGAGAGGGGGGGCAGTGGCCGGGCGCCCCTAATGGAGGGGCTGCCAGTGCTCAAACGTGCAGTATGTGCTTTGAACCCATTGTAGTGGAAAACTCGAACCCCATCCCTAGCAGTGGTAAATGTAGGGTTGTATTCACTTTTTCCATGTGACAAATATGCATTTGCATTAATTTAGAGTATGATAATGAATATGTAAAACAAACTAGGCTGGTGCTACCTTCCTGCTGTTTCTTGTCTGGTTATAACCACGCCATGTTAATATTACAGTATGTGTCATTTGTTCAGGTATATCACCTTTTTTTCTGTAGACACTGTTTGAATGAAGATCTAATGTTATTCAAATATATGAAAAAAGTCAACTATATAATTCTTCACGTTACTTTATTTGGTAAACTAGCTGGAAGCTAATTAATGGTTTCTTGATGGTATGTTGCCACTTATAGAGAAGCTCTTCACCCACTTCTACCACAATTTTTTAGTTGACACAATGATACTCTGATGTTTGTTGGAGTGTCAGGTTTAAAATTAACATGGGCTAATCATCACTTCATTCAGTCAATTACATTCAAATTGAATAATGACTGTATTTATGTATGGCCTGTCTGATCAGTTCTTTCCCTGCATTCAGGTACCCAGAGTGTTTCTCATTGAAAAACCAATTATCTATGGTGTATTTTCCCAGAACATTTCTGTTGATCCTCTGGAATCAGTCTGGTGCCAGGGCTTCTGCCTAGCGCATAAACTTTAGAGATGAGCTTGGGCATCCTTTGAACTCATATCTATCTGAACATTATAATGTCATTTTTTTTTCCTTCCCCACAACACATGTAAACAAAGGGGAAAGATGCTGGTGACATTGGTGTTCTTATAAGGATACATGCCCATATTTAATCATGTAATTGGCTAAATATGGCCATGCATCCATATGAGGGGAGTGATGTCACCAACATCCTGTCCCTTTATTTTGTGTGCTGCGGGTCAGATGACCTTGCCCGCAGCTGACTGTAGTAAAAAAAAAATTTGATTTTGTCATTTGATAGAGATGAGTTTGGAGGACGCCCAAGCTCATCGTTAATAAAAATACATGCATGAGCAAAATACAGAACCCACTTAATACAGCACAGATAGGCTAGAGTTGAAAAACAGCAGTCAAACAATATTGCCATTTAAGAGGGCTATTTATTTATTCTTTTTTTTTTTTGTTTACAAACTTTTTTTTATTTGGTACAAAGAAATAGTACAAAAAGCTTATTGACATATGCCACAAAATGTACAATCAAAGTAATTTCTACATAAAGGAATAACTATATTAAGCGGTTCTTTAATGGAGTATAAATTTATATATAAATATAGCAATTCCTATTATACCTTAAACCTTAAAATATTAATATAATACTCTTCAGTGAACTTCAGTATTTAGTAGAATTATTCAGGGTTAAAGAAGAGATTGGTTAGTGTTTTGTATTGTGTGAAAAATTTTTTCCATTAAATTAATATTGTTAATTCTGGTTTTCAAATGTGAAAGAGGAACTGTGGGGGATTTCCAATGGTATGCTATCAACCAGTGTACAGCAACACATATTGTGTGGATCAATCTCATATTATGTATGGAAAGACCGATGATAGGGGAAGAGGGCTATTTATTTATTCAAGCACAGCCCTAAAACAGTTACAATATGTTGAGTAATGTTTCTAAAACATCTTGTCTCCTTCATCAGGCTTTGAGACAGGTTGACTGTGAAAAGCTCCTCACCATTTTGTAATGCAAACTTTTTATTTTTTATTTTTTTTAGTTTTGGATAGAGGAATGAGATGTTAGAATCTCTGTCAGGCATTTATTACACACTTCAGCTACAAAAGGTTTTACCCCCTCTATGACCAAGCCATGTTTTGCTATTTAGCACTGCACTAATTTAACTGGTAATTGCGCGGTCCTGCAACACTGTATCTAAATGAAAGTTATATAATTTTTTTCACACAAATAGAGCTTTCTTTTGGTGGTATTTGATCACCACTGTTTTTTTTTATATTTTATATAAATGAAAAAAATAATATTTTGAAAATAAAAACAGCATTTTTTACTTTCTGCTATAAAACATCCAATAATTTTTTTTTTTTAAAATCTAATTTCTTTAGAAGTTTAGGCCAAGTCAGCTTCAGCCAGGAATGGTTGTATGCGACAATGGCACCAACCTTCTCTCCGCCCTTCGACAGGGACACTTGACCCATGTTCCATGTTTGGCACATGTTCTGAATTTGGTGGTGCAGCGGTTATTGTGCAGGTACCCTAGGCTTAAAGGATCTCCTGTAGAGGCAGGCCAGAAAAGTCTATGGTCATTTCCGCCGGTCAAACAATGCCAGTGCTCGGCTGGCTGACATTCAAAGGCAGTGGCGGCTGGTGAAGCTTTAGGATGGGGGGGTGCCAGACCCCGCCCCTTCCTAGCTGGCCCCTCCCACTTCTCATAAGCCACACCCCTTATAGAATCCACCCACTCCGTCCCCTATATTCCACTTGCTTCCACTCATAGTGTCAGGAGTATACAGCTCAGCATCACAGGACAGAGTATATAGCCTCAGCATCACAGGACAGAGTATATAGCTCAGCCTCACAGATCATGGTATATAGCGCAGCTTTACAGATCGGCGCAAACAAACTGAAAAATTACATTGTTAGTAATGAAGGACTCTAAATAGGCATTTATCAGGTGATTATGTGTCAGCCTGGTATATAACATTTCTCACAAGCCTGGTATATAGCATTTCTCACAAAGCCTGGTATATAGCATTTCTCACAAAGCCTGGTATATAGCATTTCTCACAATGCCTGGTATATAGCATTTCCCACAAAGCCTGGCATATAGCATTTCTCACAAAGCCTGGCATATAGCATTTCTCACAAAGCCTGGTATATAGCATTTCTCACAATGCCTGGTATATAGCATTTCTCACAAAGCCTGGTATATAGCATTTCTCACAAAGCCTGGCATATAGCCTTTCTCACAAAGTCTGGCATATAGCATTTCTCACAAAGCCTGGCATATAGCATTTCTCACAAAGCCTGGTATATAACATTTCTCACAAATAGGGCCGTCTTTACTGCAGGGCAAATGGGGCAGTTGCCCAGGGCCCTGTCACTGTTTAGGGCCCAAAGCAGAGCTGCCAAAAATCGGCACATAATCGGCGCTGCCCCTTGCTATGCGTGCACAGTCACTGCTGCCTGTACAAGTGTACATGATCAGGGGAGAAGAGGCCTCAGTAGGAGGAGTCAGACTGCGGAGTGGAGTGCTGCCAGAGTGCTGGATGGTCAAGGGAAACTACTGTGGAGAATTGATTGGAGCTGTGCTGGCCAGGAGGACAAGGTAGATCTTCTTCCTCCTCCCCTGGCTCCCCATGTGTAGAAAGTTTAAAAATGCTGACCTGCAGTCCAGGCTGAGTGAGGATGTGGCTGTATTTTTTTATTACAGAGCACACAGCATTACAGCACATAGAATTACTGTATTTAACTGCTTGATGGGCTTATTTTGGGCTTGGCTGGTTCACATGTATGTGTTTTGGTGGCCCACATTTGCGCAGGCACAGCAGCACATTCATTTGATGTTGGTAATGAGTGCTGTGACATGAGAACACCGTGTGACTGCTGTAAAGGGGGTCTGCAAAGTTTATTTTTAGATAATTCTATGTGTGTGTCTGTTTTTTGAGATGTTGGGATGAAGAGCAAAATTGCATGGGGGGGGGCCTAAAAAAAATGTTTGCCCAGGGCCCAAACCATATTAAAGACGGCCTTGCTCACAAAGCCTGGCATATAACATTTCTCACATTTCTCGTATCTTGCATTCTTGCCTCTGTTAGGAAATGATGTTGTCTCCTCACACAGCGGCCACGACCTCTTGCAGCTCCTTCCCCATCACTGTACTGGGTCAGCCATTATCAGCCTGCTTGCTTGTGAAATGGGAAGACCCGGCGGAGAGACAGTGTGGGCACTGTGCAGTGAGAGTCAGGCAGCGTGTGTGTGTGGCTGTGCAGAGTGTGTCAGTCTCTGCCTCTGGGCCCTGGGGTCAGCAGGGCTAGCCTAGCACTTACCTTCAATGGCGCCGCTCGTCTCTCTGATTTCACCGCACGCACGCACGCACACGCACTCCAGTCCACTCCCCCCCCCTGTGACCGAGAAACCAGGAGTGACTCCACCCCCATAGTACCGCCCACTGTCCTCTCCTCCAGTCCCTGCCTCACAGTCGCAGCCAATCCTAGGCTACTAATAGCATATACTGACGAATCCCAGAAGAGTGGGAGTGTGTGTGGGCGCACAGCTTGCGCCCTGCACACACCCTAAACACGGGCAAATCAGCTTCCCAGCCTGCAATCAGCTGATTGCAGGCTGGGAAGCTTCCCATAGACCACCGCATGTCCGGCGCCCAGACAAGTGACTTTTTTTTTTCAGCTTCGGGGGGCGGCGCCCGAGCGCCCCCTGTGGACTGGCTGCCACTGTTCAAAGGGAATGCAACCTGCCCAACAACCACCTCATTTGTGACATACCCACTAGGTGGAACTCAACGTTGGTAATGCTGCAGCGGCTGCACACACAGCAGAGAGCCATCAATGAGTACCTGTGCAAGTATGGCACAAGGATAGGGTCAGGGGAGCTTGGCTTCTTTTCACCACGCCAGTGGCTACTGATCAAGGATGCATGCACTGTCCTGTCACCATTTGAGGAGGCCACAAGGATGGTGAACAGCGACAATGCATGCATCAGTGACATTGTCCCTCTAGTCTTCCTGTTGGAGCACACGCTTCATGGAGTCATGGGCAGGGCTCTTGAGGCAGAACAGCAGAAGGAAGAGGATAACTTCCTTACCTCTCAAGGCCCCCTTTATCCAGATAGCATTCCTGCGGGCCCACCAAACACACAGGAAAAAAAGGAGGAGGAGGATTAAGTCAGCATGGATGTAGAGAATAACACTCAGCAGCAGTCTTCAAGGGATGGTTTTCAGTCCCCAGAAACCCAAGGAGTTGTATGTGGCTGGGAGGAGGTAGTTACGGATCATGTGATCCTTAGTGGCCCAGAGGACTCAGAATAAAATGCCTCTGCAAATTTACGCTGCATGGCCTCCCTGATTCTGCAAAGCCTGCGAATGGACCCTAGGATTCGTGGTATCAAGGAGAGGGATCATTACTGTCTGGTAACCCTTCTTGATCCACGTTACAAGGGTAAGGTTGCAGAACTTATCCTGCCTTTGCAGAAGGAGTAGAGGATGAAACATCTTCAGGAGGCCTTGAAGAAAAGTTTGTGCAACGCATTTCCAGACCCTGGGAGGTTACAATTTCCTGTTGCTGGACAACGTGTTGCTGAGGCTTCTTTCAGTCAGAAGAAGAGCGATGGAGAAGGTGGCCGGCTGACCGATGCCTTTAAACAATTTTTCAATCCTCAGCGCCAAGGTATTATTGGTTCTAGCAACCATTGCCAGCGTCTGCATTACATGGTGCAGGAATATCTAGGGGCAAGAGCAGACTTGGAGACCTTTCCAACAGAGCATCCACTGGGTTACTGGGTCTTGAGGATGGACCACTGGCCAGAACTCGCTCAATATGCAATTGAGCTACTGGCCTGTCCTGCATCCAGCATGCTTTCTGAACGCACATTCAGTGCTGCTGGAGGGTTTGTAACGGATCAAAGAGTGTGCCTGTCCACAGACTCCGTTGATAGGAGTGAATCAGTCTTGGATCAGCAACTATCAAGCACCTGATGCTGATGTAGTTAATTGAATTTGCTTAGGATGTGGGATCCCTTGAAGACTGCCTATTCTGACCAAATTATTTCTCCTCAATCTTGATGATGCTAGCTTCCAACAATATTCTTGGTTTAGGGCACCACCACCACCACCCAAGGCCCAAATTTTCTGCCCCTGTTTAACAGGGGCATGTAATTACAATTTCTGATCTAATATTTCACAGCAGTGCCTGTTCCTGTGCCCAACAAGAGTAACTGTGAGGGCTTACAGTGTTGTGGCACCACCACCACCACCAAAGGCCCAATTTTTCTCCCCCTGTTTAACAGGGGCATGTAATTACAATTTTTGATATAATATTTCATAGCAGGGCCCATTCCTGCGCCCAACAAGACTATCTGTGAGGGGTTACAGTGTTGTGGCACCACCGCCCAAGGCCCAATTTTCTGCCCCTGTTTAACATGGGCATGTAATTACAATTTTTGATATAATATTTCACATCAGGGCCCGTTCCTGCTCCCAACAAGAGTATATGTGAGGGGATACAGTGTTGTGGCACCACCACCACAGCCCAAGGCCCAATTTTTCTGCCTCTGTTTAACAGGGACATGTAATTACAATTCTTGATATAATATTTCACAGCAGGGCCCGTTCCTGCGCCCAACAAGAGTAACTGTGAGGGGTTACAGTATTCTGGTACCACCAACCCCTAAGGCCCAATTTTCTGCAGAGTATATAGGGCAGGCCGTATAGTATATATACTGCTGTTCAGAGTATATAGTGCCTGGGGGCCCCCCAAGCCATTTTTTTTTAAATCTGGGTGCGGGGTTCCCCTTAATTTCCATACCAGACCTGAAGTGCCTGGTATGGATTTTGGGGGTGACATCTACACCATTTTTTTTTGGTATTTTTATCTATATTGCCAGGATCCGTCAATACATTACAGCTGCAAGCATTTTTTTATTACATTTTTTCCTTTAGAAATGTCATTTTGTTGTGGCACTGTTATAAACATGGGAAAGATGCACTACTTTATAGGCATACTAAGGACACCCCCCAGGCACGATATTTAAAGGAATATTTCATTTTTATTGTTTTATTTTAAGCATTATTAAAATCATTGCTCCCGAAAAAAAATTTAAAACTTTTTTTTGCATTGATACATGTCCCCTGTCGCAGGACCCGGTCCTCAAACACTAACTTGCATTAAAGCCTTAAAAATTAGCACTTTTGATTTTTCACATTCGTGTCCTCTAGACTTTAACGGTGGTCGCGTGTTCGAACAAATTTTTTGCCTGTTCGTAAGTTCTGCTGCGAACTGAACCGGGGGGTGTTCGGCTCATCCCTAGTGTCTACAAACAATAGTATATATACACTGATCAGTCATAAAATTATGACCACCCACCTAATATTGAGTATGGCCCCCTTTTGCTAAAACAGCCCTGACCCATTAAGGCATGGACACCAAAGTAACATCCACATGAATGGCAGGACTCAAGGTTTCCCAGTAGAACATTGCCCAAAGCATTACACTGCCTCTGCCAACTTGCCTTCTTATACTACATCCTAGTACCATCTCTACCCCAGGTAAGTGACGCACTAGCACCCGGCCACCCATATGATATAAAAGAAAACATGATCAGACCAGACCACCTTCTTCCATTGCTCCGTAGTCCAGTTCTGATGTTCATGTGACCATTGTAGAAGCTTTTGGCTGTGGACATGGGTCACCACGGGCTTCACAGCCCCATACACAACAAACTGTGATGCCCATTTTTTTGATGCTTTCACCACATCAACTTCACGGAGAACATGTTCACTTGCTGCCTAATATATCCCACCAATTTTCAGATGCTACTGTAATGAGATATTCCCTTTACCTGTTAGTGGTTATAATGTTATGGCTGATCAGTGTATACTATAGCTATTATTTATTTCTATTATACTAGTAATGGCAGTGATCAGCGACTTATAATGGGACTGTGATAGTGCGGCAAGCAATCTGACACTAACTGACACTGGGTGGGAGGTGAACTAACTAACACTGATATATCCAGCGACACTAATACAGTGATCAATGATAATAATATACACTGTCACTGTACTAATGACACTGGCTGGGAAGGGGATCAACATCTCGGGTAATTAAAGAGTTTCCAATGACATCTGCCTGTTTAGATAGCCAGCAGTCACTACCACCCCTCTGAAAAGCTGTTTGTGGTGGATAGCTTTTTGGTAGAGCAGTGGCTGCCAGGTGATTAGGAGGTAATACTGCCACATTCCAAAGCCTGTTTTTTTTTCAGCTAAATTGGGATTTTGAGTTGGCATATTCTTGAATTTATGAAGTTTGGTGGTGTTACTGCTTGTCAAATGTTATAGATAGCCATATTAATTTGCCGCTGGGTGGTCAGGGTCGGTAAAACTGTGACTCAGCCCCCTATTTTTTACTGCCCCCTTACTGCTGTCCCACATAAAATAGGCCTAAGAGTGCAATTAGAGAGATTTTCTCTAACTTCCTGTTGTGTCTAAAGGACAGAAATTGAAGATATATCTGCCCAATGGGGCACAGATGGTGTCAAAAACAAAGGTTTTAGCTTTAGATACACTTGAAATGTTAAACAAATGAGGCTTAGTCCTCTTTAATGTAGTTTGCGTGCTGTTTTTCTACTCTGTTCAGTACTGTACTTACATAATTAGTAAATTGCTCCTAATTCTCATGTGAGGTTCTCTGGCTAGACTTCATAAACAATAATTATAGCTGTTGTGTAATATGTATGCAAGAACCTTAGAGTAAATGACAGTCTGTGATAGGCTAAAGTCCGCAAAAATCTTTTGACTAGTACGGACCCCCATCATGGGGATGGGCCCATAGGAAGACACAGGAAGGGGTGAGACATTTCCAGGATGTATTAGAACTTGCATATTAAACCACCAGTGGTTACTCCTTAAAGCGTAACTCCATTTATTTTTTTCCAAAAGAGGATATTTTAACAATAAATATCTTGTTTTAATTCTGAGATGTAAGGTTATTATGATCTGGTACAATTGCAAACGGTAAAATTAATTTAAAATACTCTTTAACTGAATGCCCATTGCCAACTTCACCAAGATCAATGCAAGGTTATAAAATTATCAGGACATGTATGCATATTTATCACCATTCATGTGCAAAGACAGGGAACTTTTCCATAGATATATTAACAAATGCCGAAAAAACAGTGGGTTTGTTTTACTAAAAATAGAGAGTCCAAATATGGTGCAGCTCTGCATAGAAGAAAAAAAAGACACCCTTTCAACATGCGCATCTTGGATCACCTTAAGTCTGTGATAAAGCAGTTCGTAATAAAGTTCAATGGCATAAGTGATAAAAAGGAAACAATTGTGGTTTCATACCGTGCTCAACACAAACATCAAATACAAACATTTGAATAGGAAATAAAAAGAGTAATGAAAAAATTGATGTATTATCCAAAAATTGTGCAATGTCCATGTACCGCCACCAAAATAAGTCCAAACAAGTGATGGTGATATCTTCTTGACAGTTAATCCAACAAGTGTGCATTCACGAGTGCCTTCTTCCACCAGCACCTAGGCAAACATTCTACTCACCAAAGATATATGACAGGTATTCATAACCAACATGTCAGACAGAAAATCTCCAGGGTACCGGTTCACGAAGTAGCACACCCGTCAGGTAGTATAGTAGTATGGTAAACCATAGATTCAAAAAGAAACAAAGCAACTCTTTATAGTGTAGTACGTTTTTAAAATTAAATGTAAACAGCTAAATTTGCACTTATGACAAAGTAGATTAAGCTCATAGAAAAGAAATAAAAGCAGGGACACCAATCACATTCTACCTGTGCTCCAAGGAATAGCGGAAGTGACATGGCACGTATTATCCAACCCAGCTCGTTTTCTCAGCAGCGTCTGACATCATTAGGGGTCACATGACCTGATAACGTCAGACGCTGCTGATAAAATGCGTTGGATCAGGTAATACGTGCCACGTCACTTCCGCCATTTCTTGGAGCGCAGGTGGAACGTGATCAGCATCCCTACTTTTTTTATGAGCTTATCTTGATCTACTTTGTCGTGAGTGCAATTTTAGCTGTTTACATTAAATTTTAAAAACGTACTACACTATGAGGAGTTCCTTTGTTTCTTTTTGAATCCATTGTTTACCATACTACTACCTGGCAGGTGTGCTACTTTATTAACCCGGTACCCTGGAGATTTTTTTGCCTGACATGCTGGTTTTGACTACCTATCATGGGTGTCATATACCTTTGGTGAGTAGGCTGGTGGAAGAAGGCATTCGTGAATACACACTTGTTGGGTTAAGTGTTATGAAGATATCACCATCACTTATTTGGACTTATTTTGGTGGCGGTGCATGGACATTGCACAATTTTTGTATAATATATCCATTTTTTCCATTATTATTTTTATTGCCTATTCATATGTTTGTATTTGATGTTTGTGTTGAGCACGGTATGAAACCACAGTTGTTTCCTGTTTAGCTCTGCATAGAAATCAGCTTCCAGTTTTTTTTTTTGTCAAAGTTTAAGACTGGGTTCACACTGCCGTGCAGAGCAGCTCTCAGCATGGATGCTGTGCGTCCCTGTTCACCGTTTCAAGTTCAGTTTTGGTCCAAATTTTTGGCTGAATTCAGACCTGAACTGGATCATAAGATGAACAAGACTCCTGTGCAATTCGCTCCGCAGCCGTCCTGGAGCTATGTGAACAATCTCCTGACATGAGAATTGGATGCAAAGAAATCCACAATTCGAAATAGTGTGAAGTTAGAAACTGATTGGCTTCCATGCAAACATGCACCAGCTGCACTCTTTAGTTTTCGTAAGCCAACCGCAGTGAGATGTTTGGGAGCACGCACATTTCTATTACAGAACCAGACTTTGTGCACATGTGCTGACTATCAGTGGCGGCCTATGCAGTGTGGGCGCTCAGGCGCCGCCCCCTCATCCATGCGCCCGGCCCCATTCAGGATGCTGGACGCATAGATTCCTATGGCGGGGTGGGAGGGGTTGGTACATTTTGAAGGACCTGATTAGAGCCTTGAGGCTCTAATAGGCTTCAAAATAGGGTGGGCTCAGGGCGCAGAGAGTGCGCCCTGATCCCACCCAATTGTGTGAACATAGCAAATTAATTTTCGCTATTTTCACACTAACCTTCCTCCCCGCCAATCAGGAGGCAGTACATCAGACCTGCTTCCTGATTGGCCAAGGCACCAGGCCACCCTATTGGATTCCTGGCGCTTAGGAAGAGGAGCGAGGAGACTCATGCTGGGGCAGAGGTCACCGCCGCTCTTAGATGTAAGCCCCCTCGGCTGAATCCCCACCCCCCGTGCGTGCGGATCAGGGCTCTGGCACCCCCCCTCGGGTGCCAGAGCCGCGATCCACGTGCGCAGGGGTGGGGGGGTTATGCAGCCAGAGCCGCAAACCCCATGAGTAGGGGGGGTCCGTGGGCACAAGTGGCTGAATTTGATGGGCACAGGTGGCTGCATTTGATGGACAAGTGGCTGCATTTAATGGGCACAAGTGACTGCATTTGATGGGTACAAGTGGTGGCATTTGATAGACAAGTGACTGCATTTAATGGGCACAAGTGGCTGCATTTGATGGGCACAGGTGGCTGCATTTGATAGGCACAAGTTGCGGCATTTAATGGGCACAAGTGGCGGCATTTGATGGGCACAAGTTGCTGCATTTGATGGGCACAAGTCGCGGCACTTGATGGGCACAAGTCGTGACACTTGATGGGCACAGATGGCTGCCTTTAACGGGCACAAGTGGCTGCATTTGATGGGCACAAGTAGCAGCATTTGATGGGCACAGGTGGCTACATTTGATGGGCACAAGTGTCTGCATTTGATGGCCACAAGTGGCTGCATTTGATGGGCAAGTGGCTGCATTTGATAGGCACAGGTGGCTGCATTTGATAGGCACAGGTGGCTGCATTTGATGGGCACAGGTGGCTGAATTTGATGGGCACAATGGCTGCATTTGATGGACACAGTGGCTGCATTTGATGGGCAAGTGGCTGCATTTGATGGGCACAGTGGCTGTGTTTGATGGGCCCAATGACCGCATATGATGAGCACAGGTGGCTGCATTTGATGTGTGCAGGTGGCTGCATATGATGGGCACAAGTGGCTGCATATGATGGGCACAAGTGGCTCCGTTTGATGGGCACAATGGCTGAGTTTGATGGGCACAAGTGGCTGCGTTTGATGGGCACAAGTGGCTGCGTTTGATAGGCACAAGTGGTGCTTAGGAAGAGGAGCGAGGAGACTCACGCTGGGGCGGAGGTCGCCACCACTCTGAGAGGTAAGCCCCTTGGCTGCATCCCCCCACCCCCCTGTGCACGCGGATCAGGGCTCTGGCACGCAATACATGCGCGGGGGGGTGGGGGGTGGATGCAGCCAGAGCCGCAAACCCCACGAGTAGGGGGGGTGGTGGGCACAAGTGGCTGAATTTGATGGGCACAGATGGCTGCATTTGATGGACAAGTGGTTGCATTTAATGGACACAAGTAGCTGCATTTGATGGGAAAGTGGCTGCATTTGATGGCGCAGGTGGATGCATTTGATGGGCACAGGTGTCTGAATTTAATGGGCACAATGGCAGCATTTGATGGATACAGTGGCTGCATTTGATGGGCAGGTGTCTGCATTTGATGGGCACAGTGGCTGTGTTTGATGGGCACAAGTGGCCGCATATGATGGGCAAAGGTGGCTGCATTTGATGGATACAGGTGGTTATGATGGGGTCAAGTGGTTGCATATGATGGGCAAAAGTGGCTGCATTTGATGGGCACAAGTGGCTGCATTTGATGGGCACAAGTGGCTGCGTTTGATGGGCACAATGGCTGAGTTTGATGGGCACAAGTGGCTGCGTTTGATGGGCACAATGGCTGCATATGATGGGCACAAGTGGCTGCGTTTGATGGGTACAAGTGGCTGCAATTGATGAGGGGGGGTTCAGTAGTTTTCAGTTTGTTTGCGCCCCCCCAAAAAAATTTGAGCACCAGCTGCCACTGCTAGCTAGGGTACCTGTTCCTCTGGGCAAATAGTTATCTGCATGGCAATCGCCTGTTCTGCATTGCATTAAGGTTGAAAGCCAACTTTCAACCTTAATAAAGCATTACTAAACCCAGGACCCTGCATTCACAATATCATCTGGTCTTCCATAGTGCACAGAACATGGAAATACAATAGTTTTAAACTGCTAAATACCTTTTCTCATCAGCAATTAGAGCAGTCTTGTGACTTCTATTGGTGTCTGGTTAAAGCTTGTAGGAGGAAGTGACACACTGACTGTCCTATGAGGCTGCAGGACCCCTGACCCTCTGTCTGGACAGTGCTGGTTGGCCCTGTGCTGATCACATGCACTCTCCCAAACTGAGCATGTGCAGCTTGCCCCAAGGCCCTGTTCTATAAGGGGATGGTTTGGGACAGTGGAAGAAGGGGAGGGTCAGAGAAGACAAGATCAAACAGCTTTTTTACACAATGCAGAGGATTAACCCCTTAGGTTCCAGGGTGAGTATAGCAAGCATGCTTTACTGCATATACAGACTGATATTACTGTTGTGGATTTAGTAGCACTTTAATAAGTCCAGTCCTGAATTGTATGACCTGGCCCATGGCACAGAAGAATGAAAAACATAACTTGTTGCAGCCAACAACTTCTAGGCCAAGTCATTTGGAACATGTTCAGAATGTTTTTCTTGTGGCAATCATGACCTTAACCGCAGGCTTATTCATCCCTTCTGTGTAAGATGTTTACTTTATATATGTCAGTTTTATTTCTCATTTAAAATAAGCTTTGCCAAGAAATAATGAGCCTAAAGTGATCTGTAATTTTGCATTCGTTTTGCATATATTTATTGAACAAGGGTTCCTCTTGGGAAAGATGGACCGTTTGTGTTAAAGCGCATTATAAAGATCATAGGACAGGATTCATATCTCCTAGCTGAATCCTATACCCACACAGCTCCTGGAATATCTAAAGACAGCCCAGAGGAAACAGCTGCTACTAGGAGCTCTGTCCTGGGACTTAATTAGTAGTGAGCAGATAGACTGCAGCAGAAGGGGAAGTGTACAGTGCTGCAGTGGAAGCTTTGGGGATGTAACTAGGTGACAGCAGTTGATAGAGCAAATGAGTATCGGGATAACCACAGCATGTGGGCAGAGGTGAATGAGGAACCACCATCATTCATCTGACTAAATACATGCCTGGAATATACACCAGATAAGATCAGCTGTTAAGCCATTGAAATTGAATTATAATGAGTTATGGCTTGCTTGTCTAATAAACTACGGTGTATAGCCAGTTTAGTTACATCATGTAATCCTAACTTTTTCTGCAGTACATGTATTCCAAACTTTTTCTGCAGATCAGATGAGGAAAATTGATTTTTGCACAGCAAATGAAGAAAAAATGCATTCCTGTATATTTATATATTGCAATATTTATATTGCTTCTTATCAATGAATTTTCCAGTCCCCAAGCTGCAATGATCACATGAGGGATTCCTATGTTGGTACAGTATACAAAAAACAATAAAACCAGTTTGATGAATAATATATTTTATCAATGATTTTCCAATATTTTATCTGTATCTGTTGACAGTGAAATCACATACGGGATGTCTATTATACTACAGTGTATAAATACTAACCAACCTGATAAAAAATACTTTGAATCATATCAGCAAGTTCCCCATATTGTGGCTTTATCTGTCTGCGGTGAGATCACATAAGGAAAGCATGGGGTTGATTTACTAAAGGCAAATCCACTTTGCACTACTAGTGCACTGCAAGTGCATTTGGAAGTGCAGTCACTTTAGATCTGATGGCAAGATCTGAAATGAGGGGAAGCTCTGCTGATTTTATAATCCAATCATGTGCAAGCAAAAATTCTGTTTTTTAACTTCCATGCATGTCCCCCTCGGATCTACAGCGACTGCACTTGAAAGTGCACTTGTAGTGCAAAGTGGATTCGCCTTTCATAAATAACCCCCCCCCCCCCCCCCATATGATAGTACAGTATACAAAGAAAAAATAAAACCAGTGTGATAACATATCTATGAGTTTCCCATATTTTCTATGTATCAGTTTGCTGTGGTATCACAAAAGGAATAATACAATATACAGAAACACTAAAATCAGGTCTAATAAAAGAAAATAGAAAAATCAGGTCTAATAAAAAGATTGACTCATCAATGAGTTTCCCATATTGAAACTTTATCTGTTTGCAGGAAGTACACATAAATGATGCCTATACTATTATACAGGAAACAATGAAACCATTTTAATAAATATTAAATGCATCTTATCAATGAGTTTCCAATATTGTAGCTATATCAGCTTGCAGTGAAATCACATAAGGGATGTCTATGATAGTACAGTATACATGAAACAATACAGCAATTTTGATATATGAAATGCATCTTAACAATGAGTTTCCACTATTGTACTTATATCTGTTTGCAGTGAGATAACATAAGGGAAGCCTACGATAGTACAATATAGAAGTAACAATAAAGTCCGTTTGATAAATATTAAATGTATCTTATTTATGCGTTCCCCATATTGTAGCTGTATCTGTATGCAGTGACATCACATAATATACAATATACAGAAATACCAACCAGTCTGATAAAAATAATAAATAATTTTTATCAAAAAAATCCATATATTGTACAGCAGATGTATCTGTTTCAAGTTAGAATACAATATAGAGGAACACTAAATCAAGTCTGATAAAAATGATTAAATGTATCTTATCAATGGATATTGCAGCTGTAGGTGTTTACATAATGGATACCTATATAAGATACAGAAACACTAGTCTGATAACTAGATGAAATGTATCTTATGAATGCATATTGTAGCTGTATTTGTTTGCAATAAGATCACATGAAGGGTGCACAGGGGACTGTGGAAGTACAAATGATTTGTTTTCCTTTGTTTTTTAAACACTAATATCTGAAGGTGCATTGAACAGAAAATGAAAGGGATGCTGCAGAAGAGTGAAGGGAAATAAAGATCAGGTAGAAAACTAGATAAAGGAAAGCTAGTTGGAAGTAGGAGGGGTAAAGCGGCTCAAGGGCATTAGTCTCTCCTCCTATTACCTGTGCTGCATCCTTACGTCAAGCTGCTGAAACTAAGTGCTTTATCATTTTGATCAGAAGGATTCCCTCCTCCCCCGCCTTCCACTCAGGCTCCCCCTCCACTCCAGCTTTCCCGACAGTGAGCCATTAGGAGACGCCAAGGAGAACACATTGCTCTGGTTTAGGGGGAACGATGTTTTAGGATGCTGGGCAGGTACTGGGGAAGCAGTGCTCTCTACCACCCTGGATGACGTCATAGACAGAGGATCCTTTGCTGCTGTCTGGCTGGTGATGGGAGAAAACTCTACAAATCTACAAGGGTTAGCCCTGGGCACAGGTGACAATGGGCAAAGAAATATAGAAGAGGGCTCAGACATGAAGGGGACTCTGAAAATGCAGGATAGATAGATAGATAGATAGATAGATAGATAGATAGATAGATAGATAGATAGATAGATAGATAGATAGATAGATAGATAGATAGATAGATAGATAGATAGATAGATAGATAGATAGATAGATAGATAGATAGATAGATAGGTAGATAGATAGACAGACAGACAGACAGGTGAACGGAGAGACTTGAATTGTCAGTGTGATAAGAAAGGAGATTTTCTACAGAAGTACAAAGTGAAGGAGAGATGGCAGACCTGCAAATACATGAGAAAAAAGTGAGTTGATGGGATTCAGAGATCGATTACATCATCTTGCCAGCAGCTCCTCCCAGACAGGAGAGAGGAGTAATTGGTAGGGCTTTAGGGAGCCCATGTTTTCACTGGCAGCAATTCCCTGTGGTGGTGCAGGCTCCCATCACACCAGAGCTGTACACCTCTCCAACCTGTTACCTTTTATCTTCTCCTTGTCATCCTCCTCACCTGATACCTGAGATCCCTGACATGGCTTCACCAGGGAAGGCACACTGACTACTCCTAAATATGTGCCATGCAGACTGCTTACACTGGGTGATTGAGTTCTGCACAGATGTGTGTGGGTACATACATAGGGGATGGGTAGATGGATAGATAGGAAGATAGATAGATAGATAGATAGATAGATAGATAGATAGATAGATAGATAGATAGATAGATAGATAGATAGATAGATAGATAGATAGATAGATAGATAGATATTGATAGACAGAACAGATTTATAGATAGATAGATAGATAGATAGATAGATAGATAGATAGATAGATAGATAGATAGATAGATAGATAGATAGATAGATAGATATTGATAGACAGAACAGATTTATAGATAGATAGATAGATAGATAGATAGATAGATAGATAGATAGATAGATAGATAGATAGATAGATAGATAGATTTATAGATAGATAGATAGATAGATAGATAGATAGATAGATAGATAGATAGATAGATAGATAGATAGATAGATAGATAGATAGATAGATAGATAGATAGATAGATAGATAGATAGATAGATAGATTAGACTGACCATACATTACACATATTTCTTATACAATTTTCTTTTAGCTTTACCAAAACCATATAATATGAGGTCATACCTAAAGACTTTCAATTTGTATGCAATCAGGCAAGCCCTTGTACTACACAGTTGAAGGTAAATCTAAAGGAAATTGAATGAGAAACTTATATAATGTATGGCCAGCTTAAGACTCAGAAAAATAGATAGAGGGTGGATATAGATAGATATATATATATATAATTTTCTCTTTCCTGAATGTGTGTTTCTCCATCCTGGATCTCTCCATACATATAGGGATATGTCCCTTTGACATGTAGAGTTAACCCTTCCTCCCCCGAGAAGTGCGGGCTGGGCTTTGCCTAGTGTACATTAATGATCACCCCAGCCTGTGATGACTAGGAATGGTTCTCCTCTTCCATGGCACATATAAAGCAACTGGTGCATCGGCAGCCTCCTCCCGTCAGGTCCAGGCAGGAGGAGAGGGGATGGGGGGGATGGGAGGGGCCTGCGCTGCTCCTTCCCCCCCTCTCCAAATGGTGTCACCCATCCCAGGCTCTTCCCTTCTCTTCCTTTCCCTTCTCTCTTCGGCTCTGCAAAGTCTCAGCTGTGAGACTCTCTTTGCAATGCCTAGTTTTCAATCCCCACCCAGGATTTCCCAAGTAACACATTAAGAATTACTATCTCCAATGGTTTGATTCAATGTAGGATGGGAGTTCATCTGAACGGAAGATATATTCTACTGGTCCTTGCTGTGCAGCTAGGTAAGTGCCTTTCCAATCCTGCCTGTCGGATGACTATCATCGCCATCAGATGCACGACCTATCAATATATTGGAACCATCAGTGCTATTAACACCATACTAGGACTTTATTCCATGCAGAAAATAGATCTGCAGCTACAGAATAGAGGTGTATGGGGTAGGGATCTATAAATGGCCGAGATTGTGCAGGATATGACAGCCCAATCGTTCTTTTCTACCTGGGCATCGATGGTGAGCACATCATTGACTTTGCTCCATTTTTCTAGTAGTTATAGGAAAAGCTGGCAGCACATTCAGCTGATAGAAGATGAAAAGGCATATCTAAAAAAAAAACATTTGTCGGGTTAATATTTAGCTGTCACAATTTAAAATCTTTGTTTGATGTAAATCTGTGTTTATTTCTTCAATGAAAAATACTTAAATATAATAATAATGAGCTGCTAGTACGATGATTATAGTGTGATTGAATAATGTTCTCAATAAATGCAGAATAATGTAGATATAAAAAAAAAGATGCAGCAGTTTCTGAATATTGGATAACCTTGGTTTCAATATTTTTGTGATTGTATGATAAATTCCCCAGTGTGTTAAATTGTGCTTTGTGTGTATTTGGGTAAATGATGATGTCTTTATATGGGTTATATGTTTGCTGGATAGGGGCAGGCATTGATATGTTCTATAGAGAGTCACACTGCCCAGACTCCAATGAGCCAGATGACTGCGACAGGGGCTGCTGGAAAGAGCTTTCCTTGGCATGTGCCCCCCTGTAAAGATGTGAAAAATGGGCCCCAGTGCCAGCAGTTCTCACACCTTCTACAACAATCCACTCATCCTCCTAGGACAGGCTTTGGATGTTCATAGCCAAGCGATGAAAGGAAGAAAGAAATTTCTCAATTAGCACATTCAGTATAAAGAAAAAAAATGTACACGAAGATATATCATTAATTCATGCTTGGTGCTTAACAACGTCCAGCCTGCCCAACTAATGAAGCCTGGGACAATACATGAGAAAAAGAAGCTGCTTTATTAAGTGCAAAGAGCTGATGAAGGCTGAAAGGGAAATGGGGGCTCCCCAGGTTGTTAGCCTGATCTGCTCCATCCTGCACCCTTGTGACTTTCATCTGAGCCCTTCATATTGACTTTCCACCAGTAATGACATTAGCGGCTATACATGCAGCCATCAACACATTGCTGAGCGCTTGTTAATTGCCAAAAAAAAAAAAAAACGAGCAGAGGCTAGATCTTGTGAACAGCATGAGGCTCAGGGCATATGGGTACATTTATCGCTTATAATATAATTGACTGCTTTATTTCATTTAAAGCATCTACATTTTAAAAAAAATCTGTATATTGTATTGCTGCATTTTTTATGACCCGGTCTTATTACAGAAAATGTCTATATAATCACAATGTATCTTTTTAAAATGTATACATTGTGTTAAAATGATTCAGTAGCAAATAATATACAAAATAAATCCTGTATTTGAGAATGTAAGGATTTGCTGTTCCTGTATGTATAGCGCTAAATGGAGTATATGGGAATTATAGTTGTATAAAAATATATACATATATGTTTGTGGTAAATATAGGAATAAATGATGTGCGAATATTTTAATTCCTTTATTGAGATTTTATAAAATAAAGGTGTTCACTGAGGATGCACATTGATAGAATCTGTTGTAACTGGTGAATGGATGACAGATTAATGGAACTGGGTTCCCATTCAATGTTGATATTCACTGTACATGTTGATTTCCTCTATGTATGCAGCATTAATGTGTTCTATTGATCTTTCGTGTTAGTTATTAGCATCTTTAATGGATGTGTGGCACAAATGTACAGGAAATAGTTTTCACTCCTTTACACATAGCAAGACCTTCAGTAATGACTGTGATTGTATATTCACCACAACCCACACAAACATCATGTATGAGTATTCAAGGCTGTCAGGATGTGGGATAATTTCCTATCATGTAAAAGGAAAAAAGGGATAGCAAGTCTCTGTTCCTGGATACCCCATAGTTGGCATAGATCTCAAATGCCAATATGGTTCTTTTAGCTGCAAAGTGTGTGTCTGAGAATCTTGCAATCTGGATATGCAGTAACATATGTTTAACCTGGTTATTTCAAATGGCCATTAGTAGAAAAAAAAACTCCTATCCTTTTCTATGTGAATAATGGCTGAAATTGGGTGTACTATTTATTTATTTATTTATTTATTTATTTGCTCTACTTGCACGCATGCGCAGTGCTGACGTGGTGCATTTTGTGTGAGAAATCATTGCACTGGTAATCCTCCATCATGATGTATGAGCATTTGGTGTTTATCTAGATTGTTTGTTTGTGTTGTCCCTATTCAAGGACTGTTGATTTGTTGGTCTGGAGCTGCTGCTTTCCACCATGCAGTGCGCTATCATCAACACATTCATTGTCAAGTACTATGATGGAGTCTGAGTGATGTCTGTGGGTAGACTTCAAGGAAACAAGCTTTGGATGAGGGAGGGGCTGTAGCTTCCTTTCTGTAATTCACGTGTAGAGAGTGTGTGTCACCTCCACCCTGAAACCTACTTTCTAGCCAGGACCTATTAGGACCAAGAAAATGCACTTCTACCATAAAAACGTTGATGATGGCTGCACAATTTAGCTATAGTATGGCCAAATCTGCTGTTTTATTTATTAATCAAATGCATGCAAAGTCTGGCGTTTTTGATAAATGAGCTATTTTCAATAATACCATGGCACCTTGCTTTCCTTTATAAGCGTTTAGCATCACCAGAGTTTTTAGGTCCATCTATGGCTCAGACTGTGCCCAGAATGGTCGTAGTAGTTTGCTTCTCCATACAGAGTGCTGTGTTTTTAAATGAGCTGGAGTCTGCTAAAGCAGACGATGAAAGGACTGTGGTAATGTGTGCATGCATTTTTAATGAAAAGCTGCCTGGCTGCATTTGTTAGAGGAAATGGAAAAAATATGGATTTAAATGCATTGTACCTTGGTGCTATACACAGGAAAGCATGGCTTGCATCAGCTTAATCTCACATATGCAAGGTGTCATAGTGTATAGGTATGCATCTGTCTGGTGCTAAAAAAAGGCAGGTCCTAGATGACCTAGAATTTGATGTATCACAGAGGAAGACACCAACCCCCCTTTCTATTCATATACACATAGGAATACCATAGCACAGATCTGAAAGAGAGCCCCCCCCCCCCCCCAGCAGCTATAGCTCTAGTCTGTGCACACTGCAGTATCTGCTGTATAATCTCTGCTTCCAGTCCAGGGGAATGCTATTGTGGAGGAATATCTCTCACAAAGCTCTTCATCCAATAGTCTGCAAAGTGCAACACGGGAGATATTACACCATCTAAGAAATATTCTGTAAAGCACATTTAATTGCTCCAGTTTAAATTTTTATTTAATGCTCATGGCTGTGCTACATTTATTCATGGAGTGGAGAAAATATATTTCATTTTCCTTCAGATAGGGCAGGAGCATTTTACTGCACATCATTATCTCTAATAAAAGTGAAAATAATTTACTGATGCAATATCAGGATAAATATTCTGTCAGCATTTTATTTTTTTATAGGTACATGGGGTACAATGCTATGTATCTATAAACCTGAGCGCAGTCAAGCTTGCAATTTTTGCTTTGTCTACACATTAATGTCTGGACACAATCACATTTCCTGCCTGTTCCAATTATTGAGTACATGGATATGTATAATAAATGAATATAATCGACAATATTATGTAAACATTCATTGCTGTAGCCTGTCAATGGATTGCTGGCTAGGGTGTAAAGATAGTTGTATATGAATTGCTATGAAACATTAATGTCATCCAGGCTAAAGTGTGTGTGAATGGGGCATTTGGAAAGCTCTGGAAAGGGAAAAGTCAGCGCTCAGCGCTGTGACAGTAGAGCTTCGGAGCTGTCCTCCTGACTTGGTGCTGATCTCTCTTCCCAGCTTACCTGGTGCAGGCGGTGAAGGCAGCAGGCAAGTGTGATGCGGTCTTTAAGGGCTTCTCAAAGTGTATGCTCACGATGGGCGATCAGATCGAAGCCTACTCGCAGGGCGTGGACGAAGAGAAAAACCTCAACACCATTTGCTCGTAAGTCGTTTTTTTTCCCCCCAGTGAATGACAGATGAATGACTTCCTTAACTTACCATTCATATTTACTTTTATAAAAACACCGCCTCCAAAACAAGTTTCAGTTGCCAAATATATATATATATAATATATATATATATATTAGATAGCCAAATAGTAATTGGAGATAATATATATATATATATATATATATATATATATATATATATATGTATGTGTGTGTGTGTATATATATATATATATATATATATATATGATGTCATACATAGGCACCCTACTATTATTCAAAGGAGGCTCGTTTTCTTTACTATCTATCCACCCTCTATCTATTTTTCTGAGTCTTAAGCTGGCCATACATTAAACAATTTACTTGTTCAATTTCCTTTAGATTTACTTTCAACGGTGTAGTACAAGGGCTTGTCTGATTGTATACAAATATCTTATCTATCTATCTATCTATCTATCTATCTATCTATCTATCTATCTATCTATCTATCTATCTATCTACTGTATATATCGATATAGATAGACAGATAGATAGTTAGAGTAGATAGATATGTAATTATATATATATATATATATATATATATATATATATATATATATATATATATATATATATATATATATATATATATACTCTATCTAACTATCTATCTGTCTATCTATATCGATATATACAGTAGATAGCTAGATAGATCGATATATAGATATATCTAGATAGATAGATACATACATATATATATATATATACACACACACACACACACACACATTTTTTTTCATCAAATCAGGATTTGATTGGTATATAGGTGTCTAGGTTTCCCACTCCATATATGAAAGTATTTTCTTCTACTGCAACAATATCCAGTACACAGCAATACAAACTCCCAAGCACACATCTGTAGTAAGGCACACATGGGCAGGTTTATTAAAGGATCCTATCATTTAAAAAAGAAAAGGGAAATTTATCTGTTTTCATTTCATGTTTGGATAATCAAAGTGGATGAATATTCACAATTTATTAAGTGAAGATTCTCAATTCCATTAGTAATATCAGTCCATAAATATTGCCACACATAACAATAGCAGAAGCCTATTTCTTAAAGTATATCAAGATTAATTGTTATCCGAATGACTATGAGATACTCACCTATGCAGTACATATAATAATATAAAACGTGTTCACAGGTCCCCGCTGAATAACAGTTACTTTTGGCTTGCTAAAATTTTAAATTGTAAATAAATGTCTTCTCCATATGTCTTGCTGATTGGGAGGATGGTAATGTTCATTCACAATTCAGTATTACTACCCTGCAGAGACTAAACATGCAGATGCTCCAACCAGCGTTCACATTCCCCAAACGAGTTACTTATGTAAATAATATCCCATTTATACCTAATAACATTCAGTACAGATGTCCCCAGTCCTGTACACTGAATGACACATACAGTACACCAGTTACCTGGGAACTTACAGTCACTGTCTGCAGCAATACATTATCAAACGATTTCTGGAGAGTCTTTATTTTTTCTGCTGTTTAATATATCCAATGCTTTTTCTTAGTAGGTGCCTAAAGGATACTTGATACAAAAATCCGATTTTTTAAATTTATTATCGGCTATCTTCTATCATACCCAATTGTTTCAAACCTATAGAAACCATTGATGTTAAAAGGTGGATCTAGATGTCTTGTGGGAGATGCAACTAGAACAGAGACATTAGAAGAGAGACACAGCTTTTACTAGCATCTCAGTATATCATTATTTACTGTAAATGTGGCAATGTTGGAATTTACTATAATCTTGGAATTCTCATAATTCAGCTAAGCAGAGCTGCTTTGCTATAAAAACACATGGGAAGGTCTGTCGGGGGGCAAAGCAATCACTGGCACAGCATACAGACACACAGACAGAGCCACATACACACACCTACATAGACAGGGAAGGAGGGGGAGACATGAGCTGGGTTCAGATCTGCACTTGAAGAGAAGCAACGGGTCACTGATCTATTTTACATATATGTTCCCCTGTGGGAATAGAAGCGTGCATACACAATTCTACTCCAGGCACGTTTGATCTAAGCTGATAAATCTCAATTGATGGAAATCCCACGTGTTTAGAGGAGATGCTGAAAATGGCAGCTGCTATGACTCTGCTGTCATTAGAAAAGTACATCCTCTAAAAACAATCGATATAGAGGAGCTGTTGTGACATAACTCAGCTCATCACTGACAATATAATAAGAATAACAATAACAATTATAATAATAAGTATTATTATTATTACTTATGTTACTGTTATGCTATAACTAATATAATACACTACTACTACAAATAAGAATAATAATAAAAAGAAGAAGATTATTAATAATATTAATAATAATAATAATAACAACAATAATAATGATGATGAAGATGACAATGATAATAATAATAATAATAATAATAATAATAATAATAATAATAATAATAATAATAATAATAATAATAATAATAATAATAATAATAGTAAACATTTATTATTATTATTGTTATGATTACATTTTTAAGCAACACTTGTAATATAATTTTAATACATACACTCTCTCTATATATAGAGAGAGAAAGAGAGAGAGAGAGTATGTATTAAAATTATATTACAAGTGTTGCTTAAAAATGTAATAATAATAATAATAATAATAATAATACATGATTATTATTATTATTATTATTATTATTATTATTATTATTATTATTATTATTATTATTATTATTATTATTATTATTATCATAGAGAGAGAAGACATTTTTATAGATAGAAGGCACAATTTTCAAAAAAGAGTAAAGTAATTAAGCCTCCTTTGAACAATTGTAGGGTGCCATGTGATTAGATTCTATGTATGACATCATAGATATAGATTTTTTTTTTTCAGACAGGTGCATTAGCCTTAGCTTTTTAACATGTCAATTTATCCCAATTAAAATTTACCGCAATGGCCCTGATCAGGCAAAATATACACATTGCTAATTGTTCTAGAATCTGCCTCTTATGAAGGAACTGAGTTATGATTTAGCCAACACTCATTAATACCCTCTTGCAAATTACAACATTTGCATCTCTATGGAAAGGGTTTTAATTATTTCATATTCCAGCAATTGTGCTTTATTTGTTTTATATGCATATGCCCAATATATTTATTATTCTAACCTACTGAAAAACGAAGTAAGGGTTGGGCAGGTACAGATCTCTTTGTATGTATGTCAAGCTTTAGTGCACAGGTGGGTGGATGATCTTGTAAGAAAGCACAATCTAACTGTTAAGGCGCCCTGAGCATGCGCAAATTTCAGGGCACCTGTACTGAGAAAATTATATAAGTTGTGTTGCTGAGCTTCTAAAAATGCTAGTTGACTGGCTGTCTCTGACGTCAATATTTTCTGAGTGTCTGACCCCCAACAAGCATTCAGCAAATGAAATCAGAACGTTTGATCTGCCTGCTTTCAGGGCAGTGGCTTGGAAAGCATAGAAGCCACTGGATCAGCAGAAGATCAAGCAACTAGCATTTTGAGCTATGGCATTCACCTTATTTCTGATTCTTCAAGCTGCTTGTGCTTTCACTGTAGTTGGCACTTTTTGAGGGTTGAACTAACCATGTGTCCTTACTATGTCCCATTCAGATACTGGAATGAATTTCACGTCTGTGCTGTCACAGTGCTCGCAGATTGTCATGAAGGGGCGTCAGACATGTGGGAGAAACTGAAAAAGGATTCCAAAAAACTCAACATTGAAGGCAGCTTGTTCCAAATGTGTGGTGGATCTAATGGATCAGCCAGCCCAAGACCTTTCCACACTGCCATCCTGCCTTTGCTCATGGTGTCTCTCTCCTCCCTACTTACCTGGATCTTCTAGTAGACCCAAAGTTTCAGGAATCCACACTCACTACCGCCACCTGCTGGATTTCTAGAGGAAGTATCTATCCGTTCTCCGGGGACGTTGTGTTCTCTGTGACGTTCAAAAATAATCATCTAGGATTGTGGAAAAGAAAAAAAAAGTTATATGATTTATTTTGTGTTTTGTTTGCCAAATGTTACCAAACAGTGAGCAACAACAGCCAAAACCGGACCTCAGCTTTACATCCTCAAATAGCAAAATAGAAAACCTTGAGCCCTTTTTTTCTTTGCAAAAGAAACTCAGGAAAGGCCCTGGGCCAACTAATAATAATAATAATAATAACAATAATAATAATAATCCAAGGAGGAAATGAAAGCGGGCTCAACTCTCAATAAATCACGACATGCTGAATATAAGCCACGGGATCTGTCACATATGGATGATGTGCTGTAGATGTTCACATGTGAAACATATGGTCAAATAGCAATCTATTGTTCACCCTAACCCCTCCTCCGCAGAACCATGATTTCCTCATTACAATGCAACTATGTAACCAAGGAAAACATAGCTCCGCCTACGAGCAACGGGAAGTCTATCAAGGATAACACTAAAGTAGAGTGAATGCTTAGACGGATGATTGAGTTTCTGAGTGGCCAAGTATGGTGAATGGACTGCTGAGGGAATTTAGCTTTATCTGCTGTTGCCAAGATATATTTCCAAGTTCACTGCCTTTTATTTCCTTATTCTCCTTGGTTTAGGTGTTACACATATTACTTACGTATCCGACAGTGTAAACCACAAATGGGGGTATAAATGTATAACCGTTAAAAAAAAAATAGTTATAAAAATAAGAGATTTTGACATAAGAGGAAATAAAAGAGAGCCTTGATTTTAAACTAAATAAATGTAATTTAAAATAAAGTTTATTATAAATTCAAATCAGCAAAAAAAAGATATTTGCTACAAAGTATAGTACAAGATATTAAATAAAATTATTGTTTCAAAAGGATGTGTCTTTTATTATAATTCTATATTTGTTATGAAGTGTTTTATTTTTTTGAGAGAGTTATTGTATTTTATCTAAAGCAGGTTTGTCTAGGGGTTTGGTAATTACTTGAATATTCAAAGCTGAATACTTGAAATGTTCGTGGATATATCGAGTAGAACAGGTTTTGGAGGGAGATTTTGATATGGATATGAGATAAGGAAGTGAGAATAATAATAATAATAATTAAAAAAAAAAGAGTGAGAGAAAGGGAAGGAAGAGAAAGGAAGAGAGATTGGAGTTGATTTACAAAAGGAATAGATAAAGTTCTCTCATCAAAGTGAGAGTCTAATGGGGTTGATTTATTAAAGGAATGGGGACTGTTCACTCTTCACAGTATGTTTTCTAAACTTAGTAAAAAAGGTGAAGCTGTTTAACTTTGCATACTCAGTAGAGTTGTAGAAATAATAAAATAATAAAAAACACGAATAGTGGTGCAGGTGATTGGAAGTGAATACAGCTCAGTGATGTAATGTAGAAAAAAAAATGTAATGTAAAAAAATGTAATGTAAAAAAAAAATAGCCTGAAAAATAAACGTCTGAAGGAAGCTGCTCATTTTACCAAATTATTAGGGTTGATTTAGTAAAAGAGTAAAAAATATACACTTACCAAATGTTTACTGAACACAGTAAACATTTGCTGTGTGTAAAAAACTCAACATTCGTTTTGCAAAGTAAGCAGTCCTCTTTTAGTAACTAAACTATAGTGAATGAGGTGAATATTTGTTCACTTTCTTCAATGCACAAACATGTGCAAGGAAAAGCAAAAAAACAAAAAACAAAAACAGGATTTTTGTTGTAGTTGATTGGATGAATGAAGTAAATACAAGTTTCCCTTCTTTACTAAGCTCTAACATGTGAGCAGTCTTTTTTTTTGAGTCACAACGAATAAGTTGAAGCTGTAATCACTTTCAATAACCAATCATGTGCAAGGAAAATGAAAAAAAAACAGGATTTTTTTGTTTAAAGGCCTTGTACGATAACGTGAACTTAGCTACCCCCTACTATGCTTAGTGATCACGTGAGCAGTCTTTTCTTCTTTAGTAATTAATCCACAACCAATAGGGTGTAGTTACAGTATGTGCACTTTAAGGAGTTGATTTATTAAGGACAAAGACTGTTCACTTTGCAGGGGATTTTCCCCTAGAGTTTAGTGGATGTGGCGAAGCTCTCCATCATCCTATCATGTGCAAGCAAAAGACCTTTTTTTTTTATTGTCTTTGCATGTGTATTTTTTGCAACGTGAAATTTCACCATTCAGTAAAGTCTGTGGGAAAATTCCCTTATTCCCTTGCAAAGTAAGCAGCCTATATGCCTTTAGCACAACAACCCCTTGATTTACACGTTTCGGAACACAAAAGGCAAAGTTACATCAGTAGATTGGAAAAATATGTCACTTTTGCATACAGGAGGAAAGATTTTTAATGATATAATTATCTTTTTTTTTTTTTTAAACTGCACCTTGATTGAAAAAAATCTATATTTGGCTTGTGCTATTGTCCAATGCTGTGTGAGCAACAATCTTTTTTTTTGTTGTTATTTCCTTTGTATTGTTTGTGTACTGAAACCAAACATTGCTGCACTTTATTCACTATTCCTTTGGTAAATGTACCCCAATGAAGTAGACATGAATAGATGTAGAAATAAGACAGAGAGGAGGGCACATTCGAGGGGGGTGGGGGGGGGGGGGGGTGGGGTATATGAGGGGTTAGGAAGAATAAAAAAAAAAGAGATAAAATGAGGATTAACAAAAAAAACATGAAGATCCAGAAGAACTAATAGAGGGATTTGGGAAAGAGGGTTAAAATAGGATCAGGACCGACACCAAAAAAAAGCAAAAGAAAGGATAAAATGGGCGTCAGAGAGTGATAAAAGGCAATGCGAGAAAAGAGAGAATACAATAATCATAACAATAATAATAATATAAAAACAGAGAGAGGAAGCAGGCTCTGCTGGACAAAAGGTCACCATTATTATTAAGGTAGAGCATAAGAGCTCCTGTTCTGTACATCAGATGAGTCGTTTCATAATTAATAAGACACCTCAGCTGAATTTGTGAGGAGACTAGCTCTATTGATTTAGCAGTGGAAAATGCTCTAACCTTTTCTATTTATAGGCTCTTGATGTCTAGAGTATACTTGTCTATACACATGAAAGCACCAAAAGGCAGCAGATCTACAGACAAACAATAACATGCCATTTGATCCTTCCCAATGCAGTAGCACATTTCACGTTCCATCCATTAAATGTATTTTTTTTTCTTAACAAAAGCCTATCTTCTTGATGCCATAATGCAGTGTGAATGCTCTTAGAAGGGAGCTCAACATAGGAGTAGGGGATGCTTATTCCATTTCTCAAGTCCCCCGATCTATAAAAAAAAAAGCTCTTTTCATAGATGGCCATATCTATTGTACATTGAAAGGTTACAAGCTGAGATGAGATCATACAAACAATTGTGTATTATGCAGCACAAGAGCAGCTGAATAGAAGCCCTTATATTGATATATGACCTTTCCATGTACTGTATCCGGATCTGCTAATCATGGGTTTTTCTCATTTGTAGAATTGAAATTTAACCATGTATTGGCCAATTATTTAATGTGTGAATGTCTGCTGCTGTGGTATTAGATTATTGTGGAGACAATGGTAGAAACAAGCAATAAAAGGGTGTTTGTAGAAGTGTGAAGCACACTGTGCTCATGTGATTTCACCTCCTCTCTGCCAGTGCATTAATGACAGCTTTGGACCTATATATAGCACATGCATGCAGACTTACAGACACCTTGTGCATGACAAGCTCCTATCTGGTTCTCAAGCTGAAGGTGAACTGCTTATTCATTTTACAACAGGGTTTTACATGTTATTCTGATTTTAATAGCAATCTTGTTAGCATTTTAATTCGAGGTTAAAAAAAAAATGTCAAAAAAAAAATAATAATAATAAATCCTCTGGGGAAATCTTGTCTCACTGTTATTCCAAGTCTAGAGCCATGCAGATGTGACTCTCATTACCAGCCAGCATCCTGCTCTATAGCTCACACCAAGCCTCAGTCACACAAAAGCCTCAGCAGTCACGTATTGCTAATAGGATTACAAGCAAGGCTGGAGCAGGCAGGCTGTTCTCAGAACACTATCAGATTTTTCATCAGCACATTTTTTTGATGAGGGTTTTTTTTTTTTTTTTTTTTTTTTAGATTGGATTACATGAGGACATGGTGCTAAAGTGACACTAAATGATATCCTTATCCTTCAAAATAATCTATACACATTCACTACTTAATGGCCCTAAAGCTGGCCATACATTATGCAATTATCTTGTACAAATTTCCTTTAGATTAAAAAAAACCCCATATAACATGAGCATACAACCAATTTATTTGCCTTGGGACTTTAAATGAGACACAGCACATACGACCAATGATAAACTAGTTCCCAACATTGTTGTTTAATAAATGAATAAATCAGTGTTTCTCAACCTTTTTTTCAGTCAAGGCACCCTTTAAAATTAAAGACAATCTCAAGGCACCCTTTAAAATTTTAGACAATCTCAAGGCACCCTTTAAAATTATAGACAATCTCAAGATACCCTTGAAAATTATTGACAATCTCAAGGCACCCTTTAAAATTATAGACAATCTCAAGGCACCCTTTAACATTTTAGACAATCTCAAGGCACCCTTTAAAATTATAGACAATCTCAAGGCACCCTTTAAAATTATAGACAATCTCAAGGCACCCTTTAAAATTTTAGACAATCTCAAGGCACCCTTTAAAATTATAGACAGTCTCAAGGCACCCTTTAAAATTATAGACAGTCTCAATGCACCCTTTAAAATTATGGACAGTCTCAAGGAACCCCATACTAAAATGTAAAAAAACTATTCTAATAGCTTTACACAATGCAGCAACATCCACATGTAGGACACCCAAGGTTAGAGGTAAATTATTCTTCCAAAACAAATACACTTTTGCACACTGGTAGCGACTAGTATTCCAATGTTTCTCTTCTCCCTCAATTTCTCTTCATCAGTCAGCTGATGTGACCCCAGTGCTGAGGGAGAGGGGCAGAGGAGGTCAAACAAGAAAGCTGTGGAGGCAATAGATATCCTCCTTATTAACTGATGACGTCATTGGTTGTTAGGATGCCAGTATCTAGAAAGTCGTAATGGTGCATAATGAAAACCTGTGGCTTTATGCAACTAAAAGACAGGCTTGATTCACCTGCTGTTTGTATACAATTTTTGATCAATCGTTAGTCATTTTGCCAAGGCACCCCTGAAGAAACATCAAGCCTGGTTGAAAAATGCTGGAATAAATATTGCATACAAAAAGAGGATACAGTGGTACCAAGCTGATTTCTGATGAATCCATATTCTTGTATTTCATACATAATTAAATATAACGTTGGCCATATACAATCCAACTGGCAATACATGATTAAAACAAAAATTGCATTAATAAACTCGTCACGTTTCGTGACTCTTTGTTCACTCTTCAGGAGTAGATGCATTATGGTATCTGGCAGATAAAACATCAGGCATGTAACATACCTAAAGGTATCTCGTAAGTATCAGAGCCCCTCTGGTGGCTTTTGAGTTGGGAATTACTCTATATATATTACGAGATACCATTAGGTATGTTACATGCCTGATGTTTTATCTTCCAGATACTATACATGCATGTATTCCTGAAGAGTGAACAAAGAGTCATTAAACGTGTCGAGTTTATGGATGCAATTTTTGTTTTAATCATGTATTGCTAGTTAGACTGTATATGGTCAACATTATATTTAACTATGTATGAAATGCAAGAATATGGATTCATTACAAATCAGCTTGTTGTTACTACTTTATCCTCTTTTTGTATGCAATATTTATTAACTTATTAAACAACAATGTTGGAAACTAATTATTCATTGGTTGTGTGTGCTGTGCCTCATTTAAAGTCCCAGGGCAAATCGGTTTTCTGGAGATATTAATGAAGGGATGGAGGCACATCACTGGATGCACCAAGTCACATTCTATTTTATTCCATAAAATATGAGGTCAAACCTAAACACTTTCAATTTGTATGCAATCAGGAAAGCCCTTTCACTACATAGTTGCAGGTAAATCTAAAGGAAATTGAATGAGAAAATTATATAACATATGGCTAACTTAAATTTTCATGAAATTGTTCTTGTGTTTTTCTGCCCCTTTGTAATGTTCTCTGTGAGCTCCCGAACGTC
Organism: Lithobates clamitans; assembly: GCA_037952925.1. Taxonomy (NCBI): domain Eukaryota; kingdom Metazoa; phylum Chordata; class Amphibia; order Anura; family Ranidae; genus Lithobates; species Lithobates clamitans. The sequence continues at coordinate 9,297,291 of JBBGZY010000135.1, forward strand.
TCCTTCTCCCCTTCACTTCCATTCACTTATAGCAGCCAAACCAATAAAATAGATTGATTGGTCACCATGGCTCACAATGTGTTGCTCTTTACTTTTTATACCCAAATATGTGGCTCATTACATAAAATAAGATAATGATGATCAATCTATGATGACCTTGTTTTTGCTGCTGTGATTGCACTTCCTATTAGAGGGTGACTACTTTCATTCTCCATGGTCCCACTGTATACTGTATAGGATGTAGCCACCCTCTCTTGCTCTCTCCTGAGATGGACTCAGAACTATGAACTATGGGATTTGTGCATAGTCCTTGGTCTATCTCGGGAGCGTGCAAGAGAGGGTGGCTACATCCTATATACAGTGGGACCATGGAGAATGAAAGTAGTCAACCACTAATAGGAAGTCCAATCACAGCAGCAAAAACATGGTCATCATAGATTGACTATCATTATTTTATGTAATGAGCCACATATTTGAGTATAAAAAGTAAAGAGCAACACATTGTGAGTCATGGTGACCAATCAATATATTTTATTGGTCTGGCTGCTATAAGTTCTGGGTTCAGTTGTCACCTAGGACAATTGAGCAGCCTAATGAAGGACAAATTAGGGTTGATTTACTAAAACTAGAGAGGGCAAAATTTGGTGCAGCTGTGCATGGTAGCCAATCAGCTTCTAACTTCTGCTTGTTCAGTTTTGTCATATTTACTTCAATTATCCAATCATGTGAAAAGCAATTTCCAGTTTACTTTGAATACTTAAACATGTGCATATGAAATTTTCACATAATTGGACAATTATTCTTCATGCACAATTTATTGTGTGAAGATTCTAAACTAAATTAGCCTCACTTTTAGAATGGAGATGATGGGGATGATTTACTAAATAGAGACTGTTCACCTAGCAAAGTGAATGTTTATTTGGGAAGTTTATGTATAATTTGCTAAACTGGGTTCACTTTGCTTGTCTGCGATTGGATGATTAACCACTCGCTGACCAGCTCACGCCGATATACGTCGGCAAAATGGCATGGGTGCGCAAAATAACGTATGGGTATGTTGTCCCCTTTAAAAGCCGCCGGAGGTGCGTGCCTGCTGCACGGCGGGTGACCCGATGCACGTGGCCACCCAAGAGCCGGTCGCACAAGAGCCAGAATGGGGATTTGTGTGTTTAACCACACAAATCCTTGTTCTGCCTGGGGAGAGGAGACAGATTGCTTGTTCCTAGTAAGTAGGAACAGTGATATGTCTCCTCTCCCAGTCAGTCCCATCCCCATACAGTAAGAAACACTAGCTAGGGAACACATGTAACCCCTTCATCGCCACCCTAGTGTGAACCCCTTCCGTACTAGTGACATTTACACAGTAATGATTACATTTTTATAGCACTGATTACTGTATAAATGTCAATGGTCCCAAAAAGGTGTCAAAAGTGTCTGATCTGTCCACTGCAATGTCGCAGTACAGCTAAAAATCGCAGATCACCGTCATTACTAGTAAAAAAAAAAAAAAACAACAATAAAAATACCATAAAAATGCCATAGATCTTTCCTATAGTTTGTAGATGCTATAACTTTTGTGCAAACCAAGCAATATACGCTTATTGCAATTTTTTTACCAAAAATATGTAGAAGAATATATATTGGCCTAAGCTGATGAAGAAATGTGTTTTTAAAAACATTTTAGGGGATATTTATTATAGCAAAAAGTAAAAAATATTGTTTTTTTTTTTCAAAATTGTCACTCTTTTTTTGTTTATAGTGCAAAAAAGAAAAACCGCAGAGGTGATCAAATACCACCAAAAGAAAGCTCTATTTGTGGAAAAAAAAGGACGCAAAAATTTGGTTTGGGTACAGCATTGCATGGCTGCGCTATTACCAGTTAAAACAACGCAAATTGTAAAAAGTGCTCTGGTCAGGAAGGTGGTAAAATCTTCCGGGGCTGAAGTTGTTAAAAAGAACAAAGCTTCACCTTAGTCATTAAAGGAAGGGCTCATTCACACTAGTGGTTGTGGGTGTTAAAACCCCACGACTGAGCCTTGCTTTTACCACCCACCAACTACTACCCTATTTAGCTGCAGAAGCAGTGGCCAGGGGTTTACACATATACCTGCACCCCCCCCCCCCCTTGATTTTGGCAGGCACTAATGCCCACCGGGCATGACCCATTCAAGTGAATAGGGCTGTTCTGCAACCGTGTTCAATGCATGCGGTGTTGGCGGGATTCAAGGGGTTGAACTAGTAACCCCTTGGCACCGGCCATACACAAATATGCAGCCTCTCTGTGCCTGGTTCTTAGCACTGAGGGGCCGCATATTTGCGTTAATTGCCCCTAATACTCCTGTGCACACTTACCATCTCTTTACCGAAAGTTTTCAGACCACGGGACCGCCGTGAAAACCAATCATGGTGGTTATGTAATCTTAAGCCACGCCCCACCAGCCGGTGTCATAAACCTCTTAAAGGGCCGGGAGGCACCGCTGCCAAGAGGTTTAACCATGCAGTGAGGAGGCAATATAATACCTCCTCACTGCTTATCAAATGCTCTCCTAAGAGAGGGATTCCTCTTCAGAATGCAAAGCAGTGTGAATTAGCCCTACAGGAACTTGATACCCTGTTTCCCCGAAAATAAGACCTAGTGTGATTGTCGGTGATGGCTGCAATATAAGCCCTACCCCCCAAATAAGCTGTAGTTAAAGTCCTTGTAGGTCTTATTTTCAGGGTAGGGCTTATTTTCGGGGAAACAGGGTAGGGCTTATTTGGGGGGTAAGGCTTATATTGCAGCCATCACCAACAGTCACGCTAGGTCTTATTTTTGGGGAAATAGGGTATGTGAAAAGTCTCTATTCCTTTAGTAAAAAAAACCCTGGTATGTTCTCACCTTCTTTGTTTAGGTTTCTTTGAGATGATCCAGTTCCATCCACTGTCTAACAGTATCCTGGTAGGTTGACTGCCATCCATCCAAATAAGCCTTTGAGTCCATATGACAGTGACATGGATCTTATACTGTAAGTGCCTACCAGACAAAGATGTATGTGAATGGCTTTAAGAACTTTGTAAGTAACGTAGAATGTGTTGGTATACAGATAAATGGTTGGTTGATATTGATTATTATTAGTGGTAATGGAATTGGTCACTATAAACATGCACCCAGCTGGCATGCATATATATAATTCCCATGCTTGCAAATCAAGGACATGGCAGATATTTTCAAGTTTACTCATCTGCACCCACTTGTTAGAGTGACTGGAGTAACATGCACTGTAAAAATATGTAGGCTGCCATTTCTGAACTCCTCTAGAAAATGCTGCTTGCCGCGCTGTCAAGCTGACCGAGATTTCATTTCTGTCTAAGTCACTTCCCCAGAACGAGTATGCAGATCAGCAGTTATGACTGCACTATTTACATGCTTGTTCCAGGTGAGAAGGCAGGCAACTAGCCCTTTCAGAAGGCAATGGCAGCCCCATACGTCTCCCAGTAAAGATTTTCTATATTCAATAAAGAGGTCTAATTCTTAAGTGCACATTCTTCTTTAAGTAGAGTAACCCATAACACCCAATAAGAACTCACTCTGTTGAAGTAAGACTTCTTGAAAAAAAAAAAACTAATCATATGACTGTTAATTGGAGAATTTAGAGATTGCACTAGATTGTTAATGGATCTTGTTACAGCAGCTTATTATGTAATAATTTTATTGAATGTGGGTCTGTGTGTATGTTTGTGTATGATTGCTTTAGTATTTCTATAACATTATAAAAAAAATATGCATTCATTACCTATCCACATAGAGGTATTGCTATATTATTCTCCTTTGTTTTTTTTTCCTATGTCCTGTATTAAACATTTCAAAAGAAGCATTTGTGCTAACCAAAAAAATCATGGCATATTGTCTGACTGCTATCTCTGGAAATAAACTAGCTAAAATGTATCACTGCACAGAACAAAAAGGGTATATTTTACAATGTCCTTTGGGATTGGCCCAGCTAAACCAATAAGCATGTTTTTACTTCTAAAGAGGGAAAGAGGCAGTTGGCTAATATTACATTCCTCTTTCCACAGTAAGAGCCTTAGGCAAAATGGGAGCATTAGCTGAATCATGAGCCCTTACAAAGCTGACAAGTCCTATGTTCAACCCTTTCACCTCCACTTCCCTCCACGGAATCTTATTACATAAAAAAACACTCTTTCAGCTCTATATTCCTGCTTCTTGAGTCAGTGGTAATTTTGATGAAATTAAGCATGTTGGCAGTAGGTGTATATTATGTTATTTGTATCCAAATAATATTATTCTTTTATATTCTAAAGGGACTGTCTACCCAAATATGATTTTTCGTTTTTTTAGTTTTTAGTTGATGACAGTTTCTTATATCTCTCAGGAATTATATTTGTGAGATCTCTATGTTGGTGTTCCTGGTTCTGAACACCTGATGGGGTTATTATTAGGGGGTCCCGCTTTACTTGTTATCTTAAAGGGGGCTTCCAGATTCCAATAAGTCCCCCACCCCGCACCCCCACAACCACTGGACTAAGCTTATGGGGAAGAGGTCCTCATTAACATGGTGACCTCCTCAATATTGAGGATATATGGGTTCCCCATTTAAAATCTGTACCAAATCCAAAGAATTTTTTTCCTTTTTGCATGGGCCCCTGAAAAAATACATACCAGATCCGATGGGTCTGGTATCAACTTTAGTGGGATTTTAGGGGGAACCTCTGGTCATTATATATATATATATAAAGCCCTGTACACACAATCAGAACATTGTAAACAAATACTGCTTTTGAAGTGATCGTACGATAATCTGATCATTAGTACACAGCTGTCATCCGAAATTTTCAGATGGGACAAACACAAACATTGTTCTTGTACGATACCAGATCATACTATTTTCGTTTAATCAGTACAGTTTTCGTCCGAAAATACAAAAAAAATTCACTACAACACATTACCTCACTTTTAAATTTTTATTCTGTCATACGGAAGTTTTCGAACTTTAATTACCTATTCGTTTTCGATATGGAGATTAGCACCCCAAAAAAAAAAAAAACAGGTGATCATTCATCCAATAATCTCATCGTGTGTACCAGGCTTTACATATAAAAAGAAACAAAAATGTTAATTAACTTTTTCCTGCAAGCCTCCTTTATATGTAAAAGCTTCCTTCATTATGTAAATAACAAAATGCAAAACACGGACCAAATGCTGTATGACATTAGATGATCCAATAAAACTGGCCGACATTCAGCCTGTGTGAATGGCAACCAGTCAGAAAGAAGCTGGCCCCCTGTCAGAACCCAACAGCTCAGCGGAGGAGATCGCTGTACTAAGGTCAGATCGTTAGTACAGCGGCTCCGACTGGAGATGACAGTTTTTTTTGTTCAGCCAGAAAAAATTTTTATTGTGTTGGGGACACACACTTACACTTTTTTCTTTGTAAATATCACTTTTTCTGTAGCTGTACTACTTTGCCTACATGGCAGAGATGTGCAAACAGGGCGGCCCGTCCATTAAGGGCACACAGGCACCGCCTCCCCTTTCCATCGCTATCGCCACCCCCTATTTATGCGTCCGGCCCCTTTCAGGACATCAGGCGCATGAATTACAGAGGCGGGGTTTTTTTTTAAGCACCTGATTAGAGCCAGAGGCTTTAATAGGCTTCAAAATAGGGTGGGCTCCGGACGCAGAGCATTGTGCCCAGAGCCCACCCAAGTGTGTTAGGATAGCGAATGAATATTCGCTATTCTAACATTGAATCGCCTTTCCGCCAATCAGGAAGCGCGGGTCTGATACCCGTTTCCTGAATGGCTGAAAGGACAGGTGATCCTATTGGATGCCTAGGAGGAGGGAGATGATCCACAGGAGGTGGAAGGAAGAAAGCTGCTGCCGGACACGCTGCCTACCCGCTTCCTAGATCGGGTAAGTGTGGGGTGTGTAGCAGCCGACCAACCTACCTACCGACTGACCGGGGGGATTGTTTGCCACCCCCACCCCCTAAAAGAAAAAAACACCAGGCACCACTGCCCCCAAACTATTTTTTTTAAAGAAATTGTGCATTTTTAATGTTGCATTTTTGGCCCTATTAATTTTTTGCCAAATCCTTGTCTATTAGCCTTACAAAAAGAAAGTTGAATTGAGAGATTCAACGCCTATTCACCTCAACGGTGTTCGGATTTGGCTTCTGAACTACAGGTATGTTTGGCTTATTCCTAAAACTTTGTATTTCCCCTCACTTTCTGTGTTGGTAATAATGGCCTTTAGGGCAAATAGAGGGGTAAATCTCCCCATTTGGTACATTGGACTCCATTCACAAAAGCATCTCGCATGCGGTATTTAGGTGTCTGGACACATTTTCCCTAAATATCGCATGCGATCCTGAAATTGTTTCGGTTTTTGCGGTATATGCCTCAAAAAGCTCAAAACTGTCAGTAAATACTGCATGAAAAGTAGTTAAAGTCCATTCACAGAAGGAAATAAATAATTAAATGCATGCGGTAATTAAGTAGTGGTCCAGGCATGCGGTATTTAAGGAATGTAAAAATATAATAGCCAATTTTGAGTAGTGTCTGCCTTTTTGTATTAGTTTTTTCAACAGTAATGCATAGAAATGTAAATATGTAAATCATTGGGGTTCATTTCTAAAAGAAAAACTTTTTTTAGTTTTGGATAGAGTAGAGGTGTATTAGAACACCTGTCAGGTTTTTACTGCTGTCTTGAGGTGCTGTCTGTGCCACCTTTAGATCCCTTTCACACTGGAGGTCTTTTTCAGGCGCTTTAGCGCTAAAAATAGTGCCTGTAAAGCGCCTGAAAAAAGCCTCAGCTGCAATCCCAGTGTCAAATTGAAATCAATGGGCAGGGCCGTCAAACCATCAGGAAAGTGCTGCTGCAGTGGCGCTTTGTGGGCAGTTTTAACCCTTTTTTGGCTGCTAGCGGGGGTTAAAAGGTTCCTGCTAGCAGCCGAAAAGCGCTGCAAAAATGACGCTAAAGCGATGCTAAAAATAGCAACGCCTGGGCGCTGGCAGTGTAAAAGTGCCCTTAGGGAGATTCACCCTCTTTATATTTGTCCTGCTTACCATTATCAAAGTAAAAGTAAAAGAAAATCCCACATTTTGTATTGTCCCCAGAAAAGTAATAGAAGGGAAATCTTCCAATGGGACATAGATAGCACAAAACAAAAACAAAAAAAAGACAGGGGTTATAACCCTCCCTTACTCTATCCAAGATGCAAGTTCTACTTTAAGGCAAATGGAATGTGCAATTTGCACGTTGCTCCAGAGCTCAGTAAATGAGGTAAAGCTTCACTTTACAAAGAATACCCAAACAAATGCAAGGAAAGTTTAAAAAAATGCCTTTTTGCTTGAACATGATTGGATGATGGAATTCAGCTGAGCTACCCTTCATTTACTCAGCTCTGGAGTAACTGCATATTCAAAGTCCTCAGTTTGTGTGCCTTTAGTAAATGTACCCAATTAGATATAGTGAAATATATCTCTTTTCTCCAGTCAATTCGCCAGATTTTTGGAGACTTTCTTTGGGTATATATAAGCATATACAGGCATACCCCACTTTTAAGTACACAATGAGGTTTATTTACTAAAGCTAGAAAGTGCAAAATCAAGCTCACTTCTGCATAGAAACCAATGAGCTTCCAGGTTTTCTTACCAAAGCTTAATTGAACAAGCTGGGGATAGAAGCTCATTGGTTTCTATGCAGAAGTGAGCCTGATTTTGCACTTTCTAGCTTTAGTAAATAAACCTCATTGTGTACTTGGGGTATGCCTGTACATCATTTGCTGCAAACCTCCCAATCCCTCCAAACATAATACAATGTCCATGCATATCACAGTGGTTTAATTCCTTGTTAGGATATACGTTGTATGTAGTGGGGATACTTACTTCACAATTATTTTTTTGAGATACTTTTGGCTCAAATATTCACAAGACAGAATGGGATTATGATTAGACAAGTATTCTCATAAAGGTGTGGAACTTGAGCTGTTAGGAGAGGGGTGTCATCAGTTTGAAGGTTTGACGGATGGATACCAGAGTGACATTTAGAATGTCATTTTTTTTTGGGGGGGAGCAGATACCCTCTTTCATAGGTGTGCGCAGCCTATTGCATTAAGGTGTGCACCCCAAAGCTCAAACACATATGACTTTCTCTGCAGCCTCAGCTGCAGGGGGCAGTAAATGAATGGGAAGTTCTCTGTGCTGAGTGGCTTCCTGTTCATTCACAAACTGAAGCAAAGTAAACACAGTTTACTACGATTCAGTTATGAATGGACACAGTGAGTGAGTGTGTTCACTGTGTTCATTAAGAAAAGAAAGGGGCTGGTAAATTACATATTTACTACTCCCTTCCCACATTCTCCATCCTGAATCATCTCCCGCAGCAGCCAGGGGGAGGGAAAAGGAGGGAAGCCAGAAGCACTGCGTGGTGGGGGCCAACAAGGGGGGGCTATAGGTGGAATCTGCACCGCACATAGTAAATAGGGTGTGCCCAGTCACACCTGGCACACCCCCTGTGCAAGCCTATGCCCTCTTTTAAGAGGCACCTAGCTCCCACTTCCGCCGGAAGGAAGTTCACCTTGTCCCTCCCTACATTGAAGATTGTCCGGCCACTCACAACTCAGAGCGTGGCTCACGCATGCACAGTGCATGCCCGGCTGTAAAGCCACGACCAGGCGCCCACAGTAAGAATGCCAGCGCTGTGGAGAGGAGGAGGAGAGGAATGAGGCTTCGGACGCCCGCATCGCTGGACTGTGGGACAGGTGAGTGTTTGATTATTAAAAGTCATCAGCTGCACTTTATGTAGCTGCTGACTTTTATTTTTTTATTTTTTTTTGCGGAACTTTGCTTTAAAGCAGGGATTCTCAACCAAGGTTCCATGGAAGCCTAGGGTTCCTCCAGAGGTTACCAGGGGATATTTAAATAGTATCAAAAGTTACACACATATATAAATACCCTTCTTCCACCAATAAAATAGACAATTTTGTTTGTTTTATTGGTGGAAGAAGGGTATTTATTATATGTGTATAATTTGTTATACTATTTTCATTCAATATTTGACATTTGTAAAGATTTTTTTTTTGTATTTACTTAATTGAACGTATTTGTTTTTGATACACCACATGTATCCTTTGAAAGCAGCTTCCCTTTGCCTGGTATTCTTTTTTTCCATTTCTTCTTTTTTTCTTTTGTATTAATACATATGCTGCAGGGACCGCACTTGGTTTTAACCATTTTACCTCTTTATTAGCAATAAAAACTGACAGGGGTCCTATTTTTCTCCACTGTTTCTATCCCACTGGATATCCCATGAGATAAAATACCTCATGGTTTCATGAGATAAATACCGCATATTTCAATGAAATAAGGAATGCAGTATTTTAATAGTGTTTTCTTGTGAATTGCAAAACATTTTTTGAAAATTAGCTATTTTACCACAAACTGAAAAGAGGAAAACACCGCTTTGTGAATGGAGCCTATTGACAGCAATGAAAATTTGACAAATGGTTTACCCCTGCACACAAAAAAAAGGTTTTTCTTAACATAAATGTCAATAGGCACACTAGTCTGTTATTTTTTTTTCTTTATATTACTCCTAATTTTACAAAATGTAGATGCATGGCATTAACCCATTAAAGTAGGAAAAGAGCGTGACTACACCTTCCTCCTGCAGCAGCTGGTACTGCTGTTGATCATGTAAGGTCAGAAAACTAATCAGTATTCAGTACAAAAAAAAAACGAATCAAGTAATTCCTGCTAATAGAACACAGATAAGCCATAATCTTCAACCTGGCATTTTGCAAGGTATATTCATGTTGGGCAGTTAAATGTCTGTAGGCTAGTAATTACTGCAGCAAGTCTCTGCATATAAGACATTAGGGGTTGTTCATCTTGTAACACATTTTGTTGAATTTTCAAATGAGGTAGAATGGATGAAAAATAGAGATGTTTACCCAGCAAAGTGTATGAAAAGTGTCAGTTTAACTGTCTTAGTTTTAAAAAAAAAGTGAATTTGAATACCCAGTCATGTGCAAGGAAAATTTAAAGAAAATGGATTTTGTATACATATGTTTGGATGACTGAAGTAAATACAACTTCATCTCATTTGCTAACATATTCTTTAAAAAAGTGAACATCCTCTATTCCTTTAGTAAATAAACCCCATTAAAAGGAACTATTCAAACCAATGTGTTGCATGTATTGCAGCGTGTTGTGAAAAAGCCCTGCATTCTGCATTGCGAGTGCACCAGTGGCGTCAGCTCATGCAGGGTGCACAGGCACCGCCCCCCCCCCCCCCAATCTATGCGTCCAGCCCTCAAATCTACATGCGGGGGGTGCCAGACGCATGGATTTTAATGGGTTTTTTTTCTTTTTTAAAGACCATTGATTGGCTTCAAAAAAGGGTAGGCTCAAGGCGCAGAGCACTGCGTCCCGAGCCCACCCACTTGTGTGACAATAGCAAATTAATATTCTTCCTGATTCTCCTCCCAGCCAATTAGGATGCAGTTCCTGAGACCCGATTGGCCCAATTCCTGTTCAGCCTGGAGGAGAAGCGATGGCCCCGGAGCGAGGAACTCCATGTCTGCCTCCTTCCTAAGGTCAGGAAGCCTCTGATTGCTGCTGCATTCCTGTCCGTCTCCAGCGGGGGGGGGGGGGATTGTCGCATTCCTATCAGTTTCCCGTGCGGGGGGGGGTTGGTATTGAGGCACTACTGACCTGCGTTTTGCCACTCACATAATTTAATTACATTTTTTTTGCCCTGATGCAAACCATTGCACATTTAGACCTCATTAGCACTTGCAATTAGGACTGTCAGTGGATTCCTGTGGCAAGAATCTGCAGGTTCTTGCAGTTGGAATCACATGTAATTGGGAACAGCCGCAGCCGGGAAGCTTGACTCAAGCTGTCTGTGCAGAAATATGCAAACAGCAGCAGACAGCCTACCATTGCTTTGTACAGGCTTCATGTTCAGTGCTGAGACAAGGTAATCTAGAAACATGCCAAACTGCACCCTCCCTCAAAATATATGAGCATTATGGGGTTGATTTAATAAAGGCAAATAAACTGTGCACTTGCTCCAGAGCTTAATAAATGAGGTAAGGCTTCACTTTACAAAGAGTACCCAATGAGGTGCAAGAAAAAAAAAAACTGCAGTTTTGCTTGCACATGATTGGATGATGGAAGCCAGCAGAGTTTCTGTTCATGTACTAAGCTCTGGAACAACTGCACTTTGCAAAGTGCACAGTCTATTTCCCTTTAGTAAATCAACCCCTATGCATCAGCAGAGATCCCCCCACAAAAAAAATTGAACACTAATCTGCATGCTTACCTCCTAAGCATGAATTTGCCCTCCTCCCAGTACAAATCTGCCATCCTGCTAAAATCCCTCCTCCCAGCACAAATCATTGCGCCCCCCCATACCCTAAATTCCTCAGCTCAAATGCCCTACCCACCCCAAAAAACCCTCTACTCCTAAAATTTCCCCTCCTAATACACATTTTCTCCCCACACTCCAAATCCCCCCCTCCAAGCACGAACGCCCCCTCAACCCCACCCCCCCAAGCACAAATCCCCCCCATCACAAATCCCCCTAAATCTCCACTCTTAGAACACCCCCCCAAATTTCACCTCTTAGAACATCACTTACCCCCTGTCACCCCCCAAATTCCCCACTCCAACACAAATCCCCCCCAATCTCCTTGTGGTGCCCCCACCTCAAACGATACCACCGTGCCTGCGTACCCCTTGTCCCAGCCCTGTTCATGGTGCAGCTGTTTAAAACTACCTGTCATTCCAAACATAGAAACCACACTAATTCATGAATTTCTGGTACAAACCCATGCTGAATTAAAACAACCGTAGTACTGTAGTGCAGATAAAATAAACTAGAAATCTTTTACTTTTTACAAGCAAGCTGCCATTTCTGAATTATCAATTTAAATTCTCTGTTGAACAATAGATAGCTGCAGAGAGTTAGAAGCTCTCAGCAATAATCTGTGCCTTAGGCCTCATTCACATGGACACAGAGGGCCATACATCATGCAAAGGAGCGTAATTTCACAGTTGTTGGCATGCGGGCACAGACAGCACCCTGTAGATATCAATGACAGGAAGACAGACACTGCGGCTATATGCACATCTGAGCGTTTGTATCCATACAGGAACAGAGGAGTGGCTCTAGACTCAAATTGTCTGCATCTAGGAATGCTCATCTGCCCCTTTCCACATGTATCCCCTCTTATACTTAGATAAATACATACAACTGTGACATCTGTCAGCCTGTCATTGATTTGTAAAGGCTGCTGTATGCTGCTGTATGCAAACACCTGTGACTCTTGGGTGTAGAAGCTGTATGCAGCTGTGTGAATAAGACCTTAAGGATGTAGACAATGATTCAGACAGAATTCCAGCTACAAATAGACTAAATGTCTTAGGTGTTGTTTTGCATGAAAGAAAATTGTGTGCTTTCACACTCCTTTCAAAGAAATCCAGTGTTGGAAGCATTCATATTTTATCAGTACTGGTTTATTTTAACCACCCACTTAAGGACCGAGCCTCTTTTTGAGATTTGTTGTTTACAAGTTAAAAACATGTTTGTTTGTTTTTTGCTCGAATAATGCTTAGAACCCCCAAACATTATACAATTATTTTTTCTAAAACCCTAGAGAATAAAATGGCGGTCGTTGCAATACTTTCTGTCATACTATATTTGTGCAGTGGTCTTACAAGCGCACTTTTTTGGGAAAAAATACACTTTTTTGAATTAAAAAAGTAAGACAACAGTAAAGTTAGCTTAATTTTTTTTTTATATTGTGAAAGATAATGTTACGCCGAGAAAATTGATACCCAACATGTCACGCTTCAAAATTGCGCCTGCTCGTTGCAATGGCGACAAACTTTTACCCTTAAAAATCTCCATAGGCGAGTTGCAGAGGAGGTCTAGGGCTAGAATGATTGCTCTCGCTCTACTGATCACAGCGATACCTCACATTATTAGATTATTTAGGAAGTGCAGCACTCTGTTATGGATACCTCCAATGTGTGGTTTGAACATTGTTTTCATATGCGGGCGCTAATCACGTATGCGTTCGCTTCTGCACATGAGCTCGGCGGGACGGGCGCGTTTAAATTTTTTTTTTCTTATTTATTTTCCATTTTATTTTTTTACACTGTTCTTTTAAAAAAAATAATATTGTGTCACTTTTATTCCTATTACAAGGAATGTAAACATCCCTATTTACACTAAAATGCAATAAAAAAAGAAAAAGAAGTGACGTTTTGATGTCGCTTCCGCCCTGCAATGGTATGGAGACGGGTGGGGGCCATCTTCCCCTCACTCGTCTCCATACCCAGCAAGGGACAAAAGAAAAAGAAGTGACGTTTTGATGTCGCTTCCGCCCTGCAATGGTATGGAGACGGGTGGGGGCCATCTTCCCCTCACTCGTCTCCATACCCAGCAAGAGACAACATCCGATCGCCGGTAAGAGGCGGAGGGCACCGGAGGGGCCCCTCTCCTGCCACCGATAAAAGTAATCTTGCAGCGAATCCGCAGCAGAGACCACTTTTATCTGAAAGCGGACCGCCAACCAAAGAAGAGGATACCGGGGTTATGGCAGCTAGCTGCTGCCATAACAATGATATTCCTCTTCAAAGTTAGAACGTATATCGTTGTACGGTGGTTCGTAAGTGGTTAAAACAGATCCAAAGTCTAAGCTAATCCTAATAAATCTTATCCCCATGCCCACCACTGTTCTCACAATTAAGTTAACTTTTAGTGGAAAGAATTCTTGTTCAGGAAAGTTGATTGGCTGATTATTTGAATTTGGTGAATATCACCCATTGACAAAGACCACACATCCCAACACCAAAGTTGTGTTTAAGCACTGACATCTAGAGGGAGCCTGGCTTTAAAGTTTTCTTTCTAGCATTGGATAGAATGGAGCAACCTTTTTCAACCTGTGGTGCTTTCTGGGTTCTTCGGGGGTGCCTTGGAAAAATGGCAAACATTTTCAACAAGTCAGCAAGTGGATCAGGCCTGCCTTTTTGTTACACAAAGCCACAGTTTTTTATTGTGCAGTATTACAACTTTGGGCACTTTGTGGGCCAGTCACTGACATCCTAACAGCCAATGACATCATCGGTTGATAAAGAGGACATTTTTAGAACCTGCACAACATCCTTGATTGCCCCTCTCTGTCAGCACTGGGGTCACCATAGAGAGAGAGGAATCAGAAAGGCTAGAATTCTGGTTGGTACCAGTTTGCAAAGAAAAGAGAATATGAAAAAGAGAATAATTTACCTCTAATGCTTGTTGGTCCGTGTGTCAATGTTGCTGCAATACGTAAAAGTATTAGTTATATACAGTTATATACATTTTAGAATTTAGAAATCAGACCTGAAACAGTGAACAGGAACACACCGGACCCCTGCTGTGAGCCGTTCCGTGCTGCGGTGTGATCCCAGCCTCAAGCTTTTCCATAATTTTAAAGGGTAGATTGATGGAAACACTGGGATGGACAATGGTTTAAGTCTGGCAAGTTTTTTTTTTTTTTTTTTTTGTGCTGCCTATGTCCCATTGTGGGGATTTTCCTTTACTTCTTTTCTTGCACAAAACAGGAAAAAATAGAATATATATATTTTTTTATTTTTATATATATAATTCTTTATTCAATAGTATTTCAGTTATAACAAAGCGTATGAACAATATAAAACAATAACAAGAAAAGGAATAAACAAGAATAAAACTGTATTAAAGTAGAGAACAAATCTAACCATCCAATCTCACAATAATAACAATTAAACCAGCGGCATCACCTATTACATTCATACAATTAGGAGTATAAAGCCACACAATATGCCTAGTAATAAATATTACTACAGTTATTAACCTGGATTGCATTCCTTCCATATCACTACCAAAATTATTCTTTTATTATACCTTCCCTTCTCTACTTTAGAATAAAAGAAACTTCTCCCCTGACCCCATCCCCTGAAGGTCACGAGAGAGGGATAAGAGAAAAGAGAAAAAAAGAAAGAAAAGAAAGAAAAGAAAGAAAAGAAAGAAAAGAAAGAAAAGAAAGAAATATAACTTCTCAGCCTCTAACATCCTCCCCCTCCCCCCCAGACCACCCCGCCCAGCCAGACCCACCCATATAAATCTTAATACTTGGTGGCTAAACAGAACAGCAATCAACATACTGAGGTGTACAAGTAAAGGTCATCCATGGCCGCCAGGTTTCACTACATTCCTCCTCTCTACCATGGAATGAGGCTGTCATGTTTTCCATTGTCCTAAGTTTTTCTATTCTGGAAAACCAATGTTTCACAGGTGGTATAGTAGTAGATTTCTATAGGTCTGGGATACATGCCCGGGCAGCATTGAGCATGTGTGCTACCTATGACTTTTTACATTTATGGAGGGGTATCGCATTTAAGTGCAGGGGATCTCTCAGGGGGTCCAAACCAAGGTCGACTGATGTCAATTGTTTAATACAGTTCCCCACTTCCTTCCAAAACAGTATAATTAAAGGGCATACCCAGAAAATATGCATTAATGTCCCTGGCTCTTTCTTGCAATGCCAACATAGGTTAGAGGTTTGCGGATAGAGTTTATTAAGTAGGGCCGGAACCCTATACCACCTGACCAACAACTTATAGCCCTGTTCTTGAAAGCGGCTTGCTATAGAAGATTAATGGGCCAGTGAAATAATCCTTTTAATTTGCATGCTGGTAAAGGAAATTTAAAGGTCCTCCTCCCAGCGGCGTATATACGAGGGGACGTGGCCTTCTGGAGGCTTAATGATCAGTTTATACAAGAGTGACAATGAATGTAGTACATATTCCCCCGCCATACATAGATGCTCAAAGGGTGTCAGTGACCTAACATGAAGTTCCGCATCTGGTATATACCTTAAATAATGTGCCAATTGAAAGGTTGACCAGGAGCTCAGAGGGGGCTGTGAAAGGGTGGATAGATCTTGCATAGACATCCATTCCTGCGAGGTAGCGAAGTGCATGCGTCTAGTTATGCCAAGTCCTACCAAGCCCCGAAGCTGTTTATTGTCAAGCCCAAGCGTGAAGTCTGGGTTCTGAATCACTGGTGTTAAAGGTGATGGATTGGGAGAGAGGCCCTTTGTTGAGAACGTTTGGATAAGGACTGCAATTGTAGCCCCAATCGTAGGGTGCCTCTTCAATCCCTGATAATATTTATAGGCAACCCAGGAAAGCACAGACAAAATGATCGGTGAAGCTTGTTGTTCTACTTGTACCCAGGGTTTGGTCTGCAAGGGAGTACACCATGACACCACCCTAGACAAGTGTAGGGCTCGATAGTATTAGATCAAGTCAGGTAGACCAATACCCCCCAGAGATTTAGGCAGCACTAACAGTGAGTAACGGAGTCTAGCAACTTTATTGCCCCAAAGAAATTTAATTAACAATGTCCGACACGAACGAAAAAAGGCTTGAAGTAATTTAATAGGTTTTGCTTGCATTAGATATAAAATCTGTGGGAGCAAAGTCTTCTTGAATGCGTTACACCTCCCAAACCATGTAAGGGTAAATGTTTGCCAAAGTTGGAGATGTGATCGCATTTTAGATAATAATGGACACAAATTAATCTCATATAATGAGGCAGTGTCCGGGGTTAATTTAACCCCCAGATACTTAAAAAAAGACTGAACCCATTTAAACTGATAGAGGCGTTGTAGCTTTACAATACACTCCGTAGGGAGAAGCATACTCATCGCTTCACTTTTAAGACCATTTATAGAAAAATTAGAAAGATCCTTATACTGAGCAAAACATTGAAATAAATGAGGTAGTGAAACCTCTGGATCGGTAAGAAAAAATAAAAGATCATCTGCATACGCAGCGATTTTATGCTCCATGCTTGAGACCTGTATTTTACTAATCAAGGAGTCTAATCTAACTTTACAGAGAAAGGCTTCTAGGGTCAACACAAAGATTAATGGTGAAAGAGGGCAGCCCTGTCTCGTCCCATTGGACCAAAAGAAATACTCAGATCAGGCCCCATTCACCAGCACAGTGGCTGTGGGGCCAGTGTATAATGCCTGAATCCGGGACTGCAATTGTGACCCCAAGCCAATATGTCTAAGGGTAAATCGTAAGAACTGCCAGTCCACCCGATCGAAGGCCTTTTAAGCGTCTGTTGATATTAGCAAAGAGGGTCGGGCCTCCGATCGGGCGGAGTGGATCAAATCTTTTGCCCTTACAGTATTGTCCCTGGCCTCTCTCTGAGGGATAAAGCCTGTCTGGTCTGCTTGAGTGAGATGGGGAATATATGGCAATAGCCTATTCACTAGGATTTTAGAAAATAATTTTAAATCGGCATTTAAGAGTGCTATGGGGTGATAATTCCCACATTGAGTGTGGTCTTTGTCCTGCTTAGGAATGACCATAATGTGAGCCCTCAAAGTGTCCTCTGTTAGCTTACTGTTGGCTGAAATAGAGTTATAAGTACGTAAAAAATGTGGAGAGAGAACATCCTGAAAAGTTTTATAGTAAGCAAGATTTAACCCATCTGGGCCAGGGGCCTTCCCTAATTTAGAAGATTCTATTGCCATGGCCAGTTCTTTATCTGTTATAGGTGCTTCCATTCCCTCAGTTACCTCTGACGAGAGGGAGGGCATACCTGAAGATGTCAAAAAAGTAGATATCCCAAATCTGCCCATGATAGACCTTATTGGGTTTGGGTGTTAGGGAGGTTATAAAGCTTCCGATAGAATTTTTGGCTATAGACTCTGTGTCTTTCAACTTGGTGCCAGATTCAGATATAATTTGAGTAATATGCGGTTTTGTTTGTGTCCCTTTCAGTGCCCTAGCTAGGAGAACCCCTGCTTTATTTCCATATTCATAGATAGACTGTTTATGTCGGCATCATTTCTACCCTGAGATCTACGATACAGTCTATCTGCAACAATATTTTGGACAAACCCCCACTAGATGAACTCATAATAGATAGAGTACCTCGAATTACTCCATACAGAAGCTACCAGGGGTCGGGTCCACGAGATGTTCTTTGCTGTATACATTTTTTCAATATAAAGGATGAGATCATGTGTCGAGTGTGGCAGCTAGGTCAGATTGAACATGCTGGAGTAAGGATAATGATCCCCTCTGATATATCAAGGAATACACGCCATATGAGAGGATGTATGCGTCCACTCTTAGACCAGATTAAAGCATCTGGGGCAACATACTCTTGGGGACATCCATTTCATTTGAGGGTCAAGAAAGATAATCACTCTTTCGTACTCCACACCCAGGACCAACTTCAAGACCTGTTTACATTTCTCGGGTGTGAACCAATACAAGTTCCTAATTGGTTAGACTATACTTGAGTTTGCTTATTTTCTTCTTTTTTTTTTTTTCTTCTCTACACGAGTACCATATTGTATATCTTAGTGTATTATGGTGGGTACAGTGTTTCATTAAATAGACTCTTTAATTTGCGGTTTTGTTTGTGTCCCTTTCAGAGGGAGGGCATACCTGAAGATGTCAAAAAAGTAGATATCCCAAATCTGCCCATGTTAGACCTTATTGGGTTTGGGTGTTAGGGAGGTTATAAAGCTTCTGATAGAATTTTTGGCTATAGACTCTGTGTCTTTCGACTTTCGACGTACCATATTGTATATCTTAGTGTATTATGGTGGGCACAGTGTTTCATTAAATAGACTCTTTAATTTGGCTAGGCTCTTAGTTTTTATTGAGAGGCCTGGAGGTGATTATTTATCATTAATGCCCTCAAAGAAGGACTCTTTATAGTACAGTTTTTTTTTTTTTTTTTCTAGTGGTATCGTCAGCACTGCTGGCCATAGACACCCCCCCCCAAATAGGCATCTCCCAGTCCCATTGGGCTAGGTTGGGGGAATTGAGGTTTTTTTCTCTTTTTTTTTTCCTCTTTTCGCCTTCTCGTCCTCCCACCCGTATTGTTTTTTTTTCTTTTTTTGGGGGGAGTCATGGCACCTGATTATTCCAGGGCACAATTGACCTCCCTGGTGAGGTTAACTTCCCTTAACATGAGAGGTCTTAATGTCCCGGAAAAAAGATTCAGGTTATTGAGAGATTTGACAAAATTGCGGAGTCAGATGTTTTTCTTCAGGAAACTCATTTTCAGACCAGGAAAATTCCAAAATTGACTAATAGAGCATATCCACTGGTAAACCACAGTTCATCACCGATCTCTAAAGCTAGGGGAGTCAGTATTCTCCTAGCAAGGTCTGTTCCATGGTCGCCAGGCACATATATCGCTCATGAGCAAGGTACATTCTTGATTGTTAAGGGTGCAATTGGAGCTTTTCGGGTAACTTTTGATTCCAAATTCGAATCAGTTGCTTTTCTTTCTTTTCAAGGACATTGACCCCCCCTGATTCTGGAGCATAGTGATGGTGTATTGATAGAAGGAGGGGATTTTAATTTTGCATACGATCCACTCTTAGATGTTTCAAGGTGGGTATCTCACTTATCATTCTCTTATTTAAAGCAACTGAAGGCAGAATTATAGAAGAATGTTTCAGCCAGAACGATCAACATAATACGTCCCCGACAGTACTGTGGGGACATATGAAAAAAAAAACACTCGCTTGACAGAAACAGAAAGAATTACTTACCTTATGTCAGCAGTACAATAAAATCGCAAATACAGAAGTAAAGAATATTTATTTTAACAATGTTCCCAACAGAATGTGCTGCCCTTACAACAGTTAGCAGATAGCTTTTACTAAATAAATCATGATGAATGGAGCTGTAGACTGCTTGAAGATGTGCTAATAACGTTTTCCTTTTATTTATTAAGACAACAGCTTTAATGCAAGACCTAACTGACCTCTGTAGCTGCAGACACTGTAAAGTAAATATTCATCAAAGCTCACAGCAGAAGCACTGAAATTCTTTTCCCAGCAGTGACTCATAGTCAGTAGCCTTCCAGTCTTCTAACCTCACAACATGTAAACCCTTACCAAGTGCACTAGAAAGATGAGAGAACTAGCTTGAGCGTCTTCACTGCTTTTGCTATGAAATCAGAATATGAATTGTTCCATGGTGCCCGCAACAAAAGAGGAAAGTAATGTTATTTTTTAAGCTTATTTATCGATTGTTACGAAGTTTGCATTTGCCTGAATGCCCATAGCCTGACTACAGTTTAACTCTGGGGAGTTTACAACAAGTAAAGTATTTTAATAATAGTAAAAATCCCTGGCTGTCATGTTGATACTTTGGCTTTACTGTTTTCTAATTCTTTGAAATGGAACACATATAAAGATAAAAATTCTCAAAACTGACAGTTATTTATAGCATGTTTGTTTTGTGTCTGTGATTTAAGTAAGTATTGAAGCCAGACACATGTAACTAGCATTCTTAAAAAAAAATCTCAGCAACAGCAGCCCCATACTTTTCTTATGACAGTCGCTTAATAAGGTAAGCCTCTAAGCATTAAACCATTTTTCTGAGACTCCAAAGATGCATTGGTATTGTATTAGGTCTCCAAACTGTTGTGGTTTCTTTAGAAATAAAGTAGAAGGAGAGGACAATTGAAAATCTCAGGATCAAAAGGTTTTTGGATCCCATTTTAAGGACACCTAAAAAGTTTACCACCCTCCTTTCTCCAGAAACACACTTTTCTTCCTCACCTTTATTTGCCTTTTCTCCACCTGTATATATGCCAATGATTTGTGAAGTTACCACTGGGTGAAGAAGACCTTAATGGATAGGTGAACTGGAGGGTCCAGAATGCACCCACTTGGGTGGCTGGGCTACTGTAGTACAGTCATCAGTCATGGCATGGGGCTACACCCAGGATCCCAGCCTGTAAAATTATGACTGAAAGATTTTGCAAATAGAAATGTGATGGGTCTTGTCCTTGCCTGAGGGCAAAGGTTCTACCCTTCCCCTCCTGGAATGCCATTAAGTTTGGAGCCAGAACGTTGCTGCATGGCCCATATTATGTATCGTTTACAGAGCAGAAGTGTGATCTTCTTTCTTTGTCAAGGGTCCCTTGCAAGTCATGACCTTTGGTTGCTAGGGAGCACTTACAACATGTAGAAGCCAATTAGTTAAAAATTAGTTATTAGTAACAGGAGGGGTCCAGTGCTGGGAGCTCATTGCTGGTATATGCAAAGATCATTGTAGGCTAGAGGATATCAGCAGCACTGTAATTAAATTCCAGGTCCATTCTGTGGGTACTGTAAAGTCTTTGGGAATAGCCAAAATGGCTCCAAGCTTCAGAAAGGTAGTACCAAGAAGGTAATACTATTGTTTCTTTATTTCATATGGGTGGTAGCATCGACTGGACCAGCGCTATCCACAACAGTCATACGGTACAGCAGCACGTTCAGGGTGGCAGTAATTGAGTCTGTGTTGCAATAGGAAGTTTCTTTCTAATTTCTGGCTCCATCAACTCACATCTCCTTCCAACTTCCTGGCCTCTGTTGGTCTTACACAGGCTCTGTATTCTTAAACCTGAAAGCTTTCACCACCTGACTTCTGCTGCTGGCCAGGAGAACTACATCTGGAGTTACAGCTGACAGCTTCTTGCAGAGGTACCACCACTGCTGCAACCACTCTCTTCACCACCACTGCACCATAACTCTCTCATCTGCCCTTCTGTCAACACTATATCTGCACTCCCCTTTAAACAGCCATACCTGAAATCTCCTCCCCACTGTGCCTTCGTGCTACCCCCTCCCGTGTTTTTACCACCATCCTACCAACCTTAACCACTGCACCTGAACATCATCCTCTCCCCCTGTTCTCACCACCTCTTCCACATCACTTCACTTACCACTGCATCTTTGCTTGCTTCTGTGGTCGCTGCCCCTGCACCATTATGCACTTCTGTGCCCTCTTCCTTATTTATCCAGCCAAGCCAATCATTTTGGGGTGAATACACATTAAATTGTTTCAGCATTTTTAAAAAGACTTTACTTTGCAGAAAGTTCAAGCATGAAAGTCTGAGAAAAACAAGGAAAACATTGTCCTTGTAAATGCATATTTTATTTATTGCCCTAGAAGCTTTTTTTCATTCTCTAGTTCCTACTTGCTGACATTGTTGACACAGTCTTCTCCTCCTGGGTTTAAAGCTCTTTCTGTGTGTCCTTGAATAGGCCCTGGATACTCATCTGGATACAAGGTCTGTGACTCTTTTTTTATATTCCTTCTTTATGCAATTCTTTCTCATGATATAATTCATTTATTTACCCTTTCTGCCCCATTTTAATCCATCACTCAATTTTACTTAGTATTTGAATGGGTTTTCCTCTTGTTTAGACTATTTACCTACTACAGATTAACTGTTTTATAAAAATCTGTTCTGACAGATCTATTTACCCCATTCAATTTCCCATAGGTTTCTATTTGATTTATAGCAGTGAATGGATGTATAGAGAGATGTTCTGATTAGCAGTTTTTAAATCGTTAATAAAACAAATGCAGCTCATGAGTATTAGTGCGCATGTGCCTCTAGAAATTGTTGTAATATTCTCTCTGCTTGCCTGCACATGTCTAATACACTTGTAAGATAATTCCCTGCAGCCTGACATGACAACTGAAAATGAGGCAGCTTGTTAGATAACATCACTGATTGTCCTCCAAACTAAATATTAAAGTGTATTGTGGTAAAGGGCAGTATGGGTAGTACAGGGATATCAACATCTGAAAATATACTCGATTAGTGCATTTGCAACAATACAGTTAAGTACAGTCCATTACACTTTTATTTGTGCAGGCACATTTTCAGGACAAGCATTTACGGTGTTCCTTTCTTTTCTGTTCAAGCAGTACTGATACACAAAGGTATAGCAAAATGTTAAGAAAGAATCTACAAAGACAAGACAACAATTTCTGGCACCAAAAGCCTGTAAGATCTGTGACCCCCCAATTCCATAGCCTATTAAGTGTGTGCTTTGCCCTGGGATTATTGCTTTTGCACACTCACTCTAAGCATTTTGCTAATCATTTGTGTCAGTAATGCTTGAACTGAGAAGAAAGGAACACTCTGAAAGCTTGTCCTGAAAATTTAACTGCTAGGCTAAATACACAATAGTGCTTAGGAGCAAGCACATCACATCCCTGAGTTTTCAGGCTCCCGGGAGGCACAGGTGCAGTGTTCAGTCTGGCTGCCAGCAGCCGGTCAAAAGCTATAACAGGCTGAAATACACAGTGGCTGAAAGGGGCTGGATGTTGTATCATGTGGTATCTGCATTTAGGGCTGTATGCATTCAGGGTCGAATGCCCAGAGAGCGTGTCTTTGCTAATGTGCATGTGGCTTTAGTGCAAATAAAATGTAGGGCAGGACAATGTGTAGATCATTTGTTGGCTGGTCTCCACAACCATGGAAATTCATGGGTAAAAAGTATTGGTGAGAAATTAACCAAATCTAGATGTGCGGCAGCTTGGTTTACCCATGCATACCTATTCAGTTTAATCAATATAGCATGTCAAGAAAATAAGATGACATGAACATCACAGAAGTCCCTGCCATCTAATAGATTTTAGTCTGCTACAGTCAGGCCAGTCAAACATTCCAAATTGTTATTATTTACCACATTTTGTAAATTGATTGTACATTAAGTGTGCTTAATTATCTAATTCTTTTTCATTCTCCTATTTTTCTCATCCACTCACATCAAATTCCCTAACATTTATGTGCATTCCATTTTTGAAATAAGAAATGTATTTACTTTATATTTATTTCAAAACCTAAATTTCACTATCTGATCAGTAAAAAAGGTCATGGTCTCACAACTTCTAGGTCATTAGTTTCAGTATTTTTCAACTCGTAGATGCATATATAACCCCTGGGATTATTCAATACCTGCTTTTCAAATGAGCTGAAACCAAGCTATAAATTATGATCATATTCTCATGTATGACTTGACCTGGACTAACCCAGTCACTCATTTGTGAATCAGAAGACAATGGAATTCAATATTTAATTTATAAAAGCAAAATGTAAATAATCCTAAAAAAACACAAGATTTTTCAAACAATATAATGATATATTAAAAATATCTCTAATATAAATTACAAAGTATAATTATATTTTTATATAATACAAATTAAAATAGTTTTCCTGTAATAAAAATGTTCTTCCAATTTTACAGTGCTCAAAAGACATACCTAAAAATTATATGATTAACGTTCAAATAATAAAATACTTATAAAAATAATTTTAATCTATTGTCAGTATCGTGATTGAGGATTAAAATATGTGCATACTATTCTGTAATGGTGATGCTGAGAGCCACTAGCAGGATAGACATAGGCTTTCACCATATGCAGACTCTGAAAGTACAAGAACTTTGATGATGATATAGAATTAAGTGATGACTAGGGATGAGCTTCGTGTTCGAGTCGAACCCATGTTCGACTCGAACATCGTCTGTTTGCCGTTCGCTGAATTGCGAACGATATGGGCCGTTCGCGCCAAATTCGTGTGGCGCGTCACGGCCCATAATTCACTGCGGCATCGCAGTGCATTGCTGGCTGATGATTGGCCAAGCATGCACTATGACCCGCATGCTTGGCCAATCAGTAGAGAGAGCTGTAATTGGCCAAAGCCAGGCTGGCTTTGGCCAATTATGGCTCAGGGGGTTTAGAACACGCCCCACACTATATAAGGCCACCTGCACGGCGGCCCTGTGTAGTGTGTGTTCCGGCATTGAAAGAGAGATAGATAGACAGAGAGACAGTGTCATTTCATTTGAGTTAGCTAGATTAGGCAGGACAATCAATGAGTTAGCTGCACTTACAGTGTATTGTGTATATATATATGCATCCCAGGTGTTGCATATATATATATATATATATACACTGTATTCAGTTTAGCTAGATCCGTTCTTGTTATCTTCTTACTGACAGGCAGGCTTGTCTTTTTACAGTATTTACAGCTACCTGAAGAAAGTTGCTGGTGTTCTTTTGATCCTATTAGTACCACAGTCAGGCAGCTAGATTATTTACAGTCAGTGGGGTGCGTTCTGCTCACAGTGTTCAGCTAAAACTACAAATTAGTGCGGTGCGTCCTGCTCACAGTGTTCATCTAAAGCTACAAGTTAGTGCAGTGCGTCCTGCTCACAGTGTTCAGCTAAAACTACAAGTTAGTGTAGTGAGACCTCTGCACAGTGTTCATCTAAAGCTACAAGTTAGTGCAGTGCGCCCTGCTCACAGTGTTCAGCTAAAACTACAAGTTAGTGTGGTGCGTCCTGCTCACAGTGTTCAGCTAAAACTACAAGTTAGTTGGGGTGCGTCCTGCACACAGTGTTCAGCTAAAACTACAAGTTAGTGGGGTGCATCCTGCTCACAGTGTTCAGCTAAAACTACAAGTTAGTGCGGTGCATCCTGCTCACAGTGTACAGCTAAAACTACAAGTTAGTGGGGTGCGTCCTGCTCACAGTGTTCAGCTAAAACTACAAGTTAGTGTAGTGAGACCTCTGCACAGTGTTCATCTAAAGCTACAAGTTAGTGCAGTGCGTCCTGCTCACAGTGTTCAGCTAAAACTACAAGTTAGTGCGGTGCGTCCTGCTCACAGTGTTCAGCTAAAACTACAAGTTAGTGTAGTGAGACCTCTGCACAGTGTTCATCTAAAGCTACAAGTTAGTGCGGTGCGTCCTGCTCACAGTGTTCAGCTAAAACTACAAGTTAGTGTAGTGAGATCTCTGCACAGTGTTCATCTAAAGCTACAAGTTAGTGCAGTGCGTCCTGCTCACAGTGTTCAGCAAAAACTACAAGTTAGTGTAGTGAGACCTCTGCACAGTGTTCATCTAAAGCTACAAGTTGGTGCAGTGTGTCCTGCTCACAGTGTTCAGCTAAAACTACAAGTTAGTGTGGTGTGTCCTGCTCACAGTGTTCAGCTAAAACTACAAGTTAGTGCGGTGCATCCTGCTCACGGTGTTCAGCTAAAACTACAAGTTAGTGGGGTGAGTCCTGCTCACAGTGTTCAGCTAAAACTACAAGTTAGTGTAATGAGACCTCTGCACAGTGTTGATCTAAAGCTACAAGTTAGTGCGGTGCGTCCTGCTCACAGTGTTCAGCTAAAACTACAAGTTAGTGTAGTGAGACCTCTGCACAGTGTTCATCTAAAGCTACAAGTTAGTGTAGTGCGTCCTGCTCACAGTGTTCAGCTAAAACTACAAGTTAGTGCGGTGCGTCCTGCTCACAGTGTTCAGCTAAAACTACAAGTTAGTGTAGTGAGACCTCTGCACAGTGTTCATCTAAAGCTACAAGTTAGTGCAGTGCGTCCTGCTCACAGTGTTCAGCTAAAATTACAAGTTAGTGCGGTGCGTCCTTCTCACAGTGTTCAGCTAAAACTACAAGTTATTTTTTTGCGAGCTCTGCACAGTGTTCAGCTAAAGCTACCTGTAGAAGGTTGGTGGTGTTTTACTGATCCTATCACTACCGCAGGCAGCTAAAAAAGCTACAAGTTATTTTTTTGTAAGCTCTGCACAGTGTTCAGCTAAAGCTACCTGTAGAAGGTTGGTGGTGTTCTCATACTACAGGCAGGCAGTTGATTTTGCTAGCTGTAGTATCAGTACATATATATATATATATATATATATATATATATATATATATATATATATATATATATATCCCAGCTTAGTGCAGCTACAGGCCATTAGTATGTCTGGAAGGCCAAGAAGGAGAGGCAGACAGTCACAAGCCAATAAGAGAGGGCAAGCAGGCTCTGTGTCTAGTGCTGGTCGTGGAGACAGTGCATCCTCATCAGCACGTGGCCGTGGGACACGCTTGGCCTTTTTTTCGGCAGCTGTTCGTGTTGAGCCGCAACATGCGGAAGACTTGGTCGAGTGGATGACCAAGCCGTCCTCATCCTCCTCATCCTCTCTCACCCATGCCCAGGGTAATTTGTCTGGCAAAGCAGCGGCCTCTTCCCTGGCTCAATGTCATCAGTGACTCCTTCCCTAGCCCCACCATGTCCACCTGAGGAGTCCCTCGAACTGTTTGATCACAGTGTTGGGTACATGCTCCAGGAGGATGCCCAGCGTTTGGAAGGCTCTGATGATGATACTGAGCTCGATGAAGGCAGTAACATGAGCACGGACAGAGGGGGTGCCCAAGAAGGACAGCAATCTGGCAGTCATGCTCCCCCTGCTGCAGCATACTGCCAGGTTTGCTCCAGTGATGAGGAGGGAGGGCATGATGAGGTCACTGACTCAACATGGGTGCCTGATAGGAGATAGGAGGAGGAGGAGACGGCACATCACCAACGAGGCAGGATGCCCTCCAGGGGCCAGCCTAAGGGCAGCGCATTTACTGCATCACACCCCAAAGCTCCACATGTGCAGGGCGCTGCAGTCTCTGCGCGTTATTCAAAAAGTTCTTTGGTGTGGGCCTTTTTTGAGACGAGTGCATCAGATCGCACCGCTGCTATTTGCAACATATGTCTCAAGCGTATCTCGCGTGGCCAAAACATCTTCCGCTTGGGTACCACATGCTTGACCAGACATATGTTGACCTGCCATGCAGTTCGTTTGCAAGCGTATCTAAAAGACCCACACCAAAGAACAAAGAGGACCTCTTCTTGCTCCTCATCAGCTGAGATCTCCAACCCCACTATACCTTCAGTCCTCTCTGAGACCTGCACTGAGAGGAATGAAGGTTCAGAATTAGGTGTGTCACAGCCAAGTACTTGTGGGCAATCTGCTTTTGGTACACTGACTTCAGATTGTACCAGGCAAATTTCCCTGCCCCAGCTGCTGCACCGCCGAAAGAAGTTTGCTCCCAGCCATCCACATGCCCAGTGGTTGAATGCTAGCTTGGCAAAATTGCTAGCACTTCAACTGCTGCCTTTTCAGTTGGTAGACTCTGCCCCCTTCCGTGAGTTTGTGGAATGTGCAGTTCCTCAGTAGCAGGTACCCAAACGCCACTTTTTCTCATGGAAGGCGATTCCGGCTCTCTACCGGCATGTGGAAGGCAATGTCCATGCCTCGCTGGGCAGGGCGGTCAGCGGTAAGGTGCATATTACCGCTGACTCATGGTCCAGCAGGCATGGACAGGGACATTACCTAAGTTTCACGGCGCATTGGGTGACCCTACTGGCAGCTGGGAAGGATGCAGGACAAGGTGCAGTAGTGTTGGAGGTTGTTCCGCCACCACGCCTCCAAAATGCTAATGATTGTGACACACCTCTCTCCTCCACCCCCTCCACTTTTTCTTCCTCCATGGCCTCTTCCTGTGCTTTGTCCTCAGAACCAGCGGTGCTCCGTAGCCGTTCAAGGGGCTACGCAAGTACGCAGGCCAAAAGATGCCATGCGGTGCTTGAGCTGGTGTGCTTGGGGGACAGGAGCCACACTGGGGCAGAGGTTCTGTCAGCTCTGCAGGGACAGGTTCAGAGGTGGTTGATGCCATGCCAACTTAAGGCAGGAATAGTGGTTAGTGACAATGGCACCAACCTCCTCTCTGCCCTCCGACAGGGACAAATGACCCATGTGCCCTATTTGGCTCACGTCCTTAACTTGGTGGTGCAGCAGTTCTTGGGCAGGTACCTGGGCTTACAGGATGTCCTGAGGCATGCCAGGAAAGTCTGTGTGCATTTCTGCTGGTCATATAATGCCAGTGCTCGGCTGGCGGACCTCCAAAAGGAGTTTAACCTGCCCAAGAACCGCCTAATCTGTGACATGCCCACTAGGTGGAACTCAACGTTGGCCATGCTGCATCGGCTGCACACGCAGCAGAGGGCCATCAATGAGTACCTGTGCGACTATGGCACCAGGACAGGGTCAGGGGAGCTTTTTTTACCCCATGCCAGTGGGCCATGATCAGGGATGCATGCACTGTCCTGTCACCATTTGAGGAGGCCACGAGGATGGTGAGCAGTGACAGTGCATGCATCAGGGACACTGTCTCCCTCGTCCACCTGTTGGAGCACACGCTGCGTGGAATAATGGACAGGGCACTTGAGGCAGAACAGAGGCAGGAAGAGGAGGACTTCCTTAGCTCTCAAGGCCCCCTTTATCCAGACAGTGTTCCTGCGTGCCCGCCGATCACACAGGAAGAGTACGAGGAGGAGGAAGATTGTGTCAGTATGGAGTTGGAGCCTGGCACTCAGCATCAGCAGCAGTCTTTAAGGGATCAGTCCCAAGAAACACATGGACTTGTACGTGGCTGGGAGGAGGTGGCTGCGGACCATGTCGTCCTTAGTGACCCAGAGGACTCCGGACTGAATGCCTCAGCAAACCTACGCTGCATGGCCTCCCTGATCCTGCAAAGCCTGCGTAAGGATCCTCGTATTCGTGGTATCAAGGAGAAGGACCAATACTGGCTGGCAACCCTCCTTGATCCACGTTACAAGGGTAAGGTTGCGGACCTTATCTTGCCATCGCAGAGGGAGCAGAGGATGAAACATCTTCGGGAGGCCTTGCAGAAAGGTCTGTGCAACACGTTCCCAGAGACTGGGAGGTTACAAACTCCTGTTTCTGGACAACGTGTTGCTGAGGCTTCGGTCAGTCAAAGAAGGAGCGGTGAAGAAGGTGGCCGTCTGACCGATGCGTTCAGACAATTTTTTGGTCCACAGCCCCAAGGTATGATCGGTTCCAGCAACCATCACCAGAGTCTGTTTTACATGGTGCAGGAATACCTAGGGGCAAGATCTGACTTGGACACCTTTCCCACCGAAAATCCTCTGCGTTACTGGGTCTTGAGGATGGATCACTGGGCAGAGCTTGCACAGTAGGCAATTGAGCTACTGGCCTGTCCTGCATCCAGCGTTCTTTCGGAACGCACATTCAGTGCTGCTGGAGGCTTTGTAACTGATCACAGGGTGCGTCTGTCCACCGACTCGGTCGATCGACTGACCTTCTTAAAAATGAATCAGTCTTGGATCACCACCAGCTACCAAGCACCTGATGCTGATGTAACCGAATAATTTTTTGCAGATCCCTTCAAAGACTGCCTATGATGCTGAGTGACTATCCCTGAGTAATTATCCTCTTCCTCCTCAATGATCACGCTGATAGCTTGTAAGAACATTTTTGGTTCTGGGCGCCACCACCAGTGCCTAAGGCCCAATTTTTCAGCCCCTGTTTAACAGGAGCGTGTAATTACAATTTTTGATGCAATACTTTGCAGCAGGGCTTGTTTCTGCGTTCCAACTAGAGTATCTGTGAGGGGTTGCAGTGTTGTGGCACCAGCACCAGTGCCTAAGGCCCAATTTTTCAGCCTCTGTTTAACAGGGGCGTGTAATTACAATTTTTGATGCAATACTTTGCAGCAGGGCTCATTTCTGCGTTCCAACTAGAGTATCTGTGAGGGGCTGCAGTGTTGTGGCACCAGTGCCTAAGGCCCAATTTTTCAGCCCCTGTTTAACAGGGGCGTGTAATTACAATTTTTGATGCAATACTTTACAGCAGGGCTCGTTCCTGCGTTCCAACTAGAGTGTCTGTGAGGGGTTGCAGTGTTGTGGCACCAGCACCAGTGCGTAAGGCCTAACTTTTCAGCCCCTGTTCAACAGGGGCATGTAATTACAATTCTTGATCTAATATTTCACAGCAGGGCCCATTTCTGCGCCCACCAAGAGCGAGTGAGGACTTGCAGTGTTGTGGCACCAGCACCACCATCACCAAAGGCCCAATTTTTCTGCCCCTGTTCAACAGGGGCATGTAATTACAATTCTTGATCTAATATTTCACAGCAGGGCCCTGTGAGGGCTTACAGTGTTGTGGCCACAACAACACCTAAGGCCCAAATTTCTGCTGAGTATATAGGGCAGGCCCCTCCTTTCAAACATCTAACTTACAAACGACTCCTACTTGCAAACGGAAGGAGACAACAGGAAGTGAGATGAAATCTACCCCTAGGAAGGGAAATTCTCTCCTGTAAGAGTTTTAAATGAGATTTTTTCCTTTAAAAATGACATTTTGTGCAGGGACTGTTCTAAACACGGGAAACACGCGCCACTTTACAGGCATACTATAGACACACCCCAGGTACGATATTTAAAGGAATATTTCACTTTTTTTTACTTTAAGCATCATTAAAATCACTGCTCCCAAAAAAACGGCCGTTTTTTTTGCATTGATACATGTCCCCTGGGGCAGGACCCGTGTCCCCAAACCCTTTTTAGGACAATACCATGCAAATTAGCCTTTAAAATGAGCACTTTTGATTTCGAACGTTCGAGTCGTTCGAGTCCCATAGACGTCAATGGGGTTCTAACGCTCGTGCAAATTTTCGGTCCGTTCGCAGGTTCTGGTGCGGACCGAACCGGGGGGTGTTCGGCTCATCCCTAGTGATGACCATTACCATAGACAAGCCCTTGAATGTCCTTGCCTATGGTAGCTAGAGAGTTAAAATAGAATACCAGTCATTAGGCAAATTTTTAGATTGGGAATAGCCAAGGGTTGCATCCAGCTGACCAGAGACTGTGACAAAGAATAAGAGAGGGGGGACAATTAGTTACCCATCACATGGGAATGAGACAGAATGAGGGATGAGGATTAAAGCTTTAAAAAAATAAAAATAAAATATAGGACTAAGTTTTAAAATGATTGGTTACTTACCTATATGCCCGAGCCCTCTGACAGTTGAATCCTGGAGTACCTATAAATAAGAGAAATTGTCCAATGAATCAAAAAGTAAACCAAACGTGTAGCGCTAAAGAAAAGATTGAGGCACCTGCAAAATAGCGAGATATAAAGCCAGTGCCCTGTATACAATATTACAAAAATATAATAAAATATCTCACATTAAAATTATGAATAAAATTACCCCCAAGACGAAGTCCACTGCTGCCTTTTTTATGTACAAGCGCTTTTTATCATCTTTATCATGTAAGTGTAATTCCTTTTAATAAATCATTACTTTTATGGTATCACACTATGTGGCTCTTTCTATATCCTTTATGAGCTATATATGGGACGATGTTTGGTCACTTCTGGAGAAGATACAGCCTCACGGAACCCCTGTGATCTCTTCATGATGCTAATGTCTTCCCACTATTGCCAGTGAGCAATACAAGCTGGTTTGACCCTCACAGTGTATACTGTTTAGGGTTCAAACCCTCTGGTAAGCCTTCAGCTATACTATCTGAGTGATTTGCACGGGTGTGAAGACACTGTGGTGTGAGGTACTGGAATTGATTCATCCATACATTGTTTATCCTGGACATGTTTGAATTACAACAAATCAGTCATCTATTGTTTACTTAGAGACTTTATGGCCTTACGCCGGTGAAGGTGGAGCATATATCACTCAATAGTGGTGACCTATTCAGTTTTTCATTCACGGACTTTCCTTAATACATTTTATGTAATTTTATTCATAATTTTAATGTGAGATATTTTATTATATTTTTGTAATATTGTATACAGGGCACTGGCTTTATATCTCGCTATTTTGCAGGTGCCTCAATCTTTTCTTTAGCGCTACACGTTTGGTTTACTTTTTGATTCATTGGACAATTATTCTTATGTTGTGTTAGCAGCTTAAATATTTGTGAGTAAGCGCAAAATTGCCATTTGGGTTGTTTTTGATCTATAAATAAGAGAGAATGAGTCAGTTATTCAGCAGAGCGGCTGTGACGATTAAGAACACACACTCTCTGCGCTCCACAACATGGATTTTTACCTGGGTCAGCTGATGGATAGAGTGGCGGCACCCGGCGGGGACGAGTGGGTGCAGAGCTGCCTGTCTCTCTTGCCTCCATTTTCTGTGGCTGGGCAGGAAGTTGAGGTGGCTGTGCCCCCTGCTATGTTGTCCCTTCCTGCAGCGGCTCCGCCTCCGGTTCCCATGAATATTTTCACCTCGCTGATGTCGGATTCTCAGCAGATTCCTCCGCCTCCTGCTAGTTCATCTGCCCGCCCTTCTGCATCATTGGCTCCCCCTCTTCATGCTGCCCTTGCTCGGGATGATGTGATAACTGCAGGCACATGCGCAGAACAATCTGACCGGTCTGTGTCTACTGGATTGAAGAAGAGCCGCAGGTTCGAATCCCCATCGCCACCTGGAATCCGTAAAAAGGGACAGGGTGCTAAAAAGGTTCCTTCCCTGCTTAATAAAAGAAAAAGAGCTCCTGTGAAAAAAGGTTTTAATAATGTTAATACTTCTGCTGAATGTATGCCTGTTCTTGATTCTGATTCTAATGATCTCCTTGCTGCCTCTAATGTTTTCTGTCATGCAGGTTGAGCTGACTTACCTTTACCTGTCTCGGTGCCAGCAGCGCAAGATCAAATACCTGTGGTATCACTTGATGCAGCATCTCCTCGTAATCCTGGAGGTGAGTCTCTGGATCATAATGCTTTATTTAGCTTGATTAACAATTTCTCTTTGCTGGCTGACCAATTTAAACAGATAGTGCCTAACGTTGCTTTGCCGCCTGCGGAAGTATCTCACGCTTGGTCTGCTCAGCCAATTGTGCAATCTTCCTCATCTATTATGCATTCTGTCGTACTTGATGAACCTAATTTGCTTGATTCTGAGCTTTTTGTGGTGCCTTAGAGTTGCTTTAGAGAAGCTATGGCATGTGAGATGTCCCAGTTAGGCTTTCATTTGTCCGCTACTGTTATATCTAAAATTTGGAAGGGCGACTATATTGATGTCTTATCTCTTTTACCATCTGTTGATGATAGTTCACTTAAGAGGGAAACAGAAAAGAGTAGTGATGACAGGCGTAGACTTGTGCCTCGCATTTTAATAATTGGCTACAAGCCTTCTGTATATATGCTAGTGTGATAGATGAACAACATCCAGAACTTTGTTGCGGAATGTTTCATCATGTCAAAATCATCCTAGAAGCATATAAGAATTTTTAAGGTTTATCGTGGTTTTCCTATGAGGAATCTTTTCGTCAGAACTTGGCTGTTCATAGTTCTTTAAAGTGGGGCACTAAAGATATTGGGTTGTGGCTCAATTTATTGTTACCACAAAAACCTTTTTCTAGGCCTCCTTCTGTTCAGTCTGGGTCTTTCCGTAAAGGTATTTGTTTTAGTTTTAATGAAGGCCAGTGTAAGTGGCCACAGACTTAAGCATGAATGTGCCTCTTGTGCTGGCGCTCACCTGGCTTCAAGATGTTTTAAAAAGATGGCTTTGAATGCGCATCCTCGTCCTAAAGATAATTTTCGTAAAGGCAGTAACACCAGTGAAGTTAATAGAAATACTGTCGTTTCTCCACATTTGGCCTTGGCCTCAAGCAGCGGAATTGTTAGTTAATGGTTTTCAATTTGGTTTCTTGCTACCCTCGTATTCTGGCGTGAGTTATTTAATTATTGAAAATTTGCCCCCTGTTAATAAATATAAGGATGTTGTTTCGCATAAAATCGATAAAGAGGTGCTTGTGGGGAGGGTTGCGGGTCCGTTCTTATTTCCACCGTTCGAAAATTTCAGGATATCCCCTTTGGGTATTATTCCTGAGAGGGAACCTCAGAGCTTTCAATTCATTCATCAATTATCCTTTCCAGCTGGAGGTTCTTTGAACAATGATATCGACCCTGCTTTTTGTTCAGTGAATTACAGTTCTTTCGATGATGCGATCTCTAAAGTGCGTGCAGTTGGTCAGTTGGCTTTATTGTCTAAAGCTGACAAAAAGTCTGCGTTTCGTTTGTTACCAATTCACCCGTCCGTTTTAAATTCGCTGGGGTTTTATTTTGATGGATGTTTTTATTTTGATCGTTGTCTCCCGATGGGATGTTTTGTTTCTTGCTGTTATTTTGAGGCCTTTTCCTCCTTTTTTAGAATGGTCGGTTTCTCATGTCTCTGGTTCTGAAAATTTGATACACTACCTCGATGACTTTCTATTTATTGGTCCGGCAGCATCGAATGAGTGTTTATATTTGTTTACAGTGTTTAGGATGCTTTGTAGGAAGTTTGGCGTGCCTTTGGCTGATGAGAAGTCAGTTTGGCCTACTACCTCTTGAATTCCTTAGCATCACCATTGAGTCGTTTACGTTTCTTAGTCTCCTTTGTTATTAGTAAGAAAAATGTTACACTGCGCACATTACAATCCTTATTGGGATTATTAGCTTTCGTGACCCGGGTTATTGCTGTTGGTAGGGTTTTTTCTAAGCGATTGTACAAGGCCTTGGCTGGTTTGAAGAATCCTTACCATTTTGTTCAGATTTCTTCAGATTTGAGAGAAGATTTGAGAGTTTGGGACTGTTTTTTGGCTTCTTTTAATGGCTGTTCCTTTTGGCAATCTTCAGCCATTTCTCTTTTTAGAGATGCTTCAGGATCCTGTGGTTATGGCGTTTACTGGAATGGGCATTAGTCGGCTTCTCCTTGGCCTTCGTCTTGGATAGACAGAGGTTTGCATTTGAACATTGTTTTTCTGGAATTTTTTCCTATTTTGGTTGCCCTTGAATTATGGGGTGATAGATTTATTAACTCCAAAATACTTTTCATTCTGATAATAAGGGTGTTGTGTTTGCCATTAACTGTATGTCTTCTAAGTCTCCGCCAGTCATTGCTGTTCTTCGACAACCAGTTGTCTCTCACTAGATGAGAGAAAAGAAAGGACAAAACACCGCGCTATACCATAAACATTAATGCATAGGTGTACTGATAAAGCAATCAAAAAGTGACAAATTGGTCAAAAAAACATATAAAAGCAGCCGCTACATAGTGTGATACGCACATACAAAGTAAATAAGAATATATAAACAGCGCTGTGACAAAATTTGGTTATATGTGATATAACAAACAAGTGGGATATTAGGCCCAAATTAGAATAAATTCCAAGTTCATAAAATGGCATATATAAATAAGATGAACGATCCTATTCAGTATCGGTCATGGATGGTGAATAAAAAGATGAGGTAGGTGGAAATAGTAAGTCCTTCACCGCACCACTGTGGTATAGTAAAATTATGCGCTTACCAAACGGCAAGCTTGGAAGAGCTTGCGACCTTAACCCGGTCGGGGCCTTTCAGGATGGACCATCAGAGAGGACCACACCACCTTGACTTGGATTATGCGCTGTTCTCCCAATTACCACTCTAGGTGGAGATATACCACTGGCTAGGGATAAACCTCAAAAGAGGTATACCAAGAAAGAAGGAAAGGCAACATAGCGTAATCCTGCTTTACTTTTAATTAAAAACAAAAGAGTTGCACTTACATTCAAACAGATATCAACAAACATATAAGCCGGCCGGCTAGAGAGCGATCGCCCGTCCTGTGGACTGTAAACAGTGGATGCAGCACGTCAGCACGTCAGCACGCCCATTTTTTTTTTTTTTTTTCTGCTTTACTTTTAATTAAAAACAAAAGAGTTGCACTTACATTCAAACAGATATCAACAAACATATAAGCCGGCCGGCTAGAGAGCGATCGCCCGTCCTGTGGACTGTAAACAGTGGATGCAGCACGTCAGCACGTCAGCACGCCCGACGTACGTTTCGTCACACTCTGACGTCGTCTGGGGCACGGGCGACGCACTGACGTGTCGCATTAATGTAGTAAAATAACATACCCAGACCTCGTTCTGAGGACGGGACCGGAAATCACCTTGCGTTCCACCAATTAAGGCCGGAAGACACAAGATCGCCATCTTGGATGTGGGAATATGCATAGCAACCTGTGCCAGTTTGAGATATACATAAACAGACCCATTATCATTCATAGGGGTAAATTAACATCGCACGTAGGTTAATCCCCAACAACCGGGAAACGCAAAGAGGTGATTCTTAATAAATTAAGTTAAATTAGATTAGGTTAAAACTATAAATTAAAAAGCGTCCTTCGGAAGTGTGGCCATACAGGAAAAAGGGGTAAAGGTATTAAAGTAAATTAAATTAACCCCTTTATTTCGTTTACCACGTGAAATGGCACGCTAAACCAGGAAATCATTCCCTAGATATACAGGGACGTCCCAGAGCCATTCTAACAATTATGGTGATTGAACCTGGGGGAAAGAAAAGTGATTTCCTCACACATATGAAAAGCATAGATACATTATAACATAGGTTATAAGTGAAGTACAAACAAACAAATTATTAGATTAGATTAGATTAAAATAAATTAAAATACAATGGACATTTATTTTTAGTCCCGACCTTAAAAGTACCAAATCCCCATACACATATGGGGCACGTACCAGATTAGGCAGATCTAAATTGCCCTATGGGACATCTGCCCACCCAGGAATAGCATGTCTCTGATTTTAGCCAATCTATGGGTGAGGAATAATGGTCAAAATAATATACTCTAAGGATGGAGAATAAGAACCGAAAGTTCCGAGAGCTATAATTACTCATGAGTTATCGATAAAGGCATTGGTATCAGTGTCAATATTAAGCCCATGGGGGGCGTAGCACTTGATTTTATGTATCCAGAGCATCTCAAGTTTTGAGATGCTCCTAACTAGGGAGCTACCCCTCCAATGAGGCCGATACCTATCGATTCCTAGAAAAAGTGTGTTAGAGGGGTCTTTATTATGTGTGGTCAAGTAGTGCTTAGAAACAGAATGTTTCGGAAAGCCATTCAGGATATTAGTGATGTGTTCATTTAGACGAACGGAGAGTGGTCGCCTAGTCCTACCCACATATTGTAGGCCGCAAGAGCACTGCAGACGGTAGACGACCCCCTCCGTTGTACAGGTGATAAAGGGCCTAATTTCATGTTCCTCGTGGGTACTATTAGAGATGAATTTCTGAGTTCGCCTGGTTGTCACAGAGTTAAGCCTACAAACCCGACATCTGCCACATTTATAGTACCCCTTCAAATTGTCAAAAAGGCCATGAATGCCTCTAGTAGGTGGATCAAGAACATTAGGGGCCAATCTGTTCCTAAGTGACGATGCCCCTTTAAAAATTACTCGGGGTTTGTCTGGAATGACGGTTCTCAGGATCGGATCGTTAGCCAATATATGCCAATGTTTATTGAGAAGGTTTTTGATATTACTATGCTGTATTGAGTAGGTGGTGACAAAGGGGAGAGTAACGGGATTTTCTCTAGGGGGTGCTTTTTGAATGAGTAGCTGTTCCCTGTCTATACCCTTAACAACATCCAAGGTTTGGGTCAAAAATTCCCTGTTATACCCTTTTTCTACAAAGCGGTTCATCAGGACTTCGGTCTGTTGCAAGAACTGTGAATTGACAGTGCAATTCCGTTTAAGTCGTAGAAATTGACTCTTGGGAACAGACCGGAGCCAAGAGCTATGGTGGCAGCTATTCAAAGGAATATACGAATTCCGGTCTGTTTTCTTAAAATAGGTAGAGGTTACAAACCGGTCCCCTTGTATATCAATGTCAAGGTCCAAAAAGTGGATATTGGACTGGCTGGCTTCAAAATTAAGTACAATGCCCCTATTGTTGGAATTGAGTTCCTCCATAAAGAGGTCGAGGTCACTGCGATCACCATCCCACAGGAGGAGGATGTCGTCAATGTACCTGGCCCACAGTTTTAACTGGGGCCTCTGGCAAACATGGACGACATCCTCCTCCCACAGGGCCATAAACAGGTTTGCAAGACTGGGGGCATATTTAGCCCCCATCGCAACTCCACGGTCCTGTCGGTAGAAACATTTGTTAAACCAAAAGTAATTATGGGACGCAGCGTACCTTAGGAGTACCAAGATGAAATTGATTTGCTCATCATACAAACCGGAGTCTTTCCTTAGATAATACTCGACCGCATAGAACCCCAACTCGTGGGGGATAATGGTGTAAAGGGACGAGACGTCCGCCGTCACCATCCACATGCTGGGAGTGGGAGTGCAATTGGCCAGTATGTTAATAGTATGTTTAGAATCCCTAATGAGGGAAGGCATTTTACTCACCAGGGGTTGCAGAAAAAAATCTATATACCTGCCCACCCGGGACGTAAGGGAATCAATCCCACTTACAATAGGACGTCCCGGGGGGCAGGTAGGATGTTTATGCACTTTAGGCAGATAGTAGATCACAGGGGTCCGGGGGGCTTTAGGTATCAAATAGGCCTTCTCTTTATTGTTAAGGATTCCTTGGGTATAGCCAGAATCAACCAACTTCCTCAATTCCCTGAGATAAGGAACTTTGGGGTCAGAATCCAGAGGAGTATAGGTCTCCCTATCGGCCAGGATCTTAAACATTTCTTGGAGATAGTCATCTCTATTGAGAACTACAATCCCTCCCCCTTTGTCCGCGGGTCTAATAACTAACTCTTTGTTGTTACAGAGGGAATCGAGTCCAATATGAAGGTCCCGATCGAATTTGGCCTTTTTGATAGGCATTAAATCTAAATCTCTTAGAAGCACCTCCTTAAAAACCTTAACGGAGGGCGCCATAGCCCCTGGGGGGTTATATAGGGAGGCATTGGCCAATCCGGAATGTTGGTAGTCATCGGAAAACACATTCCTCTCCTGAATAGGGTTGGACACCAGGTATCTCTTAATGTTAATTTTACGGATAAATTTGTGAATGTCCATATAGGTTTCGAACTTGTTTAATTTCCTAGGTGGTACGAACTTTAGGCCCCTGTCAAGCACCAGTTTTTCCTCTTGACTAAGAGCCACAGTGCTTAGATTAAAAATCCCTGTTCCGGCTAGAGCTTTTTTCTTTTTTGCTCTAGAGCGTCTACCCCCTCGGGTACCTCTCCTTGTTCTGCCAGTCTTTTGGTACCTTGACCTGGCCTGTGAAAACCCCACTCATGAGAGTTAGGGCCCAAAGGCCCAGGATAATAGGGGGGTCCCATCCTGTCATTGGAATAGTATGGCGATGGCCCAGGGGTACCTCCATCCGCTGGGTAAGGGGAACCCATAGGGTTGGTGTCCCCTTCCAAGGGACCATCAAGATCACGTAGAGGGAAGAAACGATTCTGGGTAGTACCACCATAACCAAAATATTCACCAGTATTGGAGCCACCCGATGGATTAGTCAATGGGCCTCCTGTCATATGGGAATATCTTTCTTCATGGTTGTTAGAATAGTTCATATGAGGAGGACCTCCTACAGGTCTCCCAGTGGGGTAATTGTCCACACGGGGTGGGGGACCCCGTCTGAGGTTGGGTCCCACACCCTGTGAAGCATAAGGGGCATGGGAACCCCAACCCCGATTGGGGTTAGAATCCCATTGTGTATTAGGAGGATTCCAGTAGTAATTGGAATTGGTATGTGGGGCATTTTGATGCCGACCACCTCTGCTCTCAGTGGTGGATTTGGGGTGGCGACGTGGGGGTCCTGTTTGGTAATGGGGGGGTGGTGGTCCTCCCTTGTTATAATTATATTGTCTACGAGGTGATTGGCGGGGGCCCCGTGCATTGGTATCTTTAGTCCTTTGCACGGTGTTGGAAATAGGTCCCTTAACCTCATTGGGAATAATGGAGGTAGAGACCTCCATGGTGTCATTACCCGTAGCAGAATTGTCTCCATTGGCTGTCAACAGTTTCTTTTGCCACTCGAACACAATCCCACCCTGGTAGTCAGCCAAGTCCCTATTAAATTTCTTCTTTTTCTTATAGGTTTGTTCCCTATCTTCCTTTTCTAATATGTTCAGCAGAGATTGTGATTTATCTTTGTATTCAGGTGTATCCTGGAGGGGGATAACTTTATCTCGAAGGGTTTTAATCTCTTCGTCTAATCTAGATAATTTTTGTACCTTCCTCTCTATGAGGAATCTAAGGAGGGCAACACCTGCCTCGTTAAAATACTTATACCATTCCTCAAGGTGGATGTCCCCCTTCTGAGGACTAACCTCCCACCTCAGGCTACGGGGAACCATATTAGACTTGACGTAGGTCTCTAAATAAGCGACATCCCATTTGGTGTGAATTTCAGAGATGGTAAGATTTTTTAACCTAGTGAAGAGGCCATTAAGATCCCCTTCTTCGTTTTTGTAGGGTTCAAATACCCCGCTAGTGTTAACCTTCTTAGAGGTCCTATATTCAAAAATATCCATAGGAGCTAATGTTAAATGACAACAAATATGTGTGAACAAAGAAACCAAAAGCAGCGATGTGGGAGTATCAAGAATAGATAAAAGAAAGGACAAAACACCGCGCTATACCATAAACATTAATGCATAGGTGTACTGATAAAGCAATCAAAAAGTGACAAATTGGTCAAAAAAACATATAAAAGCAGCCGCTACATAGTGTGATACGCACATACAAAGTAAATAAGAATATATAAACAGCGCTGTGACAAAATTTGGTTATATGTGATATAACAAACAAGTGGGATATTAGGCCCAAATTAGAATAAATTCCAAGTTCATAAAATGGCATATATAAATAAGATGAACGATCCTATTCAGTATCGGTCATGGATGGTGAATAAAAAGATGAGGTAGGTGGAAATAGTAAGTCCTTCACCGCACCACTGTGGTATAGTAAAATTATGCGCTTACCAAACGGCAAGCTTGGAAGAGCTTGCGACCTTAACCCGGTCGGGGCCTTTCAGGATGGACCATCAGAGAGGACCACACCACCTTGACTTGGATTATGCGCTGTTCTCCCAATTACCACTCTAGGTGGAGATATACCACTGGCTAGGGATAAACCTCAAAAGAGGTATACCAAGAAAGAAGGAAAGGCAACATAGCGTAATCCTGCTTTACTTTTAATTAAAAACAAAAGAGTTGCACTTACATTCAAACAGATATCAACAAACATATAAGCCGGCCGGCTAGAGAGCGATCGCCCGTCCTGTGGACTGTAAACAGTGGATGCAGCACGTCAGCACGTCAGCATTTGAACATTGTTTTTCTGGAATTTTTTCCTATTTTGGTTGCCCTTGAATTATGGGGTGATAGATTTATTAACTCCAAAATACTTTTCATTCTGATAATAAGGGTGTTGTGTTTGCCATTAACTGTATGTCTTCTAAGTCTCCGCCAGTCATTGCTGTTCTTCGACAACCAGTTGTCTCTCACTAGATGAGAGACAACTGGTCTCTCATCTAGTGAATGTTCGAACTGCAATCCAGAATTCTTTAGCTCCTGCCACGTGGGCAAATTATATTACCGCGTGGACATGCTGGTGCTCATTTTTGAATTCAGCTGGTCATCACCCATCTGAGTACGATGAACACTTGATTGTTTCCTTTATTGATTCTTTGATGTATTCTGCATATTCTTATTCTCACATTATTAAGGTCCTGGCCTTATGTCTTTTGTTAAATGGTGTAACTTACCGTCTTGCTGTTGTTTTTTTTCTATCCAACAAGTCCTGAAAATGAGAAGTACTCATTCTGTTGATTCAAGGGTTCCTGTCACTATTAATATGTTACAGGTTTTAATTGATGTGACGGATGCTGTTTGTTCTTCAGCTTTTGAGGCGCATCTCTTTAAGATTTCTTTTAGTGTGTGTTTCTTTGGTGCTTTCCATATTTTGGAGTTGGTACCTAGATCTTCCTGTGCTTCTAATGGTCTTTTTTACTCGGATTTGTCTTTAGGAGATGCTTATCTTAAGTTTCTTTTGAAGCACAGTAAAACTGATCAACTGGGTAAAGGTCGATGGATTTTTATTTAAAAAATTTCTGATAGTTCAATTTGTGCTTGCCATTTGATGCATGAATATTTGCTGATTCGTCCACAGTCTAATTCTCATTTGTTTATACATGTTAATGGACTTCTGCTTACTCAGTTTCAGTTTTCTGCAGTTCTGAAAAAGTGTTTGGTCAAGTTACAGCTTGGCCATTTGCATATCACGACGCATTCATTCAGGATTGGAGCAGCTACCAAAGCATTCAGGCTTGGTTTGTCTGACACTGCGATACAGTGCCTGGGTGGTTGGAAGTCTAATTGTTTTAAAACCTATGTTATGCCCCGTACACACGGTCGGATTTCCTGATGGAAAATGTGTAATAGGCTCCATCACACATTTTCCATTGGAATTTCCGACACACAAAGTTTGAGAGCAGGCTATAAAATTTTCCGACAACAAAATCCATTGTCGGAATTTCTGATCGTGTGTACACAAATCCGACGCACAAAGTGCCACGCATGCTCAGAATAAATAAAGAGATGAAAGCTATTGGCTACTGCCCCGTTTATAGTCCCGACATACGTGTTTTACGTTACCGCCTTCAGAATGATCGGATTTTCCGACAACTTTGTGTGACCGTGTGTATGCAAGACAAGTTTGAGCCAACATCCGTTGGAAAAAATCCTAGGATTTTGTTGTCGGAATGTCCGATCAATGTCCGACCGTGTGTACGGGGCATTAGACCTAATCTTTGTTCTTTCTGAATTACAGGTTTGTCAAAATATACTGTCTGGATATTAGGACATTCTTATATATTTTGGGCTAAACATTGTGCGTCTGTTCGTTCTTACGGTAATAATTTGGGTTTTCAGAATGATAAGATTTTTATTTGTTGGTACAGCACACGATGAATGTCATGGTTTGACTTGCGCCCTGCCCTAAATAGGCTGTATTCTTCATGGCCCCCTCCTGATGTTATTATTTTTCACCTGGGGGTAATGACTTAGGTCATTCTAAAACTTTAGATTTGCTTAGTCAGATAAAAATTGATCTATTTCAATTACATTTAATGCTTCCACATAAAGTATTAGTTTTTTTCCGAAATTATTCCTAGATTAGTGTGGTTACTGTCTCTTGAACTTCTATTTTTGGAGAAAATTAGGAAGAGGGATAAATAGGGCTGTTGCTAAATTTATGCCCTCAGTTAGTGGTCAGTCGTTCCGACATGTTGATATGGAGGGTGGGCTTCCTGGATTTTACCGTCCTAATAATGTTCACTCATCTGATGTGGCTCTAGATTTGTTTAATTTAGACTTACAAAATAGTACTGAGTTGGCTGTAGCCATGGTTGGGTGCCAGGCTCTTGAGTAAGGCCTGGCGGGTGGGGACAATTTTGTGGTGTTATTATAGTTGTTTAGTTCAAACTGTGATGGCTGGACTATTTTATGGATAAATACTGTTCAAAATATTATCAATTAAAGTTATGGATATAAATAAATGTATTATTAATACCAATAATAAAAAAGGGCTGCGGCCCATTCGTA
This sequence comes from Lithobates clamitans, assembly GCA_037952925.1. Classification (NCBI taxonomy): domain Eukaryota; kingdom Metazoa; phylum Chordata; class Amphibia; order Anura; family Ranidae; genus Lithobates; species Lithobates clamitans. The sequence goes on from JBBGZY010000135.1 coordinate 9,341,202, forward strand.
CCAATTTAAGTTATAGTACTGTAGTGATTGTTTCAATTTTAGAATATCTATTTCTGTATTCATTCCCATAAGAGAGGTGGGAACAATTAGTTACCCATCACATGGGAATGAGACAGAATGAGGGATGAGGATTAAAGCTTCAATTAAAAAAAAAATATATATAGGACTAAGTTTTAAAATGATTGGTTACTTACCTATATGCACAAGCCCTCTGACAGTTGGATCCTGGAGTATCTATAAATAACAGCGGATGAGTCAGTTATTCAGCAGAGCAGCGGTGATGATTAGGAAGACACGCCCTCCCTCCCGCCCGTTTGTCTCAGCCTGATATTGTGTAGTTTGTTATGTCCCTTCGTCTGAAGGGGACAATTTTGTGGTGTTATTATAGTTGTTTAGTTCGAGCTGTGATGGCTGAACTATTTTGTGGATAAATACTATTCAAAATATTAATTAAAGTTAGAAATATAAATAAATTTATTATTAATACCAACAATAAAAAGGGCTGCAGCCAATTCATACCAATTTACCGTATTTTTCGCTCCATAAGACACACCTGACCATAAGTCACACCTAGGTTTTAGAGGTTGAAAACTAAAAAAAAATATTCTGAACCAAATGCCAAATATTCTGAACTAAAATATTTTCCAGTGCCCATGAAATGCAGAGTGACCATTGCCATAGAAATGCAGAGTGACCATTACCATAGAAAATGCAGAGTGACCATTGCCATGCAAAATGCAGAGTGACCATGCCATAGAAAATGCAGAGTGATTACCATAGACGGGCAGAGTGACCATTACCATAGAAAATGCAGAGTGACCATTACCATAGAAAATGCAGAGTGACCATTACCATAGAAAATGCAGAGTGACCATTACCATAGAAAATGCAGAGTGACCATGCCATAGAAAATGTAGAATGATTACCATAGAAATGCAGAGTGACCATTACCATAGAAAATGCAGAGTGACCATTACCATAGAAAATGCAGAGTGACCATGCCATGGAAAATGCAGGATGACCATGCCATAGAAAATGCAGAGTGACCATGCCATAGAAAATGTAGAGTGACCATTACCATAGAAAATGCAGAGTGACTATGCCATACAAAATGCAGATTGACCATGCCATAGAAAATGCAGAGTGACCATGCCATAGAAAATGCAGAGTGATTACCATAGAAAATGCAGAGTGACCATGCCATAGAAATGAAGAGTGACCATGCCTTAGAAATGCAGAGTGACCATTGCCTTACTTGATGTTATCCCAGTGGCCTGCCTATTCCTCCTGTCCTCGGTCCGCCCCCCTCCTCCTCCTCGGCCATCGTTCCTGGGAGCCGACTCCTGCCTTCGCCTCTTCCTCCGGCCGTTCCTATCAGAGTCCCCAGCCCTGTGTTCTCTGCCTCTATGGTGCCAGGGCTCCTCCAGGGATAGCTGGCACTTCTCCCTCCTCCATCAGGCCCATAGTGGCCTGTTTTCTGCTCGCCCTGAGCCCACGGGGGGTTTGGTAGGCTATCCCCCCTCTCTTCCGGTGGTGGCGGAAGAGGCATTATGAATGGTGGCAGGGGAGGTGCCAGTGGCGGTGGGGGGCGGTGCCAGTGGGGGGGCGGTGCCTGTCGTATATTCGCACCATAAGACGTAGGGGCATTTCCCCCCATATTTCTGGGGGAAAAAAGTGCGTCTTATGGCCTGAAAAATACGGTAAGTTATAGTATTGTAGTCATTATTTCAATTTTAGAATATCTAATTATGTATTCATTCCCATGATAACAATAGATGTAGGGAAGAAGTGTAACTTCTAAGGTAAAATCGAATTTTCAGGTGCAGAGAACCCAACATGTCAAACATGTTTTTTCTCTGAAAAGTTTAACCTGTGGCTTAAGACCACTGTTGAATTCCCAGAAATTCATGTTTTATGCTGAGAGCACCCATGGGCTTTAAAGTAGATGTTTTAATAACTATGCATGAATCAATTCCTGACTTGTCACAGTTAGAGATGAGCTAAAGTGCGGTCCAATCTCAGTTCAGTCCAAACCCATGGACAATTGTCATATGACAGCAGACCACCATCCCAATCAGCTTCAGTTGTGGAATTTTCTGCCACACATAACAAAAGGGCAGGGATGCTGATGACTTCCCAGCGTCCTCGCAACCAATCACTTGCTGGTTAGCCAAAAAAGTTATCAGAAGCAGCTCCCGTTCCCACCCTCCATCCAGTACTGTACTGCCTCCTGCTCTCAGCTTTGTAGTGAAGATGAGGACAGCGGAAACTAAGGGGAAGCAGGAATGTGTTTGCAATCTACCTTTCAGCTGCCTGTAATTGACAGGTAGATCGTAAAAGAATGGCTAGCTGACCCCGCCTTAAAGTGTAACTAAACCCAAAAAACAGTGCAGTGCAGTTTATCAATCCTTAGATATAGTGGCTGAATTGATTTTCTTTTTTCGGGCTTCTTTCCCTTTATTTTCACCTGGTAATCCTACAAAGAGCACAATTCCTATCTTCTTGTTGTTACAGGTTTTTCTTAGTGAGAGTGACCATGCCATAGAAAATGTAGAATGATTACCATAGAAATGCAGAGTGACCATTACCATAGAAAATGCAGAGTGACCATTACCATAGAAAATGCAGAGTGACCATGCAATGGAAAATGCAGGATGACCATGCCATAGAAAATGCAGAGTGACCATGCCATAGAAAATGTAGAGTGACCATTACCATAGAAAATGCAGAGTGACTATGCCATATAAAATGCAGATTGACCATGCCATAGAAAATGCAGAGTGACCATGCCATAGAAAATGCAGAGTGATTACCATAGAAAATGCAGAGTGACCATGCCATAGAAATGAAGAGTGACCATGCCTTAGAAATGCAGAGTGACCATTGCCTTACTTGATGTTATCCCAGTGGCCTGCCTATTCCTCCTGTCCTTGGTCCGCCCCCCTCCTCCTCCTCGGCCATCGTTCCTGGGAGCCGACTCCTGCCTTCGCCTCTTCCTCCGGCCGCTCCTATCAGAGTCCCCAGCCCTGTGTTCTCTGCCTCTATGGTGCCAGGGCTCCTCCAGGGATAGCTGGCACTTCTCCCTCCTCCATCAGGCCCATAGTGGCCTGTTTTCTGCTCGCCCCGAGCCCACGGGGGGTTTGGCAGGCTATCCCCCCTCTCTTCCGGTGGTGGCGGAAGAGGCATTATGAATGGTGGCAGGGGAGGTGCCAGTGGCGGTGGGGGGCGGTGCCAGTGGGGGGGCGGTGCCTGTCGTATATTCGCACCATAAGACGTAGGGGCATTTCCCCCCCATATTTCTGGGGGAAAAAAGTACTTCTTATGGCCTGAAAAATACGGTAAGTTATAGTATTGTAGTCATTATTTCAATTTTAGAATATCTAATTCTGTATTCATTCCCATGATAACAATAGATGTAGGGAAGAAGTGTAACTCCTAAGGTAAAATCGAATTTTCAGGTGCAGAGAACCCAACATGTCAAAGCAAAGTGTTAGTGTCAATATGTTACATGTTTATCTATCATCTATCATCCAAGCATGTGCAAGCAAAAATCTTGTTTGCACATGGGTATTCTTTGCAATTGGAATTTTTTTTTGTTTCCCCTCATTCACTTATCTACATGAAAATAATCTTTGCAAAGAAAAAATGTGCTGTGGGACAGTGGAAGTGAACATTATTTTCTCTTTTAATAAATCACCCCCACCAGGTACATTGAGCCAGACATTTTTTATATATTTAATATGCAGTTGTGCTTGATTGATTGTAGTGTAGTGATTTTATCTTACTATTCCTGTGTCATAGTGCAGGTCCACCAATAAGATCTGGTTATTGGATGCAATGCAGATGACTACTAGTAAGATCATTTTCATATGTACACAAGCACAAGAAAGCATTAAATCTCCTGCTTGTCTGCATCTGTGGGCCATAAGCAATTAACGCTCATAGATAATACACATTCAGTTTAGTAAAATTGCATACATATAGTATCCTGCTGTCAATACTCATGTAAATTTAGTTAATCTGTTTTTCATTTTAACTATTTAAAAATAATCAACCCTGCTAAGAGCAAATGCCAAAAGATGCCTGATATTACCTTTATCAGGCAGAAAAGCTTATTTTGTTCCTCTCTCTAGCTTAAGCCTAGGACACATGGGCCAAATGTTGGGTGGCAATAGACAATTTCAATAGAAACTTAGAAACTGGCCAACATTTATCCTGTGTGCACTGCAGCTGGTCTGACAGAAGCCGGGCATTTCACCAGCTCCCATCGAAGGGGCATGACCGAAAAAAGGTCTGCTGAACGGCTCCCGATCAGTGCCCTTAGCCAATGGCTGAGTGCGCTGACTGGACTGTTTTTGTGCCCCCCCCCCCCCGATCAGAACAAAATAGCACAGCAGGGGAGATGGCTGTACTAACATTGGATAGTTAGTACAGCAGCTGCTCCTGAGCTCCTGAGCTGAGCCCACTGGGTTGAAAGGAAAAAAACTAGGCTTTAGTTTCATACTGTTAACGCGTCTTGACTTTCTCTGGTCACTGAGACATTGATTTTGTGGTGTCCGCTCTAAAGCCTAGTCCACACTATTGTTTTTTTTTGTTTAACCCAGCGGCCTGAACAAAAAAAAAAAGAGCTTGGGAGGAGCTATGCAATGTTAGTACAGCGATTTCTCCCACTGAACTATTTTGTTCCGACAGGGGAACGGCCCTCCTGCCAGAACACACCAGCCAGCACTCTCAGCAATTGGCTCAGACTGCTGATCGGCAGACTTTTTTGGTCATGCCCCTTCTGTCGGACTGGCTACCATACACACGAGCCGAATGTCAGCCAGTTTCTGTTGAACCGGCCAGTACCGCCTGGTATTTGGCCCATGTGTTTGGCCCTTTAGGCAGGATTTTTTCTCTGAAAAGTTTAACCTGTGGCTTAAGACCACTGTTGAATTCCCAGAAATTCATGTTTTATGCTGAGAGCACCCATGGGCTTTAAAGTAGATGTTTTAATAACTATGCATGAATCAATTCCTGACTTGTCACAGTTAGAGATGAGCTAAAGTGCAGTCCAATCTCAGTTCAGTCCAAACCCATGGACAATTGTCATATGACAGCAGTCCACCATCCCAATCAGCTTCAGTTGTGGAATTTTCTGCCACACATAACAAAAGGGCAGGGATGCTGATGACTTCCCAGCGTCCTCGCAACCAATCACTTGCTGGTTAGCCAAAAAGGTTATCAGAAGCAGCTCCCGTTCCCACCCTCCATCCAGTACTGTACTGCCTCCTGCTCTCAGCTTTGTAGTGAAGATGAGGACAGTGGAACCTAAGGGGAAGCAGGAATGTGTTTGCAATCTACCTTTCAGCTGCCTGTAATTGATAGGTAGATAGTAAAAGAATGGCTAGCCGACCCCGCCTTAAAGTGTAACTAAACCCAAAAAACAGTGCAGTGCAGTTTATCAATCCTTAGATATAGTGGCTGAATTGATTTTCTTTTTTCGGGCTTCTTTCCCTTTATTTTCACCTGGTAATCCTACAAAGAGCACAATTCCTATCTTCTTGTTGTTACAGGTATTTCTTAGCTGTATCTATAGAGGGAGCCATAGTGGTCACACAGGCCGGACTTTAATATTTGTTAATATCCATTATATTGTGGAATGATGGAACTAATAATGTACACAAGAATGATAAAGATTTTTATGCTTTCTTTTCAGCTCAGAATCCTGGTGATCCTAGCTCAAAAACCAGACGACCCTAAGAAGATGACAGACACTCGATTAATGACAGCTTCCTGAACAGTGAACTTATGTTCTGACTGAGGATTTGTTGCTTGGGCATTTGTTCCCCTACAAAGCGAATTGGCTGGGTGATGTCAGTAGATGCTGAGGATGCGGCAGAGGCAGGCATTCACTGCGTCCTCAGCAGCCACTGATGTCACACAGCCCCATTTGCTTACATGCTAGTAAATTCCCCACACTGTTTTTTCATTCTTGCTGTAGGATACTTACAAAGAAAAATCAAACAGTTTTAAATTAAGGGTTTGGTATGTATTTTAGTGGGTTACATGCCCTTTTTTACAAAGAAAAACAAGTTGTCAGGAAGCTGTCACTTAACAGAATTGAAACTATCTTTGTAAATGTCAGTGTTGTTGTAGTAGGTTGTATACATTCTACAGATGTGCCACTTCACAGGTTGATTTGGGGCACCTCCAGATAGCTTATTAATAGGAACTAGGCATTTGTACCTTTTCACTTTAATTATTATTAAAATTGCTGCTCCTGGCCAAATTGAATTTTTTAGAAATTATTTTTGCATTAGTACATGTTCCCTGGGTCAGTGTTCTGCACCCCATCTCATTTGTTTGGGATCTGGATATAGTATCTGAACTCAGTTAACGTTCAACTAAGCCTTCTGGCATCAGACCTGGGTACATTCGGCTGATCACTTTGCACAGAAAGGGGTTTATTTACTAAAGTTGGAGAGTGCAAAATCAGGCTCACTTCTGCATAGAAACCAATCAGCTTCTAGGTTCCATTGCCAAAGCTTATGAACAAGCCGAGGTTAGAAGCTGATTGGTTTCTATGCAGAAATGAGCCTGATTTTACACTCTCCAGCTTTAGTAAATAAACCCCAAAGTGACAAGGATACTTTTTTCATTTCAACATTTTTATTGAAGAATTTTCACGAGTACAGGAATTAGAGTAGATGTTTCAACCATTATGCAATTTTCACACAATGACGGACAAAGGAGAAGAAGGAAAAAACTTTTTTCCCTCTTTTTCTCCCGCACTATAATCAATTAAAGAACATTTAGAAGGCGTATAACACCAAGCTCCACATTAGCAAGGGGCTACTCCCGCTAGCATGACTATCTTTATCCCATATCTAATACACATGCCTGCAGGCTTATGAGTTATACTCGACCATCTATGGTCTATAAATTAGATCCCATTGAGAAACTGTGAGAAATAATAATCTCAGCACATCTTTCTATTTCCATGAGAACTATTTGGTTCAAGAAAAATTGCGTAGCCCAAATTTACTGTCACACAAATAAAAAGTAGGATAAAGAAAGAGGAGAGAAAAAAAGTGGGAAGGGACTCCACTATCTGGCACACGCCCACCAAAAGGTTTTCTAGTCAGGTATAGTCCGGGGAACAGTTGTCAGATATCTGATCCATGGGCCCCAGACCTTTTCAAACAATTTCATTTTGCCATTTAGGATTGCTGATAACCATTCATTTATCATAAGCCAAGAAAGTTTGCGCTTAAGCTGGTCAAATAGTATAATGGCCGACTTCCAGTTTCTAGCTATAGTGATTTTAGTGGATACAAATATAAAAGTGAGGAGTCATCTCTGATTTTTTGATGCCTCCTTCATCTTGCTTCCCAATAGGGCATCTTTAGGAGATTTGATCAGATTGATTTGAGAAAGGGTAAAAATTACTTTCTAAACGCTGATCAAAAATCTCCTCACTTTAAGACACTGCCATCATATGTGGTATGCCATCCCTAAGGACACTTTTTCAGTATTTTCTGTACTTGCTGAAAATGTTCCTAGCCTAAAAAAAAGTAAAACTGATGCAAAAACCACATCTAAGGATTTGAGAACTACAATTTTTTACATTTTTGTTTTGGGGTTTAGATAGGCCTTAATTATTATTATCTAGCAGACCATGAATAACTTATAAATGAATGACAGATCATTGGTTCCTGAAAGGATTCTGCTGTTGACTTGTTATCACACTTACATACTTTGAAATATGAAAAAACCTTACGTTGTCGTGGCTGCAGTAACTTTTCAAAATTTGCATTGACTGTGTACAAGCTTGAGCATAACAAGACACAGATTTAATATGTATTGTTCTGGTCTGATACTTTGCTGCAAAATATTCAGTGCAGTACAGCGTACACATTAGTTTTTATAATGGCTAATGGGCAACAAAACAAACTCAGCAAAAGTGTTGGCTTGGCTGCCATTCAGCTGTGTTCTGATAAACAGATTTAGCAAGCAAGATCCAAACTTCTCTTAATGACTGTCATGCAATGAAGAATAACATGTAGCCAAAAAAGTATTTCACAACTTCCATCATTTTTCAGAAGCCTCCCTGCATATAATTAAAACAGTTTTAACTACTGGCATATCATCAAAACATGCTTGTCTGAGTTACAAACAGTAGAAAAGTTTTAGAAAAATGCAGAAAGTTATGTTACATTGACATCTGATTAATTTAAAGAAAGCCTGTATTAAAATAAAACCTGATACTAACCCCCTTTATTTTTCCTTATTTAGAAGGCACACTGTACAAGTATAGCACCCTGATATAATGCATAGGCCTGTTGAAACTACTAGTACTAGTGGAAATAGAACCCACGTGGACATTCCCTTTGCCCACACACAATGCAATACTTGGTGCCTTGGCAGCTAAACTGAAAGCATGAGCGCTGCCATATTGGCCAGGAGAAATACCTAGCAGAGTACAAGTCAGGTCCATGAAAATGGAAATGAGAAGCACATACAAAGTAGAAGAGATTTGTATTGTAAATGTAAATTTTTTGGTTTTCAAAAGTATCAGTGGTCAATAGTATAAGCCAAACTAAAGGAGCAAACTTATGATTACAGTAAAAATTGTGAATGTGCAAAGATTTTAAAATCTGTTAATTCCTTTTTTATGTCTTAATAGAGATGAATATGCAGCCCGTGTCACCTGCGCTACTGTATATGGCTCAATTAATATTGTAGCAGATTTTGCCTTTAGTTACACTTTAATATACAAAATAAAATGTTTTTCTTTATAAATCCTTCAAAAAAAGAAAAAAAAAATGCTTCTAAAAAAATTGTTCATGACTAACTGTGGGTGGCTGTGCAAAGCCTTAGCTAACACTGGTTCAATCAAATGTCAACATTCCTTGTAACTTATGAACACCTGGGCTCCACAGTGGAGAAAAAGAAACAGGGATGCCATCACATGAATACAGCATTATTGTTTTATCACACCTGTCAAGGTTTAGTTGTATATACATGTGTGGTGGTATGATTCATATGCTAGACTGCTTTGAACTCCAACTTTGACTATGATGAACAGTTGGTTTTGGTGCTGCTAGAACAAGGAGATTGACAGTAGGATACTATTTCAAATGGGTTGATCACTATACCATTGACTGAAATGCACAGAATATGACTAAGGGTAGAGTGACAGAGGAGGAGACGGCACCAGTGTAAGTATTTGCACACATACGTGTATATAGATAGAAACATTGCATTATTAATAGGAATCATGTTTAAAGGTGACAAATACATTTTAATGTTTTTTTAGCTCATTATTTTAAATTCATGTATGTATTTCAGTTCACACTTTTTCACTGAAGACAGAAAACGCTCACTTTATTAGTATTTCTTTAGCAAATTTGCCTGGGTGCTAAGGTGTTTTAATTAGTAAGAGTTAAAAATAATGCATGCTAATGATTTCACCTGTGATCCTGAAGCATCGCTTCTATACATTTTTCAGATAGGGAAGTATTTTACAAAATACATTTTTTTAACACAACTGTCTTAAGTATCAGAGCACTAAAACAATTTATATAATTGAAATACTTAAATAATATACCGTATTTATCGGCGTATAACACGCACCAGCGTATAACACGCACCCCAATTTAGGAGGGAATTTTAAGGAAAAAAAAACTTTTAGGAGGGAAGTTGAAGGGAAAAAAACTTACATTTAAATGCCCATCATTGCAGCCTTCTCAGTGCAGCCTTGCCCCAGTGCAGCCATGTCAGTGCAGCCTTGTCAGTTCAGCCTTCCTCAGTGCAACCTTGTCAGTGCAGCCATGTCAGTGCAGCCATGTTAGTGCAGCCTTCTCAGTGCAGCCTTGTCAGTGCAGCCTTCCCCAGTGCAGCCTTGTCAGTGCAGCCTTGCCCCAGTGCAGCCTTCCCCAGTGCAGCCTTGCCCCAGTGCAGCCTTCGATCCCCTGTCCCTGCTTCCTAGGCTTCAAAATCGCCGACCGCGATTTGAAAATGGCGCCGCCGGCGCCGAAATACACAGAGCCGGTCCTCGGCTCTTTCCGGCGGCTCTCGTTCACTTTCGGCTCCACTCGTAGTCCCGAGCGGAGCTATCCGAGTAGGTTCGGATAGCTCCGCTCGGGACTACGAGTGGAGCCGAAAGTAAACGAGAGTCGCCGGAAAGAGCCGAGGACCGGCTCTGTGTATTTCAGCGGCGGCGCCGCCATTTTCAAATCACGGTCGGTGATTTTGAAATTTTGACAGCTCGGGATCGCAGGGGATCAGCGTATAACACGCACCTGCGACTTTCCCCTGATTTTAACCACTTGCCGACCGCCTCACGCCTATATACGTGAGCAGAGCGGCACGGGCAGGCAAAATCACGTACCTGAAACGTGATTGCCTTCCCGCGGGTGGGGGGTCCGATCGGACCCCCCCCCTGTGCCAGCTGCGGTCGGCATTTGGTTGGGAGCGATGAGAGACGAGGGGGAGACCATCCGATCGTGGCCCCCCCCTCGCGATCGCTCCCAGCCAATGACAAACATCCCCTGCCTCTGTATAGTACACAGAGGCAGAGGATGTGATGTCATCTCTCCTCGGCTGTCAGTTTCCGTTCCAGCGCCGAGGAGAGATGACATGTAAGTAAGTGCACAACACAAACACACACACAGTAGAACATGCCAGGCATACATTACACCCCCGACCCCCCCCCGATCGCCCCCCGATCCCCCCCCAATCACCCCCCCCCCCTGTCACAAACTGACACCAAGCAGGTTTTTTTTTTTTTTTTTTTTTTTTTCCTGATTACTGCATAGTGTCAGTTTGTGACAGTTAGCAGTGTTAGGACAGTTACTGTAACCCCCCTGTAGGTCTAGGGTACCCCCCCTTACCTCCCCTAATAAAGTTTTATTTATAGTGTCAGGGCACTCGCCGTTTATTACCGAATAAAGGTTTAGCCCCCTGATCGCCCGGCGGTGATATGCGTTGCCCCAGGCAGCGTCAGATTAGCGCCAGTACCCCCCCTAATAAAGTTTTAACCCCTTGATCACCCCCTGTCGCCAGTGTCGCTAAGCGATCATTTTTCTGATCGCTGTATTAGTGTCACTGGTGACGCTAGTTAGGGACGTAAATATTTAGGTTCGCCGTCAGTGTTTTATAGCGACAGGGACCCCCATATACTATCTAATAAATGTTTTAACCCCTTGATTGCCCCCTAGTTAACCCTTTCACCACTGATCACCGTATAACTGTTACGGGTGACGCTGGTTAGTTAGTTTATTTTTTATAGTGTCAGGGCACCCGCCGTTTATTACCGAATAAAGGTTTAGCCCCCTGATCGCCCGGCGGTGATATGCGTTGCCCCAGGCAGCGTCAGATTAGCGCCAGTACCGCGAACACCCACGCACGCACCGTACACGCACCATACACCTCCCTTAGTGGTATAGTATCTGATCGGATCAATATCTGATCCGATCAGATCTATACTAGCGTCCCCAGCAGTTTAGGGTTCCCAAAAACGCAGTGTTAGCGGGATCAGCCCAGATACCTGCTAGCACCTGCGTTTTGCCCCTCCGCCCGGCCCAGCCCAGCCCACCCAAGTGCAGTATCGATCGATCACTGTCACTTACAAAACACTAAACGCATAACTGCAGCGTTCGCAGAGTCAGGCCTGATCCCTGCGATCGCTAACAGTTTTTTTGGTAGCATTTTGGTGAACTGGCAAGCACCAGCCCCAGGCAGCGTCAGGTTAGCGCCAGTACCGCTAACACCCACGCACGCAGCGTACACCTCCCTTAGTGGTATAGTATCTGAACAGATCAATATCTGATCCGATCAGATCTATACTAGCGTCCCCAGCAGTTTAGGGTTCCCAAAAACGCAGTGTTAGCGGGATCAGCCCAGATACCTGCTAGCACCTGCGTTTTGCCCCTCCGCCCGGCCCGGCCCACCCAAGTGCAGTATCGATCGATCACTGTCACTTACAAAACTCTAAACGCATAACTGCAGCGTTCGCAGAGTCAGGCCTGATCCCTGCGATCGCTAACAGTTTTTTTTGTAGCGTCTTGGTGAACTGGCAAGCACCAGAGGCCTAGTACACCCCGGTCGTAGTCAAACCAGCACTGCAGTAACACTTGGTGACGTGGCGAGTCCCATAAGTGGAGTTCAAGCTGGTGAGGTGGCAAGCACAAGTAGTGTCCCGCTGCCACCAAAAAGACAAACACAGGCCCGTCGTGCCCATAGTGCCCTTCCTGCTGCATTCGCCAATCCTAATTGGGAACCCACCGCTTCTGCAGCGCCCGTACTTCCCCCATTCACATCCCCAACCAAATGCAGTCGGCTGCATGAGAGGCATTTTCTTTATGTCCTCCCGAGTACCCCTACCCAGCGAACCCCCCCAAAAAAGATGTCGTGTCTGCAGCAAGCGCGGATATAGGCGTGACACCCGCTATTATTGTCCCTCCTGTCCTGACAATCCTGGTCTTTGCATTGGTGAATGTTTTGAACGCTACCATGCACTAGTTGAGTATTAGCGTAGGGTACAGCATTGCACAGACTAGGACACACTTTCACAGGGTCTCCCGAGATGCCATCGCATTTTGAGAGACCCGAACCTGGAACCGGTTACAGTTATTATAGTTAGTTACAAAAAAAAGTGTAAAAAAAAAAAAAACACAAACAAAAATATAAAATAAAAATAGTTGTCGTTTTATTGTTCTCTCTCTCTCTATTCTCTCTCTATTGTTCTGCTCTTTTTTACTGTATTCTATTCTGCAATGTTTTATTGTTATTATGTTTTATCATGTTTGCTTTTCAGGTATGCAATTTTTTATACCTTACCGTTTACTGTGCTTTATTGTTATCCATTTTTTTGTCTTCAGGTATGCCATTCACGACTTTGAGTGGTTATACCAGAATGATGCCTGCAGGTTTAGGTATCATCTTGGTATCATTCTTTTCAGCCAGCGGTCGGCTTTCATGTAAAAGCAATCCTAGTGGCTAATTAGCCTCTAGACTGCTTTTACAAGCAGTGGGAGGGAATGCCCCCCCCCCCCAACATCTTCCGTGTTTTTGTCTGGCTCTCCTGTCTCAACAGGGAACCTGAAAATGCAGCCGGTGATTCAGCCAGCTGACCATAGAGCTGATCAGAGACCAGAGTGGCTCCAAACATCTCTATGACCTAAGAAACCGGAAGCTACGAGCATTTTATGACGTAGATTTCGCCGGATGTAAACAGCGCCATTGGGAAATTGGGAAAGCATTTTATCACACCGATCTTGGTGTGATCAGATGCTTTGAGGGCAGAGGAGAAATCTAGGGTCTAATAGACCCCAATTTTTGCAAAAAAGAGTACCTGTCACTACCTATTGCTATCATAGGGGATATTTACATTCCCTGAGATAACAATAAAAATGATTTAAAAAAAAAAAATGAAAGGAACAGTTTAAAAATAAGATAAAAAAATAATAATAATAAAGAAAAAAAAAAAAAAAAAAAAAAAAAGCACCCCTGTCCCCCCTGCTCTCGCGCTAAGGTGAAAGCAAGCGTTGGTCTGGCGTCAAATGTAAACAGCAATTGCACCATGCATGTGAGGTATCGCCGCGAAGGTCAGATCGAGGGCAGTAATTTTAGCAGTAGACCTCCTCTGTAAATCTAAAGTGGTAACCTGTAAAGGCTTTTAAAGGCTTTTAAAAATGTATTTAGTTTGTCGCCACTGCACGTTTGTGCGCAATTTTAAAGCATGTCATGTTTGGTATCTATGTACTCGGCCTAAGATCATCTTTTCTATCTCATCAAACATTTGGGCAATATAGTGTGTTTTAGTGCATTAAAATGTAAAAAAGTGTGTTTTTTCCCCAAAAAATGCGTTTGAAAAATCGCTGCGCAAATACTGTGTGAAAAAAAAAAATGAAACACCCACCATTTTAATCTGTAGGGCATTTGCTTTAAAAAAAATATATAATGTTTGGGGGTTCAAAGTAATTTTCTTGCAAAAAAAAATTATTTTTTTATGTAAACAATAAGTGTCAGAAAGGGCTTTGTCTTCAAGTGGTTAGAAGAGTGGGTGATGTGTGACATAAGCTTCTAGATGTTGTGCATAAAATGCCAGGACAGTTCAAACCCCCCCCAAATGACCCCATTTTGGAAAGTAGACACCCCAAGCTATTTGCTGAGAGTCATCTTGAGTCCATGGAATAATTTATATTGTGACACAAGTTGCGGGAAAGAGACAATTTTTTATTTTTTTTATTTTTTTTTGCGCAAAGTTGTCACTAAATGATATATTGCTCAAACATGCCATGGAAATATGTGAAATTACACCCCAAAATACATTCTGCTGCTTCTCCTGAGTACGGGGATACCACATGTGTGAGACTTTTTGGGAGCCTAGCCGCGTACGGGACCACGAAAACCAAGCACCGCCTTCAGGCTTTCTAAGGCCGTAAATTTTTGATTTCACTCTTCACCGCCTATCACAGTTTCGGGGGCCATGGAATGCCCAGGTGGCAAAAAAACCCCCCAAATGACCCCATTTTGGAAAGTAGACACCCCAAGCTATTTGATGAGAGGTATAGTGAGTATTTTGCAGACCTCACTTTTTGTCACAAAGTTTTAAAAATTGAAAAAAGAAAAAAAAAATTTTTTTTTCTCGTCTTTCTTTATTTTCAAAAACAAATGAGAGCTGCAAAATACTCACCATGCCTCTCAGCAAATAGCTTGGGGTGTCTACTTTCCAAAATGGGGTCATTTGGGGGGGGGTTTGTGCCACCTGGGCATTCCATGGCCTCCGAAACTGTGATAGGCAGTGAGGAGTAAAATCAAAAATGTACGCCCTTAGAAATCCTGAAGGCGGTGCTTGGTTTTCGGGGTCCCGTACGCGGCTAGGCTCCTAAAAAGTCCCACACATGTGGTATCCCCGTACTCAGGAGAAGCAGCTAAATGTATTTTGGGGTGCAATTCCACATATGCCCATGGCCTGTGTGAGCAATATATCATTTAGTGACAACTTTGTGCAAAAAAAAAAAAAAAAATTGTCACTTTCCCGCAACTTGTGTCAAAATATAAAACATTCCATGGACTCAACATGCCTCAAAGCAAATAGCTTGGGGTGTCTACTTTCCAAAATGGGGTCATTTGGGGGGGGTTTATGTCATCTGGGCATTTTATGGCCTTCAAAACCGTGATAGGTAGTGAGGAGTAAAATCAAAAATGTACGCCCTTAGAAATCCTGAAGGCGGTGCTTGGTTTTCGGGGCCCCGTACGCGGCTAGGCTCCCAAAAAGTCCCACACATGTGGTATCCCCGTACTCAGGAGAAGCAGCTAAATGTATTTTGGGGTGCAATTCCACATATGCCTATGGCCTGTGTGAGCAATATATCATTTAGTGACAACTTTTTGTAATTTTTTTTTTTTTTTTTGTCATTATTCAATCACTTGGGACAAAAAAAATGAATATTCAATGGGCTCAACATGCCTCTCAGCAAATTCCTTGGGGTGTCTACTTTCCAAAATGGGGTCATTTGTGGGGGTTTTGTACTGCCCTGCCATTTTAGCACCTCAAGAATCGACATAGGCAGTCATAAATTAAAGGCTGTGTAAATTCCAGAAAATGTACCCTAGTTTGTAGACGCTATAACTTTTGCGCAAACCAATAACTATACACTTATTGACATTTTTTTTACCAAAGACATGTGGCCGAATACATTTTGGCCTAAATGTATGACTAAAATTGAGTTTATTGGATTTTTTTTAGAACAAAAAGTAGAAAATATCATTTTTTTTCAAAATTTTCGGTCTTTTTCCGTGTATAGCGCAAAAAATAAAAACGGCAGAGGTGATCAAATACCATCAAAAGAAAGCTCTATTTGTGGGAAGAAAAGGACGCAAATTTCGTTTGGGTACAGCATTGCATGACCGCGCAATTAGCAGTTAAAGCGACGCAGTGCCGAATTGTAAAAAGTGCTCTGGTCAGGAAGGGGGTAAATCCTTCCGGGGCTGAAGTGGTTAAGGGGAAAAAAGTGCATGTTATACGCCGATAAATACGGTAATTATTTTCTGCCATTTTTTAAATAAAATGGGGTTTTAAATTTCTTAAAGATTTTATCACACAAATCAGCATAATTTACCACATAAATATATTATTGATTTATGGTATTTTCCTTATCAAAGACAATTTACAAAAATTATAAAATGGGTTGTTGCTTGTTAAAATGCAGCTGTCCTGGCTCATGTTAATCATTTGAAGACCAGCATGTTAAACCTCCTTCCTGTCCAGGCCATTTTTTAGTTTTCAGGACTGTCATACTTTTAATGACAATTACTTTGTTATGCAATACTGTATCCAAATTAATTTAATATTTTTTTCTAAACAGGTAGAGCTTTCTTTTGGTGGTATTTAATCACCACTGGGTTTTTGTTTTTTTACTATATATAAAGGAAAAAAGACCGAATATTTTGAAAAAAAAAAGTTTTCTTAGTTTATGTTATAATACCTTGCAAATAAATAATCTTTCTTCATACATGTAGGCAAACATTTATTTTGCTACATTTCTTTGATAAAGAAACAAAAACAAACAAACAAATAAGTGTATATTATACAGTCTGTTTGAAAGTTACAGAGTCTGCAAACTATGGCATATTTATCAATGTTGATTTACTGACTATAACATTTCTTGAGGCCCTAAAAGGCCCTAAAATGCCAGGACAGTAAAAATACCCCCACAATTGGCCCTTTTTTTGCCACAAGTTGTGATTTTAACAGCAGCACAAACATGCCTACAATTACACCCCAAAACACATTATATTAAATCCCTCCCAAGGGACTTTTTTTTACTGTCTAGATACATAAGAGATCCAAAAACCAATGAACACCTTCAGGCTTTTAAGGGGCATAAAAAACGCATTTGATTTTCAGATTACCTTTTAGATTTCTTGAGGTACTGAAGTACCAAGGCAGTGGAAATACCCACAAAATGACCCCCTTTTAGAAAGCAAAAACCCTAAGGTAATATCTAAGTGGCATAGTGATTTTTTTTTTCAAAATGTAATTTTTTACACAAAGTATTCAATTAATAATGAAACCTTTGGTTCGTTTTGACATTGATATGTTTGGTCACAGCCATCACATAGTACAGGGTCAATTCCATTGGCCCTGTACACCAATCTGTGATCCACTGTGTCCAAAGAAGCAGGAACTGGAGAAATGCCCTCTTGAATCCGGGAAGCCACTGCACGGCAGTATTTGTAAAGTGGCTGGGCGGCAAGTAGTTCAGATTCAGAATATTTTATTAATCCCAAATTTATTAAAGTAGAACTCAAGCCTTTTTTAATGTTTATTTCAATAAGTAAGAGAAGGTTATAACCCCTGTAAGGTTTTTGTGTGCCATGGCAATGCAGGCTGCACCTTTCCCTCCCCAATTACCATAAAAGCTAATACCAACTTAAATAATGACACATAACGTATTGTTGGAAAAAAAATGGCCGCAGCACGTTTATTCAGTTAATTCAGTTAAATAAATAAATAATAATAACATTCAGTTTATTCAGTTAAATTAATAATAACATCGTCTTCATAATTTTATTAATTCATAAAATTCATAACTTTTCAAACAATAAACTTAAAACAGCTTAGTCTTACAGGACTCGAGCATACAGAATATTTATAACCAAACTCCCCCCTTCAAATCTGAAGGGTGACAGACCACATAATGTGCCTAGCAACTAGGGAGGGTGGGGAGCTTGTTGTCCCGACACTGACTGACTGACACTGGTAGGAAGATTCCTGTGATTGGGACTTATATTATAAGCCCCTTTTCAAGAACATTCCCAGGGGTCACATGACATTCTGGGAAATTCCCAAATGTCATGCGACCTTGTTTTCCCTCCCCAAATCCCATTTAAATTTCTTAAAGGGACCATACCCTTTTATAATATTTTTTTTGTCTCATAACCACAGCAGAAAGTAAGGTAATGAGTAGAGATATGATACTACAGAAAACACAGAAACAATAGCATATGACACAGGAGATTTTTTTAAAGGATTTCAGTAGACAATAAAAAGAAAAAAAACATAAAAAACATTGGGCAATATTGTTAAATGACAAAGTCCTAGCCAAGGTTCTACCATAAAAACCTACAGTGCCTTGCAAAAGTATTCACCCCCTTGGCTTTTTACCTATTTTGTTACATTACAGCCTTTAGTTAAATGTTTTTTAATCTGAACTATATGTGATGGATCAGAACACAATAGTCTAAGTTGGTGAAGTAAAATTAGAAAAATATATAAATTAAATTATTTCTCAGAAATAAAAAACTGATAATTGGCATGTGTGTATGTATTCACCCCTTTGTTATGAAGCCCATAAAAGCTCTGGTGCAACCAATTACCTTCAGAAGTCACATAATTAGTGAAATGATGTCCACCTGTTTGCAATCTAAGTGTCACATGATCTCTCATTACATACACACCTTTTTGAAAGGCTCCGGAGGCTGCAACACCTAAGCAAGAGGCACCACTAACCAAACACTGCCATGAAGACCAATGAACTCTCCAAACAAGTAAGGGACAATGTTGTTGAGAAGTACAAGTCAAGGTTAGGTTATAAAAAAATATCCAAATCTTTGATGATCACTAGGAGCACCATCAAATCTATCATAACCAAATGGAAAGAACATGGCACAACAGCAAACCTGCCAAGAGACAGCCGTACACCAAAACTCAAGGACTGGGCAAGGAGGGCATTAATCAGAGAGGCAGAACAGAGACCTAAGGTAACCCCGGAGGAGCTGCAGAGTTTCACAGCAGAGACTGGAGTATCTGTACATAGGAGGACAATAAGCCGTACGCTCCATAGAGTTGGGCTTTATGGAAGGGTGGCCAGAAGAAAGCTATTACTTTCAGCAGAAAACAAAATGGCACGTTTTGAGTTTGCGAAAAGGCATGTGGGAAACTCCCAAAATGTATGGAGAAAGGTGGTCTGGTCTGATGAGGCTAAAATTGAACTTTTTGGCCATCAAAGAAAACGCTATATCTGGCGCAAACCCAACACATCACATCACCCAAAGAACACCATCCCCACAGAGAAACATGGTGGTGGCAGCATCATGCTGTGGGGCTGTTTTTCAGCAGTCGGGACTGGGAAACTGGTCAGAGTTGAGGGAAAGATGGATGGTGCTAAATACAGGGATATTCTTGAGCAAAACCTGTATCACTCTGTGTGTGATTTGAGGCTAGGACGGATGTTCACCTTCCAGTAGGACAATGACTCCAAACACACTGCTAAAGCAACACTTCAGTGGTTTGAGGGGAAACATGTAAGTGGCCTAGTCAAAGCCCAGACCTCAATCCAATAGAAAATCTGTGGTCAGACTTAAAGATTGCTGTTCACAGGTGCAAACCATCCAACTTGAAGTTGCTGGAGCAGTTTTGCAAGTGATGAATGGGCAAAAATCTCAGTGGTAAGATGTGACAAGCTCATAGAGACTTATCCAAAGTGACTTGGAGCTATGATAGCCGCAAAAGGTGGCTCTACAAAGTATTGACTTTAGGGGGGGTGAATAGTTTTGCACATTGACCTTTTCTGTTATTTTGTCCTATTCATTGTCTGCTTCACAATAAAAAAAAAATCTTCAAAGTTGTGGGCATGTTCTGTAAATTAAATGATGCAAATCCTCAAACAATCCATGTTAATTCCAGGTTGTGAGGCAACAAAACACGAAAAATGCCAAGGGGGTGAATACTTTTGCAAGGCACTGTAGATTAATTTATTTGAAAGCACCGGCCTTAAGAACTAGATACGTACATAATGTTTAGACCCCCCCCCAAAGAAAAAGATCACTTTATTGAACAGACTTTTATAAGTGTTAAGATGCATTCCATGCAGAACTACCACTTACTAACAAATCTCGAACTACACTCAGAAATCTCAGAATAGGAGAACATATTAATAATATTAAAAGGGGTTTTTAAAAACACAGCATGTCAAAATATTTTACAGACTATCATAACTAGGGATGAGCGGAACCCCCCCCCCCCCGGTTTGTTGGTTCGCATCCAGAACATGCGAACGGACCGAAAATTCACGCGAACATTCAAACACCGTTAAAGTCCATGGGACTCGAATGTGAGAAATCAAAAGTGCGAATTGTAAAGGCTAATATGCAAGTTATTGTCCTAAAAAGGGTTTGGGGACCCAGGCCCTGCCCCGGGAGACATGTATTAATGCAAAAGAAAGTTTTAAAAACGGACGTTTTTTCAGGAGCAGTGATTTTAATGATGCTTAAAGTGTAAAAAAAGTGAAATATTCCTTTAAATATCCTACCTGGAGGGTGTCTATAGTATGCCTGTAAGGTGGCGCGTGTTTGCCGTGTTTAGAACAGTCCCTGCACAAAATGACATTTCTAATGGAATAAAAGTCATTTAAAACTGCTTGCGGCTGTAATGCAATGTCGGGTCCCGGCAATATGGATGAAAATTATTGAGAAAAACGGCATGGGTAGCCCCCCAGCCCATTACCAGGCCCTTTGGGTCTTGTATGGATATTAAGGGGAACCCCGCACCTAAATTAAAAAAAGAAAAGGCGTGGGGCCCCCCAGACCCTATATACTCTGAACAGCAGTATACAGGCGGTCCCTGGGTTACAAACAAGATAGGGACTGTAGGTTTGTTCTTAAGTTGAATCTATTTTTAAGCTTTTTGGATAACATAGGGAAAGGTTATCATCACCCCTGTAACATTTGTTTTGCTGTCTGTGCCCCTGTTGAGAAGATTTCACCTCAATTTCTGTCCCAATGACAATTGGATTTTGAATATTTGGGGTTTTTAAGGAAAGAAGGATTGGTGATAAGGCATCAGTGGAGACACCTTTTCCCCATATTAACTCTTACAGGAGAGAATTTCCCTTCCTAGGGGTAGATTTCCTCTCACTTCCTGTTGTCTCCCTCCATTTGTAAGTAGGAGTCGTTTGTAAGTTGGATGTGTGAAAGTAGGGGACCGCCTGTATATACTTTACAGCCTGCCCTATATACTCTGCAGAAATTTGGGCCTTAGGTGTTGGTGGTTAGGGATGAGCCGAACACCCCCCGGTTCGGTTCGCACCAGAACCTGCGAACGGACCGAAAGTTTGCGCGAACTTTAGAACCCCATTAAAGTCTATGGGACTTGAACGTTCAAAATCAAAAGTGCTAATTTTAAAGGCTAATATGCAAGTTATTGTCCTAAAAAGGGTTTGGGAACCCGGGTCCTGCCCCAGGGGATATGTATCAATGCAAAAAAAAGTTTTGAAAAAGGCAGTTTTTTCAGGAACAGTGATTTTAATGATGCTTAAAGTGAAAAAAGTGAAATATTCCTTTAAATATTGTACCTAGGGGGTGTCTATAGTATGCCTGTAAAATGGCGCGTGTTTCCCATGCTTAGAACAGTCCCTGCACAAATGACACTTTTAAAGGAATAAAAGTCATTTAAAACTGCTTGCGGCTTTAATGCAATGTCGGGTCCCGGCAATATGGATGAAAATCATTGAGACAAATGGCATGGGTACCCCCACCCCCCAGTCCATTACAAGGCCCTTTGGGTCTTGTATGGATATTAGGGGAACCCCGTACCCAAATTAAAAAAAGGAAAGGTGTGGGGCCCTCAGGCCCTATATACTCTGAACAGCAGTATACAGGCAGTGCAAACAAGACAGGGACTGTAGGTTTGTTGTTAAGTAGAATCTGTTTGTAATTTTGAACTGGTACATTTTAAAAGTGTAGCTCCAGCCAAAAAATCTATTTTTAAGCTTTTCACCTCACTTTCTGTCCCAATGAAAAATGTTTTTTGAAAATTTTGGGTTTTTAGTGAACCAAGGATTGGTGATAATGCATCAGTGAAGAGGAGACACATTTTTCCCATATTAACTCTTACAAGAGAGAATTTCCCTTCCTAGGGGTAGATTTCATCTCACTTCCTGTTGTCTCCTTCCGTTTGCAAGTAGGAGTCGTTTGTAAGTTGGATGTTTGAAAGTAGGGGCCTGCCCTATATACTCTGCAGAAATTGGGGCCTTAGGTGTTGGTGTTGCCACAACACTGTAAGCCCTCACAGTTACTCTTGGTGGGCGCAGGAACGGGCCCTGCTGTGAAATATTAGATCAAGAATTGTAATTACATGCCATTGTTGAACAGTGGTAGAAAAATTGGGCCTTTGGTGGTGGTGTTACCACAACATTGTAAGCCCTCACAGTTACTCTTGGTGGGCACAGGAATGGGCCCTGCTGTGAAATATTAGATCAAGAATTGTAACAGGGGCTGAAAAATTGGGCCTTGGGCACTGGTGCCACAACACTGCAACCCCTCACAAATGCTATAGTTAGAGCACAGGAATGAGCCTTACTGCAAAGTATTGCATCAAAAATTGTAATTATACGCCCCTGTTAAAGGGCTGAAAAATTGGTCCTTGGGCACTGGTGCTGGTGCCACAACACTGCAACCCCTCACAGATACTATAGTTGGAGTGCAGGAATGAGCCCTGCTGCACAGTATTGCATCAAAAATTTTAATTATACGCCCCTGTTAAAAAGGGGCAGAAAAATTGGGCCTTGGCCTCTGGTGGCGGTGCCCAGAACCAAAAATGTTCTTACAAGCTATCAGCATGAAAATTGAGGAGAAAGAGGATTGTGACTCAGCATAACAGTATAGTCATTCATCAGCATAGGCAGTCTTGAAGGGATCTCACATTAAAAAAAAATCAATCGGTTACATCAGCATCAGGTGCTTGGTAGCTGGTGATCCAAGACTGATTCATTTTTATTAAGGTCAGCCGATCGACTGATTCGGTGGACAGGAGCACCCTATGATTGGTTACAAAGCCTCCAGCAGCACTGAATGTGCGTTCAGAAAGAACGCTGGATGCAGGACAGGCCAGTAGCTCAATTGCATACTGTGCAAGCCCTGGCCAGTGATCCATCCTCAAGATCCAGTAACCCAGAGGATTTTCGGTGGGAAAGGTGTCCAAGTCTGATCTTGCCCCTAGGTAATCATGCACCATGTGAATCAGACGCTGGCGATGGTTGCTGGAACTGATCAGACCTTGGGGCTGTGGACTAAAAAATTGTCTAAACGCATCGGTCAGGCGGCCACCTTCTCCACCGCTCCTTCTGTGACTGACCGAAGCCTCAGCAACACGTTGTCCAGGAGGCCCAGGAAACTGTAACCTCCCAGGCTCTGGAAACGTGTTGCACAAACCTTTCTGCAAGGCCTCCCGAAAATGTTTCATCCTCTGCTCCCTCTGCGATGGCAAGATAAGGTCCGCAACCTTACCCTTGTAACGTGGATCAAGGAGGGTTGCCAGCCAGTAATCATCCCTCCCCTTGATACCACAAATACGAGGATCCTTCCACAGGCTTTGCAGAATCAGGGAGGCCATGCAGCGTAGGTTTGCTGAGGCATTCAGTCCAGAGTACTCTGGGTCACTAAGGACGACATGATCCGCAGCCACCTCCTCCCAGCCACGTACAAATCCATGGGTTTCTTCGGACTGTAAATGATCCCTTGAAGACTGCTGCTGATGCTGAGTGCCAGGCTCCACCTCCATGCTGACACAATCCTCCTCTTCTTCTTCGTCCTCTTCCTGTGTGATCAGCGGGCACGCAGGAACACTGTCTGGATAAAGGGGGCCTTGAGAGGTAAGGAAGTCCTCCTCTTCCTCCCTCTGTTCTGCCTCAAATGCCCTGTCCATTATTCCACGTGTGCTCCAACAGGTGGACAAGAGGGACAGTGTCACTGATGCATGCACTGTCACTGCTCACCTTCCTCATGGCCTCCTCAAATGGTGACAGGACAGTGCATGCCTCCGTGAACATAGCCCACTGGCGTGGGAAAAAACCAAGGTCCCCTGACCCTTTCCTGATGCCATAGTCGCATAGTTACTCATTGATGGCCTTCTGCTGCATGTGAAGCCGCTGCAGCATGGCCAACCTTGAGTTCCACCTGGTGGGCATGTCACAGATTAGGCGGTTCTTGGTCAGGTTAAATTCCTTTTGGAGGTCAGCCAGCCGAGCACTGGCATTATATGACCTGCAGAAATGCACACAGACTTTCCTGGCCTGCCTCAGGACATCCTGAAAGCCTGGGTACCTGCCCAAGAACCGCTGCACCACCAAGTTAAGGACATGAGCCAAACAGGGCACATGGGTCAGTTGTCCCTGTCGGAGGGCGGAGAGGAGGTTGGTGCCATTGTTGCAAAACACCATACCTGGCTTAAGCTGGCATGGCGTCAACCACCTCTGAACCTGCCCCTGCAGAGCTGACAGAATCTCTGCCCCAGTGTGGCTCCTGTCCCCCAAGCACACCAGCTCAAGCACCGCATGGCATTTTTTTGCCTGCGTGTTTGGGTAGCCCCTTGAAAGCCTACGGAGCACCGCTGGTTCCGAGGACAAATCAGCACAGGAAGAGGCCATAGAGGAAGAAGAAGAGGAGGGGGTGGAGGAGAGAGGTGTGGCAGAATCACCACTAGCAGAATTTTGGAGGCGTGGTGGTGGAACAACCTCCAACACTACTGCACTCTGTCCTGCATCCTTCCCAGCTGCCAGAAGAGTCACCCAGTACACGGTGAAAGATAGGTAACGTCCCTGTTAATGCCTGCTGGACCATGAGTCAGCGATAATATGCACCTTACCGCTGACCGCCCTGTCCAGCGAGGCCAAGACATTGCCTTCCACATGCCAGTAGAGAGCCAGAATGGCCTTCCATGAAAAGAAATGGCATTTGGGAACCTGCCACTGAGGTACTGCACATTCTACAAATTCATGGAAGGGACAGAGTCTACCAACTGAAAAGGCAGCAGTTGAAGTGCTAGCAATTTAGCCAAGCTAGCATTCAACCGCTGGGCATGTGGATAGCTGGGAGAGAACTTCTTTTGGCGGTGCAGCAGCTGGAGCAGGGAAATTTGCCTGGTACAATCTGATGTTGGTGTACCGATAACAGATTGCCCGCAAGTACTTGGCTGTGACACACCTAATTCTACACCTTCATTCCTCTCAGTGCAGGTTTCAGAGAGGACTGAAGGTATAGTGGGTTTGGA
The DNA here is from genome assembly GCA_037952925.1 of Lithobates clamitans. NCBI lineage: Eukaryota > Metazoa > Chordata > Amphibia > Anura > Ranidae > Lithobates > Lithobates clamitans. Next base: position 9,366,244 of record JBBGZY010000135.1, read on the forward strand.
GATCCCAGCTGATTAGGAGCAAGGAGCAAAAAGAGGCCATGTTGGCAGCTGCTTTGCCAGACAAAGTACCCTGAGCATGTATGAGAGAGGATGAGGAGGATGAGGACGGCTTGCTCATCCACTCTACCAAGTCTTCCGCATGTTGCGGCTCAACATGGCCTGCTGCTGAAAAAAAGGACAAGCGTGTCCCACAGCCACATGCTGATGAGGATGCACCGTCTCCACGACCAGCACTGTTGCCTCTAGACACAGAGCCTGCTTGCCCTCTTTTATTGGCTTGTGACTGTCTGCCTCTCCTTGTTGGCCTTACAGACATACTAATAGCCTGCAGTGAAATGTAGCTGCACAAAGCTGGGGTGTATATATATACTGATACTGCAGCTAACAGAATCAACTGCCTGCCTGTAGTATTATTAGTATGAGAACACCAGCAATTGTCTTCAGGTTGCTTCAGGTGCACACTGTGCAGAGGACGCAGTACACTAACTGTAAATACTGTAGATGCCTGCCTGTGGTACTAATAGGATCAGAAGAACACCACCAATTTTCTTCAGGTAGCTTTAAGTGCACACTGTGCAGAGGACACAGTACACTAACTGTAAATACTGTAGCTGCCTGCCTGTGGTACTAATAGGATCAGAAGAACACCACCAATTTTCTTCAGGTAGCTTTAGGTTCACACTGTGCAGAGGACACAGTACACTAACTGTAAATACAGTAGCTGCCTGCCTCTGGTACTAATAGGATCAGAAGAACACCACCAATCTTCTTCAGGTAGCTTCAGGTGCACACTGTGCAGAGGACACAGTACACTAACTGTAAATACTGCAGCTGCCTGCCTGTGGTATTAATAGGATCAGAACAACAGCAATTGTCTTCAGGTAGATTTAGGTGCACACTGTGCAGAGGATGCAGTACACTAACTGTAAATACTGTAGCTGCCTGCCTGTGGTATTAATAGGATCAGAAGAACACCACCAATTTTCTTCAGGTACCTTTAGGTGCACACTGTGCAGAGGACACAGTACACTAACTGTAAATACTGTAGCTGCCTGCCTGTGGTACTAATAGGATCATAAGAACACCACCAATTCTCTTCAGGTAGCTTTAGGTGCACACTGTGCAGAGGACGCAGTACACTAACTGTAAATACTGTAGCTGCCTGCCTGTGTACTAATAGGATCAGAAGAACACCACCAATTTTCTTCAGGTAGCTTTAAGTGCACACTGTGCAGAGGACGCAGTACACTAACTGTAAATACTGTAGCTGCCTGCCTGTGGTACTAATAGGATCAGAAGAACACCACCAATTTTCTTCAGGTAGCTTTAGGTTCACACTGTGCAGAGGACACAGTACACTAACTGTAAATACAGAAGCTGCCTGCCTCTGGTACTAATAGGATCAGAAGAACACCACCAATTGTCTTCAGGTAGCTTCAGGTGCACACTGTGCAAAGGACACAGTACACTAACTGTAAATACTGCAGCTGCCTGCCTGTGGTATTAATAGGATCAGAACAACAGCAATTGTCTTCAGGTAGATTTAGGTGCACACTGGGCAGAGGATGCAGTACACTAACTGTAAATACTGTAGCTGCCTGCCTGTGGTATTAATAGGATCAGAAGAACACCACCAATTTTCTTCAGGTAGCTTTAGGTGCACACTGTGCAGAGGACACAGTACACTAACTGTAAATACTGTAGCTGCCTGCCTGTGGTACTAATAGGATCATAAGAACACCACCAATTTTCTTCAGGTAGCTTTAGGTGCACACTGTGCAGAGGACACAGTACACTAACTGTAAATACTGCAGCTGCCTGCCTGTGGTGTTAATAGGATCAGAACAACAGCAATTGTCTTCAGGTAGTTTTAGGTGCACACTGTGCAGAGGACACAGTACACTAACTGTAAATACTGCAGCTGCCTGCCTGTGGTACTAATAGGATCAGAAGAACACCACCGATTTTTTTCAGGTAGCTTTAAGTGCACACTGTGCAGAGGACGCAGTACACTAACTGTAAATACTGTAGCTGCCTGCCTGTGATATTAATAGGATCAGAACAACAGCAATTGTCTTCAGGTAGCTTTAGGTACACACTGTGCAGGGGACGCAGTACACTAACTGTAAATACTGCAGCTACCTGCTTGTGGTACTAATAGGATCATAAGAACACCACCAATTTTCTTCAGGTAGCTTTAGGTGCACACTGTGCAGAGAATGCAGTACACTAACTGTAAATACTGTAGCTGCCTGCCTGTGGTACTAATAGGATGAGAAGAACACCACCAATTTTCTTCAGGTAGCTTTAGGTGCACACTGTGCAGAGGACATAGTACACTAACTGTAAATACAGTAGCTGCCTGCCTCTGGTACTAATAGGATCAGAAGAACACCACCAATTGTCTTCAGGTAGCTTCAGGCGCACACTGTGCAGAGGACACAGTACACTAACTGTAAATACTGCAGCTGCCTGCCTGTGGTATTAATAGGATCAGAACAACAGCAATTGTTTTCAGGTAGATTTAGGTGCACACTGTGCAGAGGACGCAGTACACTAACTGTAAATACTGTAGCTGCCTGCCTGTGGTACTAATAGGATCAGAAGAACACCACCAATTTTCTTCAGGTAGCTTTAGGTGCACACTGTGCAGAGGACACAGTACACTAACTGTAAATACTTTAGCTGCCTGCCTGTGGTACTAATAGGATCATAAGAACACCACAAATTTTCTTCAGGTAGCTTTAGGTGCACACTGTGCAGAGGACGCAGTACACTAACTGTAAATACTGTAGCTGCCTGCCTGTGGTACTAATAGGATCAGAAGAACACCACCAATTTTCTTCAGGTAGCTTTAGGTGCACACTGTGCAGAGGACACAGTACACGAACTGTAAATACTGCAGCTGCCTGCCTGTGGTATTAATAGGATCAGAACAACAGCAATTGTCTTCAGGTAGCTTTAAGTGCACACTGTGCAGAGGACACAGTACACTAACAGTAAATACTGTAGCTGCCTGCCTGTGGTATTAATAGGATCAGAACAACAGCAATTGTCTTCAGGTAGCTTTAGGTACACACTGTGCAGGGGACGCAGAACACTAACTGTAAATACTGCAGCTACCTGCTTGTGGTACTAATAGGATCATAAGAACACCACCAATTTTCTTCAGGTAGCTTTAGGTGCACACTGTGCAGAGAATGCAGTACACTAACTGTACTGCCTGTGGTACTAATAGGATCAGAAGAACACCACCAATTTTCTTCAGGTAGCTTTAGGTGCACACTGTGCAGAGGACACAGTACACTAACTGTAAATACTGTGGCTGCCTGCCTGTGTACTAATAGGATCATAAGAACACCACCAATTTTCCTCAGGTAGCTTTAGGTGCACACTGTGCAGAGGACGCAGTACACTAACTGTAAATACTGCAGCTGCCTGCCTGTGGTATTAATAGGATCAGAACAACAGCCATTGTCTTCAGGTAGATTTAGGTGCACACTGTGCAGAGAACACAGTACACTAACTGTAAATACTGCAGCTGCCTGCCTGTGGTGTTAATAGGATCAGAACAACAGCAATTGTCTTCAGGTAGTTTTAGGTGCACACTGTGCAGAGGACACAGTACACTAACTGTAAATACTGCAGCTGCCTGCCTGTGGTATTAATAGGATCAGAACAACAGCAATTGTCTTCAGGTAGCTTTAAGTGCACACTGTGCAGAGGACACAGTACACTAACAGTAAATACTGTAGCTGCCTGCCTGTGGTATTAATAGGATCAGAACAACAGCAATTGTCTTCAGGTAGCTTTAGGTACACACTGTGCAGGGGACGCAGTACACTAACTGTAAATACTGCAGCTACCTGCTTGTGGTACTAATAGGATCATAAGAACACCACCAATTTTCTTCAGGTAGCTTTAGGTGCACACTGTGCAGAGAATGCAGTACACTAACTGTAAATACTGTAGCTGCCTGCCTGTGGTACTAATAGGATGAGAAGAACACCACCAATTTTCTTCAGGTAGCTTTAGGTGCACACTGTGCAGAGGACACAGTACACTAACTGTAAATACAGTAGCTGCCTGCCTCTGGTACTAATAGGATCAGAAGAACACCACCAATTGTCTTCAGGTAGCTTCAGGCGCACACTGTGCAGAGGACACAGTACACTAACTGTAAATACTGCAGCTGCCTGCCTGTGGTATTAATAGGATCAGAACAACAGCAATTGTCTTCAGGTAGATTTAGGTGCACACTGTGCAGAGGACGCAGTACACTAACTCTAAATACTGTAGCTGCCTGCCTGTGGTACTAATAGGATCAGAAGAACACCACCAATTTTCTTCAGGTAGCTTTAGGTGCACACTATGCAGAGGACACAGTACACTAACTGTAAATACTGCAGCTGCCTGCCTGTGGTATTAATAGGATCAGAACAACAGCAATTGTCTTCAGGTAGCTTTAAGTGCACACTGTGCAGAGGACACAGTACACTAACAGTAAATACTGTAGCTGCCTGCCTGTGGTATTAATAGGATCAGAACAACAGCAATTGTCTTCAGGTAGCTTTAGGTACACACTGTGCAGGGGACGCAGAACACTAACTGTAAATACTGCAGCTACCTGCTTGTGGTACTAATAGGATCATAAGAACACCACCAATTTTCTTCAGGTAGCTTTAGGTGCACACTGTGCAGAGAATGCAGTACACTAACTGTACTGCCTGTGGTACTAATAGGATCAGAAGAACACCACCAATTTTCTTCAGGTAGCTTTAGGTGCACACTGTGCAGAGGACATAGTACACTAACTGTAAATACTGTGGCTGCCTGCCTGTGATACTAATAGGATCATAAGAACACCACCAATTTTCCTCAGGTAGCTTTAGGTGCACACTGTGCAGAGGACGCAGTACACTAACTGTAAATACTGCAGCTGCCTGCCTGTGGTATTAATAGGATCAGAACAACAGCAATTGTCTTCAGGTAGCTTTAAGTGCACACTGTGCAGAGGACACAGTACACTAACAGTAAATACTGTAGCTGCCTGCCTGTGGTATTAATAGGATCAGAACAACAGCAATTGTCTTCAGGTAGCTTTAGGTACACACTGTGCAGGGGACGCAGAACACTAACTGTAAATACTGCAGCTACCTGCTTGTGGTACTAATAGGATCATAAGAACACCACCAATTTTCTTCAGGTAGCTTTAGGTGCACACTGTGCAGAGAATGCAGTACACTAACTGTACTGACTGTGGTACTAATAGGATCAGAAGAACACCACCAATTTTCTTCAGGTAGCTTTAGGTGCACACTGTGCAGAGGACACAGTACACTAACTGTAAATACTGTGGCTGCCTGCCTGTGTACTAATAGGATCATAAGAACACCACCAATTTTCCTCAGGTAGCTTTAGGTGCACACTGTGCAGAGGACGCAGTACACTAACTGTAAATACTGCAGCTGCCTGCCTGTGGTATTCATAGGATCAGAACAACAGCCATTGTCTTTAGGTAGATTTAGGTGCACACTGTGCAGAGAACACAGTACACTAACTGTAAATACTGCAGCTGCCTGCCTGTGGTGTTAATAGGATCAGAACAACAGCAATTGTCTTCAGGTAGTTTTAGGTGCACACTGTGCAGAGGACACAGTACACTAACTGTAAATACTGCAGCTGCCTGCCTGTGGTATTAATAGGATCAGAACAACAGCAATTGTCTTCAGGTAGCTTTAAGTGCACACTGTGCAGAGGACACAGTACACTAACAGTAAATACTGTAGCTGCCTGCCTGTGGTATTAATAGGATCAGAACAACAGCAATTGTCTTCAGGTAGCTTTAGGTACACACTGTGCAGGGGACGCAGTACACTAACTGTAAATACTGCAGCTACCTGCTTGTGGTACTAATAGGATCATAAGAACACCACCAATTTTCTTCAGGTAGCTTTAGGTGCACACTGTGCAGAGAATGCAGTACACTAACAGTAAATAATGTAGCTGCCTGCCTGTGGTACTAATAGGATGAGAAGAACACCACCAATTTTCTTCAGGTAGCTTTAGGTGCACACTGTGCAGAGGACACAGTACACTAACTGTAAATACAGTAGCTGCCTGCCTCTGGTACTAATAGGATCAGAAGAACACCACCAATTGTCTTCAGGTAGCTTCAGGCGCACACTGTGCAGAGGACACAGTACACTAACTGTAAATACTGCAGCTGCCTGCCTGTGGTATTAATAGGATCAGAACAACAGCAATTGTCTTCAGGTAGATTTAGGTGCACACTGTGCAGAGGACGCAGTACACTAACTGTAAATACTGTAGCTGCCTGCCTGTGGTACTAATAGGATCAGAAGAACACCACCAATTTTCTTCAGGTAGCTTTAGGTGCACACTGTGCAGAGGACACAGTACACTAACCTTAAATACTGTAGCTGCCTGCCTGTGGTACTAATAGGATCATAAGAACACCACAAATTTTCTTCAGGTAGCTTTAGGTGCACACTGTGCAGAGGACACAGTACACTAACTCTAAATACTGTAGCTGCCTGCCTGTGGTACTAATAGGATCAGAAGAACACCACCAATTTTCTTCAGGTAGCTTTAGGTTCACACTGTGCAGAGGACACAGTACACTAACTGTAAATACTGTGGCTGCCTGCCTGTGATACTAATAGGATCATAAGAACACCACCAATTTTCCTCAGGTAGCTTTAGGTGCACACTGTGCAGAGGACGCAGTACACTAACTGTAAATACTGCAGCTGCCTGCCTGTGGTATTAATAGGATCAGAACAACAGCAATTGTCTTCAGGTAGATTTACGTGCACACTGTGCAGAGAACACAGTACACCAACTGTAAATACTGTAGCTGCCTGCCTGTGGTACTTATAGGATCAGAAGAACACCACCAATTTTCTTCAGGTAGCTTTAGGTGCACACTGTGCAGAGGACACAGTACACTAACTGTAAATACTGCAGCTGCCTGCCTGTGGTACTAATAGCATCATAAGAACACCACCAATTTTCTTCAGGTAGCTTTAGGTGCACACTGTGCAAAGGACGCAGTACACTAACTGTAAATACTGTAGCTACCTGCCTGTGATACTAATAGGATCAGAAGAACACCACCAATTTTCTTCAGGTAGCTTTAGGTGCATACTGTGCAGAGGACACAGTACACTAACTGTAAATACTGCAGCTGCCTGCCTGTGGTATTAATAGGATCAGAACAACAGCAATTGTCTTCAGGTAGCTTTAAGTGCACACATTGCAGAGGACACAGTACACTAACAGTAAATACTGTAGCTGCCTGCCTGTGGTATTATTAGGATCAGAACAACAGTAATTGTCTTCAGGTAGATTTAGGTGCACACTGTGCAGAGGACGCAGTACACTAACTGTAAATACTGTAGCTGCCTGCCTGTGGTACTAATAGGATCATAAGAACACCACCAATTTTCTTCAGGTAGCTTTAGGTGCACACTGTGCAGAGGACGCAGTACACTAACTGTAAATACTGTAGCTGCCTGCCTGTGGTACTAGTAGGATCAGAAGAACACCACCAATTTTCTTCAGGTAGTTTTAGGTGCACACTGTGCAGAGGATGCAGTACACTAACTGTAAATACTGCAGCTGCCTGCCTCTGGTACTAATAGGATCAGAAGAACACCACCAATTTTCTTCAGGTAGCTTTAAGTGCACACTGTGCAGAGGACACAGTACACTAACAGTAAATACTGTAGCTGCCTGCCTGTGGTATTAATAGGATCGGAACAACAGCAATTGTCTTCAGGCAGCTTTAGGTACACACTGTGCAGAGGATGCAGTTCACTAACTGTAAATACTGCAGCTGCCTGCTTGTGGTACTAATAGGATCATAAGAACACCACCAATTTTCTTCAGATAGCTTTAGGTGCACACTGTGCAGAGGACGCAGTACATTAACTCTAAATACTGTAGCTGCCTGCCTGTGGTACTAATAGGATCAGAAGAACACCACCAATTTTCTTCAGGTAGCCTTAGGTGCACACTGTGCAGAGGACACGGTACACTAACTGTAAATACCATAGCTGCCTGCTTCTGGTACTAATAGGATCAGAAGAACACCACCAATTGTCTTCAGGTAGCTTCAGGTGCACACTGTGCAGAGGACACAGTACACTAACTGTAAATACTGCAGCTGCCTGCCTGATGTATTAATAGGATCAGAACAACAGCAATTGTCTTCAGGTAGATTTAGGTGCACACTGTGCAGAGGATGCAGTACACTAACTGTAAATACTGTAGCTGCCTGCCTGTGGTACTAATAGGATCAGAAGAACACCACCAATTTTCTTCAGGTAGCTTTAGGTGCACACTGTGCAGAGGACACAGTACACTAACTGTAAATACTGTAGCTGCCTGCCTGTGGTACTAATAGGATCATAAGAACACCACCAATTTTCTTCAGGTAGCTTTAGGTGCACACTGTGCAGAGGACGCAGTACACTAACTGTAAATACTGTAGCTGCCTTCCTGTGGTACTAATAGGATCATAAGAACACCACCAATTTTATTCAGGTAGCTTTAGGTACACACTGTGCAGATGACACAGTACACTAACTGTAAATACTGTAGCTGCCTGCCTGTGGTATTAATAGGATCATAAGAACACCACCAATTTTCTTCAGGTATCTTTATGTGCACACTGTGCAGAGGACGCAGTACACTAACTGTAAATACTGTAGCTGCCTGCCTGTGGTACTAATAGGATCAGAAGAACACCACCAATTGTCTTCAGGTAGCTTCAGGCGCACACTGTGCAGAGGACACAGTAAACTAACTGTAAATACTGCAGCTGCCTGCCTGTGGTATTAATAGGATCAGAACAACAGCAATTGTCTTCAGGTAGATTTAGGTGCACACTGTGCAGAGGACGCAGTACACTAACTGTAAATACTGTAGCTGCCTGCCTGTGGTACTAATAGGATCATAAGAACACCACCAATTTTCTTCAGGTAGCTTTAGGTGCACACTGTGCAGAGGACGCAGTACTCTAACTGTAAATACTGTAGCTGCCTGCCTGTGGTACTAATAGGATCAGAAGAACACCACCAATCTTCTTCAGGTAGCTTTAGGTGCACACTGTGCAGAGGACACAGTATACTAACTGTAAATACTGCAGCTGCCTGCCTGTGGTATTAATAGGATCAGAACAACAGCAATTGTCTTCAGGTAGTTTTAGGTGCACACTGTGCAGAGGACACAGTACACTAACTGTAAATACTGTAGCTGCCTACCTGTGGTATTAATAGGATCAGAACAACAGCAATTGTCTTCAGGTAGTTTTAGGTACACACTGTGCAGGGGACGCAGTACACTAACTGTAAATACTGCAGCTACCTGCTTGTGGTACTAATAGGATCATAAGAACACCACCAATTTTCTTCAGGTAGCTTTAGGTGCACACTGTGCAGAGAATGCAGTACACTAACTGTAAATACTGTAGCTGCCTGCCTGTGGTACTAATAGGATGAGAAGAACACCACCAATTTTCTTCAGGTAGCTTTAGGTGCACACTGTGCAGAGGACACAGTACACTAACTGTAAATACAGTAGCTGCCTGCCTCTGGTACTAATAGGATCAGAAGAACACCACCAATTGTCTTCAGGTAGCTTCAGGCGCACACTGTGCAGAGGACACAGTACACTAACTGTAAATACTGCAGCTGCCTGCCTGTGGTATTAATAGGATCAGAACAACAGCAATTGTCTTCAGATAGATTTAGGTGCACACTGTGCAGAGGACGCAGTACACTAACTGTAAATACTGTAGCTGCCTGCCTGTGGTACTAATAGGATCAGAAGAACACCACCAATTTTCTTCAGGTAGCTTTAGGTGCACACTGTGCAGAGGACACAGTACACTAACTGTAAATACTGTAGCTGCCTGCCTGTGGTACTAATAGGATCATAAGAACACCACAAATTTTCTTCAGGTAGCTTTAGGTGCACACTGTGCAGAGGACGCAGTACACTAACTGTAAATACTGTAGCTGCCTGCCTGTGGTACTAATAGGATCAGAAGAACACCACCAATTTTCTTCAGGTAGCTTTAGGTGCACACTGTGCAGAGGACACAGTACACTAACTGTAAATACTGCAGCTGCCTGCCTGTGGTATTAATAGGATCAGAACAACAGCAATTGTCTTCAGGTAGTTTTAGGTGCACACTGTGCAGAGGACACAGTACACTAACTGTAAATACTGTAGCTGCCTGCCTGTGGTATTAATAGGATCAGAACAACAGCAATTGTCTTCAGGTAGTTTTAGGTGCACACTGTGCAGAGGACGCAGTACACTAACTGTAAATACTGCAGCTGCCCGCCTGTGGTACTAATAGGACCAGAAGAACACCACCAATTTTCTTCAGGTAGCTTTAAGTGCACACTGTGCAGAGGACGCAGTACACTAACTGTAAATACTGTAGCTGCCTGCCTGTGGTACTAATAGGATCAGAAGAACACCACCAATTTTCTTCAGGTAGCTTTAGGTGCACACTGTGCAGAGGACACAGTACACTAACTGTAAATACTGTGGCTGCCTGCCTGTGATACTAATAGGATCATAAGAACACCACCAATTTTCCTCAGGTAGCTTTAGGTGCACACTGTGCAGAGGACGCAGTACACTAACTGTAAATACTGCAGCTGCCTGCCTGTGGTATTAATAGGATCAGAACAACAGAAATTGTCTTCTGGTAGATTTAGGTGCACACTGTGCAGAGAACACAGTACACTAACTGTAAATACTGTAGCTGCCTGCCTGTGGTACTAATAGGATCAGAAGAACACCACCAATTTTCTTCAGGTAGCTTTAGGTGCACACTGTGCAGAGGACACAGTGCACTAACTGTAAATACTGCAGCTGCCTGCCTGTGGTACTAATAGCATCATAAGAACACCACCAATTTTTTTCAGGTAGCTTTAGGTGCACACTGTGCAGAGGACGCAGTACACTAACTGTAAATACTGTAGCTACCTGCCTGTGATACTAATAGGATCAGAAGAACACCACCAATTTTCTTCAGGTAGCTTTAGGTGCACACTGTGCAGAGGACACAGTACACTAACTGTAAATACTGCAGCTGCCTGCCTGTGGTATTAATAGGATCAGAACAACAGCAATTGTCTTCAGGTAGCTTTAGGTACACACTGTGCAGGGGGCGCAGTACACTAACTGTAAATACTGCAGCTACCTGCTTGTGGTACTAATAGGATCATAAGAACACCACCAATTTTCTTCAGGTAGCTTTAAGTGCACACTGTGCAGAGAACGCAGTACACTAACTGTAAATACTGTAGCTGCCTGCCTGTGGTACTAATAGGATGGGAAGAACACCACCAATTTTATTCAGGTAGCTTTAGGTGCACACTGTGCAGAGGACACAGTACACTAACTGTAAAAACAGCAGCTGCCTGCCTTTGGTACTAATAGGATCAGAAGAACACCACCAATTGTCTTCAGGTAGCTTCAGGTGCACACTGTGCAGAGGACACAGTACACTAACTGTAAATACTGCAGCTGCCTGCCTGTGGTATTATTAGGATCAGAACAACAGCAATTGTCTTCAGGTAGATTTAGGTGCACACTGTGCAGAGGACGCAGTACACTAACTGTAAATACTGTAGCTGCCTGCCTGTGGTACTAATAGGATCATAAGAACACCACAAATTGTCTTCAGGTAGCTTTAGGTGCACACTTTGCAGAGGACGCAGTACACTAACTGTAAATACTGTAGCTGCCTGCCTGTGGTACTTATAGGATCAGAAGAACACCACCAATTTTCTTCAGGTAGCTTTAGGTGCACACTGTGCAGAGGACACAGTACACTAACTGTAAATACTGCAGCTGCCTGCCTGTGGTATTAATAGGATCAGAACAACAGCAATTGTCTTCAGGTAGTTTTAGGTGCACACTGTGCAGAGGACGCAGTACACAACTGTAAATACTGCAGCTGTCTGCCTGTGGTACTAATAGGATCAGAAGAACACCACCAATTTTCTTCAGGTAGCTTTAAGTGCACACTGTGCAGAGGACGCAGTACACTAACTGTAAATACTGTAGCTGCCTGTGGTACTAATAGGATCATAAGAACACCACCAATTTTCTTCAGGTAGCTTTAGGTGCACACTGTGCAGAGGACGCAGTACACTAACTGTAAATACTGTAGCTGCCTGCCTGTGGTACTAGTAGGATCAGAAGAACACCACCAATTTTCTTCAGGTAGCTTTAAGTGCACACTGTGCAGAGGACACAGTACACTAACAGTAAATACTGTAGCTGCCTGCCTGTGGTATTAATAGGATCAGAACAACAGCAATTGTCTTCAGGTAGCTTTAGGTACACACTGTGCAGAGGATGCAGTTCACTAACTGTAAATACTGCACCTGCCTGCTTGTGGTACTAATAGGATCATAAGAACACCACCAATTTTCTTCAGATAGCTTTAGGTGCACACTGTGCAGAGGACGCAGTACATTAACTGTAAATACTGTAGCTGCCTGCCTGTGGTACTAATAGGATCAGAAGAACACCACCAATTTTCTTCAGGTAGCCTTAGGTGCACACTGTGCAGAGGACACGGTACACTAACTGTAAATACCGTAGCTGCCTGCTTCTGGTACTAATAGGATCAGAAGAACACCACCAATTGTCTTCAGGTAGCTTCAGGTGCACATTGTGCAGAGGACACAGTACACTAACTGTAAATACTGCAGCTGCCTGTCTGTGGTATTAATAGGATCAGAACAACACCAATTGTCTTCAGGTAGATTTAGGTGCACACTGTGCAGAGGATGCAGTACACTAACTGTAAATACTGCAACTGCCTGCCTGTGATACTAATAGGATCAGATAAACACCACCAATTTTCTTCAGGTAGCTTTAAGTGCACACTGTGCAGAGGACGCAGTACACTAACTGTAAATACTGTAGCTGCCTGCCTGTGGTACTAATAGGATCATAAGAACACCACCAATTTTCTTCAGGTAGCTTTAGGTGCACACTGTGCAGAGGACGCAGTACACTAACTGTAAATACTGTAGCTACCTGCCTGTGGTACTAGTAGGATCAGAAGAACACCACCAATTTTCTTCAGGTAGTTTTACGTGCACACTGTGCAGAGGATGCAGTACACTAACTGTAAATACTGCAGCTGCCTGCCTGTGGTACTAATAGGATCAGAAGAACACCACCAATTTTCTTCAGGTAGCTTTAAGTGCACACTGTGCAGAGGACACAGTACACTAACAGTAAATACTGTAGCTGCCTGCCTGTGGTATTAATAGGATCAGAACAACAGCAATTGTCTTCAGGTAGCTTTAGGTACACACTGTGCAGAGGATGCAGTTCACTGACTGTAAATACTGCAGCTGCCTGCTTGTGGTACTAATAGGATCATAAGAACACCACCAATTTTCTTCAGATAGCTTTAGGTGCACATTGTGCAGAGGACGCAGTACATTAACTGTAAATACTGTAGCTGCCTGCCTGTGGTACTAATAGGATCAGAAGAACACCACCAATTTTCTTCAGGTAGCCTTAGGTGCACACTGTGCAGAGGACACGGTACACTAACTGTAAATACCGTAGCTGCCTGCTTCTGGTACTAATAGGATCAGAAGAACACCACCAATTGTCTTCAGGTAGCTTCAGGTGCACACTGTGCAGAGGACACAGTACACTAACTGTAAATACTGCAGCTGCCTGCCTGTGGTATTAATAGGATCAGAACAACAGCAATTGTCTTCAGGTAGATTTAGGTGCACACTGTGCAGAGGATGCAGTACACTAACTGTAAATACTGCAGCTGCCTGCCTGTGGTATTAATAGGATCAGAACAACAGCAATTGTCTTCAGGTAGTTTTAGGTGCACACTGTGCAGAGGACGCAGTACACAACTGTAAATACTGCAGCTGTCTGCCTGTGGTACTAATAGGATCAGAAGAACACCACCAATTTTCTTCAGGTAGCTTTAAGTGCACACTGTGCAGAGGACGCAGTACACTAACTGTAAATACTGTAGCTGCCTGTGGTACTAATAGGATCATAAGAACACCACCAATTTTCTTCAGGTAGCTTTAGGTGCACACTGTGCAGAGGACGCAGTACACTAACTGTAAATACTGTAGCTGCCTGCCTGTGGTACTAGTAGGATCAGAAGAACACCACCAATTTTCTTCAGGTAGCTTTAAGTGCACACTGTGCAGAGGACACAGTACACTAACAGTAAATACTGTAGCTGCCTGCCTGTGGTATTAATAGGATCAGAACAACAGCAATTGTCTTCAGGTAGCTTTAGGTACACACTGTGCAGAGGATGCAGTTCACTAACTGTAAATACTGCACCTGCCTGCTTGTGGTACTAATAGGATCATAAGAACACCACCAATTTTCTTCAGATAGCTTTAGGTGCACACTGTGCAGAGGACGCAGTACATTAACTGTAAATACTGTAGCTGCCTGCCTGTGGTACTAATAGGATCAGAAGAACACCACCAATTTTCTTCAGGTAGCCTTAGGTGCACACTGTGCAGAGGACACGGTACACTAACTGTAAATACCGTAGCTGCCTGCTTCTGGTACTAATAGGATCAGAAGAACACCACCAATTGTCTTCAGGTAGCTTCAGGTGCACATTGTGCAGAGGACACAGTACACTAACTGTAAATACTGCAGCTGCCTGTCTGTGGTATTAATAGGATCAGAACAACACCAATTGTCTTCAGGTAGATTTAGGTGCACACTGTGCAGAGGATGCAGTACACTAACTGTAAATACTGCAACTGCCTGCCTGTGATACTAATAGGATCAGATAAACACCACCAATTTTCTTCAGGTAGCTTTAAGTGCACACTGTGCAGAGGACGCAGTACACTAACTGTAAATACTGTAGCTGCCTGCCTGTGGTACTAATAGGATCATAAGAACACCACCAATTTTCTTCAGGTAGCTTTAGGTGCACACTGTGCAGAGGACGCAGTACACTAACTGTAAATACTGTAGCTACCTGCCTGTGGTACTAGTAGGATCAGAAGAACACCACCAATTTTCTTCAGGTAGTTTTACGTGCACACTGTGCAGAGGATGCAGTACACTAACTGTAAATACTGCAGCTGCCTGCCTGTGGTACTAATAGGATCAGAAGAACACCACCAATTTTCTTCAGGTAGCTTTAAGTGCACACTGTGCAGAGGACACAGTACACTAACAGTAAATACTGTAGCTGCCTGCCTGTGGTATTAATAGGATCAGAACAACAGCAATTGTCTTCAGGTAGCTTTAGGTACACACTGTGCAGAGGATGCAGTTCACTGACTGTAAATACTGCAGCTGCCTGCTTGTGGTACTAATAGGATCATAAGAACACCACCAATTTTCTTCAGATAGCTTTAGGTGCACATTGTGCAGAGGACGCAGTACATTAACTGTAAATACTGTAGCTGCCTGCCTGTGGTACTAATAGGATCAGAAGAACACCACCAATTTTCTTCAGGTAGCCTTAGGTGCACACTGTGCAGAGGACACGGTACACTAACTGTAAATACCGTAGCTGCCTGCTTCTGGTACTAATAGGATCAGAAGAACACCACCAATTGTCTTCAGGTAGCTTCAGGTGCACACTGTGCAGAGGACACAGTACACTAACTGTAAATACTGCAGCTGCCTGCCTGTGGTATTAATAGGATCAGAACAACAGCAATTGTCTTCAGGTAGATTTAGGTGCACACTGTGCAGAGGATGCAGTACACTAACTGTAAATACTGTAGCTGCCTGCCTGTGGTACTAATAGGATCAGAAGAACACCACCAATTTTCTTCAGGTAGCTTTAGGTTCACACTGTGCAGAGGACACAGTACACTAACTGTAAATACTGTAGCTGCCTGCCTGTGGTACTAATAGGATCATAAGAACACCACCAATTTTCTTGAGGTAGCTTTAGGTGCACACTGTGCAGAGGACGCAGTACACTAACTGTAAATACTGTAGCTGCCTTCCTGTGGTACTAATAGGATCATAAGAACACCACCAATTTTCTTCAGGTAGCTTTAGGTGCACACTGTGCAGAGGACACAGTACACTAACTGTAAATACTGCAGCTGCCTGCCTGTGGTATTAATAGGATCAGAACAACAGCAATTGTCTTCAGGTAGTTTTAGGTGCACACTGTGCAGAGGACGCAGTACACTAACTGTAAATACTGCAGCTGCCTGCCTGTGGTACTAATAGGATCAGAAGAACACCACCAATTTTCTTCAGGTAGCTTTAAGTGCACACTGTGCAGAGGACCCAGTACACTAACTGTAACTACTGTAGCTGCCTGCCTGTGGTATTAATAGGATCATAAGAACACCACCAATTTTCTTCAGGTAGCTTTAGGTGCACACTGTGCAGAGGACGCAGTACACTAACTGTAAATACTGTAGCTGCCTGCCTGTGGTACTAATAGGATCAGAAGAACACCACCAATTTTCTTCAGGTAGCTTTAGGTGCACACTGTGCAGAGGACACAGTACACTAACTGTAAATACTGCAGCTGCCTGCCTGTGGTATTAATAGGATCAGAACAACAGCATTTGTCTTCAGGTAGTTTTAGGTGCACACTGTGCAAAGGACGCAGTACACTAACTGTAAATACTGCAGCTGCCTGCCTGTGGTACTAATAATATCAGAAGAACACCACCAATTTTATTCAGTTAGCTTTAAGTGCACACTGTGCAGAGGACACAGTACACTAACAGTAAATACTGTAGCTGCCTGCCTGTGGTATTAATAGGATCAGAACAACAGCAATTGTCTTCAGGTAGCTTTAGGTACACACTGTGCAGAGGACGCAGTACACTAACTGTAAATACTGCAGCTGCCTGCTTGTGGTACTAATAGGATCATAAGAACACCACTAATTTTCTTCAGGTAGCTTTAGGTGCACACTGTGCAGAGGACGCAGTACACTAACTGTAAATACTGTAGCTGCCTGCCTGTGGTACTAATAGGATCAGAAGAACACCACCAATTATCTTCAGGTAGCTTTAGGTGCACACTGTGCAGAGGACACAGTACACTAACTGTAAATACTGCAGCTGCCTGCCTGTTGTATTAATACGATCAGAACAACAGCAATTGTCTTCAGGTAGCTTTAGGTGCACACTGTGCAGAGGACACAGTACACTAACTGTATATACTGCAGCTGCCTGCCTGTGGTAATAATAGGATCAGAACAACAGCAATTGTCTTCAGGTTGATTTAGGTGCACACTGTGCAGAGGACGCACTACACTAACTGTAAATACTGCAGCTGCCTGTGGTACTAAAAGGATCAGAAGAACACCACCAATTTCCTTCAGGTAGATTTAGGTGCACACTGTGCAGAGGACGCACTACACTAACTGTAAATACTGCAGCTGCCTGTGGTACTAAAAGGAACGGAAGAACACCACCAATTTCCTTCAGGTAGCTTTAGGTGCACACTGTGCAGAGGACACTAACTGTAAATACTGCAGCTAATAGGACTAATAGGATCAGAAGAACATCGGCAATTTTCCTCAGGTATCTGTAAATACTGTAAAAACACCTGCCTGCCTGTCAGTAGGAAGAGAATAACAAGAACAGATCTAGCTAAACTGAATACAGAGTGTATATATATTTATATATATATATATATTTATATATATATACACACAACACCTAGGATGCATATATATACACAATACACTGTAAGTGCACCTAACTGACTCGCCTGCCTACTCTATCTAACTTAAATCAAATGACACTCTGTCAAATGTCTCTCTGTCTATCTCTCCGCTGCCGCCACAACACACTACACAAGGCCGCCACGCAGGCGGCCTTATATAGTGTGGGGCGTGTACTAAACCCCCTGAGCCATAATTGGCTAAAGCCACCCTGGCTTTGGTCAATTATGGCTCTCTGTACAGATGGCACTGTGATTGGACTCGAACTCGAATCTCATCCATAGTAGTCAGTTTAAGAATTTTTTTTTTTACTTATCATAAGTATCGAAGCACTTTGTTGGGATTATTTGTATAGTAGCACTTTGATAAGATTTTAGGTCATTTAAACTAGCACTGTATTTGCTAAGATTATGTAATGTTTTGAAATCAAGGGGGATATTCTCATTCTAGCAGTTGGGGGTTACTATAATATCATTTTCAAATTACGTTTAGTGCCTACAAACAACATATAAAATCCAATTGTTTTGTTAAAATTTAAAAGATGAGGTGGTGTTAAGTGAATAGATATGAAACATGTCAAGCTTTAGATCTATGCACCTGAACGACATTTGTTCCCAAAATTGTCTATAAGTGACTATTTAATAGCATTTACAACTCATTGATTTAGCATTAACAGTGAAACACTGCCTGAAAATTATTGCTCCCTGGTGTGTGTGGTGATACCTAAAATGTGGGGTGCAAATTGTTATGTTTTCGTGTTTGTATTCGCATGCAAGTGGGGACAGGGGCCTTTATAGTTGTTTTGGGGTGTTTTTTAATTCATTTTAGGAAACTTATTTTTTTTTTTAAACATTTTGCTCTTAATTTTTTTAATTCAATTTATTTTCTATCATGGGGGGGGGGGGGGGGCTATATGATAGCACATTGCCCATATAACTGTTAGACAGGTGTGAAAATATAAACAGATTGCCAGCTGCTATGGTGGTCAGAAGTTTGATTACATGCCAGTGCTCCAGGCAGTGCAGTAGATATGCCAACAGAAATTAAAAAGACCTTTCTGGATCTCCAAAGCAATGAAAAGGACAGCACCTTGTAGAAGAAAAGGTAGTATACTCACTTCTGTGTCTGTACATGTTCTCTACCTCCCCTTTGTTCCAGTGCTGCAGCACCTTTCAGTGTTTTTGCACTTCTGAAAGTGCTAGATTCTAGTGTCTCCTGCTAAACTACACGGCTAATTCTTCTGAAAACTGAGTTACTACAGGACTTAGTAAAAGACATAGGGGTCAATAGAAGGAACTAGGGTGTGCAACGGGAAACATAGGCATCACACACAACAAATAATATTGAATGCCAAAGATACCGATGTAGACTGCAGTGGAGGGGAGGTAGGACACTGGCTCAGCTAATCAGTATTAGTATTACTGATTAGTATCTGTATTAGTGATGAGCAGAAGGTACCTGGGTTTGGTTCAGGGCTGGTTCACAAAGCATTACTGAACTTTGGAGTGCCACTTGCAAACCCCATTAAGGTCAATGGAAGCTGATTCTTAAAAAAATATAATGGCAATTTTCTAGGCTAATAGGCAAGGGGTTTTCAAGTAATTGGCATAGGGGGCAGGACACTACCCTAGGGAACAAGCACATTTCCTTTTAAGTTCCAAAAAACACATTGACCAGCAGACTTCCACGATCTAATGCCAGCTCCCGGTCTGGAATGTCAACAAAGAGGTAGGGAAACTGGATGACATAACTGACTAAATATGGTCATGATCATATTTTGTAAATGTCATTGCCCAAGTATGGCTAAATGGCCATATAGCGATGATGTCAGCTGATATCCCTCCCCCTTTATTTACATGGCCAGGGATTCTCAGTCAGCGAATGAATGGGGCGGGGTAACATTACTGGTTGATAAAGAAGTGCTAGGTGTCTGGACCCACTGCTTTCTAAACAACTATTGACAGGGAAATAAGGAAACTGTCATATATTTGTAGCAGTGGTAGAAAAAAATATGCTACTATATAATGTATGAAATGCAGCTCCTGCCAAAAGGGCTAAAAGTTTGCCATTTGTACTAGCACCGGAACAGTGTGAACCTGGGTTCTGCCCAAACTGAGAGCTGCTGTATTCATATTTTTAGAGAACTGAGAAGGTCTCTTTAACTGTGAGGTTCTATGAAGTGTCTATTGAGGAGAGAAGAAAACTGAGCCATATGAAGAGATTAAATTTAACACTTTGAGAGATAAATACTGTAATGCCCCGTACACACGGTCGGATTTTCCGATGGACAATGTCCGATCGGAGCGTGTTGTCGGAAATTCTGACCGTGTGTGGGCGCCATCGGACATTTTCCATCGGATTTTCCGACACACAAAGTTGGACAGCAGGAGATAAAATTTTCCGACAACAAAATCCGATCGCGTCAATTCCGACCGTGTGTGGCCTGTTCCGACGCACAAAGTGCCACGCATGCTCAGAAGAAATTCCTACACGGGACAGCTCGTTCTGGTAAACTTAGCGTTCGTAATGGATAAAGCACTTTCATCACGCTGCAATGTTCAAAATGGTTTAATACAGCGCACTCTCTTCTTCTTTATAATGTGACAAGAATTAAGTCGTTTTGATGCTCATATTCACACACACTTCTCACAAACTTTTTTCGTTACTATTTATCGGGATTCCCTCAATATATTTTGATTTCTCACATCTGACAACATATTTTTTTTTTTTTTTTTACTTTAATGTAGAATCTTTTTTTGTGTTTCTCTTTTTATTTTTTATTTTTTAGTGATTTTGATTTGTACTCCCGAAAATGTTTGTGTGTTTTTTGTGACAAGTTCCCACAACACCATTGATATGTTATTCTATTTAATCTGTAGGAGGAGATTGTTTGGTGTTGTTGTCCCTTGTTAATTTCACATTGTACTTTAGAAATGTACCTGAATACTCACCAACAAACTGTCCTTTTTGGATGAAAACACACACAGGAGAGTAGAATTTACCTAAAAATATTTTATTAAGGGGTCACAACTATAAACAAAGAGGGAGGCAACGCTGGAGAAACTGCAGAAGTGGGCAAAGCCTTGGACTCCCAGGGCAGACATCAATTATTTAAAAGCAAATTTGGTGGCCTGAGGAGTCCATATCTAAGGGAGGGCAGTCTGGTCCAGAAGTCCCAGAGATCCGGAAAGCAGCAGATGACATCTGTGTCCCCAGGCTGTGGTCATACGAGAGACTGCATCTTCTGTCAGACCAGACTGAACCCAGGGTCATCACTCTTTGGTCTTCCTTCCACGCTTCCTTCCAGCCTTTGGCTGTGGTGGTGGAGTTGTGGCAGCAGGAGGAGGAGGAGGAGGAGGAGGAGGATGGTCCATCTCAATGACATCCGTCTTGGGTGTCAGTTCCCCACTCTCCCCCTTACGAAGGACTTTATAAATCAGGTCCTCAGAAATCTTGCGTTGGCCCTCCTGCATGCCCTGCAATTTGGTGGCAGCCATGCAGGCAAAGGCCTCTTCAGGACTGGGGAAGGCTCTGAGGGACGCCGAAGCCTCCTGGATCAGCCTGTACGCTGAATCCTGCACAGGACTGGGAGTGGCCTTCCTGGCCCTTTTATATGGCAAGTGGAGGGGAAGGACCTGAGACTCAGTCAGGCTGCGACTTGTCCCTGGCTTCTCTTGGCTGACACTTAGCCCCGCCTCCTCCTGGCTGCCACTAATCCCCGCCTCCTCCTGACTGCCACATTCCACAGCCTCCTCCTGGCTGAGGTCTTCCTGTGTATGAAAAAGGGACATAGTTTTAGTATTGTTTTCATCAATCACACACAATTTTCACCTCCTGACTGCTGCAAATTCAATGTTAACAAATATAACAGACTATCCTTCTGAGCCCAGCATTTTGCATTCTT
Source organism: Lithobates clamitans (assembly GCA_037952925.1). Lineage (NCBI taxonomy): Eukaryota > Metazoa > Chordata > Amphibia > Anura > Ranidae > Lithobates > Lithobates clamitans. Next base: position 9,387,888 of record JBBGZY010000135.1, read on the forward strand.
GTCCCAATTTTGGGTGCCCACTACTGTCTATTGATATGCAAAACACTTTTTTTAATCAGCAATTAGTGATCAATAATAACATCTAGTAAACATCATTTCTTTATTGCCCAGAAATCTGTAGAAGAATGCTATACCTGACTCCAGCTGGGCTCCTCCACTTCTTCCTGGCTGGAAGGCCCAGGTTGGACATCAGAAGCCTCAGCTGGGGTGGAAGGAAGCGTGGAAGGAAGAGTGGAGAGGGATTCCCTGACTTCAGTGTGGTCTGACAGAAATCGCAGTCTCTCATAGTACCACAGCCTGGGGACATAAACGTCATCTGCTGCAGCTCCGGACCTCTGGGAATCTGTGACCTTCTTGCGCTCCCTCAGATAAGTGCTCCTCAGGCCACCAATTTTAGCTTTTAAATAAGGGATGGTTGCTGTGGGGACCACCGGCTTCACCAACTCCAGCAGTTTCTCCAGCGCTGCCTGCCTCTTCTGTTTATGGTTATAGTGGGGGTGTCTGACCTGCCACAGACAGGGCAGCTCTCTCTACTTGTCAATAAACAGGGGCAGGAGATTGTGGTCGTTGAACCCATCCATTTTCTCTGCAAGACACAACACAAGACAAACCCTAATGTCAGGCCAAACTCCCCTAATCTTGTTACAATATAGGCTTCAATTTCGAAGCAGTATAGGCCCAAGTTTAGATCCTACCTTCGTTAGCACGATCGGCGTCTCCGATGCTCCTTCCTCCGCTCACAGATCGTACGTAAGACGTGCGCGTTACGATTTATACACACTGCGCATGCGTATAACTCCACCCGCCCCTGACGTTCTTTCTATTCTATTCCTTGCCCCTTTTTGTTCGGCGCAGTGGAGGAAGAGCACATGGCGGATAGACAGCAGGATCGTGCTAATTACAGCAACGAGGAGGAGGAGGAGGAGGAGGAAAGGCCGGAGCCTGAAACGTCCCGATTCAGAAGGAGATTAAAGGACTCAAAAATGTCCTTTGGGGAGATGTTGGAAATGGTGGACATCCTGAAGAAGGCCGACTATGATGGAAAGTATGGACCTTACCCCAACCACAATGTCCGAAAGGTCAAGATCATGGCGAAAGTGGTCAGGAGTCTGCACCGGAAATTCGGGGTACGACAATCGAAAGATCAGCTCAGGAAGCGGTGGTCGGACCTGAAATTACGAGAACATGAGCAGTACAGAAAGATCCGGAGAGTGCTGCAAAAAAGTAAGTAGTTGTGCTGTGTTCCTATTGTTCTTGTGTTTATTACGTTCGTGCTGCTCCATGTGCTTTTAGGAACTGTTGTACAGTTTAAAATGGCAACTTTCATGTTCATGGGCACATTATTCGTTCGGATCACACATTTTTTTTTCGGACTATAAAATACCATTGTTTAGCCCATATGCATTTGGCCACCATTTTGAGGCCCTATACTTGTCTTCAAAGAATTGGGTTGTGTAGATGGCTTTGTTACTAGAATGAAATGCAAACTAGATTGTGTGTAAGGAGAGGACACTGAGCAGCTGTTTTCACATCTGGACACTGGAGCACTAGTGTGGGACCCCAGAACACCCTTTTTATTAGGGGGGCCACACAGGTGCTCCAGTGGATACTATAGGGGGGTCTCCATCTGTGAAGCTTGTACAAAACAGGTAAAGTATTGCAGCTTGACAAAGGACACTAAAAAAGCTACATCTTGGAACTCTGCTAAAATAGACAATTGTACCCCACTTCCAAGCAATGTTTCATCTTTAGAGTTCTGCCATCAAATATCTGTGTGCTAATTATACCATTTTTGTTTTACATAGGGGAGAAAAGACTCGGAGGACACCCCTCATCCGAGGAGACCAGAGCCCCCCCCCCCTCTGGAAGAAGGGAAAATCCCCCCAACACAAGATGAGCAGGAGGAAGAAGACGTGGTGGAACTAGTCACCACAACAGGTGAGTGTCTGCGACCACAGGCTCAGATAAGGGATGGATGGCGGCATTTTTTTTAGACCTAATTTATTTTGGGTTTCCTTTCTTTTTAGGTGATCGTGAGGTTGTGGATGAAGATCCTTTCACATCCGAAAGTGCCCAGGTCCTGATCGGGGAGATCATGGGGTGTAATTTACAATTGGAAAACATCAAGCAAAACATCAATGATGTTATTCCAAAATATAAAAACATCATTGATGTTTTGGGGCGAGTTTAAAGCCCCTCAAAATCATTTTCTTCTTTTGTCTGCTACAATGTGCGAAATGTTTTTGTGATTTTTCCCAAAGCCAAATTTGGAGGATGCACACAGTGTGCCAACATGTGCCATCTGCCATCACGGGAGATCAATGGACGCGTTTTGGGGGTGCAACCCCTTCCTCAATAATAAAGTAACGGTGAGGAAGGGCTTTCTCCCCCAAAACACATCCCTTGATCCCCCGTGATGGCAGATAGCACATGTTGACATTGTGAAATTTGTGTGCATCTTCCAAATTTGGCTTTTCCAGGGGTGATTTCCCCCCATCTGAACGCAATATCAAACACAGTTCCTAAATACTCATGTCTGATATTGCCTTCAAGTTCTACCAAATGTGAACTTTGTAAGATCAAGATTTGTGTCTTTCTTGTGGGTTTTACACAGGCCTGTTTTCTATAAAATGCACATTTTGATTTTGGATAATGACACCACAAAATATGTTATACAACAAACATGTTGGTTTGTCAGAAAAACCTTTGGTAAATGCACATGTGATTGTGCTGGTATTAAAAAGATTGTTCATCAAGAATGTGTGGATTATTGTCTCAACGCTACAACACTTTTGGGGTGATGTAATTGTTGTTTGATGAGAAAATTGGGGTAATTTCCTAAGGGCAAATCCACTTTGCACTACAAGTGCAGTTTCAGTGCAGTTGCAAGTGCACTTGTAGTGAAAAGTGTCTTTGCATTTAGTAAATAACAGCCAACAGTGCTTTGTATAAGGTTACACAATCACGACATTTTCTGGACTCCACACATTTCTGTCAGGGTCAGCTAAAACAAACACAAGCAGTAAATGTCCACAAAGAAGAGCCTGGGGAGAGATGCCTGTCGAGAACTTGAGGTCCTGCAGGCTTCTCCCTGTCGCCAAATACCGCAAGGTAGCGACCAACCTCTGCTCCGGAGTGATGGCTTGCCTCATGCAGGTATCCTGCCTGCTGATATAGGGGGTCAGCGAAGCCAACAAACGGTGAAATACGGGGTCCGTCATCCTGAGAAAATTCCTGAAATCACAAGGATTATTCTCACGGATCTCACGGAGCAAAGGCATATGACAGAACTGGTCACGCTGAAGCAACCAATTCTTGGTCCATGAACTCCTCCTCGCCCTGTTCATGGACTGGACTTGTGTCAAGGTCAGGACCCCAACACCAAGCCCCCGCACAGCACGAACTGTACGAGGAGTACGCATACGAAACATGGCTAGAAAACGGTCGGCTGCTCAGAACGAAGTAACAGAACGCACTGAAGAACAGCAAGGCCTGTGAAGAGCGACCTGAAAAACAGCAACGAGCGGACAAGATCGCACAGAAAACTCCGATACGAACTGACTGCACGCACTGAAGAGCAAATACAAACCCACAAGCACAAACTGAACGGCAGAAAACGATCTGAAAGCCACGAGTCTGAAAAAGCGCGAATCGTCTCTCACCAAACTTTTACTAACACGAGATTAGCAAAAGGAGCCCAAAGGGTGCCGCGCTTGGTTCTGAACCGGCCTTTTCTAGTCTCGTCGTACGTGGTGTACGTGACCGTGTGGTTGTCGATCGGAAATTCCGACAACTTTGTGCGACCGTGTGTAGGCAAAACAAGTTTGAGCCAACATCCGTCGGAAAAAATCCTAGGATTTTGTTGTCGGAATGTCCGAACAAAGTCCGACCGTGTGTACGGGGCATAATTGTGAACTGAATCGTTTGATGACAAAACGATTATGTCAAAAAATAATATTGCAATTAAAATGACTGTAAATGAATATATGACTGTATTTTTCAGATCTCATTGGACTTATCTGAAAATTACGGTCACTTTAAAAAAAAAAAAAAAAAAAAGGATACTTTTCCTGGTGTGAAATTATTCTCATGTGATAATATGCATAGGTAGCATAGGTAGCTAAATATTCCCAAATAAATAATAATAATAAGTCCCAATTTATGAAGTTAAAGCAGAGCTCCAACGAAAAGCTCTGCTTGTTTGCTTCCTTCCCCCTTCCGCTGCATCATTTGGCACCTTTTAGGGAGGAGGGGGAAGCGTGTACCTATTTTTTGACAGGTACCCGTCCCCACTTCCGGGTGACGGTCCCCCAGATGTTCGACCTCCTCCTCCTTCTCCCGCCACTGGGCTATTCACAAAGCGCAGCGCGCATCATGCATGCGCAGTAGGGAACCGGCTTTGAAGCCAGTTTCCCTTACAAGGAATAGCGGTGACAGCACCCGAGACCCGATTGAAAAATCGGCTGGGGTGCCATCATCGCGGGATGCCTGGACAGGTAAGTGTCCTAATATCAAAAGTCAGCAGCTACAGTATTTGTAGCTGCTGACTTTTAATATTTTAGGGGGGGCTGGAGCTCAGCTTTAGCATGTTTGGTATCTATTTACTTGGCGCAACCCCAGGTTTTATATTTTACCAAAAATGGTTATTATATTGTGATTGTGTGCACTAAAATATAATTGTATTCAATTTTTACAGAAAATATGCAGTTGATAAACATTTGCACAAATATTGTGCAACATAACAAATTGCAACTATTATATTTTTATTCTGCATGGCCTCTGCTTTCAGAAAATACAGTATAAAATGTTATAGGGGTTTTGTGTTATTTTTTGGCCAAAATGGTAGATTTTAGCATGTGAGCTAAATAATGAAAAAAAATGTTCTAGTGCCAAAGTGGTTAATACAGGAAACTTCTATGCTTTATAGTGTTACTCCTCTGAATCATTCAGCTGAGGGTATGTGCAACTTGAAATCCTGGAGTACTAAACACACTATCCGTCTGATGGATGCAAAAATGCAACTATGAAATATTAATTTCTAATATGTTGTAAGCGATATTCCATATGTACCTACCTACAAAGAATTAATTTTCTTTTACTCCTAAACATAATTCACAAATTAAGAAAATATAAATATATGGAAAAACACTAGTATTTCTGAGAAGTAACACACTCTAAACTACTAAGCAATACTTAATTCTTAAAACTATACACGCCCTTGTTAAGTTTTGAAAAAACAACAAATATGTGCAATAAATAGGAACAACATGTTTTGTTAGACCATCTGGATGTTTATGTTCTGATCTATGACAGAGTGCCTCAATATACACAGCTTTAATGTCATTTGTGTATTAAAGGGATGTGAGATATATTTTTGTACCTGTTTTCACTCTAAACATTTTAATTGCATGCAGCCTTTTTCTGAATATTATTTCAATGGTGCCCTCACAGAAGCATCCCAATAAGTGGTGCTATGACCCTCATCCAGCCTACAGGATAAATTATAACTCTATAAATGTTTACATAAATAGCCCTCACACCATTCCTTTTTTTTCCTCTTGTGACTGCAGGATCTTTATAGCTCCCCTTAAATTTGCTTGGTGTTAATCAAATAATTCAACTCAGGTTCACACTCTCCTGGGTGATAAAATGTGCCATAAAAGTAGGAGCCTCTTTTTCTGTGGATCTCTTTCTAGTCATTCTAGTTATGCCCATTGCACCTTTAGAATCAGGGCTATGAGGTGCTTAATGGCTGACTTTCCTTTTATACTCCATTATTTGCCTTTTTTCTGGTGTAATAAATATCCCCTTTCATCCATACTATGGTGTTCCCATCAGAAAAGTGCAACTGTGGGAAATTGGATTGTCTTGCTAAATTTGCATTTGTACCTCCATGTACCAGTTCAACAAAACTTCCAAAGATATCTACATTTCAATGTAAGATATTTTCATATAAAGTTTCAGTGCCTTCTGTTTTTCCTGTCAACATCCTCAAGGTCCTAATAGCTATCGCCATTCCTTTAAGAGAGAAGAGTATTTGTATTCTGCACTGCATCTGGACGATATTCTTAATTGTCCCAAAGTAGAGAGACACTTTTATTACATTTACAGATTGCTACAGATCTGATTCTGGTGGTTGATCAACTATTCAAAAAGCCACTTGATTCCTTTGCAGTGCAAAGTCTGGATCCCATGTCGTCACAATATGATCCTATGATGGTCAGTTTTCCTTCCAGAATATATAAGTCCAGACTGAGAGTTCGGAAGGCCTTAGTGAGCAGATTCCTTACAAAGTCACACTGACATTGCAGCTACTAGTAATGTTCTTATTGCTTAATCTGCTGGTGAGATAGGCATGTTGGTTTCTAAGGCAAAAAAGGAAGAGAAGCGCCAGACAAATCCTAGTGCAGCATTATTTTATTTGATTAAAATACAAATGGTTGACAGTATAAGGTGCACTTACATAGTGCTAGTGAGGGTAGGTGCTTTCCAGATCCAGCATCACAGAAGAGCTGCCGGGGTGTCCCTGTAGAGTCCATGAGCGTCGTGTGTCAGCGGGAAGCTGAAGCCTCGAAGGACCCGAGGAGGACGCCGGCTGTGTAACTGTGTAGGAGTGTTCCGGAGCTGTCAGAGAGGGGAGCTGCCTACCACTGTGTCTGACCAATCAGAACGTGTTTCGAAGGCACGGCCAAGCCTCCTTCATCAGCCGGAACACTCCTACATAGAGTTACCCAGCCGGCATCCTCCCCAGGTCCTTCGAGGCTTCAGCTTCCCGCTGACACACGGTGCTCATGGACTCTTCTACAGGGACACCTCTGCGGATCTTCTGTGATGCTGGATCTGGAAAGCACCTACCCTCACACTAGCACTATGTAAGTGCACCTTATACTGTCAACAATTTGTATTTTAATCTAATAAAATACTGCACTAGGATTTGCCTGGCTCTTTTTATCCTTTTTTGCCTTCCTTTTCCCATAGTGATCGGGTCACCCAGCCTGCACCTAAAGCAGCCTCGCTACCTTTGCAGCATTTGTTTCAGAGACTCAGGGTTGACAGGGGCACACCCCCTAGAACTATGTTCAACTCATTTATTTCAGGACTTTGATCGATCGATTTTTCACAAAAAGGTTTGTTTTTTGTTTTAAATTATTTTATTCAATTTTTATCTCTACAATATATTTTTATTGTTGCTATTGATGAACCAGCATACTTATGCATGTCCTCCTACTATTTCTCAAAATCAGGCGTTTCACCGCTGAGCGTTACACCACTGCGTCATGTGTTTGTGTTTATTCTAATGTTTAGTTGGCTTCTAAGGTCTAAGATTTTCTAAGCCTAGGGAAAAAATGATCTATGTCCCAGTTGATGCAAATAATGTCAGTCATGTGGTCCAGCCTATGTTGGTGGGCAAAGACGCAAGATCTCTTGCTCCCCTGTCTTGTGTCCTGGACCAAAGTAACATTGGATTTAAGTCATCATGGTTGGAGCATCCATTGCGTCCTTCCCATGGGAATGTAATGATTCAGGGCAGGTAGTGGATATTAGGAAAACAGAGGACATTGGGATTGCTTTACTAAAGGTAAGGGAAGTTGCACTTTGCATGGGAATTTTCCCTAGAGCTTAGTGAGTCTGGTGAAATTTTACTGTGCAAAGAATACCCAAACTATTGAAAATAACATTTAAAAAGAGCATTTTTGTTTACACATGATTGGATGATGAAAGTCAGCAGAACTTCACCTCATTTACTAAGCTCTGGGGAAAATTCCCATGCAAAGTGCAACGTCCCTTGAAAAATTAACAGTTTATTTGTCCTTAGTAAATCAATCCCATGGGGGAGATTTACTAAAGCTGGTAAAGACTTAAACTGGATTGACATCTTTGGTGCAATGCTGAAGATCCATCAACTAATAAAATCTCTATGTCACTCAGAAGTAAAATATACAGTATGTCAGCAGTGTAGATATGTTATATTCAGCTTATTAAGTCATGACAAGAAGCATATTAAGTATGGCACAGGCGCATGCAAATCATAGAGAAGTAAAAAAGTTACAAAGAAAGAATAAGGAAAATACTTAAAGTGTCACTAAACCCACATCATATATAAATGTCAACAAATGGTGTATTACATGCTGTTCATACTCATTCAGTCACTATGAGATTCATTTTCTGTATTCTGCACAAAACCTGGTTGATCCTGCTGTTCTCTATCTCCACCTTCTGTTCATGTCCCCAATTCAGCTAGGGATTTTGCAGGTGTGGTGCCAACTCAGCACATGCTCAGTTTTCAGTGAGTTTCCATGCTGATCATTTCCTCCCTATCACATTTGAGCAGCTCATGTGACCATAGAGTCACACATGTGGGTGTATACACAGCGGTAAATGACCGCCCTCCTCCTCCATGCCCACTAACCAGCTGAACACAATGGGGGCGGGATATTACATGTAGATTAATGGAGGCTTTACCTTCCTATTATTTTAACACAGGCTGGAAGGGCAGGACACAGCCTGTGATTGTCAGAAATCCACCAACACTATGTTATTTCCACAAAATAATAAAGGTTTGATTTCAAATATATATTTGTATGCCAATTTATTTTTACTCTGTATTCCAAAGACTTAAAGACTTTTTTTTGCTAAACCAACTGAGATTCAAATGATTAATGGGCACGCTGAAAGTATCATGTTGATCGATCGAGTACCCGAGTGCACGAGTGCTGCAAGTACCCGAGTACACGGGTGTTGCGAGTACCCGAGTGCACATCAGGAAGCTAGTTGTTAGTTAAGTGGACAGAGCATAATTCCCAATCCCCAAAAATTAGTAGGTGTGATGACCGGCGGGATGGAGATGCGACTCGGTGTACATCTTGCGGCATGCATGTGTTCCTTGATCATCTGATCAAGGGTGAATTCTGCTGTGCAAAATGTAAGCACGTTGTTTCCCTGGAAGCCCAGGTTCTGAATCTAGGGAAGCAACTGTCAACACTGAAAAGAATCTCCATCCCAAAGGGGAGCTTGGAACGTACCCGGCACGTGGCGGCAGGGGCCAGCACAGAGGTGGGTGGAGACAAAATTGTGCAGACACCAGAGAAGAGTAGATGGGTGACAGTCAGGAAGGGTAGAGGGGAAAGCGTCAGGGAGCCCAATCCTGAGCTGGAACATCCCAATAAGTAAGCCCTGACATGAAGCGCAGAAATGTATGTTGTCTACCGAGCGCTCGGGTTCAGCACATCACTGATCTGGTGGACAGATTACTAGGGGGGGCTGGGGAACACCCGGCTGCCATAATGCACGTTGGCACCTATGATAAAGTCAGAGGAAGATTTTAAGGATTTAGGAGCTAAATTGAGGAATAGGACCTCCAGGGTAGTATTTTCAGATATACTACTGGTACCTCGAGCCACACCAGAAAGGCAGCGGGAGATTAGGGCAGTAAACCAGTGGCTGAGGAGCTGGTGTAGAAAGGAGGGGTTTGGGTTCCTGGAAAACTGGGCCCACTTTTCAGTCGGTTACCCGCTGTATAGAAGGGACAGGCTGCACCTAAATGAGGAGGGTGCTGGGAGTAAAGATGGCCAAAAAGTTAGAGGGGCTTTTAAACTAGGCGACGCGGGGGAAGGGTCCAGACATAGAGATAGCCAGTGCGGAACGTATTTCGGTGGGTAGTATTGGGGGAATTAGTGGTAGGTTGACTAAAACACCTAAACCCATGGTAAGTATAGTAATAAGTCCTATTTGCAACCTCAGAACACCCAATAAGGCGATAGTATGCGTCCGGACAAAACTACGAGGCATGTTCACTAATGCCAGGAGTCTGGCAGACAAGATGGGAGAACTAGAGCTGCTACTGCATGAGGAGGAATTCGATTTTGTGGGAATTTCAGAGACCTGGTTCAATAGCTCTCATGATTGGCTGGCAACCATTCAAGGGTATTCCCTATGATGCAGGAACAGGGAGGGTAAAAATATGGGAGGGTATGCCTGTATATAAAAAATGATATACAGGTGAATGTGAGGGATGACATCACTAATGGGGCAAGGGAAAAGGTGGAATCCTTATGGGTAGAGTTACAAAGGGAGGAAACCAAGGAGAAAGTAATACTGGGAGTATGCTATAGGCCCCCTAACCTGAGGGAGGAGGGGGAGACAGACCTTCTATCACAGTTTGGAATGGCGGCAAGGATGGGAAGTGTCATTTTAATGGGGGAAGGAACTGTGCAGTCATCTAAGGCTCACCATTTCCTAATGCCGCGTACACACGATCAGAAATTCGGCCAGCAAAAGACCGATGAGAGGCTTTTGGTCGGAAAATGCGACCGTGTTTATGCTCCATCTGACTTTTGCTGGCCGAATTTCCTCCAGAAAAAGATTGAGAGCATGTTCTCAATTTTTCCAACGGAAAAAGTTTCTATCAGAAATTCCGTTCGTGTGTATGCAATTCCAACGTGCAAAAAAACACGCATGCTCAGAATCAAGTACGAGACAGAGCCGCTCAGTCTGGTAAAACGACGGTTCGTAATGGAGATGGCACATTCGTCACACTGCAAATTTTTAAATCTTTCAATGCAGCGCATTCTCTTCTTCTTTATAATGCTAGCATATTCACACAGAGTTCTCACAAACTTATTTCTTTTTTATTTCTCGTGATCTCATGACTAATCTTTTTTGTTTTTAAAGCCAGATCTCGATAATAATATTTTGTTTTTTTTATAGTCATTTTTAATTTTTTTTAATCAAGATCTCCTGTTGTATTTTTTTTATTTTTATTACTTTATAGTGATCTCCATATTTTTTATTTTTTTGTAGATCACGTTTCCACAACACCATTATTATCTTGTATTTGTAAACCCTTTAAGGATGTAGCTTGGTGTCCCTTGTTAATTTGACATTGTATTTTTGAAGTGTAACTGCCTACTCACAAAAAAAATGTCCTATTTGAAGAAAAACACAGCGGCAAGTATTTTCATATAAAAAAGTCTCCATTTATTCTGCCTCATAATAATAAAATAAAGAGGGAAGGCAACGCTGGAGAAACAACTGGAATTTGCGCAGGCTTTGGCCCCCAGGGCAGACATCTACTCTGTGGATAAAAAAAAATTGGTAGGGAGGGAGATGGGCGGAGCCTAACGGAGCAGACATGCATTGTTAGAGCTCTGCACCGCTGAGGAGAGAAGAGAAGGACAAAGCGGAGCCTGCAGGCTCAAAAGGTATCCATTTGAACCTTTTTACCCCAGGGAACAAACTGTGAAAGTTTGGGCAGGAAATATGGTACTGGGAGGAAACCGTGGCAGAAATAAAAATCACCTCACAAAGAGCTCACAGGCACTCACTGCAGCTGAAGCAGCTCCAGTCACCTCACAAGATACAGCATCAGGGAGCTCTCACAGACAGAAAATGTCACAGCAAGACTCTCCATTTGAGTCAGATACAGAACAAATCCTCTCACAAACTTCTCCACAAGCCTCCTCAGTATCCCCAGTAATATTATTACAATTTGAAAAGATGCTTCATAGGGCTTTAAAACAAACCTCAGACCAAATAACAAAAAGCCTAACCAAAGAAATAAGAGAGCTGGGAAACCGCACCGCAGCCCTAGAAATAAAAATGGATGAAATTGAAATTACAACCCAAGTAAATATAACAGAATTGGAACAATTAAAAGAAGAGAATTTAATACTTCAAACTAAGCTCGAAGATTACGAAAATAGAGCCAGACGTTCAAACTTGCGCATAAGGGGAATACCTGAAACCGTGACAGACCTGCAATCTACTATTACTGCTCTATTACAAGAACTAAAGCCAGAAATCCCTATTGAACGTTTAGAACTGGACAGAGTACACAGAGCCCTCACAGCCAAAAAGAAAGATGGACCCCCACGTGATATAATCACAAAATTTCATTATTACAGAACGAAAGAACAAATACTAATTGCTGCAAGAGAAAAAAAGGAACTTAATTTTCAAGGACACAATTATTAAATTTTTGCTGACCTATCCCAACTTACTATTACTAAAAGACGATCCATGAAACCCCAACTAATGGAACTGCAACGCCACAACATTATGTATCAATGGGGCTTCCCCTTTTCAGTCAGATTTAACTACCAAGGTACAATTTACAGAAGCAGATCAGCAGATGAACTACAACAAACCCTTTTAAAATTAAATCTGACAGAACCCACAAGCAGCAACTCTCCCACACGCAGAAGAATGGCATCATCTTCACCTTCAGGCAGCACCCAGAAAATTTCAGAACAAAATGGAAATCATCATTCTCACAAAAGAGGCCGTTATGCCACATCATCCATGGACCAAGAAGATTCAATGGACTGACATCCTAATTCCTGATCTCTCTTCATTTATTATACTAAGAGATGGTTCTCTATAAAAAACCTGTATTTATAACTGAATGTAACTGCATTCTGATAGTCACACACTGTGTGGGATCATGTTACATTCCAGTTATATTTCTTATTACTTCTGATTCATATAGCCTTAGAATATATAAGTGAAATAAGGAAATTCTTGTTCAGTTATATATTATCAGGTAATAACAATAGATTTATTACTTTTTAGGACAAATATGTTCAATAATCCAGAAGTAATGGAAGCTTTTTCTTTCTTTTCCTAACTAGTTCCTAGAATTATGTTTTTGTTTATTCTAATCTGAAGCAATACAACCTCAATTTTATGAGTTAACATATCTAAACAGTTACATATGAATAAAATATGTAAATGTTTACTCTAAAAGGGTTAAAATCCCAAAATAATTCAAACTATCTTCATCAATACCAAAGTTATTAACAGTACCTTTCTAACTGAATTATTTAGCCTAGGGCAAGACTAACCATATACAACCCTGGAATAAATAATTTCAACAAAAACTATATTCTGCACTCCAATTAATGAAACATCATTTTGATGTCTTTTGACATAGCACTTCTCTCCTGTAAGCGGAAGATCCGTGTACCCCCATTAGCCCTCCTCATTCTCCCAACCATATTATGTGGGAGTGTGACGAAGGCACTTATTCCCCTGAGAGAGATATTTATTCTCTTTCACGGGTAAATTGTGATTACTTGCAAAAAATAATTTATACAATGTATCAACTAATCTCATATGTTTTTTGTTTACTCTCTACTCCAGAATTCACTGGTTTCTTTTCTATCTATTCATCTCTTCAGTCCATACAGGTTGATCTGCGCAGTCAGCTCTGCATAACAAAAAGTAAGTCAAAACTATTTGATCTGTTGACATGGCACCACTGAATATACTTTCCCTGAATGTTCAGGGAATAAATGTCCCTCAAAAAAGGACCAAAGCCTTCCGTACTTTTCATAAAAAGAAGGCTCACATAGTATGCCTCCAAGAAACACACTTCACCAAAGATTCTACTCCAAAATATATTTCTCCTTTTTATCAACAAATTTACACGGCTTCTGCCTGTACCAAGCAAAGGGGAACTCTAATTGCATTTCACCGATCCACACCATTCACCTTATCATCAGAAATTAAAGACCCAGAAGGTAGATACCTGATACTCATGGGTTATATAATGGATACAGCAATCACGGTGATTTCCTACTACGCTCCTAACAAACAACCTACACCATTCCTCTCACATATATTACAAGTGATTAATACACACAAAATAGGAACAGTGATAATGTGTGGGGATTCGAACCAGGTCCTCCTCCCATTTCTAGATAAATCACCTTTTACACCATCCAAAATAACCTCTAGATTACCTTTTTCTCAACTTCTTTCCAAATACAATCTGGTAGATTCGTGGAGAGAAAGTAACCCAATGAAAAAGAAATTCACTTATTTCTCGCACCCTCATCAAACCTTCACCAGAATAGATCATATTTTTCTAACAATAGGAATGATACCAGAAATTATTGCATCAGATATAATTCCAATTCCGTGGTCTGACCATAATGCAGTATACACTACTATAGCCTCAGCCATACCAAAAGCGCATGACCCAACGTGGTACTTACCGTACATAATGCTCAAACACCCACTACATCAGATGGCCATTGAACAAGCTTTAAAGGAATACATATCAATTAATAATACAACAGACACCTCCCCAATAACACTGTGGGAAGCTCATAAGCCTGTCTTGCGTGGTACAATACAAAGACAAATGGCACTATTTAAACGGGAACGCAAAAATCTAGCAAAAAAACTAGAACTCAATTTTAATGCAGCCTACATATCATTTCAAGATAATCCATCTCAGAGTACAAAATCTCATCTGGAAAAATCTAGATTGGAATACGATCTATTTCTCACTGAGTCAGTTGATAAATCCCTCAAACGCTCCAAACACAATTTCTACATGAATACAAACAAACCAGGTACATATTTGGCTCGGGCATTAAATTCAACTAACAAATCTTTCAAACCAATACGTTTGAAATTATCAAAAAATGTTTACACTTGTAATCCAGTTAAAATAGTCCATAAATTTCACTCACATCTCGCAACTTTATACAAGAAAAACAATGAATTTAATCCTACAGAGGCTGAATCCTTCTTCTCAAAAATAACCTTACCTGAGTTATCTCAGAATCAAAAAAGCAGTTTGGATGAGCCTATAACTATAGATGAAGTTGCTAACGCCATAAAAGACCTAAAACTTAACAAAAGACCAGGCCCAGACGGCTACTCGGCTTTATACTATAAAACATTCTCAGAAATACTCTCTCCCATTCTCACTGAAACTTTTAACAAACTTCTAGATGGACATTCTTTTCGGCAAGAAACACTAATGGCAATTGTTTGTATGATCCCAAAACCCCTTTCTGATGATACTTCCTGTGTGAATTATCGGCCTATCTCTCTGTTAAACCTCGATATTAAATTATTAGCAAAAATAATAGCAAAACGCCTCAATAGCATTATAGGAAAATTAATACATAGAGATCAAGTAGGCTTCATGCCAAATAGACAGGCAGGCGATAATATACGCAGGGCAGTGTTATTGGCACATATTGCTAAAAAACGGAAAATCCCTTTATGTTTTCTATCTCTCGATATTAAGAGGGCATTTGACACAGTATCCTGGCAATATATGCAATATTCATTACAAAAATGGGTTTTTGGACCCCACTTTTTAACATGGATCAAAGCATTATATAATAAACCCAAAGCCTATATAAAATATGCTGGATACAAATCTGAAGCCTTTAATATCGAAAGAGGTACCCGACAGGGTTGCCCATTATCTCCCTTATTATTTGCCCTTATACTCGAACCCATGGCCCAATACATCAGAACAAACCAAACTATAACTGGCATTGAAGTAGGAGGTATTACACACAAATTATGTATATTTGCAGACGATATATTACTTTTTCTATCATCACCACAGGTCTCTGGTCCTAACTTAATACCAGCTCTTGATGGATTTGCAGCCCTATCCAGCCTTATGATTAATCCTAAGAAATGCCTAGTGCTTAATATTTCGCTCACAAACATGGAATTGATCCCGGCTAGGGCTGCACTTCCATTCACATGGGCAGAAAAATCAATCCCATATCTTGGAATTCATTTAACAGCATCTCATTCTGACTTATTCTCAACCAATTATCCTCCTGTATTAAGAAAGATCACAAATCTAATAAAACAATGGTCGCAACTTCCTTTATCCTGGATAGGGAAGATTAATGCAATCAAAATGACTATTCTACCCAAATTGCTTTATCTATTCAGAGTCCTCCCTATTCCAATTCCTTCCTATTTTTTGAGAATAGTACAAAAAAGAGCAACTTCGTTTATATGGGGCTCTTCTAAACCACGTATACCTATACACACACTACATCTTCCCAAAAATAAAGGAGGCCTGGGATACCCTAATTTTACTAACTACTACAGAGCAGCACATTTGGCCAGTCTGTCCAAATACCATGCAAAACAGGAATTTCCATTATGGGTATTTATAGAGGCTTCAGAAAATGACCCTCTATTAATATCAAATTTATTATGGCTTGATCCTAAAGACCGCTTTAAAATTCATAATCCCATAACTAAACACTTCTTATCTCTCTGGGATAAACTAAAAACCAAATATCAGTTACAATCTCCACACAATCCTCCCCTTTCTTTTATCAGAAATCCGGCCTTTTATCCGGCATGGATCTACCCAAATTCTTTTAAAGCTTGGACAACATCAGGCATTCAGACACTAAATGACTTCATAGCATCTAAATCATTCCTTTCATTCCCATCGCTTAGAGAAAAATATGATCTACCAAACTCTGAGATATTTAGATATCTCCAAATCAAAAATTTCTATACACCATTCCTAAAGGGGGATACACCATTATCCCAATTATCCATTTTTGAATCAATCTGTACAAAAGATCCATTTGCTAAAGGTACAATTTCATCACTTTATAATCAATTATATGGAGTAGCAAATCTTAATAGACCCTCTTACGTTCAGAGGTGGGAGGAGGACCTGGGACGAACTTTAGAAGACACGGACTGGTCTAACATATGGCTCACATCTAAGTCATCTTCACCCAACATCTTAGCACTGGAGACAAATTATAAAGTCCTAACTCGCTGGTACCTTGTACCCGCTAGAGTGGCAAAATATTCACCTAATACCTCAGCTCTTTGTTTTCGAGGATGCCCAGAAATAGGCACATATTTACACATATGGTGGACGTGCCCAGTAATCCAAACCTTCTGGAAGGAAGTCTTCGTGATTGCATCTAAAATATTTAAAAAAATAATACAACCAGATCCATATTTAACCTTACTTAATCTAAAACCGGAATGGTTAACACTCTCTCAATTCAAACTTATGATCCAACTAATAACGGCTGCAAAACAAACAGTGGCTAAGGCATGGAGATCTCCTACATTGGTACTAGCAGAAACAATTCACAGAATGAATAATACAATGTCCCATGCTAAGATGGTAGCCATCGATCAAAATCAAATTCCAAAATTTGAAAAACTTTGGCACCCTTGGATAAAACAACAGTTCCTGTCAAACTTCAATGACTCTGTCCTGTTGCCATGGTAACAGATTAAATGACTTACAGAGACACCCATTCTAAGGCTTCAAAGAGAACTAAAAAGAATAATAAACTGACGAGCGGGACAACCTTGTGGACCATACCTCTACCTTTCAACCCTTTTTCTTCTTTCTCTTTCCTTTTCTCCACCTTACGATTAAAGCTCATTATCAGAATTTATTTGACCTATATACACTCTACTTGTAAACAATATGTATAGTAGGTATAAATCATTTAAATACCCACAAAAGTAACTAAGGAAATGATATATATCTTTAATTTAGGTTTACGTGAACCCAATGTTTAATATTTGAAATTTCATGATATTTACCTATATAAACCCTACTGTAAAACAATGAGCTTACTTTATAGATCCTTGTAAACTTACTTTATGTATCTTTATAATATTGTATACTCAATAAACTTCTTTTGACAAGGAAAAAAAATTGGTAGCCTGAGAAGTCCATATAGAAGGGAGCACAATCTTGTCCAGGACTCCCAGAGATCTGGAACAGCATCAGATGACATGTATGTCCCCAGGCTGTGGTACTACAACAGGCTGTGTCTTCTGTCAGACCAGACTGAAGCCAGGCAATCACTTTCTTGTCATCCGTGCAACCTTCCCTCCACGCTGCCTTTCAGCCTTCCCTGCAACCTTCCTTGCAGCCTTTCCTGCAGGCTGTGGCTCTGGAGGTGGACTTGTGGCAGGAGGAGGAGGAGGTTGGGTGAGCCTACATAAGTGGACGTCATCCGTCATTTGGCCACTCAACCCCTTATGGATGGCCTCAAAAATGATTTTCTCGCATTTGCGGCGTGGGCCCTCATCCATTCGCCGCAAATTTGAGGCTATATAGATGCCATAGGCCTCTACAGCGTTGAGGGGGTTTTCAGGGCATCATTAGCGTCCTTAATGAGGACAAGTGCTGCCTCCTCCACGTTCCTCCCCTTCCTGGGCCTTTTGGGTGGAAGGTGGAGGGAAGGGACCTGGGATTGGGTGAGACTGGGCCCCCGCCACCTTCTGGCTGACACTAACCCCCACCTCCTGGCTGACACTTCCCCTGCCTCCTCCTGTGTGCCACATTCCAGAGTCTCGTCCTGGCTGAGGTCTTCCTGTGTATGAAAAAGGGACATACTTTTAATTTTTGGTTCATCAATCACACACAATTTTAAGCTCATGACTGTTGCAAATTTAATGTTAATAAATAGAAAAGACTATCATTCTGAGCCCAGCATTTTTCATTCTTGTCCCAATCATTTTTGGCCCCTACTGTCTATTGATATGTAAAACACTTTTTGGTAAATCATTCATTTGTTATCAATAATAACATCTAGTTAACAACAATTATTTTCCCACAAAAAATATGTTTAAAAATACTATACCTGGCTCCATTTGGTCTTCCTCAATTTCTTCCAGGGTGGTAGGCCCAGGTTGGTCCTTGGCTTCCTGGCTTCAATCTGGTCTTCTAAAAACCGCATCTTGTTGAAGTACCACAGACTGGGTACATACATGTCTTCTGCTGCTGCTCCTGACCTAATGGACTTATGGACCTTCTGAAGCTCCTTCCTATGCGTGCTTCTCAAGCTACCAATTTTCTTATCCACAAACTCGATGTCTGCGTCGGGGACCCGAGTCTTCACAAATTCCAGCAGTTTCTCCATTGATGCCTTCCTTGGGGGTTTGTTGCGATATAAGGGGTTTTTCACCTCCCACAAATTGCGCATATCCCTGTATCTGTCTATGAATTCACTGAGGAAGTCTGGGTCTTTAAATTTTTTCATTTTTTCTGCAAGACCAAACAAAAGACAAAAACACTAATATCAGGTTAAACTCTCCTAACCTTAGATCTAGATCTAGATCTTAAATCTAGAATCAGTATAGGCCACTCATGTCCCAAGTTAAAATATTACCTTCGTTATTACGTTTGTCGCTTCCGTTCCGCCTTCCTCCGCTCACAGATCGTACGTACGATGCACGCGTGTTACGCTTTATATACACTGCGCATGCGTGAAACTACGCCCATGTTGCCCGCCCCTGACGTTCTTTCTAGAATATTCCCCACCCCGTCTCTTTCGTCGCAGTGGGAGTGGAACATGGCAGAAACACAGCAGGTGCTTAATAGCAGTA
This sequence comes from Lithobates clamitans, assembly GCA_037952925.1. Lineage (NCBI taxonomy): Eukaryota > Metazoa > Chordata > Amphibia > Anura > Ranidae > Lithobates > Lithobates clamitans. The sequence continues at coordinate 9,407,046 of JBBGZY010000135.1, forward strand.
ACGAGGAGGAAAGCCCGGAGCAAGAAACATCCCAATCCAGGAGGAGGAGATTGAAGGCTTCAAATATATCCTTTAAAGAGATGGTGCAGATGGTTGACATATTGAAGAGGGCTGACTATGATGGGAGGTATGGACCGTACCTAAACCCAAATGTGAGAAAGGCCAAGATCATGACTAAACCTGTGAAGAGTCTGCGTGGGAATTTTGGAGTACAGCGATTCAAAGAACAATTGAGGAAACGCTGGTCGGACCTCAAATTAAGGGAGCAGGATCAGTATAGAAGGATCAAGAAGGTGCTTCTAAAAAGTAAGTACTTGTTGTGTGTTCCTATTCTTATTATTACTTGCATGCTGCTCCATGTGCTTTTCTTTACTGTTGGACAGTTTAAAATGGTTACTTTCATGTTCGTGGGCACAGTAATCGGTCGTAGGAAACATTGTTCGTTGCCAACTAAATACGATGCTTTTTCCAGATACATGGTTAACTACATTTGGTCATGATAATTTTCTATAAAAAGAAGTTTAGGACATTGTTGTCAGGATGTCTTTGAAACTAGAATGAATTGCAAACTTGATTCAGTGGAATGTAAGGAGAGGACGCTCAGCAGCTGTTTACACATCTGGACTCTGGAGCACTAGTGTGGGACACCAGAGCACATTTGTTCGGGTAATCCACACAGGTGCTCCAGTGGATAGTTGGGGTGTCTCCATGTGTAAAACTTGTCCAAAAAAGGTAAGTATTCCAGCTTGGTTAAGGGCAGAGGCGTCGCCATGGGGTGGCTATTGGGGCTATAGCCCCGAATCTGGGTCCCATAGCCCCGAGTCTCTTGCTGCAGAGACTCGGGCTGCGGCGGGCGGACTGCATGAGAGGCGTATGAGGAGAGAAGCGGGGGTGTGTCCTTGCCGCCGAGCAGTATGGCTGTGTGATCCGATTCACAGGGTGAAAAACCCAGCTCTCTGCCACTCAGCCTGTCTGTTCCAGGGAGGAGGAGATCCCTGCAAACCAGCAGATCACAGCAGCGATTGCAGAGTGCAGACATCGTGTCCCGGCCAGCATTGCTATGGGGGTGGGGGGCGGGCTGCACCGGGTGACACCGGGGCCGCCGCCCACCGCTACACTGTGTGTAGTACACACTGTACTTCTACTTGCAGAGCCGCAGCGGAGCGGTGTGAGCAGAGTACCAAGCCGTGCGGGGGAGGCTGCCTGTAGCACTCCCCCGTCTTAAGCTGTCCCTCGGCCTCGGGGATCTCCAATGTCTCCGGAGGCAGCCGGAGTTGGTGGGAGGAGCTGGGGGTGTGGCTGCCTCCTCCACTCCTCCCACAGACTCCTTCACTCACTAGCTGATCCCACAGCTGAAGGAGAAAGAGACAAGGAAACAGCAGTCCAGAGCGTCTTCAGCTCCAGGCATGCTGTAAGTTACTGCACCACTGCACATGTCACTACTTGGAGTCCTAACCTGGCACCATACCACACCAGCCTTCCCTTTGCCACCGCAACCTGCCCTATGCCACCGCAACCTCCCCTTTGCCACTGCAATTGCCCTATGCCACCCCAGCCTGCTCTATGCCACTGCAACCTGCCCTATGCCACCGCAACCTACCCTATGCCACCGCAACCTGCCCTATGTCACCCCAGCCTGCCCTACATCACCCCAACCTGCCCTATACCACCGCAACCTGCCCTATACCACCCCAGCCTGCCCTATACCACCGCAAACTGCCCTATACCACCCGAGCCTGCCCTATGCCACCGCAACCAGCCCTATACCACCGCAACCTGCCCTATACCACCCCAGCCTGCCCTATACCACCACAAACTGCCCCATACCACCCCAGCCTGTCCTATACCACCGCAAACTGCCCTATACCACCGCAACCTGCCCTATACCACCCCAGCCAGCCCTATACCACCGCAACCTTCCCTATACCACCCCAGCCTGCCCTATACCACCGCAAACTGCCCTATACCACCCCAGCCTGCCCTATGCCACCGCAACCAGCCCTATACCACCGCAACCTGCCCTATACCACCCCAGCCTGCCCTATGCCACCCCAGCCTGCTCTATGCCACTGCAACCTGTCCTATGCCACCCCAGCCTGCTCTATGCCACTGCAACCTGCCCTATGCCACCGCAACCTACCCTATGCCACCGCAACCTGCCCTATGTCACCCCAGCCTTCCCTAGGCCACCGCAACTTGCCCTATGCCATTCCAGCCTGCCCTACATCACCCCAACCTGCCCTATACCACTGCAACCTGCCCTATACCACCCCAGCCTGCCCTATACCACCCCAGCCTGCCCTAAGTCCACAGCAACCAGCCCTATACCACCGCAACCTGCCCTATACCACCCCAGCCTGCCCTATACCACCACAAACTGCCCTATACCACCGCAACCTGCCCTATACCACCCCAGCCAGCCCTATACCACCGCAACCTGCCCTATACCACCCCAGCCTGCCCTATACCACTGCAAACTGCCCTATACCACCCCAGCCTGCCCTATGCCACCGCAACCAGCCCTATACCACCCCAGCCAGCCCTATACCACCGCAACCAGCCCTATACCACCCCAGCCTGCCCTATACCACCCCAGCCTGTCCTATACCACCACAAACTGCCCTATACCACCCCAGCCTGCCCTATACCAACCCAGGCTGTCCTATACCACCGCAAACTACCCTACACCACCCCAGCCTGCCCTATACCACCCCAGCCTGCCCTATATCTCCCCAACCTGACCCATGCCACAGCAAACTGCCCTATACCACCCCAGCCTGCCCTTTACAAATCCAGCCTGCCCTATACAACCCCAGCCTGCACTATACAACCCCAACCTGCCCTATATCAAACCAGCCTGCCCAATACCACCCTATACTTTAATTTACAGGGGCCATTTGGAGGTGCGCCTGCAGGGCGCTGGACAGGATAGACAGGAGGGGAGTGACACCATGTTTTGCCGCACCAGGTGACACCAACCCTAGTGACCCCACTGCCCGCCGCCTCACAGATTTATTCATGAAGCACACAGCAGTCCAAGATGGCTCTGCAGAGAACGGCCGCCCTGCCTCACCACAACCACTGCCCAGAGACTTTGTCACCCAGACTCTTACATGGACGAAGCCTCCCTCTCCTCCTCATCTGAAAGAAGTAAGAGAGCTGCAGTCTCCCCAGCCTCATCACCCACTAAGCTGCCCTAAGCCAAAAAGCAGCACTAGGCTTCACTGCCAGCACAGCCCGCTGATCATGAGGAGAACACTGACTCCCTCTCTGCATTCCTTGCAGCAGATGTCCCACACACAGAGGCTACTGTAAGGGCACTTTCACACTGTGGTGGGGGGACATCGACGGTAAAGCACTGCTATTTTTAGCGGCGTTTTACCGTAGTTTAAACAGTGCTTTTCGGCCACTAGTGGGGTGCTTTTAACCCCCCGCTAGTGGCTGATTAAGGGGTTAATAGCGCCCGCGAAGCTCTGCTACCGAAGCGCTTTGCAGGTGCTTTGGTGGCGCTGCCCATTGATTTCAATGGCAGGGGCACTTTAGGAGCGGTGTATACACCGCTCCTAAAGCACCCGAAAGATGCTGCTTGCAGAACTTTTTTTAACGTCCTGCAAGCGCACCGCCCCAGTGTGAAAGCACACTGTCACTGGAGTGACAGGAGAGGTGCGTTACAGCCGCTTTGCAGGTGCAATATTTAGCGTAAAGTGCCTCAGTGTGAAAGTAGCCTAAAAGAGAGGAAAGAAGTGAGCGGGTGGACGAGCAGAGATGACATCATCTCTCACTGCCCGCCCGCATCACCGCTCACTTGCCCTAACTAAATGGACCAGTGCTGCCAGACTGCCACCAATGCAGCGAAATGCACATTTGGTGACCCTGACACCATATCAACCATGGTGCCATAATGATTGCACGGCCAACACCGGCCATTGCCCACGAAAATTTGCTTACCACCGGCGTGCACCCCAGCCCCCCCCCCCCGGTTGGTGACCGGTGACCGCTGCTATGGGCTCTAGCCCCAGATCTTTTGCAGACCTAGCAATGCCCCTGGTTAAGGGAATTAATTACCGTATGTCTTCAACTTGGAACTCTGTCCAAACAGAAAATTGTACACCACTTCCAAGCAATGTTTCACATTCATGTTTCTATCCACAAATATCTGTGTGCTAAATATACCTTTTGTTTCATTCTCATAGGGGAGAAAAGACTCGCTCCGTCAGAGGACACCAGGAACCCCCCATCTCCTGAAGAAGGGGAGCAGAGTATTGTGGTACCTCAGGATGTGGAGGAAGGAGAGGTGGAAGAAGTACTTGAATTTGGCACCACAACAGGTCAGTGTCGGACACCACAGATTCAGGTAATAGATGTATGCCTGCATATTTTTAATACATGGTGTGTATTTTTATTTTAGGTGATGTTCAGGTCGTGGTACCAAAATCCAGTCATTTTTGACCAGTGACAGTGCACAACAGATTATCCATGAAATCATGTTTTGTAGTCGTGATTTGGACATTATCAAAGAAAAAACCAAGGAGATTAAACAAAGACTGAAGAACATGATTGATGTACTAGGGAGAATTTATATCCTAAAAAGATTCCTGGAATTTTTTTTTAAATATTTTATCTAAAGTTTTAATACAGTTTAAAAGCCAAATTTGGAAGATGCACACAGTGTGTCAACATGTGCTATCTGCCATCAGGGGATTTCAATGTACGCGTTTTGTGGGTGCAACCCCTTCCTCCCAACTCTAGTAGGTGAGAGGAAGTGGTTGCACCCCCAAAACACGTCCATTGATCTCCTGTGATGGGAGATAGCACATGTTGACATTAGGTATTGGATCAGAATGGAAACCCCCATTTTGACAATTTGTGTACATCTTCTAAATTTGGCTTTTACAGGGGTGACTTCACCCCATCTGATGAAGGCAATATCAAGACCTTTTTTCACACTATAAAATGTCTGATATTGCTTTCTTTTTTTCCATGTTGAACTTTGAAGGTTCCAGAGTTGTGTATGTTATGTTTGTAAACATGCCTGTTTCTTTATTTTTTCATAAATTTCAAGGTAAAACTTTGAAAAAAAAATATGTTTTTTTACCACCAAATGTTTTATAAAATGCACATGTGAATGTGCACGGAGTAAAAGGTTTTATACTCAACAATGTGTGGCTTCTTCTTTCATGATCAATACAATTTTTTGTGTTAAGTTGCTGTTTACAGTGACAATGGGTGTTATTTAATAATGGAAAAACCACTTGGCACTACAAGTGTACTAGGAGAACCTAGGAGACAGGAAAAAGAAACCCAAGCAGTAAATGAAAATTAAGATTTGATCTGATAAAAGAGAAAATGTATTCAAAATGTGCTGGCATAGCAATGGCCCCCCTACCCGTAAAATATTCTACATATTTTTCCTGCATTTCACGGGTGCTTTGGGGGGGCAAGCCAGGATGGCCAGCTTCTAGGGCCGTCATTGGAATTTCTGAAAGTCCGGCCTCAGGCCCAATGGAGGCAACATAACTTGCATTATGTCTTTTTAAAAGATAATACTTATATATATATTTATGGCTGAAATAGGCAGAACTGGCTGGCCAGGATCCCAAAGGCATTCTCCAAAACTCTTCAGGCTCTGGCCAGCCGGTGATTAAAAACCCTCTTCTCTGGGGTGAGGGTCCTCTGGGGGAATGGCCTCATCACGTGGTCACCCAGACTGAATGCCTCATCTGCTACGAAGACAAATGGCAGTCCTTCCACGTTCTCCTCCAGAGGTGGCAATCCCAAGCCACCGCTCTGGAGACGTCGGTAGAACTTCGTCCGGGCAAATACTCCACCATCCGGCATCCGGCCATTCCTCTCCACGTCCACATATAAAAACTCATATGTCGCCGACAGCACCGCCATCAATACAATACTATTAACCACTTGCCGACCGCCGCACGACGATGTACGTCGACAAAGCGGCACGGGCAGGCAAAAGGGCTTACCTGTACGTCCCTGCCTGCCCGCGGGTGGGGGGTCCGATCGGACCCCCCCCCCGGTGCCTGCGGCGGTCGGCAAATGCCCCCTGGCGATCGGTGGTGAGGGGGAGGCCATCCATTCGTGGCCCCCCCCCCCCTCGCGATCGCTCCCAGCCAATGGGATCATTTCCCTGCCTCTGTATTGTACACAGAGGCAGAGGAAATGATGTCATCTCTCCTCGGCTCGGTATTTTCCGTTCCGGGCCGAGGAGAGAAGACTGAACTGTGAGTGCACCAAACACACACACACAGTAGAACATGCCAGGCACACATTACACCCCGATCCCCCCCCCCCCGATCGCCCCCCGATCCCCCCCGATCACCCCCCCCTGTCACAAACTGACACCAAGCAGGTTTTTTTTTTTTTTTTTTTTTTTCTGATTACTGTATTGGTGTCAGTTTGTGACAGTTAGTGTGTTAGGGCAGTCAGTGTTAGGCCCCCTTTAGGTCTAGGATACCCCCCTAACCCCCCTAATAAAGTTTTAACCCCTTGATCACCCCCCGTCACCAGTGTTGCTAAGCGATCATTTTTCTGATCGCTGTATTAGTGTCGCTGGTGACGCTAGTTAGGGATGTAAATATTTAGGTTCGCCGTCAGCGTTTTATAGCGACAGGGACCCCCATATACTACCTAATAAATGTTTTAACCCCTTGATTGCCCCCTAGTTAACCCTTTCACCACTGATCACCGTATAACCGTTACGGGTGACGCTGGTTAGTTCGTTTATTTTTTATAGTGTCAGGGCACCCGCCGTTTATTACCGAATAAAGGTTTAGCCCCCTGATCGCCCGGCGGTGATATGCGTCGCCCCAGGCAGCGTCAGATTAGCGCCAGTACCGCTAACACCCACGCACGCAGCATACGCCTCCCTTAGTGGTATAGTATCTGTACGGATCAATATCTGATCCGATCAGATCTATACTAGCGTCCCCAGCAGTTTAGGGTTCCCAAAAATGCAGTGTTAGCGGGATCAGTCCAGATACCCGCTAGCACCTGCGTTTTGCCCCTCCGCCCGGCCCAGCCCAGCCCACCCAAGTGCAGTATCGATCGATCACTGTCACTTACAAAACACTAAACGCATAACTGCAGTGTTCGCAGAGTCAGGCCTGATCCCTGCGATCGCTAACAGTTTTCTTGGTAGCGTTTTGGTGAGCTGGTAAGAACCAGCCCCAGGCAGCGTCAGGTTAGCGCCAGTACCGCTAACACCCACGCACGCACCGTACACCTCCCTTAGTGGTATAGTATCTGAACGCATCAATATCTGATCCGATCAGATCTATACTAGCGTCCCCAGCAGTTTAGGGTTCCCAAACACGCAGTGTTAGCGGGATCAGCCCAGATACCTGCTAGCACCTGCGTTTTGCCCCTCCGCCCGGCCCAGCCCAGCCCACACAAGTGCAGTATCAATCGATCACTGTCACTTACAAAACACTAAACGCATAACTGCAGCGTTCGCAGAGTCAGGCCTGATCCCTGCGATCGCTAACAGTTTTCTTGGTAGCGTTTTGGTGAGCTGGTAAGCACCAGCCCCAGGCAGCGTCAGGTTAGCGCCAGTACCGCTAACACCCACGCACGCAGCATACACCTCCCTTAGTGGTATAGTATCTGATCGGATCAATACCTGATCCGATCAGATCTATACTAGCGTCCCCAGCAGTTTAGGGTTCCCACAAACGCAGTGTTAGCGGGATCAGCCCAGATACCTGCTAGCACCTGCGTTTTGCCCCTCCGCCCGGCCCAGCCCAGCCCACCCAAGTGCAGTATCGATCGATCACTGACACTTACAAAACACTAAACGCATAACTGCAGCGTTCGCAGAGTCAGGCCTGATCCCTGCGATCACTAACAGTTTTTTTTGTAGCGTTTTGGTGAACTGGCGAGCGCCAGCGGCCTAGTACACCACGGTCGTAGTCAAACCAGCACTGCAGTAACACTTGGTGATGTGGCGAGTCCCATAAGTGCAGTTCAAGCTGGTGAGGTGGCAAGCACAAGTAGTGTCCCGCTGCCACCAAAAAGACAAACACAGGCCCGTCGTGCCCATAGTGCCCTTCCTGCTGCATTCGCCAATCCTAATTGGGAACCCACCACTTCTGCAGCGCCCGTACTTCCCCCATTCACATCCCCAACCAAATGCAGTCGGCTGCATGAGAGGCATTTTCTTTATGTCCTCCCGAGTACCCCTACCCAGCGAACCCCCCCAAAAAAGATGTCGTGTCTGTAGCAAGCGCGGATATAGGCGTGACACCCGCTATTATTGTCCCTCCAGTCCTGACAATCCTGGTCTTTGCATTGGTGAATGTTTTGAACGCTACCATTCACTAGTTGAGTATTAGCGTAGGGTATAGCATTGCACAGACTAGGCACACTTTCACAGGGTCTCCCAAGATGCCATCGCATTTTGAGAGACCCGAACCTGGAACCGGTTACAGTTATAAAAGTTAGTTACAAAAAAAAGTGTAAAAAAAAAAAAAAAACACAAACAAAAATATAAAATAAAAAAAAAATAGTTGGCGTTTTATTGTTCTCTCTCTCTATTCTCTCTATTGTTCTGCTCTTTTTTACTGTATTCTATTATGCAATGTTTTATTGTTATTAAGTTTTATCATGTTTGCTTTTCAGGTATGCAATTTTTTATACCTTACCGTTTACTGTGCTTTATTGTTAACCATTTTTTTGTCTTCAGGTACGCCATTCACGACTTTGAGTGGTTATACCAGAATGATGCCTGCAGGTTTAGGTATCATCTTGGTATCATTCTTTTCAGCCAGCGGTCAGCTTTCATGTAAAAGCAATCCTAGCGGCTAATTAGCCTCTAGACTGCTTTTACAAGCAGTGGGAGGGAATGCCCCCCCCCAACGTCTTCCGTGTTTTTCTCTGGCTCTCCTGTCTCAACAGGGAACCTGAAAATGCAGCCGGTGATTCAGCCAGCTGACCATAGAGCTGATCAGAGACTAGAGTGGCTCCAAACATCTCTATGGCCTAAGAAACCGGAAGCTACGAGCATTTTATGACTTAGATTTCGCCGGATGTAAACAGTGCCATTGGGAAATTGGGAAAGCATTTTATCACACCGATCTTGGCGTGGTCAGATGCTTTGAGGGCAGAGGAGAAAACTAGGGTCTAATATACCCCAATTTTTGCAAAAAAGAGTACCTGTCACTACCTATTGCTATGATAGGGGATATTTACATTCCCCGAGATAACAATAAAAATGATTTAAAAAAAAAAATGAAAGGAACAGTTTAAAAATAAGCTAAAAAAAAATAATAATAATGAAAAAAAAAAAAAAAAAAAAAAAGCACCCCTGTCCCCCCTGCTCTCGCGCTAAGGCGAACGCAAGCGTCGGTCTGGCGTCAAATGTAAACAGCAATTGCACCATGCATGTGAGGTATCACCGCGAAGGCCAGATCGAGGGCAGTAATTTTAGCAGTATACCTCCTCTGTAAATCTAAAGTGGTAACCTGTAAAGGCTTTTAAAGGCTTTTAAAAATGTATTTAGTTTGTCGCCACTGCACGTTTGTGCGCAATTTTAAAGCATGTCATGTTTGGTATCCATGTACTCGGCCTAAGATAATCTTTTTTATTTCACCAAACATTTGGGCAATATAGTGTGTTTTAGTGCATTAAAATGTAAAAAAGTGTGTTTTTTCCCCAAAAAATGCGTTTGAAAAATCGCTGCGCAAATACTGTGTGAAAATAAAAAATGAAACACCCACCATTTTAATCTGTAGGGCATTTGCTTTAAAAAAAAAATAATGTTTGGGGGTTCAAAGTAATTTTCTTGCAAAAAAAAATTATTTTTTTATGTAAACAATAAGTGTCAGAAAGGGCTTTGTCTTCAAGTGGTTAGAAGAGTGGGTGATGTGTGACATAAGCCTCTAGATGTTGTGCATAAAATGCCAGGACAGTTCAAAACCCCCCCCAAATGACCCCATTTTGGAAAGTAGACACCCCAAGCTATTTGCTGAGAGTCATGTTGAGTCCATGGAATATTTTATATTGTGACACAAGTTGCGGGAAAGAGACAATTTTTTATTTTTTTTATTTATTTTTTGCGCAAAGTTGTCACTAAATGATATTTTGCTCAAACATGCCATGGGAATATGTGAAATTACACCCCAAAATACATTCTGTTGCTTCTCCTAAGTACGGGGATACCACATGTGTGAGACTTTTTGGGAGCCTAGCCGCGTACGGGACCCCAAAAACCAAGCACCGCCTTCAGGCTTTCTAAGGCCGTAAATTTTTGATTTCACTCTTCACTGCCTATCACAGTTTCAGAGGCCATGGAATGCCCAGGTGGCAAAAACCCCCCCCAAATGACCCCATTTTGGAAAGTAGACACCCCAAGCTATTTGATGAGAGGTATAGTGAGTATTTTGCAGACCTCAGTTTTTGTCACAAAGTTTTGAAAATTGAAAAAAGAAAAAAAAAAATTTTTTTTCTCGTCTTTCTTTATTTTCAAAAACAAATGAGAGCTGCAAAATACTCACCATGCCTCTCAGCAAATAGCCTGGGGTGTCTACTTTCCAAAATGGGGTCATTTGGGGGGGTTTGTGCCACCTGGGCATTCCATGGCCTCCGAAACTGTGATAGGCAGTGAGGAGTAAAATCAAAAATGTACGCCCTTAGAAATCCTGAAGGCAGTGATTGGTTTTCGGGGCCCCGTACGCGGCTAGGATCCCAAAAAGTCCCACACATGTGGTATCCTCATACTCAGGAGAAGCAGCTAAATGTATTTTGGGGTGCAATTCCACATATGCCCATGGTCTGTGTGAGCAATATATCATTTAGTGACAACTTTGTGCAAAAAAAAAAAAAAAAAATTTGTCACGTTCCCGCAACTTGTGTCAAAATATAAAACATTCCATGGACTCTACATGCCTCAAAGCAAATAGCTTGGGGTGTCTACTTTCCAAAATGGGGTCATTTGGGGGGGTTTTATGCCATCTGGGCATTTTATGGCCTTCAAAACTGTGATAGGTAGTGAGGAGTAAAATCAAAAATGTACGCCCTTAGAAATCCTGAAGGCGGTGATTGGTTTTCGGGGCCCCGTACGCGGCTAGGCTCCCAAAAAGTCCCACATATGTGGTATCCCCATACTCAGGAGAAGCAGCTAAATGTATTTTGGGGTGCAATTCCACATATGCCCATGGCCTGTGTGAGCAATATATCATTTAGTGACAACTTTTTGTAATTTTTTTTTTGTCATTATTCAATCACTTGGGACAAAAAAAATGAATATTCAATGGGCTCAACATGCCTCTCAGCAAATTCCTTGGGGTGTCTACTTTCCAAAATGGGGTCATTTGTGGGGGTTTTGTACTGCCCTGCCATTTTAGCACCTCAAGAAACGACATAGGCAGTCATAAATTAAAGGCTGTGTAAATTCCAGAAAATGTACCCTAGTTTGTAGGCGCTATAACTTTTGCGCAAACCAATAAATATACACTTATTGACATTTTTTTTACCAAAGACATGTGGCCGAATACATTTTGGCCTAAATGTATGACTAAAATTGAGTTTATTGGATTTTTTTTAGAACAAAAAGTAGAAAATATCATTTTTTTTCAAAATTTTCGGTCTTTTTCCGTGTATAGCGCAAAAAATAAAAACGGCAGAGGTGTTCAAATATCATCAAAAGAAAGCTCTATTTGTGGGAAGAAAAGGACGCAAATTTCGTTTGGGTAGAGCACTGCATGACCGCGCAATTAGCAGTTAAAGCGACGCAGTGCTGAATTGTAAAAAGTGCTCTGGTCAGGAAGGGGGTAAAACCTTCCGGGGCTGAAGTGGTTAAACTCCTTGTAATTATAATAGTATTACCCGGAATGGGGTGGTGGGATGATGTGGATGTGCTTCCCATCGATTGCCCCTCCGCAGTTAGGAAAGTCCCACCGCTGGGCAAAGTGGGATGCCACAGTCTGCCATTCCATTAAGGAAACTGTGGAGTTAAAAAGAAAAAAAAATAGTCATTTTGCACATAAACATTGCAAGCAGATTAGACACAAACACTCTTGGCCAACATCAGTATAACATTTATTTTAAGGAGTATTTAAAGGCAAAAATATAAGGTCCACTTATCAGATTCCTCACCCCCTCTGATGGCCCATTGTAAAAATTTTAGGGGGGGGGGTATGTTTTGGACAGGTAACCCTCTTACATTACATACATAGAATGTGATGTTAAAGGTGAAATTTTACCTTATTATAGTCCTTCTGCAGGACCCGAATGATGGCATAACAGGTCTCTGGAATAATTATCCCCAGAGCCTGGGGGAGATGCCTGTCGAGAACTTGAGGTCCTGTAGACTTCTCCCAGTCGGCAAGTACTGCAACGTGGTGACGAGCCTCTGTTCAGGAGTGATGGCTTGCCGCATGCAGGTGTCCTGCCTGCTAATATAAGGGGACAGCAAAGCCAACAAACGGTGAAAAATGGGGTCCGTCACCCGGAGATAATTCCTGAAATCATCAGGATTATTCTCCTGGATCTCCCACAACAAAGGCGTATGAGAGAATTGATCACGCTGGAACAACCAATTCTTGGTCCATTAACTCCTCCTCGCCCAGTTTATGGACTGGGCTTGGGTCAAAGCTAGAAGCCCAACACCAAGCCCCCGCACAGCATGAACTCTACGACGAGCACGTACCCGCAACATGGCTTCAAAATGGTCGGCTGGTCAGAACAAACTAAACAGAACACACTAAAGAACAGCAAGGCCTGTGAAGAGCGAGCTAAAAATCAGTAACGAGTGGACAAGAATGCTCTGAAAAACAGATACAAACTGACTTCACGCACTGAAAACCAGATACAAACCCACAAGCACAAACTGAACAGCAGTAAAAAGATCTGAAAAAGCAGGAGCCTGAAAAGTGCGAATCGTCTCTCACCAAACTTCAACTAACATGAGATAAACACGAGATTAGCAGAAGGAGCCCAAAGGGTGGCAAGCTGGCTATTGAACTTTCCTTTTCTAGTCCCGTTGTACGTGTTGTACGTCACCGCGTTCTGAACGGTCGGACTTTGGTGTGTATGCAAGACGAGCTTGAGCGGAATTCCGTCCGAAAAACCATCATAGCTTTTTCCGACGAAAATTCAGATCGTGTGTACGCGGCATAAATGTCTTACAGGACAATTTCATGAGTCAGATGGTAAATGTACCAACAAGAAACAATGCGTTACTAGACCTACTGATTACTAACAATGCAGACTTGATCGGGGATGTAGAAATACGGGGAAACTTAGGAAACAGCGATCAAAGGTCAATTTGTTTCAGCATAAATCACACGAATAGGAAACATAAGGGGAATACAAAGACACTGAATTTCAAAAGAGCTAACTATGAAACTATGCTCCTTGCTAGAAGATACTAAACGGCATAAAATCCTAGGAACAAAGAATATGGAGGAAAAAATAGGTGTGCTTTAGGAGCATATTAAATAAGAGCATTAGCCAGTGCATCCCAAAAAATGATACATTTTAAAGAGCTAATAAAAGCCCTGGGTGGATTAACCCCAACCTAAAAATTCAAATAAAAGCAAAGGAAAAGGCCTTCAAAAAATACAAGGCTGAGGAATAATCAGCTTTCCAACTGTACAAAGAATGCAGTAAGAAATGTAAGGGTGTAATCAGGGCGGCTAAGATAGAACACGAAAGGCACATAGCAGAGGAGAGTAAGAAAAGTCCCAAGAAATTCTTTAAGTACATAAATAGTAAAAGAGGGAGGACAGTTCATATTGGCCCCATAAAGAATGATGAAGGGATTCTGGTTACAAAGGATGGTGAGATGGCGAAGGTTTTGAATATATTCTTCTCCTCAGTCTTCATGAGGGAAACAGGGGTCTTCCGTAACCAAAACTGCAATGTTTATCTTCATGACACATCACATGAAGCACCCCCATGGTTAACAGAGGATAAAATCAGAAACAGACTTGAAAAACTTTACATAAATAAGTCACCAGGACCAGATGGCTTGCGCCCGAGGGTCCTTAACCACTTCACACCCGGCCTATAGAAGAATGACGGCTGGGCGGTGGTTTCGTTATCCCGACTGGGCGTCATATGACATCCAGCAGGATACCCTCCTAGCGCACGCCTGCGGGGGGGGGGGTGCGCAGTGCGACAATCGGGGACGGTGTGCGTCCCTCAGACATAGCTCATCCCCGATCACGTTAAACAGCCAATAAAATTGTCTGTTTACCATGTGATCGGCTGTGTCCAATCACAGCCAGTCACAAGTATAAACATACGGTGGTTTCCAGGGATCTCTCCCTCTCTCTCCTCACACACCGATCGTGTGAGGAGAGAGAAGGAGAGATCTGAGATCTGTGATCTGTGAGTTACAATTTACTGTTAATACTGTCTGCACAACATGTCCCCCAATAAAGAGAACCTGTCACACAGCCCATCTGGATCTGTCACAGCCCATCTGGATCTGCCACAGCTCATCTGGATCTGTCACAGCCCATCTGTCACACAGGCCGCCAACAGTACCACTATTGGTACCACCATCAGTACCGCAATCGGTACCACCATCAGTACCATCTGGATCTGTCACAGCCCATCTGGATCTGTCACAGTCCATCTGTCACACAGCCCATCTGTCACACAGGCCACCACCGGTACCGCCATCGGTACAGCCATCACTACTGTCATCACTATCGCCATCAATACCACCATCACTACCATCATCAGTACCGTCATCAGTACCGCCATCGGTACCGCTACACAGACCAGTCATCAGTACTGCCACAATACCACCATAAGTACCATCACACAAACCCACCATCAGTAACCTGTCAGTACCATCACACAGGCCTGTCATCAGTACTGTCACACAGGCCCACAATCAGTGACCTGTCAGTAGCACCACCAGTACCGTCACACAGACCCGCCAAAAGTACCGCCATCATGTTTTAAAGAGTGTACACACCTGAGGAGGCATATAACATCCTTACTATGTCAGATGATGAGAGCAGCTGGGAGCTCTCATCATCCGATTCTGGTTCGAAATACGAGCCAGTAGAGTGTAGTGGATTGGAGTCCGAGTCAGCGTAGGAAGCCGACCCTCCTAAAAGAGGAGATCACCACCAAGATCAAAAGACCTGCCTACCACCAGCAGCGCCAGACCCCAGGAAGAGGAGCCCAGTACCAGTACTGGAATCACAAGCCCAGCCCAAAGAATCCGGCCCAGTCCTACCATTCCGATCCCCTGGCAAACCTCTTATGATTGCCTGCCAGCTCAAGATCCGCTACAATCCCCCCTTTCACTGCACAGCCAAGTGTGCAGCCCAACACTACTATTTTTTCCCAATTCAATTACTTTTATTTGTTTTTACCAACCCCAATTCGTCCTACGCCCGCATGTTCCATGGGCAATGTCTCACACTAGAAGAATTTAAATTGTTTTTGGGCTTTACTTTAAATATGGGCCTTACAAAGAAGAATGAATGGCATGCCTACTGGTCCACCAACCCCATCCACCACATGCCGATATATTCTGCTGTAATGTCCAGGACTCGCTACAACATGATTATGTGTTTCCTACACTTTAACGACAATTTGCAGTGCCCTCCCTGAGATCACCCCAACCAAGAAAAATTATACAAAATAAGCCCCCTAATAAATTCTTTTTGCCAGCAATTTGCCGAAATGTTTATCCTGGACCAAAACATTTGTGTGGATGAATCCCTTATATGTTTCACTGACCGACTGCACTTCAAGCAGTATAAGTAAGAGAGCCAGGTACAGGTTAAAATTGAATAAATTGTGTGATCGAGCCACTGGATATGTGTACACATTTCGTATTTATGAAGCCAAAGACTCCCAGCTCCAGCCCCGTGAGTGCCCCACATATATTGGAACCAGTGGGAAAATTGCCTGGGAGATGGCATACCCCCTGTTCAAAAAAGATACCATTTATATGTGGACATATTATATATGAAGTGGAGGGCCAATAAAGATGTCCACATCCTCTCTACCATCCACAATGACACCTTGGTGGAGATCCAGAGAAGACCCGGCCCCGTTGTAAAGCCTGAATGTGTCAACGACTACAATCTGTACATGGGGGGGTGGATTTAAATGATCAGATGCTATAACTGTGACGGGAGTCATTTTGAGCGGGTGGGCCCGTGGAACCCAGACTCCCTTGGAGAGGTTGGGCAACCCTTGTTTCAGCTCCCCATGCACCTCCTATGTCTAAGTCACCCTGTGTCTCTAATAGGGGCGAGAATGACCGAGAACCCCAATCTGATCTGTACTAATTGGACTCACTGTACAACCACACTGGAATGTTGTGTATGTGTGTATATTTTATATATATATATATATATATATATATATATATATATATATATATATATATACACATACACACACACAGTATCTCACAAAAGTGAGTACACCCCTCACATTTTTGTAAATATTTTATTATATCTTTTCATGTGAAAACGCTGAAGAAATTACACTTTGCTACAATGTAAAGTAGTGAGTGTACAGCTTGTATAACAGTGTAAATTTGCTGTCCCCTCAAAATAACTCAACGCGCAGCCATTAATGTCTAAACCACTGTCAACAAAAGTGAGTAACCCCTAGGTGAAAATGTCCAAATTGGGCCCAATTAACCATTTTCCCTCCCCGGTGTCATGTGACTCGTTAGTGTTACAAGGTCTCAGGTGTGAATGGGGAGAAGGTGTGTTAAATTTGGTGTTATCGCTCTCACGCTTTCATACTGGCCACTGAAAGTTCAACATGGCCCCTCATGGATAAGAACTCTCTGAGGATCTGAAAAAAAGAATTGTTGCTCTACATAAAGATGGTCTAGGCTATAAAAAGATTGCCAAGGCCCAGAAACTGAGCTGCAGCTCAGTGGCCAAGACCATACAGTGGTTTAACAGGACAGGTTCCACTCAGAACAAGGCCTTGCCATGGTCGACCAAAGAAGTCGAGTGCACATGCTTAGCGTCATATCCAGAGGTTGTCTTTGGGAAATAGATGTATGAATACTGCCAGCTTTGCTCTAGAGGTTGAAGGGGTGGGGGGTCAGCCTGTTAGTGCTCAGACCATATGCCGCACACTGCATCAAATTGGTCTGCATGACTGTTGTCCTAGAAGGAAGCCTCTTCTAAAGATGATGTACAAGAAAGCCTGCAAACAGTTTGCTTAAGACAAGCAGACTAAGGACATGGATTACTGGAACCATGTCCAGTGGTCTGATGAAATCAAGATAAACTTATTTGGTTCAGATGGTGTCAAGCGTGTGTGGCGGCAACCAGGTGAGATGTGCAAAGACAAGTGTGTCTTGTCTACAGTCAAGCATGGTGGTGGGAGTGTCATGGTCTGGGGCTGCATTAGAGCTGCCGACACTGGGGAGCTACAGTTCATTGAGGTAACCATGAATGCCAACATGTACTGTGACATAATCCCTATTGAGCATCTGTGGGGCATCCTCAAACAGAAAGCGGAGGAGTGCAAGGTCTCTAACATCCACCAGCTCCGTGATGTCATCATAGAGGAGTGGAAGAGGACTCCAGCGGCATTCTGTGAAGCTCTGGTGAACTCCATGCCCAAGAGGGTTAAGGCAGTGCATGAAAATAATGGTGGCCACACAAAATATTGACACTTTGGGCCCAATTTGAACATTTTCACTAAGGGGTGTACTCACCTTTGTTGCCAGCGGTTTAGACATTAATGGCTGTTGAGTTATTTTGAGGGGACAGCAAATTTACACTGTGATACAAACTGTACACTCACTACTTTACATTGTAGCAAAGTGTCCTTTCTTCAGTGTTGTCACATGAAAATTTATAATAAAATTTTTACAAAAATGTGAGGGGTGTACTCACTTTTGTGAGATACTGTATATATTGTATATAGTCTCATACTATGGTGTGCTCTGTGTTGGGTCGTTTGAGGTGTCGCTGTATTCCATTGTTCTGTTGCGTCTGTCTGCCTTGGGTTTTATGGAATGTGTATGTAGATTAGCCGTGAGAGGGGAGGGTGGGGGGAATTCCTCCAACAGCTCTCCCTGCTGATTGGACAGTCTACTGATGAGAAGTCTGAATATCTCTATGTACCTGTGTTTCAATAAACAGTTCCATTTGCCCTTTTGTAACAGAGCTAGTCTCACCTGGTTCTTACAATATATGGGCTGTAATATCTGATATCTGAAGGTTCAGACTGGTGGAAGCAATATATGATGAAAGCACTCAGCAAAGATCAGTGCACCTGGAAGACAGTACCAGAGACATGTCGTCCCAGCAGCCAGATAAGGGTAAGGGGGATGGTGCAGTTGACTCCCCTTCCCAGCAGCAGACACATCCCAGAATGATGCCACCAACCCAGCAGAAGAGCTGGCAACAGAGCAGAGTTCTGCTGGCCTCTGCCCTCAACTAACAAAAGATGCAGTGTACTCCTGTATACTCCAGGGATGCTGGGCAGTCGGCCCAGATCCCCAACAGCATGATGAAGTGAGCCCAGCCACCCTGGCTTCTTTCCAATGGCTGAAAGGACTCCAGGGAGAAGGGCCAGTCCGCACTTCTCTCCAGCTGTGGGTATGTTCTCAGAGAGGCAGAGGTTGGCTGGGTGAGTAATGCTATGTTTGGGACAATTTATTTGGGGTACTGAGTGAATACCGGCATTGGGGGACTGGAACTACTGACTAACTTCAGAGTCAACCCGTCTGGGGTCTCCTCCTTTGTTAGTCTGCTGCCAAAAGGGGAGAGATGTGATGGGAGTCACTTTAGGCGGGGTTCCCGTGGAACCGAGAATCACTTGGAGAGGTTGGGAAACCCTTGTTTCAGCTCCCCATGCATGTCCTATGTATAAGTCACCCTGTATCTCTAAGGGTGACCGATAGGGATGAGCTTCGAGTTTGAGTCGAACTCATGTTCGACTCGAACATCGGCTGTTCGCAAGTTCACTGAACAGCGAACAATTTGGGGTGTTCGCGGCAAATTCGAATGCCGAGGAACACCCTTTAAAAGTCTATGGGAGAAATCAAAAGTGTAATTTTAAAGGCTTATATGCATGGTATTGTCATAAAAAGTGTTTGGGGACCTGGGTCCTGCCCCAGGGGACATGTATCAATGCAAAAAAAAGTTTTAAAAATGGCCTTTTTTTCGGGAGCAGTGATTTTAATAATGCTTAAAGTGAAACAATAAAAGTGTAATATCCCTTTAAATTTCGTAGCTGGGGGGTGTCTATAGTATGCCTGTAAAGGGGCGCATGTTTCCCATGTTTAGAACAGTCTGACAGCAAAATGACATTTCAAAGGAAAAAAAGTCATTTAAAACTACTTGCGGCTATTAATGCATTGCTGGTCCGACAATACACATAGAAGTTCATTGATAAAAACGCCATGGGAATTCCCCACAGGGGAACCCCGTACCAAAATTTAAAAAAAAAAAATGACTGGGGGCTGGGGTTCCCCTAAATTCCATACCAGGCCCTTCAGGTCTGGTATGGATATTAAGGGGGACCCCAGCCAAAATGTAAAAAAAAAAATGACATGGGGGTCCCCCTAAATTCCATACCAGGCCCTTCAGGTCTGGTATGGATATTAAGGGGAACACCGCACCAAAATTTTTTAAAAAAACGGCGTGGGGTCCCCCGAAAAATCAATACCAGACCCTTATCTGAGCACGCAACCTGGCAGGCCGCAGGAAAAGAGGGGGGAGAGAGAGCGCCCCCCCGAACCGTACCAGGCCTCATGCCCGCAACATTGGAAGGGTGCTTTGGGGTAGCCCCCCAAAACAACCTTATCCCCATGTTGATGAGGACAAGGGCCTCATCCCCACAACCCTGGCCGGTGGTTGTGGGGGTCTGCGGGCAGGGGGCTTATCGAAATCTGGAAGCCCCCTTTAACAAGGGGACCCCCAGATCTCGGCCCTCCCCCTGTGTGAAATGGTAAGGGGGTACCCCTACCATTTCACTAAAAAAAGTGTCAAAAATGTTAAAAATGACAAGAGACAGTTTTCACAATTCCTTTATTTAAATGCTTCTTCTTTCTTTTATCTTCCTTCATCTTCTTCCTCTTCTGGTTCTTCTGGCTCTTCTGGTTCTTCCTCCAGTGTTCTCGTCCAGCATCTCCTCCGCGGCGTCTTCTTCCCTTCTTCTCCTCGGGCCGCTCCGCATCCATGGCATGGGGGGAGGCTCCTGCTCTTCTCTTCTTCATCTTCTTCTCTTCTTCATCTTCTTCTCCGGGCCGCTCCGCACCCATGCTGGCATGGAGGGAGGCTCCCGCTGTGTGACGCTTCTCCTCTTCTGACGGTTCTTAAATAACGGGGGGCGGGGCCACGGGGAATGCCACAGGGAAGTCCCGTCATGTCCCCGTGCGTCAGAGAGGGGCGGGGTCACCGGGTGGCCCCGCCCCCCATTATTTAAGAACCGTCAGATAAGGAGAAGCATCACACAGCGGGAGCCTCCCTCCATGCCAGCATAGGTGCGGAGCGGCCCAGAGAAGAAGATGAAGAAGAGAAGAAGATGAAGAAGAGAAGAAGATGAAGAGAAGAGCGGGAGCCTCCCCCCATGCCATGGATGTGGAGCAGCCCGAGGAGAAGAAGGGAAGAAGACGCCGCGGAGGAGATGCTGGACGAGAACACCGGAGGAAGAACCAGAAGAGCCAGAAGAACCAGAAGAAGAAGATAAAGGAAGATTGAAGAAAGAAGAAGCATTTAAATGAAGGAATTATCAAAAACTGTCTCTTGTCATTTGTTAACATTTTTTGGCACTTTTTTAGTGAAATGGTAGGGGTACAAGTACCCCCTTACCATTTCACACTGGGGGAGGGCTGGGATCTGGGGGCTACCCCAAAGCACCCCCCTCCCAATGTTGAGGGCATGTGGCCTGGTATGGTTCAGGGGGGGCGCTCTCTCGTCCCCCCTCTTTTCCTGCGGCCTGCCAGGTTGCATGCTAGGATAAGGGTCTGGTATGGATTTTTGGGGGGACCCCACGCCGTTTTTTTTTTAATTTTGGTGCGGGGTTCCCCTTAATATCCATACCAGACTTGAAGGGCCTTGTATGGAATTTAGGGGGACCCCCCACGTCATTTTTTTTTTAAATTTTGGTTCGGGGTTCCCCGGTGGGGAATTTCCATGCTGTTTTTATCAATGAACTTCTATGTGTATCGTCGGACCGGCAATGCATTAATAGCTGCGAGTAGTTTTAAATGACTTTTTTTCCTTTGAAATATCATTTTGCTGTCAGACTGTTCTAAACACAGGAAACATGCACCCCTTTACAGGCATACTATAGACACCCCCCAGCTACGAAATTTAAAGGGATATTACACTTTTATTGTTTCACTTTAAGCATTATTAAAATCACTGCTCCCGAAAAAACGGCCGTTTATAAAAATTTTTTTGCATTGATCCATGTCCCCTGGGGCAGAACCCAGGTCCCCAAACACTTTTTATGACAATAACTTGCACATAAGCCTTTAAAATTAGCACTTTTGATTATTCATGTTCGTGTCCCATAGACTTTAACGGTGTTCGCGTGTTCGAACAAACTTTTTTCCTGTTCGCATGTTCTGGTGCGAACCGAACAGGGGGGTGTTCGGCTCATCCCTAGTGACCGAGAACCCCAGTTTGATCTGTACTAATCAGACTCACTGTACAACCACACTGGAATGTTGTATATATATATATATATATATATATATATATATATATATATATATATATATTTTTTTGTATATTGTCTCATACTATGGTGTGTTGGGTCATTTGGGGTGTATTCCATTGTTCTATTGTGTCTGTCTGCCTTGGGTATTATGGGATGTGTATGTAGATTAGCTGTGAGAGAGGAGGAGGAGGGATTCTCCCTGCTGATTGGACAGTCTACTGATGAGAAGTTTGAATATCTCTGTGTACCTGTGTTTCAATAAACACTTCCATGTTGCAGTTTTATAACTGAGCTAGTCTTGCCTGATTCTTACAATATATGGGCTGTAATATCTGATATCTGAAGGTCCAGACTGGAGGAAGCGGTATATGACAAAAGCACTGAAGCGGAGTGTGGGACGTTTCGTTACATTGCGGCCCCATTGTAAAGCCTGAACGTGTCCACGACTACAATATATACATGGGGGGATGGATTTAAATGATCAGATGGTACAACCATGTATGTCAACCCGAAAGTCCAGTTACTGGTATAAGAAAGTTGCATTTCATCTCTTTCATATGGCCATGTTTAATTCATATGTCTACTACCAAGAATCACCCAAAAACCAACCCATCACCTACCTCAAATATATTGAAGACATTGTCACTGCCCTGGTTTACCAAGAAGGACCCGCCCCAGGAAGCATTCACTCTGATAGTGTGAGTCGACTTCACGAGCAGCATTTTCCCTATAACATTCCCCCCCACAGAATCCGGAAGAAGACGCAAAAAGAAATGTCCCGTAAGCAGCAGAGGAGGAGTTAGAAGAGATACCAGTTATTATTGCCCACAATATCCCTCCCAACCTGGCCTGTGCATTGGAGATTGCTTCAGAAATTATCACACATCCATTAGATATTTGTTCCCCTTATTTTTAACAGACTGCCATTTCCCCATTTCAAATAGCTGTGTGGATCATTTTCCTGCTACCATGTTTCTACCTTCCATGTTAACTGACCCTGGACTGTTTACCGACGATATCTTTGTCTGCTGTTTCAAACCATGTTTCTGACTTCCATGTGCACCAACCTTGGCCTGTTAATCGATCATGTTTTTGCCTGCCACTTGGGCTTCAGAATTGCGTTCTGAGTAGAGAAAAACAGTTTTTGGTTTTCTGTGTTCCCAGAACAGGGTCTGGTTGCCCGGAGGCTTCAAAGAGATTTTGATCGGAGGAGCCTCTACCCTTGTCCCCTTGGCCCTAAGCTTGATGGTCCTTCCTGCTGCCTGGACCAATACTTTGGCTTTGTGGACCATATTGCTGCCTCTACTCACTATGGACAGTATTTCTGCCTGGACATTTCTGCCTGTTACCTGGACCAATGTTTTGGCTGTGCTGACAGTATCTCTGCCTGTACTAACTATGAACAGTATTTTTGCCTGCTGCCTGGACGATTGCTTTTGCTGTCACTGACCACATCCCTGCCTGCTGCCTGGACCAATGCTCTCCTCTGTCGACCACTGCACTACTGAAACCACAGGTAATCTTTTGTTATTTGGTATGTACATGCTATGTGTTAGAAATATGAAGGGCCTTCAAAAATGTGATTGGTAGTCAGAAAATTATATGTGTAATGGATGCTCCTAGAATGCCTGGAAGTGCTACTTGGATGTTGGGCCTCTGTATGTGGCCAGGCTGTGTAAAAGCCTCACACATGTGTTATCGCCATACTCAAGAGGAGTAGCAGAATGTATTTGGAGGTGTCATTTTTGCTATATAAATGCTGTGTGTTACAAATATCTTCTAAATTGACAACTTTGTGTAAAAAAATGCGGTTAAATTTTTTTTCCACATTTTCCAAAAACTTCTGGAAAAAAATGAAGCATTCAAAAGACTCATTATGCCTCATAGATTATACGTTGGGGTGTTTTCTTTCCAAAATGAGGTCATTTTATGGGCAATTCCATTGTCCTGGTCTCCAGGGCCTTCAAAAGTGTAATAGATGGTTGAGAAATGAGATGCGTAATTTATGCTCGTAGAACGCCTGAAGGTGCAACTTCAATGTTGGGCCTCTGTATGTGGCCAGGCTGTGTTAAAGTCTCACACATGTGGTATTGTTATACTCCGGAGGAGTAGCAGAATGTGATTTCTATCTCCACTCTCACCTCCCTCTTTCTCCGCCACCTCTTCCCCCCTCCCCTTTCACCATCTTTCACCTACTTTCCCATCTCTCCTCCCCTTCCCCCCTCCCTTCTCTTCACTCTGTCTCTATCCCTTCACCCCCTCTGCACCTCTTAGTTAGTAATAGAAGTAATTCATGTTCTCAAAAAATGTGTTCTGTCAGTAGATTTTTCAGTGTTCTCAATGTTTTTCTTTAAAATAACAAACGTGTCATACTTACCTGCTTGGTATTGTTTTTGCACAGAACAGCCCCAATCCTCCTCTTCTGGGGTCTCTCACTGGCATTCCTGGTCCCTCTCTCCTGCCAGGTGCCCCCATATCAAGCTTCTTGCTACGGGTTCACCCAAGCAGGCTCACTCCTGAGTCATTGCTCTGTGTGACCATTCACACACAGACACGGATTGGCCCTGCCTCCCACTCTCTCCTCATTGGCTCACTGGCTGTGATTGAAAGTAGTGGGACCAGATGACCTTCAGAGACCGGGCGTAACACTGTTGTGTACTCGGCTGGAAAGGCTGAGATTGCTTTTTATTTCTTGACCTCGGTCTTTCTTATAGACCCCACATCTCTCCATAAAGAGGATCCGTCATGCCCTATTCCTATTACAAGGGTTGTTTACATTCCTTGTAATAGGAATAAAAGTAATAAAAAAAAAATATTTTAGGGCCACTTTTATACTGAGGCGCTTTACAGGCATTTTAGCGCTAAAAATAGCGCCTGCAAAGGGCCTGTAAAGCACCTCAGTATGAAAGTGGCCCTAAATATTTGTCACTCCAGTGTGAAAGTTCGAGTGCTCTCACACTGGAGCGGTGCTCTTGCTGCACGCCAGAAAAAGTCCTGCAAGCAGCATCTTTAGGGGCGGTTTGGAGCGCTCATTACAGCGCTCCTAAACCGCTCTGTCCATTGAAATGAATGGGCAGCTCTGCCGAAGCGCCTGCAAAGTGCTTCGGCAGTGGTGCTACAGTGGCGGTATTAACCCCTTCTTTGGCCGCTAGGGGGGTTAAAAGCGCCCCACTAGCGGACGAAAAGCGCTGCTAAAATGACAGCAAAGTACCACTAAAACTAGCAGTGATTTACCTCCAACACTCTCACCGCCCCAGTGTGAAAGTAGCCTAAAAGGTAAAGTGTAAAAATAAAACATAAAAAAAAAAAAATGAACGCGCTGTCCCTGTGTGCTCGCAAGCAAAAGTGAACGCATACGTACGTCACGCCCACATATGTAAACAATGTTCAAACCACACGTGAGGTAGAGCTGCACGATTCTGGCCAAAATGAGAATCCCGATTTTTTCCAAAAAAATTGCATTTGAAAGACCGCTACGCAAATACAGTGTGGAATAAAATATTGCAACAACCACCATTTTATTCTTTAGGGTGCCTACTAAAAAATATATATATAACGTTTGGGGGTTCTAAGTAATTTTCCAGCAAAAAAAAAAAATTATTTTAAAGCGGAGGTCCGCCGCAAAAAAAAATATTAAAAGCCAGCAGCTACAAATACTGCAGCTGCTGACTAAATATATGGACACTTACCTGTCCAGGGAGCCCACAATGTCGGCAGCCTAAGCCGTTCTGTCTGTCGGCTCTTGTCTGCTGCTGCCGCCATCCTCGGTAAGGGAAGCCTGCTGCCGTGCGGCTTCACTTCCTGGTTCCCTACTGCCCATGCGCGAGTCGCGCTACGCTTCCTCACTGGTCCAGGGGCGGATCCAGGGGGGGCAACGGGGCAATTGCCCCCTCCGAGAAATGCAGGTGACTGAGAGCAGGGTGTGTGAGAGAGCCGCCGGGCGGCTCCGTGAGTGAAAGAGGAGCCGGGCGGCTCCGTGACTGAGAGAGCCGCTGGGTGACTCGGTGACTGGGGGAGCCGCTGGGCGGCTCGGTGACTGGGGGAGCCGCTGGGCGGCTCAGTGACTGAGAGAGCCGCTGGGCGGCTCGGTGACTGAGGGAGCCGCTGGGCGGCTCGGTGACTGAGAGAGCCGCTGGTCGGCTCCGTGACTGAGAGAGCCGCTGGGCAGCTCGGTGACTGAAGGAGCAGCTGGGCGGCTCGGTGACTGAGGGAGTAAGTGAGGGAGCCGCCAGGCGGCTCCATAGGCGAGAGAGGGCCACCACTCAATGTGTTTGTGGGCGGGCTGCTGCCTGCTGGCCAATCAGGGAGCCGGCGGGCGGGGGAGCAGAGAGATGACATAATCTCTCACCGCCCGGCGCCCGCCCTGCATCCCTGCAGTTCAACTTCCCCCCCCCACGCAGGCATCTGCGGCAGCAGAGAGATTACATCATCTCTCTGCTGCCTGTCTCTGGGACACAAGAGACCACCTTAGCAGGTGGCAAGTGACAATCCGCAACGTGGCAGGCAACGTGGCAAGTGACAATCTGCATCTGGTGACAGGCGACGTGGCAAGTGACAATCCGCAACGTGGCAGGCGACGTGGCAAGTGACAATCCGCACAGTGGCAGGCGACGTGGCAAGTGACATGACAAATGACAATCTGCAACGTGGCAGGCGACGTGGCAAGTGACAATCTGCATCTGGTGACAGGCGACGTGGCAAGTGACAATTTGCATCTAGTGACAGGTGACGTGGCAAGTGACACTCGGGGCTCCCACTGATTCTGCATTATGGTGAGTTAAACTATTTAATTTTTTATAACAATGTAATTATGGTAATAATGCGCTTCAATCATCCTGACACCATAACAACCATGGTGCTGTGATGATTGAAGCGCCAACACCAGCCATTTCCCCTATAAATGTACCCCAAAAAAATATATTTTCTGGCAGTGCCCCTCCCGAGACTAGACTCTGGATCCGCCCCTGCACTGGTCCCTGCTGTCTTCTGTCTCCCAGAAGACAGCAGGGGAGGACAGAGTAGGCGCCAGAAGTGGCATAGGTCACCGCGAACGTCGCGGTGATCTATGACAGGAAGTGGGAGCAAATACCTGTATTAGATAGGTATCTGCTCCCTCCTCCCCCCTGAAAGGTGCCAAATGTTACAATGGAGGGGGGAGGATTCCAAAAAGTGGAAGTTCCATTTTTGGGTGGAACTCCACTTTTTAACTTGAAACCAACAATTTCAGAAAAAGGTTTCGTGTTTAAGTGGTTAAACTTTTTTCACTTACACACAAAGTCTTTTTCATTGACAAATTGTTACAATGTTTCTAGTTAAGTTCAACTGCTAAAGAATGTAACCTGTAAACATTTTTAAAGTGTCACCTATGGAGATTTTTAGGTACATGACATGTTAGGTATCTATTTACTCCGGGCAACATAATCTTTCACATTATACAAAAAGATTGAAATAACTTTAGTGGTTTTTTTTAAATCTTTTTCAAAAATAAAAAACACGTTTGAAAAAGTGCTGCACAAATACCGTGTGACATAAAAAGTTGCAATAACCGCCATTTTATTCCCTAGGGTCTCTGCTAATAAAACATATATAATGTTTGGGGGTTCTGGGTAATTTTCTAGCAAAAAAATAATGATTTTTCCATGTAGGAGAGGAGTGCCAGAATAGGTCCGGTATGGAAGAGGTTAAAGACACAGTCCAGAGCATGCACTAAGAACTGACCCCGCCCAACTAAGAAGTCACAACAGGAATGAAGAGAACAGCCTCTCATTGCATCGTGGTACATGTAGGAGAGAAGACGTGAACATGCCCATTGTTCCTGCAGGTGGGAACCGTCATAAGACTGCCCACTTTCAAGTACTCCATATTTACTTACTAAAACAAACCTTTACAACTAAACTAAAACAGCTGTGAAAAATTAAAAGAAGGCACAGCATTAATAAGGGAAAAAGAGAATTAGACTAATTACTTTACTTAGAATCCAAAAATTGAGATTTTAAACTGAAGTTACCTTTTAAGAATAAGAAATTTGAACTAAATGGCAGATCTCACTGGTGGTGGGGGTCTTGGAGAATGAGCTGTGTGTACTGGATAGCAGATGGTATTGATGGCATTTTTTTCTCATAGCAGTTGTTGATAATTGAAGGGCATGGGTTTGTAGTTCCTGAAGCGAATAGTATATAAATTGTACTATATATATACATGTCTACTACTGTATTGCTTCAACTGCAAAGAAGAATTTTTGCCTTAGGTCTTAATATTTTAATAGACTATTTATAAACACGCAAGACAAGAGTTACAAACACCATTTACAAGTGTCTTTTGAAAATAGCCTCATAATTTTCTACAGAAAAAAATGTTTAGCTGACATTTATACAGATTGCCCAGAATTCTACAGACTAGCTATCTGTTTTCTTTTTTTTTAATTGGCTCTGTCTGTAAGATAATCGGGAGACTGACTTGCAGGTGTGAATTCTCGCCTATTCTTAGCTACAGCATTCTTTAAAATAGATTTCTGTCCATCAGTCTTTAGTGATAAAAATTCTGCTGATTTATGTTCATTCTGTGAAGGAAATCTTAATTTAATAGCACTATTTACAAACACTTCTTTTAGGCATAGTGACTATTTTGTTAATTATTTTAATACTTTTAAAATGGGTTTTCAATTAACACAATCTGTCTAATCCCAAAAGGATTTAATGAATTTGCACAACTTATTTCATAAACCAAAAAGATCAGTATATCCTCCAATACGGATAGACACAGCTAATATTCCAAATTTTACAAATGTATAAAAATAAGGAGAAATCTGCAAAGACAGAATCTAAATCACTTTATTATTTATAAAGCAACAATAAAACACCTACAACTATTTAAGAGCAATCTATAACCCACCCCAAACTAGATGATGGTATTATCATGTACCCACTCCTACTGGGGTATACATTTTAATACAGAGTACCGCAGAGAGTCGAGGGATTGTCCCTGATTTGGAACAAAGTCCCTCTGTCACTCTTCCCTCATCTTTGTTCCTCATTTTGGTCTGATCTATATAGTTGTATAGAAAATGCACTATTTATCTTTCAAAAAGTGTTTCCCACTGCTAAACCTTTCATCCAATTTCTCAATTTTTGCATTTGTAAATTTCAAAAGCCAGTATAAAGGACTAGTAGTGGTAAAAAAATCACTTGTGGGTTTAACTAATATATTTTTTTATAATTCTCCTTTAAGGGTGTGTGTCCTATATCTACATACCTTTGCTGATAGATGTCCCTCATTCCCATCCCAAAAAGTTGGGAGGTATGCAAAAAAAATTATTATATACTTGTGATCCAATAGGGAACCAGTACTTTTCCTCTAACATCAATGCTACATTTATAATCTGATGATTAGAGATTATTATGTTTGTGATCCATTGGTTTGTAAAAAAATAATGTTCTAGAGCTCTCACTTTTCACTGGGGAGAACCACAGTTTTAGAATCTAGTATAGGATCACTGCTGGTTGAAATATGTTCATAAATAGATGGATCATTTGGTCTGCTGTTACTTTTTATCTGAATGACCATAAGACTAGCTTCCATACAATGTACATACACCAAGGGTATAAATCGTTGTACATATTGTTCACAGTTGCAGCATGCCCTATTTCCATATGCAGATTTTCAAAGACTTTAAAGAATCCAGATTGCACAATCTGGTAGCCTCTTCCCTTTCCCTAAAAGGGACTCTTCTAGAAGTACAGTATGAAAAAAAACAGGTGTAAGTCTCTGTGATTTACCTGTGAATATGGCAATACACATTAAAGTGGTTGTAACCTTAAAAAAAATAAAGAAAAAAGATCCTGTTCCTTTAGGCTGGGTTCACATCTAATACCGATGCGGCTGACAGCAGGGGTCCAGTGCATCCCTGCTCTTCATTTCAGGGACAAATCAGGCCCCAATTTTTGCCTGATTTCAGACCTGAAACAGAGCCAAAGACTCACAGAACCTGCGTGCATTTCGCTCCGCAGCTGCCACAGAGATATGTGAACCAGACCTATTGAGAGCCGGTCACAATCTCCTGTCATACAAATTGGATGCGGGCAAGCCCGCATGCAAATTGGATGCGGGGATACATACTTTAAGGATACATACTACCTACAGTTGACTGGTACAGCGATTGGTTCTAATGTCGCCCCCCATGTGCCAACTCGTTCATGGACATGCTGGAACACGCATTCATTTATCATTGCAGATTATTTGAAGATAATTGCATGGCATGGTTTAGATTTATAGACAACGCATTTGGCATATGGGTGGGCAACCGAGACTCACTATGGTTATTTATTGAATACTTAAATCAGTTGGTTCCTGGTTTAAAATTTAATAAAAAATGGGAAGTAGTGCTGCGCAAATACAAAAGTCCTCAAAAAATCATAAGTCAGATGTTACAGGTGAAGTAAATGATAGGAACCACCAGTGGACACTCTGGACGACAGACAACAACTTTATAGTGACTGTGATTCCTCCACCGCACATGGATGGCCCCTCACCTTAGACACTCGACCTGAAACAGGTCATACAGCATAAATAGGATACGCTGGGTAGACTGATCCAGATGATGATGGCTTCACCTTCACAATTCAGCATTCATCAAGTAAAACGAATGATGCATATGTAACAAAAAGGGCAAAACATAGTGCTCTCCATAGAAAATTTATTACATTTAAAAGATAAAAATGTGAACTTACAAAGACCGGCACTCAGATCCGAGTGCCGGCTGGGAAGCTTGCGATCGTATCAGCCAATGGCCGCGGGTGACGTCATGCGCTTTGTAAGTGCACATTTTTATCTTTTAAATGTAATAAATTTTCTACAGAGAGCACTATGTTTTGCCCTTTTTGTTACATATGCATCATTCGTTTTACTTGATGAATGCTGAATTGTGAAGGTGAAGCCATCATCATCTGGATCAGTCTACCCAGTGTATGCTATTTATGCTGTATGACCTGTTTCAGGTCGAGTATCTAAGGTGAGGGGCCATCCATGTGCGATGGAGGGATCACAGTCACTATAAAGTTGTTGTCTGTCGTCCGGAGTGTCCACTGGTGGTTCCTGTCATTTACTTCACCTGTAACATCTGACTTATGATTTTTTGAGGACTTTTATATTTGCGCAGCACTACTTCCCATTTTATGTCATTGAGGTGTTGTTGAATTAGCCTTAGTGTCTGCTTGCATTTATTATCTGTGTCCGTTGATTAGTCAGTGCTGAATGTATACATATTATTATTTGTTTGATTAAAATTTAATATGTCGGTTTCGTCTGAGATGACCCCGTTCTTGGATACACTATTGTGTATTGTATTTGCTACTTTAAAATGTGCACTTATTGTTATTTTGAGCTCAGTCATTTTCAGGTGGATTGATCTAATTAAGTATAGGATCGGTTGACTTTGCATTGATCGATCTAGCATCATATTGTAGACTTTTGTAGTTTTTTATAATTAATGATAGACTTTGATGATTGTTGATTGTGCTGTATTTTTTATTCTGTAGATGAACCATTCCATCAAGCATATTATCATGTAGCAAAGGATTTAATTCACTTGTTCCCACAAGTCGTTCCAACTTTTGTAATTGACTGAATAATTGATGATAAGGAATGTGTTTTTTGTATGATACAATTGATTCCAGCTTGATTTAATTAATTGATTAACAGCTCTCACAAGCTGCTTATATATGGACTCTTGTGTATAACCAATTTTAGGTATGTGGTCCTGAAGAAGGGCGTTATCACTGTTAGCCCGAAACATCACTTGAATATGCCTGAAACTTGATGTAATTTTTTACAAATAAATTCTTACTTTTTGTGCAGCAATCCTTTCTTCAATTTTGTATTATTTAGTCCCTGGGAAGGACTAGATTGCTGGCACAATACGTCCAATAGACTGTTCAGTGCACCTCACCCATTGACTTTTTATATATATATATATATATATATATATATATATATATATATATATATATATATATATATATATATATATATATATATATATTCTGCATTTAGTGTAGCCTATATCTACAGTGTATTCAGTGGTGTACTGTTTCTAATATACTTCAGGCAGTGTAATAATAATCAATATACAGTCTAATTTATATATACAGAGAAGGCGTTCGGCTGGATTTCGCGTGGTGTATCAGATCTATCATGCGTCTTGTTGCGTCTAGTGCTTGCCTTCCTGTGATGAATCCTGACTGATCATTGTGTATCTGATCTGGCAAAATTGTCACTAAGTGCCTAACGATGGTTTTGGCGTAAATCTTTAAATCAAGATTGAGAAGGGAAATCGGTCTAAAGTTTTGGGGGGAGGTTGGTTCCTTACCCGGTTTCGGTAGAGTTATAATAAGAGCAGCCAACGATTCCTTTGCAAACATTGAAGAGGAGGCAGCCGTGTTGAAAAGTTTCGTCAAGTGGGGAAGCAGGTACTGGCCCGCCCCAGGAGGTAGTGGCGCAACGGTTGCTAGAATTTCTGGTGCAGAAAATGGAGCATTTAAGTAGGTCAGTTGAGAATCCGTCAGTGCAGGTAAGTTGATCTGGTTTAGAAACTCATCAATTTTCGCAGGTGATGGTTGATGTGTTGATGTGTCTACATTCAGATTGTACAGGTCGCTATAGTAGTTGCTAAATGCGTTTGCTTTGTCTTGGGGGTTGTATAATTTTTCTTTTGTGTGAGGGTGGAATAGATGGGGAATTTTAGATTTGATTTTTTCACCTTTAATACGTTGTGCCAATTTCGGACCTGCCTTATTGCATGTAGAGTAGGAGATGGCTTTGATTTTGTGTTGCATCTGTTCGTATGTATGGAGAAGAAGCGATCTAAGTTCCTGTCTAAGCGTCAGTAGTTGGGCCATTAGACTGGGGTTTGGGTTGCTTTTGTTTTCCGTCTCAAGTTTGGTAGTTTGGGAGGTGAGGGAGTCAATGTGCTGCATCCTCTTCTTTTTACAGATTGAGCTTAGTTTCATAATAATACCTCTAATAACTGCTTTGTGCACATTCCACACTACGGCAGGATCACCCACTGAACCATTGTTTATTTCAAAGTATTCTTTTAGGTGCTCAGCAATTTCTTAAGAGTATGAGGGGTGTTGAGGTATGTAGTTTTTAGAACGCCAGAGAAAAGTATTCCTCAGAGGCGAGGTGTCGTTAATGGAAATCGATATTGGGTTGTGGT
Organism: Lithobates clamitans; assembly: GCA_037952925.1. Taxonomy (NCBI): domain Eukaryota; kingdom Metazoa; phylum Chordata; class Amphibia; order Anura; family Ranidae; genus Lithobates; species Lithobates clamitans. The sequence goes on from JBBGZY010000135.1 coordinate 9,439,897, forward strand.
CTGACCATGTCATGGCGTGAATAGTAGACATTTTTCATTTTGTAACAGCCATTTGTCAGCAAGAAACATATCGATTCTGGAATAGGATTTGTGGTGTTGGGAAAAATAGGTGTAGTCCTTCTCTGATCCATGGTGACATCTCCAGACATCGTATAAATCAAACGAGGTCAGGAGCTGTCCCAGGGGAGAGGGTCTCCTTTTTGCAGCTGAGGTAGTGTCCATATGTACATCCGCTACTAGGTTGAAATCACTGCATACAAGGTGTCCTTGACGTATAGAAAGCGCTTAAGGAGATAGTTTTCCTGATGAAATTCGTTTGACGTGAGTTGGGGGCATACAAATTCAGTATTGTGTATTTGTTCCTATTAATTGTGCATATTAGGATTAAGAAGCGGCCATCTGGATCGTAGATTTCTTGTATTGGATGGAAGTTAGTATCTCTTTTAAATGCAATGAAGACTCCCCTCTTTTTGGAGGTATAGTTGGAGCGGTATATATGAGGGAATTTACTGCTGTAGCATAGGTTTGCTGACGCTGGTGTCAGGTGTGTCTCCTGGACACAAAGAATGTCACTTCCAAGTTTCTCCGCTGTATGCCAAAGAGAGTGTCTTTTTGCCGGATGATTAAGCCCCTTGGCATTTAGAGATACCACTGTGAATGGCATAGTTGATGGAGTGCCAGAGGGTGATTTGATAAATTCAAAAACACTTATGCCCTGTACACACGGTCGGATTTTCCGATGGAAAAAGTGCTATCGGATTGTGTTGTCGGAAATTCCGATCGTGTGTGGACTCCATCGGACTTCTTCCGTCGGAGTTTCCGACACACAGAGTTTGAGAGCAGGATATAAAATTTTCCAACAACAAAATCCGATCGTTTAAATTCCGATTGTATGTACACAAATCCGACGTATAAAGTGCCACGCATGCTCAGATTAAATTAAGAGACAAATGCTATTGGCTACTGCCCCGTTTATAGTCCCGACGTACGTGTTTTACATCACCGCGTTCAGAACGATCGGATTTTCCAACAACTTTGTGCGACCGTGTGTATGCAAAACAAGTTTGGCTCAAAATCCCTTGGAAAAAATCTGATGGATTTTGTTGTCGGAATGTCTGATCAATGTTCGATCGTGTGTACGGGGCATTACAGTTAGTAGGTGGTAGGTGGTTCGTGAAGGGAGCGATCGAATCCTTGAGCTGTGATGTATCAGGCTGGCGAGCATCTGGATGTAGGTACACTGGGACTGTTCCTGAAATAGGAAAATTAATGTAAAAAGCAACAAGTCAAAAACAAAGTTACTACACTAGTAGAAGGTATGCGGCGGCTCATGTTTTACACAGAAAAGGCCTAAATCAGCTCTGCCGCTATAGAGGGAAACAGTTAATAACCAGCAGAATGGGAGACAGAACATATTTCCATGAGGGAGTATTCAATAAGTGGGTTTTGGACCCTTTAGGATCCTGGGACTTGCTGTGGTTGGTGGCCTCTATACCCCTGATTGTGATGGTATTGCTGAGGGTTTGTTGTAGTAGAGTTGGGATAGAATCTTTAAGAAGTTCCAGAATTATCCCCCAGTCATGTAGAGTGTATGAGTTGAATGCCTTTCTGAAGATTGCCGATGACATGTGTTGCTCCATTCTTGGTGACGACTAGAGTCCCTGGATATCGCCATTTGTACAGTATTTTATGGTGAAGGCCTTTAGTGATTGGGTTCAGGTCTCTCCTAAGTTGTAGCGTGTACTTGGAAAGGTCAGGAAATATTTGGATTCCTTCATACGGACGAGGTAGGGGGCCCTTGGTTCTGGCTTCAGATATCATTTTCTCTTTAATATGAAAGAAATGGACCCTCATAAGCACGTCTCTTGGCACCGAGGCAGCCAGTTGTGAGGGTTTTGCAATTCTGTGGATCCTGTCGATAATGATGTCACGGGGCGCTGCATCAGGCAAAATGGTGCGTATAAGGTCTTTGGCGTACTTGAGTAGGTCTGGCGGTGTGATATTTTTGGGTACCCCCTTCAATTTAACGTTGTTGCGCCTAGAATGGTCTTCTAAATTGGCCAGCTTGGCCCGGACCCATTCCTGTTCTTCTTTCACCTCATTGTAAGAATCTATAAGGTCGTTCACAATGAATGAGCACTTTGGCATGCCCCTTTCAATAATGCATACTCTATGGTCCAAGGAGCTTACGTCAGAAGTGAGCTTGTTAAATAAGGTTGATAGGTCTGTCATCGGGGAAGTCTGTATTGACATTAACATGTCTTTTAACGTGGTGTCCATGACTGACTGCCCTGATGTGGGGAAGGATGCCATGGAGGTGTGTAAGGCCTGATTCGATTGTAGGGAATTGAAGGCCTGGGCCTGGGTCTCGAGTAGTGGCTGGGGTGGCTGGGGTGGCCGTGATGGCGGCACATCCATCCATATCCTTGCTTTGGCCGGGCTGTTTAAGATTGGCTTGGCACCTGGGTCAAGAGTGGGGGACCTGGGAATTTCTGCAGGGTTGATTTCTCCCCGATACTCATCGGGGAGATCTGTATAGGCTTCCTGCGGCGCGTCTAGGCCGCTGGCGCCATCTTGGATGTGACTGACCTGATCATCAGGGGGAAACAGCAGAGTGGTGAGTTTCTTGGGCTTGTAATCACCCATCCGCTTGCGGGACATTGTTGTCCGAGGTGTCCGGAGGCAGCGGTGAGAGTTTGGGGTGATAACTGTGTCTCAGGCGGGTACTAGTCGCGCCGTTATTCTCCCTCGTTGTGGAGTGCTGATTCGAAGCATCCATCTTCCGCGCTGGATGGCCACACCCCCTCCAAAGTGGCCTTTTCCACCGGCTCCTTGTCCACAGTCACTCCTTCCTTAGCCTCACCATCACGCGCGGAGAAGTCCCCAGAATTATTCAACCACAGTGTCGGTTATATGCTGCTGGAGGATGCGCAGTGATTTGAAGGCTCAGATATTGGTTCACAGGTTGAGGAAAGGAGTAACATGAGCCTAGAGAGAGGGGGTGCCACAGAAGGACAAGAAATTGGCAGTCGTGTTCCCCCAGCTGCAGCATACTGCCACGTTTGCTCCAGTGATGAGGAGGGAGGGGATGATGAGGTCACTGACTGTACTTGGGTGCCTAAGAGAAGAGAGGAGGAGGAGGCACAAATTCAACGAGGCAGGATGTTCTCTAAGGGGCAGCTTAAGGGCAGCCACCCTATTGCATCACACCGCAGAGCTCCGCAGGTGCAGGATGCTTCTGACTCCCCGCTGACTTTTAAAGGTTCCTTGGTGTGGGCCTTTTTTGACACGTGTACAGCAGATCACACCATTGCTGTTTGCAACCTATGTCTGCAGCCGATCAAGCTTGGCCAGAACAGCAGCCACTTGGGCACCACATGCTTGACCAGACATATGACGACCTGCCATGCAGTCCGTTGGCAACATCATAGAAAAAGGTAGACTTCTCCTTGCTCCTCCTCTGGGACCTCCAGCCCTACTATACCTCCAGTCCTCTCACAAATCTTCACTGAGAGGAATGAAGGTATAGCAATAGCTGTCCCAAGTACTTGTAGCCAATCTGCTAGCAGCACACCACCAATTGATTTTAGCAGGCAAATTTCCCTACCCCAGTTGCTGAACCGTAAAAATAAATTTGGTCCCAGCCATCTACGTGCTCAGCATCTAAATGTTAGCTTGGCCAAATTGCTAGCACTGCAACTGCTGCCTTTTTAGCTGGTAGCCCCTTTTGTGAATTTGTGGAATGTGCTATACTTCACTGGCAGGTTCCAAAATTCCATTTCTTTTCACGGAAGGCCATTCTGGCACTCTGCCGGCATGTGGAAGGCAATGTTTTGGCAGCTTTGGACAGGGCGGTCAGGAGTAAGGTTCATATTACTGCTGACTCATGGTCCAGCAGGCATGGACAGGGACGTTACCTTTCCTTAACGGCTCACTGGATAGCTCTGCTGGCAGCTGGGAAGGCAGACAGGGTTTAGTGTTGTTGGAGCTTGTTCTGCCACCACGCCTCCAAAATGTTAGTGGTGATTCTGCCATAGCTCTCTCCTCCACCCCCTCCTCTTCTTCTTCCTCTATGGCCTCTTCTGCAGATTTGTCCTCTGAACTAGCACTGCTCCATAAGCGTTCAAGGGGCTACGCAAGCAGTCAGGCTAAAAGATGCCATGTGGTGCTTGAGTTGGTCTGCCTAGGGGACAGGAGCCACACTGGGGCAGAGATTCTGTCAGCTCTGCAGGGGCAGGCTCAGAGGTGGTTGATGCCAAGCCAGCTCCAGTCAGGAATGGTTGTATGCGACAATGGCACCAACCTTCTCTCCGCCCTCCGACAGGGACACTTGACCCATGTTCCATGTTTGGCACACGTCCTGAATTTGGTGGTGCAGCGGTACTTGACCAGGTACCCAGGCTTACAATATCTCCTGAGGCAGGCCAGAAAAGTCTGTGGTCATTTCTGCCAGTCATACAATGCCATTGCTCGGCTGGTTGACATTCAAAGTGAAAGCAACCTGCCTACCAACCGCCTCATTTGTGACATGCCCACCAGGTTGAACTGTTGGCAATGCTGCAGCGGCTGCACACACAGCAGAGGGCAATCAATGAGTATCTGTGCGAGTATGGCACCAGGACAGGGTCAAGGGAGCTTGGCTTCTTTTCGCCACGCCAGTGGCTACTGATCAAGGGTACATGAAATAAGGTATACAGCAGCATGTTTTTTTTAAAAACACATACACTGGGCACATCATTTAATGTAACACAGGGGGTTGTAGAAAAAACACACAGTGGCTTTACAACCACTTTAAGTTCAGATATAGGGCTCATAATTTTCACATATACACTAAGGTCCCTGCAAACACAGCATCCAATAAATTTCAATTGTGTGAAAGGTGGAGGAGGAAGGAGGAGGGGTATGCCTTGTCATCCTAGTCCTAGGCTACAGGGCTTTGTGTTTCTATTGATGCTCACAGTGTAGGGAGACACAACTCTAGTCCCTGAATGCAAGATTGTCTCCATAGGATGCTGCAGGAGAAAGGAGTCACCCTGAAATGGGACACCTGGGGCAGCAGTCATAGCACCAGCTTAAGGGTGCATTCCTATACAAATGATATGCAAATGCACGCATACTCCGATTAGATGGAAGAACACCAGCAAGGGTACCTGCGATTAGCCACGGGAGGTAGCCCTGTTGAAAGCAGACTGCTTGCATTCAGGGACAATCACTCACATGCGATTGCTGCATGCGCGATTACATGCAAGTGGTAGTGATTAGCTGAAGGAGCTGGCAGCCTCCTGCAGCTGTTAATGGGAACCCCCACTGGGGCTCTCACATCTAATTGAAGTGCAGGGGCATTTGCAAGTGTGAATGCAAACTCAGTCCCGGTTAAGACTATTGCGGGAAACCACATGTGATTCGGACAGGAATCACACTGCATTCCTGTTCAAATCAAATGCGATGCTTTGCAGTGCGATTTGAGGCATTCATTTTGCTCCACACCCACATGAAAGGTGCAGGCACCTTTTTTTTCCCTGCGCTGGAATCGGATCACATGGGTTCTCACACCCATGCGATCTGATTCAGCCAATTGCACTGCGTTTTGCAAACCATTTTTGGGATGTTAACTTAACATAGACGCCCACAGAGGTTTGCATGATGCAGTGCGATTATGATGCAGTGTGGAAATGCTCAGGAATCGCTACGAACCCCACACCACATCAGTGTGAACAAGGACTAAAAGCTGGAAAAACAAGCTGCATACTTAGAGGTGATTAAATCAGCAGCTGAAAGTGCTTCAAAAATGAGAGTTTAATACTATTTCAAAGGGGCTATTTAAAGTGACACTTGGGTGCATAGTCCATTACTTATACCCTGTTTAAAGTGGTGAAGTGTCTCCTTTACATTAGCAGTCTTATGAGAAGTGACTGCTTATATTGGTTGTCAGTGGAAAGGAGATTGCTCCCTTACATCTGCCCCTGATATTTAAGTATAGTGCAGCCCTTTTCACATTTGCACTATGGACCTGTTTATAATAAATAAAATTAGGTGATCACCTTGTAATTACTTTGGGTCCACTTCTCCTAATGCCTTGTGTTAAAGCACTCATGTTAATGCACGTTGTGAGTGTGATATGTATTAATGTATGTTGAATCAACTCATTTTGAATGGATTGACAATGCACAGGAATGGACAAAAAAAAAAAAGGACATGCAGCATTTTTTTTGACTCAGTGCACCAAAATATACCTTACTGCATTATCATGCATTGTGGAGCATTGCAATGCATATGCATTAGAACTACATTGCCTTAGTGTGTGGGGTGCTTTTCAAAATGAATGGCACCAAAATGTGAAGATGCACGTAACACGCATTGCAGTAATGCATGTATTACCACAATATACCCAATCACAGAGGTGTGTTTTAGTGAAATGCTAGACCTTCTTTTGGCAAAACTGTCATACAAAGTGATTTCATTTTTATGTAATCTGTAGACAAAAATAAGAAACATTTTTGTACCTATTTTGTTCGTTTAAAAGGTGAATAAAAAAAATACAAAGTAAACATTTTATTCTATAATTTATTCTGTTTAAAATTGTACTAAAATGATAATTGTGGAAATGCAATTTGCAAATGAAAATAAGGCACTTTTTTATAGTTTGCACTTTTTTTGGAACACTGTAAAAAATAATCTAATGAAAACAAAAAAGTTAAATATTAAAGATTTAAAAAAAGCTATTCAAAAATTAGGAACAAAATAGTCAATAGTTAGCAGTAAATTAGAGCTTTTATAATGGGTTAGATAGGAATACATTTTATTTTAAAATAGTTTTTTTTTCTTACTTGAGGTTTCTTTAACTAATGCCATATGCAGATCACACCTTTGATCTACATATACAGTAGATGAAATAGTAAATACAATGCAACAATACATTATTGCCCTGCATTACTTAATGACCTTCAAACTGTCTGCAAGTTACAATAAAAGCTTAAAGACTTCTCACCACAATTACAGGTGCTGATCGATCCCTAGAAGGTAATGTGAGGGGTTACACCACACAAGCAGGACTCCACTCCCACACTGGCATTAGCTGGATCAGAGGCTTTCTCCCTCTCTGAAAGCTTTCTTTGCAGCTCTGTCCTCAGAACTTTGCATTTGGGTTACACAGCACACTGAAATTCTGGGCACACTGCACTTTGCTCAGCTCACCACAGCACACTGATCTCTGAACCTTCTTGTGGCTCTTTAGGTCTCTGCTCAGCAGCACAGCCCACCAAAAAATCTCTCCCTGGACTCCCAGTGCACAGCTCAGCTCACTGCTCTTCCTATGCTGAGGACACATTCTTCTCTCTGCACTGTAACTTCTTGGGTCTATGGTGGGCATGACATAAATCCATGGCCACAGAAGCAGCCAATAGACGTTGTCCTTTCTTCTGCCTGCTTGTAAGGTACACCAGATTCCCAGCCTTAGAAAACCAGTACAGGCTTATGTTCCTAATCATGCGTGTGTGCATTGCTTGCATGCTCATACTTCTAGCCAAAGAAGCAATAGATGTACTATTCCAATTCATTGTGCTCACATTCGCGCACGCACACGTACACGTGCGCATACTAATTAGCATGCACATTTGGCTCCCAGTGGCCTAAATAAACTGGTCTGTCACCATGAGCAGTTGCTGTATGGTCTTCGACTTGCACCTGTAGTCCTGAGTTCTGATTAGTTGAACCTGCTTACTTGTATATGACCTGGCTTTCTCCTGGACCTTGCCTTTGCTGCTGCATTAACCTTGTTCATCTAATCTCTCTGACCTCAGCCTGGTTAATTGACTCGCCTTGGCCTGCTGATTCTGTACTGAACTGCCCGGCTGTTACCAAACTTAGCCTGCTTCCTGGACTTGCTCCACCTGCTGACTCAGTCCCTTGTTGCCCAGCTGTCACTGGTCGCTGCCTGCATTCCGGCTCTGCTTCTATCAGCTGCTCTGATGCCATGCTGCTTCAGTATCCTGTCCTGAGGACTGCAACCCCTAGCTTCATCCACTTAAAGGGCGACTATGCCAGCCAGCTACTCCGGCACCCATGCCACCCTCACACTCACTGTCTCCACCTTCAGGAGTGTTGGGCAGGAGGTGCAAGAGAGGCCTCCACAACATTCAAGTTATCACCAGTTATGTGATACTGCTTCTCCTGGCTTCACAATTCTATCCATGCTAATAGGCTGAAGTGCCTGAGCCATATGGGTCAAATAGCCATTTGGCTCAATCAACTCAATTATCTAGATACGAAAATACACTAAAAATGTATCTTTCTAGGTGCCTAAAAATATACATAAAATAATTTACTATGAAAATTATACAAGTTGATTTACAAAGTATTAAAGGTACAAGTGCTACACATGGCGTATTTACAGATCCACAATGTTTTGACATTAAAAAACACTCATTTCAACATTTAACATTGACTTTCCCACCCTAATCTGGGAATATATACATTTTTTTTGTTGAAGTCACATCAGATGACTTCAAGATCCTAGATGACAGTAGGGGGGATCACAACAGTTATGTCATGACTTGTTTTGTGGGTTCCAAATATCTCACTTCTTTTGGCTCGGTGAACACTTCAATGTAAATGAAATGCCCCTGATCTCTGAACCCCTTTTTGGTTCAGGATTTTAAAGTAATCTGATATGAATACAACAAAGGATGTAAGGGTGAGAAAGCCAATGGTATACTGTGAAGCAAATGTTTTCAATGTCAATACATTGTGGATCTATAAGTAGGCCATGTGTGACACGTATGCATTGTACTTTTAATACATTTGTATAATTTTAATAGGGGTGTATAATATTATATGTAAACTGTTAGACACCTAGAAAGTCCCATTTCTAGTGTATTTTTTTGTTTAAAGTTGCAGGAATGTTGGCGCCTCTCTGTGTTGTTCCAGCAGTATATATTTATGAGTCAGTTATCTACACTAGATGACTTTGTCCCCCTTTTCAATCATTTTAAGCCACCCTTGCCATCAATGGTGTCCCTAGGGGGGGCCAGAGGGGGCCCTGACCCCCCAACATTATGCTGTCCCCACCATGTGCCCTCCCATTAAATTATTTTTTTTTTTTTTACCAGAAGGCAATGTCTAAGAGGGAGAGCGTCCCCAGTTAGCTTTTGTGGGTGATTCCTCCCCTTCCTCTGCTTGCTGACACTGCATAATGGGAGCACTCACACAACCACGGCCGCCCGATCTGCTCCTTCCCCTGCATCCTCATTGGCAGGGAGAAGAGCGAGTTGCAGGAAGGACTCCACCAGGACTCTCAGTTACTGAAAAAACAGACTGATTTCTCCCGTCCTTAGGACAGGAGAACCAGCCTGTAAATTTCAAGAGATGCCAGACCAGTGCTGTCAATAGCAGGGGCCCGGTGGCAAGACAACCTTTTTCTTGGTATGCTGGTGACATACATCTCTTGTTTTCTGCCACCCTGGGGGAGGGGCCCAATACAGTAGGAAGGCAACTCACTGCAGAACAGTCCCTGTCCCCCCATGTGCCCCCCCCAAATATGAAAGCTGGAGACGCCACTGCTTGCCATTACTATTCCTAAAACAAGTAATTTGGAATAGCATGAACTATTTAAATAAACATCCCCAACAGTGCCTTTCTTATAAATAATATTATCTCTTATGCTAAATTACTGATTGTTACTCAACATTGAAATAAGTGGCTGTTTGACTCCCTGGGAACACGGTGTAGTTTCAGAATGTGTGCTAATGATCAGCTAATGCCATACAGCCATAGGTGATAATTTTCAAAGCATTAATGGCTCTGACATACTTAGAATATACAAGTGGAATGAATAATGAGGAAGATAAGTGAACATTTTCATATAAGTTAATTACATGCCAGATAAATACCACTTTTCCTAATAGGAATTCCAAGATTAATAAACATTTACATATTTACTTGTTATACAGAAGTTAATTTTATTGCTTTCCTACCACTGACCTTATCTTAGAGTTTCAGGTCCTGCTTCTTCTACATGAAAAGATGCATTATAAAACGATTCCTTATTAACTATCAATACCCCTATCAGAGCCTCTCTTGCATTTGTCTAATGCAGCTGACAGCGAAGTACAATCTTGTCTTATTTAATGATTTATCAAAGAATGCCGAATGAAGGTGAACAAGAGAAAACCAATAATGCATCAACAAACACTGTACATGCTTATAAAGCAAGGCTTTTTTTTCTTTGTAGACACATTTTCTAGATGAGCCAATTTTGGTCTATAGTTTTTCAGGTACGTCTGAGAAGGCATCCAGTGTAAAGAATAATGCCTGGTTATGGGCCAAGCCAATGAGGCATTAACTTTTAGCATGCAAGCTTTGGAAAAGCATTTTATGGTGACTTCTAACCACATGGGCTATTCGTTTTTTTCTGTGGAGATTTTTCCTATGCAATTGCATGTTCATCTTAAGCGCCATATTTCTTGACAGTAGAAAACATTTCAAATTGGTTAATTATGTTCCTTAGTTCAAGAGTGTGCCACATGGTTAGGAGAATAGGATATAATATCGTTAATAGGTACCATCATCCTTTACATGAATAGAGCAAAATGGGGTTGAAAGAGAGAAGAAAAGCAAGGACCTCTCCAATTAGGTCCTACCTCTTTCAGAAATATTAGGACTATTACGGTACCAAAGGGATGTGAACAAACTTTTCTAAAAAAAATTTTGTTTTATTTAAAGATAACATTTAAAAAGTCCTACAAAGGACACAGAATATACACCATAACAAATTAACACAATCAAAAAATAATTGTTACAGCAATGTTGACACTCAATTAATAAAGATAATGCCCAAACAGACGCATGGAAGCAGGTTATATGATACTTGCAGACGTGACCTCTACAGTTTCGCGGTCACAGCCGCTTCTTCAGGAGGCGTCTATTAGTACATATTCTACAAAGTGAAAAAAATACAGTATCAACATTACAAACAAAAAAATACATGTAACATAGGGAGCACATCGTTGATATTGGAGAGGGTAATTCAAGTTAAAAGTTGCACTCACCAACCTATACCCACAAGGGGTTTGGAGCGATACTGTGAGACGCCCTCAAAAGGCGTTCCCCCGGGCTGAATGTTTTGGAAAGAACATCTCCCCATTAGGGAGTAAAAAATGTTGTCCCTCTTGAATCCAGGGGCAGTGTGGGCAATTGCCACACTTAAAGGTGCCTCTGGGTTCTTTAGGAAGGGGGGATCTTGTAATGACTATGTGTGAGCCTGTCCCTCAGGGAGGTAGCCCTCCTGAAGACCAAATGTATTTTCTAAAAATGTATTTTCTAAGTGTATGGTGGCCTGTCCCTCAGGGTACCTCCCTGAGGGACAGGCTCACTCATAGTCATTACAAGATCCCCCCTTCTGGCCCTAAAGAACCCAGAGGCACCTTTAAGTGTGGCAATTGCCCACACTGCCCCTGGATTCAAGAGGGACAACATTTTTTACTCCCTAATGGGGAGATGTTCTTTCCAAAACATTCAGCCCATTGTGGCACACGTGGTGTAATTTATCTTATGACCTGCGCTTGCAGCGCCTTTTATGTGGGAAAGACGATCAGAGAGCTACAGCAGAGACTGGGTGACCATTTATATGCCTCTACTAATGGCAAGCTCACCACGGTGGGCCACCATATCGGCATTCATCACCGTTTTAATCTCGATTATATCAGATTTACTGTTCTAGAAGTTGTCCCTGAAGACCCCAGAGGGGGAAACTGGGACCGCCAAATTTTGAAGCGCGAATCGCTCTGGATTGAGCGACTCAACACTTTGGTTCCTCCTGGCATTAATGAGGCACACTCATATAAGTATTTTCTTGAATGACTGTCCAACAGGTCTACCAGTCTCTGCCGTACTCACCTGTGGACATCTGCTCGGTGTCTTGTCCACATTACAACATACTCGGTATCATACTGTATTATACCTATAATCATCAACTGTGCTTTCTTTTTTTCTCTCCCCCCCTTTCCGTCCCCCTTTTTTCTGCATAACCAGGTCTCTCCCAAGATTGTCTGTAAGTGGACTCTTCACACATAGTTTTTCATACTATGTACTTATTAATATTTAATTTGTCTATTTGGCTGACTACAAGTACTCTGTATATTACATGCTTTGCAACAACTGTCATGTATATTGAATTGTATCATTTTTTTGTATGGGGCTGAGATCTACATATCCTTGGCCATGGGTCAATCTTGTTCCCGTTGCCAGTGACCTGGCATTTCTGCCCCTGTCTTATCCATTGTCAAACTCTACCTACCCATTTGACTACATTGATTTGCACTTGCTTTTCTTTTCTTGGAGGGATGTGAGGAGTTAATTCTCCTCCTTACGATGGGCTTGCGTTCCTCCGGCAGTAGGCGGGTCTCCACGGAGCCCAGCTGCTGCTTCTCCTGATTGACGCCTCGGCGTCAACCACTGTGGAGCTGTGCGCCTGCTCCGGATGTTTTTCTTGCGCAGCAGAGGGGGATCGGACCCGGAAGAGACGGCAGCTGTTGTTTTCAGCGCTGCTTGACTTCCGGGTTGGAGGCATTTAAGACGCTCAGACTCATCTGCAAGCCCTGACAGGCACACACCCAGCAGTTCACCAGCGCCGCTTGGAGCTTTTGTAAGTACCTGCCACATGTTTTTTGGGAAGGGTGGGGGTTGACATTGCACTACTCTATGGCATCCCTCTCCCTTGCCCTGCAAGCGTTCCTCCCTTTGGTAGAAATGTTCTGCAATTTACGATAATTGTACATTCAAATATCCTTCTCTTATGCATCTACTTCTTTCCCAGCGGCTCCCTATGGCATTGCGGTCCGGCCTATCTGCCATCAGTTCCATCATTCCTTTACCCTGGGTGCAAATGGCTATTGAGTCTAGCTTTTAATAATACAGCAACGGTGGGTACACTTTATTGATATCAAAACCATCCGCCTTTTAAAAGCTCCGTCTTGTTTATTACCCTGAACAGGTGGTAGGTTTCCTCTCCCCTTTTCTTTCCCCTCTCCTTCCCTCCCCCCTTTCTTTTTTTCCCCCCCTTTTGTTTCCCCACTTTTTCCTCCCCCTCCTTTCCCCTTTTTCCCCCTTTTTTCCCCCCTTTTCCCCTTCCCCCCCCCTGCCTTTCTTCTTCTTTCTTCTTTGGCCTTCCCCCCCCCTTTTTTCCCTCCCTTTCCCTTTTCCCCTCATGTTCTCCTTCCCCCCTCTTTTTCTCTTTTTTCCCCTTTACTATTGTCCCTATTCTTGTTCTCCCTTCCCCCTTTTTCTCTCCTTATCCACCTCTACTTGCTCCCTGACTTTACACACCCGGGTGGTTTTTGTATTGAGTAGAACCCGTAGTTTACAAATTATAAATCCTTATATATATTTTTTTACAATAGTATCACCTTAAATTGCCTCCCTGGCTCGCCCCCGGGGGAACGCCTTTTGAGGGCGTCTCACAGTATCGCTCCAAACCCCTTGTGGGTATAGGTTGGTGAGTGCAACTTTTAACTTGAATTACCCTCTCCAATATCAACGATGTGCTCCCTATGTTACATGTATTTTTTTGTTTGTAATGTTGATACTGTATTTTTTTCACTTTGTAGAATATGTACTAATAGACGCCTCCTGAAGAAGCGGCTGTGACCGCGAAACTGTAGAGGTCACGTCTGCAAGTATCATATAACCTGCTTCCATGCGTCTGTGTGGGCATTATCTTTATTAATTGAGTGTCAACATTGCTGTAACAATTATTTTTTGATTGTGTTAATTTGTTATGGTGTATATTCTGTGTCCTTTGTAGGACTTTTTAAATGTTACCTTTAAATAAAACAAAATTTTTTTTATAAAAGTTTGTTCACATCCCTTTGGTACCGTAATAGTCCTAATATTTCTGAAAGAGGTAGGACCTAATTGGAGAGGTCCTTGCTTTTCTTCTCTCTTTCAACCCCATTTTAATTATGTTCCTTACCAAAAAAAAAAAAAAAATGAATCCATTTTATTTCATCATATTATACAGGTTCACTCTGGAAGTGTGATAAAAAAAAAAAAAAAAAAAAAAGATTCTTTTGAATACCATCTTCTCAGTCAGTGAGTTAAGTGAACTACTTAAGGGGTATATTTATATTAAAAAAAAAAAAAAAAATCACGCAGCAATTTTCCCAAGGAAAGTGCATGTACACTTTGTGTTAATGGGGGGAAAAAAGTAACAAAAAAATTAAAAATAAACACGTTATTAGGCTTCTCCCTGTGCTGGTTGAATTTCTTTTTATTCATTTTAAACAAAAATACTATTTAACAATACAATACAATTATAATACAATTACAATGGCAATCAGCACCATAGAAAAATCAATTTGCCAATTTTACAGCAGTGAAGAAGTGTGCCTACAATGTGCTGTATGTTAGAAAGTTCTTAGCAACGCAAGTCTTAATTATAACAATATAAAATGCCCTTTTTGAACAAGACACCCATCTGGAAAGGCAGAAAGCTTCAAAATACATTAAAAAAACCCTAAAAAAGATAAGTTGTTTGGGCATAATCAGCTTGTAAGACAGTGACTGTAGTAAGGAAGCTAGGTAGAAGAATCCTACCACTAGTTTAGGCAATATTCTGCAGTGGTCATCATATTCAGTCTTTATTTGCCTATATGATGTACAAGTCTGGCAGTGGATTTACCACAATGTTTTTTCAATAGCTGTATTGATTAATTACATGTTTTCCTTGACATTAGCTTTTTTAAAAAAAACTGGTCCTTGTGCACAACGAACATCCTGACACGGCAGGAATCCACACGGTGACAGGATGGACATCACCAAATATCACCCTGCACTTGGCTGAAAGCCACATTCTTGGTGATCCAAGATCCATATAAACATGACACATTTGTCCTGAAGCCTGTAGCCTGTAACAAAGCTACCGTATATACTCGAGTATAAGTCGTTCCGAGTATAAGTCGAGGCCCTAATTTACCACAAAAAAATGGGAAAAACGTATTGACCCGAGTATAAGTCGAGGGTGAGAAATGCACAGCTACTGTAAGTGGAAAAGAGGGTCAACAATACCCATTTGCAGCATCACTGAGCCCATTTGCAGCCATAGGTCCCCTGAACTTCAAACTTAGTAGTTAAGGGTTCCTAGATGCCCCCTAGCTGCAGCCAAAATTTGGGGTCTCTGAACCCAAAGGGTCCCGAAATGACATTGCTGCAGTTGGACACAGTTGACCGAATTTGGGGCCCCGTATCTCAGGGCCACTTAGTGCTAAAAACCCCCAAATTTGGTGTGCAAATCCAGTGGAACTGGCACCATATAATTTTCAAAGCTGGGGTTTCTAGCACCAAGTGGCCCCGAGATACAGGGCCCCAAAAATCAGTTCAGAAAATGTCAAGCACTTTTTTGCAGCAGAGAATGACATTTTCCAAACCGGATTTGGGGCCCCGTATCTCAGGGCCACTTGGTGCTAGGAACCCCAGCTTTGGATATGTTGTGGTACCAGTTCCACTGGGTTTGCACACCAAATTTGGGGTTCCTAGCACCAAGTGGTCCTGAGATACGGGGCCCCAAAGTCGGTTCAGAAAATGAAATTTTTTGCTGCAGAAAAGTGCTTGACTCCAGTATAAGTCGAGGGGGGCACATTCAGCACATAAAAATGTGCTGAAAAATTCGACTTATACCAGAGTATATACGGTACTTTGTCAGTATGGCACCTTTAATGTCATGGCATCATTCTAGCTTTTGTATCATGTACCTGAAAACAAGGTAACATTGTGGCACAGTTAGCTCACATTATAGTAATCTGGTTCCTGAAACAGGTAACAACTAGTAATGTAGCATTTATGGGTCCTTTTTTTACCTTGTAGAGGTATGCCTCTTGCAATGTTAACTTTTAAATCCCATATTGTGATATTAACATTTTGTAAGCACGAGGGATCAGAGGGATCTAATTACAGTCTGTATAAGAATAATTGTGTAATGGGCATTTTTTAGAATATGCCAAGATGATGGTCAGAGCCTAAAGGCTCCTTGGATATCAATCAAGCTGCCATGAACTTATTTGCAGTATGTTATTTTTTTTTTTAAAGGCTAGCTTTCTGAGGGATGGTTAGACATCAGGCAGTTGGCTATGGGTCAATCTTCATTTGCTCATACATACTGTATAGCAGGTCCTCCTTTCCTCAGTCTTGCTCTTTGGTTCCTACATGGGTTCTAACATGCTCTTCCTCATGTGTGTACAAGTGTCCCACCATTCTATTATAAATCCTCAATTGTGCAGTTCACCTGGAGAGGCATGGACAGACACATATGTGTACATCAGTGAGAGTCAGCCTGCATCCTGAATGGTCAGGCTCCCTGTTTAAAGGAAATGTTTTCCACTTCCAAGTTGTCAATCCTAAAATTTAGTCTGTAGGCGTGACTCGCAAATTGATCTTTTTGTTGACTGTCTTGATTTGAACTCCATCTGCCCTGACTTTTCAGTGATTCCCAAACCCCTTAATTTTAGTTACTCCTGGCTATATGTTCAGCTATACTCCTGTCTCACTCTTCTGAACTGTCTACATTTGGTTGGTTTTGACACCTGCTAGATTCCTGCCTGGTAGCCTTGTGCAAACGGAAAATTTTGTTTAGTTTCAGTTCATTGTCATTCGTAAAATACATGATTTTGTTCTGTTATGCAGCATACACACAGTCAGACTTTTCGACCGGACTTGTCCGACGGACACCGACGGACCAAATCCGGCGGACAATCCGATCGTGTGTGGGCTTCCCCGGACCTTCAGCAGACTTTTCCAGTCGCAAATCTGACAGACTTTAAATTTGGAACATGCTTCAAATCTTTACGTCGTAACTCCGCCAGACGCAGAAATCCGCTCGTCTGTATGCTAGTCCGACGGACAAAAACCAACGCAAGGGCAGCTATTGGCTACTGGCTATCAACTTCCTTATTTTAGTCCGATGTATGTCATCACATACGAATCCGTCGGACTTTGGTGTGATCGTGTGTAGGCAAGTACATTCGTTAAAAAAAATGCATCGGAAGTCCATCAAAAGTCCGCTAAAAAGTCTGTCGGACCAGTCCGGTCAAAAAGTCCGCCCGTGTGTACGCGGCCTTAGATTCGTTATGTTATGTTAATACGTTTTCGGGTAAATAGTTATTTCAGTAGAGTGTCGATATTCGTTATACTGAATCTCGAATCATGTCAAATTCATTCTCTATATGCGCTATAATTTCATTCGTATTCGTTGAAATTTGATATTTATGTATGTATATATATTCGTGATAATTGTTCGTAGTTTGGAAAGTCATTTGTTTATTGAATCTTTTAACACACACAAAGACAATATCTCTTCTCCTCTGCTCAAATACAATACAACACCATTCTCACTCAGTTCTCAGGAATGCACTTTGCCAGTAATCCAACCTCCAGCACAAAATTAATCAGCTGATTGGACTGTAAGATTTATTTTGAGTTGACCTTTTGTTTCATTAGATCTTTAATGAATTACTGAATCATGTCAAATTCATTTGTTATATCCGCTATAATTTCTTTCGTATTAGTTGAAAATCATTATTTTCTTTATTTGGACATTTGCATGCATTTGAATGTCCGAAAGATGCAAAATTCGACCGAATTTCGATTAGTTACGAAGCGAATAGCACAAGCCTACTGCCTAGCATCTGCCAGCCCTCTAGCTCAGCATTTCTGTCCAACTCCATCTCTGGAGAGCTGGTCCACCTCTGTAATGCCAAGGAAAAATTTGACAGTGGACTTCATATGCATTTACATGGATACTGTGTAAAAGAAACATTTATTGAATTAGAAGTATAAAAAGATGCAGCAGCCCCCCTTAGCCCCTCTAATACCTGAGCCCATCTCAATCCAGCAATGCTGCACAAGAGTCTTGGCTGCCTGGCTGAGACAGCAGTGGGGCGGGATAGTCAGTGAGCCAATGAGGAGAGAGAGGGGGTGGGGCCAAACCATGGCTCCATGTCTAAAAAGACACACAGAACAGCGGCGCAGCTCTGGTGCCCCCATAGCAAACTGCTTGCTGTGGAGGCACTCAACAGGAGGGGGGGCAGGAGAGTCAAAGAGGGACCATAGAAGTAGGATCTGGGCTGCTTTGTGCAAAACCACTGTGCAGAACCACTGCAAGTATGAAATGTTTGTTATTTTTAAATTAAAAAAAAAAAAAGACTTTAGTATCACTTTAAGGATGAATTCATCTTCAGTATCTGCATCTAGAGAGGTAAATGACAGTTTGCTTAAAAGTGTGTTTACTACTTGTTAGGTGTGTGCAAACAACCTGTCCACAGCTTGAATTTAACCGCTTGTTTATTGGGCACTTAATCCCCCCTTCTGCCCAGACCAGTTTTTAGCTTTAAGGGCTGTCACACTTTGAATGACAATTGCACGGTCATGCTACACTGTATTCAAATTACATTTTTATCATTTTTTTCACACAAATGGAGCTTTCTTTTGGTGGTATTTAATCACCACTTGGGTTTTTATTTTTTTCTAAACAAACATAAAAAGACAGAAATTTTGGAAAAAAAAAACGTTTCATAGTTTGTTATAATTTTTCTCCTTCATTGATATTCACTGATGAGGCTGCACTGATAGGCACAGATAAGGCGACACTGATAGGCACTGATAAGACAGCACTGATAAGACGGCACTGATGGGTCCTGATGGGTGGCACTGATGAGTGGCACTGATGGGTGGCACTGATAGGTGGTATTGATAGGCAGCACTGGTGATGAGGCACTAATTGGTGGCATATATAGGTGGCACTGATAGGTGACACTGTGTGCATTGATAGGTGACACTGTGGGCACTGATAGATGGCACTGGTGGACACTGGTAGGTGACACTGTGGGCACTGATGGGTGGCACTGGTAAGTGGCACAGAATCCTCTGCAGAGGCTCTCCAGATCAGGGCTGATGACCCTCCTACAGCCGCCGGTGTTCGGCTTTTTTTTCTCTCTGCATGCTACCAGCATGCGGAGAAAAATAGCCGTTTGCCGGCTCTGTTTACATCACATGATCAGCTGTCATTGGCTGACAGCTGATCACGTGGTAAGAGGTCAGGATCGACCCCTAACTCTGATCTGTGATCAGCCGAGTCTCATAGACTTGCTGATCACAGGGGGCGCGCAGGCTGCTCGAGCATGGGAGGACATCTATGGACGCCCTCCTGGCAAATTAGGTCCGCACTGTAGCCGTCTTTCGGCTATAGCGCGGATGGGAGGTGATTAAATAACCTTTAGAACATGATTGTATGGTCATGTAAAATATTTTCTTTATTTCTAATCCTAATAGTCTTCATATTTGTGTTATATCTGTAATCTGTACAGATTTCCATAATTTGCTTCAGCAAGCTAGTGCAAAATGTAAAAAAATAAATAAAGATAAAAACAAACTATCAAGGGCTGAAAACAAATCACACTTTAGTATCAAATTGTAGAAATGCAGTAAATTTATTTCAGACAGTATTGGATTTGGCCAATATTGATTTGTCTTTTTCATGATAAAATAATAAAGGCTGGCGAGACACACCTGCACTTGGTCAGAATCAAAGACAAATTTACCATTGTTTATGCTTTATAGATTTTACTTCACCTGAATTAATAATATGGAACCTGGCTGAAACATGAATCGTATATCTTGTCAAAATAGCATGCCATTGTTTATTTGTCTAAGAACTGAAAACTCAACCTACAAACCTACAAGACTTTTTTGTTTTAGAGAATAACTGTTAGTTTAAACATGTTAGCTCTTTTAATGTATCCAGGCATATTAAGGTACTTTACAAATATAACAAACTATCTCTGCCTTTTCTTTCCATCATCAGATTACAGGCCGGGGTAAAATGTGTTCTGTTTGCATTGCCTAAATAGTATGTGTGTAATCCGCTGTATCAACCATGCATAGGTGTGCACAGCCTATTGCATTATTGAAGAGGGAATACCCCTTTGTGTGGAAGAAAGATTCACTGTTTTACTTAGGGATTCATGTCACCTCAGATCAAAAAATGTTGTATGATCTTAATTATACTCCCCTAATAGCCGGGTTAAGGGAGGACCTAAAGAACTGGATAGGACAATATTTAACATGGTTTGGAAGAGTGAGTGCCATTAAGATGTGTATACTACCTAGAATTATTTATATGTTACATACAGTTCCGATTAAGTTACCAGGAATCTTTTTTAAACAGATACGGAAGGCTTTTACAGCATTTGTGTGGAATAATAAAAGACCAAGGCTGACATATGACATCCTATGTAGAAGTGGGCTTGGTTTAAATTGCACTAAATATAGGGCGTGACTTAAAAGGGGTGTGGTTAAAGAGTCTGGAGATTACTTACATAGTGTAAAATGTGGTAATGTTAAATAGGAATGTACAGTGCAGAATGAGAGGGCAAAAATGTCAAGTGTGAACCTTCCCCCCATACCAAAAGGGATGAATAGTGGTTTGGTTGGTATAGTGGTCCAAATTGACAACCCTAAGATATTACCACCATTGAAAAAATTAACAGGATAGGGGTGTTTTACTCGTGCAATTAGTCATAAGATAGTTAAAACAGATGCAGCCACTGTGCCACATCAGATGCAGCCACTGTGCCCCATCAAATGCAGTCACTGTGCCCCATCAAATGCAGCCACTGTGCCCCATCAAATTCAACCACTGTGCCCCATCAAATGCAACCACTGTGCCCCATCGAATGCAGCCATTGTGCCCCATCATATGCAGCCACTGTGTCCATCAATTGCAGCCACTGTGCCCCATCCAGCCACTGTGCTCCATCAAATGTAGCCACTGTGCCCCATCAATTGCAGACACTGTACCCATTATATGCAGCCACTGTGCATATGCAGCCACTGTGCCTATCAAATGCAGCCACTGTGCCCCATCAAATGCAGCCACTGTGCCCCATCAAATGCAGCCACTGTGCACACAAACAGACACAAACACACACACAGACAGACACACACAGACAAACAGACAGGTAAAGAGAGAGAGAAAAGTTAGGAATTTGCAGCATGCCTTGTTTCTCTTACCAGCCTAGCAGGTGCCTACTTGGTACAGCAGAGGTCAGGAAGCAATGTCTGTGACTGTGTAAGACTCGGATGGCTCTGTAGCAGCTGCAGGCGATTAGTTAGAGAAAGGAAGGGAAGGCCAGGTTCAATTACATTCCTGATTCAAGTCTGTGCAGACCCCAGCACCTCCTTCTGCTCAGAGAGCAAAAAACAAGTCCTGGACGGCGGCACACCGATAAGACATCTTTAAAATCCAATACAGTCAGTCCATATTAGCAAAGACAGGGATGAATATCTGGCGTGTTTCACACCATGTGTTGGTGCTTGGTCATAGCTTACACATGGTGTGTCTCTACAGTGGAAGCACATGCATTCTGATGGATAGATGGAGGGCAGGTGGACTGAAGAGGAGCCCACTTATAGGTTAGTGTTAGGGACCACAGATACCAGGGTGCTCTGGCGAGGCTCTGTGGCTTATGCATGCATTTGCAAATATGTGCAGCATAACCCCTGCTTTTAACGCATACTGTTAGACAGGTTGATTTGGTTGTCTGCGAGCTGGTCGGTAAGTAAGCTTTTTTTTTTTTCCCTTGGATTTATCCTTGGCCCTGTTTATACCTTATGTCACCCTCCAATTCTGCCTACTGCGATATCCAGCTATAGATGGGGGCAGTGGTGCCCTTTTTTTGTATCACTGTATATTGGTCAGGCAACGCACTGACACCTTCGCAGCCATAGAGCTACATGCTGGGTGCTCAGTGTGCTCCTGTACCTTTTAAAAAGGGGTGTGCTCCCCTTCAATCCACCTGCCCTCCATCTATCTATTAGAATGCATGTGCTTCCACTGTGGAGACACTTATAAGTTAGTGTTAGGGGCGGGACGAGAGTTAGATGGGTTGATTTGATTGTCTGCAAGCTGGTCAGTAAGTAAGCTTGTTTTTTTTCCCTTGGATTTTTCCTTGGCCCTGTTTATACCATTCTAACACATGACTATGTTTTGATCTAAACCATTCCATTGTAGCTCTGGCTGTATGTTTAAGGTCGTTGTCCTGCTGAAAGGTGAAAATCCACCTCTTTTGTAGACTCTAACAGGTTTTCTTCCAAGATTGCTCTGTATTTGGCTCCATCCATCTTCCCATCAACTGTTACCAGCTTTCCTGTCCCTGCTGAAGAACATCACAACATGATGCTGCCATCACTATGTTTTACGGTGGGGGTGGCGTGTTCAGGCTGATGTGCAGTGTTAGTTTTCCGCCACACATAGCATTTTTCTTTTAAGCCAAAAAGTTCAATTTTGGTCTCATCTGACCAGAGCACTTTCTTCTACATGTTTGCTTTATCTCCCCCATGGCTTCTAGCAAATTGCAAATAGGACTTCTTATGGCTTTCTTTCAACAATGGCTTTCTTCTTGCCACTCTTCCATAAAGGCGAGATTTAAGGAATGCATGACTAATAGTTGTCCACAGCTCCCACCTGAACTGTGGATCTTTGCAGCTCCAACAGAGTTACCACGGGCCTCTTGGCTGCTTCTCTTAATTAATGCTCTCCTTCAGGGCTGCTGATAGAAATCACGGGGTCCCATACAGACTACCTGACAGGGCCCCACCAAGAAAATATTAGAGCTTTATTTTGCTAAAAATACAATAAAACTATTAGCAGACACAAATACAACATAACTCATAGAATTCCTGCTAAATCTAAAGGATAAAACTGAGTTAATAAATAAAAATGAAGGCGAGGTGAAAAAAATATGCAGGCTGCGGGAGCAGAGGGAGAGAAACAAAGTTAGGCTCTATGCACACTGGGCTTAATAAAAAAAAAAGTCCAATTCACCTAGCAGAAAAAAAATGCTCATATAGAGCATTTTTTGTAAAAAGTTTAGACAAGTTTAGGAGAGTTTTACGTTTTTTTTCTGCCAGTAATCTCCAATCAGAGACGCAAACCAGAAGGTTTTTTTTTCCTGCCTCTAAACGCTGAGCTCAAAATACGCCTGTAAATGTCCTAATGTGCATGGACACATAGGATAACATTGAGCTGCTTCTACAGACAGAACACAAAACTTCTGTAGAAGCAGTGAATTTTAAAACAGTGTGCATGGAGGCTAAGTTAGAGAGATAAACTCAGGAGCAGAAATAACTATAAAAACCAGTGCTGAGAGGAGGAGCAGCTTTCATCTACTGGAGGAAAAGAAACACAATTGTCGCCTGTCACTAATCACCCTCCCTGCGTGGGCCCCCCTATGTTATCAGGCCCTGTACACCAGGGCTGGTGGTCCCCCCTATCAGTGGCCCTGCTCTCCTTGCCTGGCCTGTCAGATTAGGTGGACGGCCATGTCTTGGTCAGTTTGCAGTTGTGCCATACTCTTTTCATTTTCAGATGATGGATTGAACAGTGCACCGTGAGATGTTCAAAGCTTGGTATATTTTTTTAGAACCTAACCCTGCTTTAAACTTCTCCAAAATGTTATCCCTGACCTGTCTGGTGTGTTCCATGGCCTTCATGATGCCGTTTCACTAAGGTCCTCTAACAAACCTCTGAGGGCTTCACAGAACAGCTGCATTTATACTGAGATTAAATTACACATAGATGGACTCTGCTTACTAATTAGGTGACTTCTGAAGAGAATTGGTTCCTCTATATTTTAGTTATGGGTATCAGAGTAAAGGGGGCTGAATACAAATGCATGCCACGCTTTCACATATTTATTTGTAAAAAATCTTGAAAACCATTCTGATTAGACCGGCTGTTTCCGATCAGGATGTCCCTATTTATGGGGCCGGCTCTCTGTCTCACTTTGAGACATACAACCTGGCAGCAATCTAGGAGGACGGAACACCCCCAGACCCCTGTGTTATTATTGTGGGGTAAGTTCAGTTGTTGGTGCCTCTCTCTGACATGACCTTCCTTTTATTTTACCAACATTGACCTTGCATCCTATGCTGATCTTTATTTATTTTTTTATGTTTATTTTTTCTGTTTTTTCTATGTATCAGAACTGCAGCCCACACAAGCTAACCTGCTTGCCTTTAATCATCAGATGTGATATACATTTGGGAGGCCTCTGCTCCTTGTTTGCTGTCCATTCGACTTCCTTTCAGATACATATATTTACCTCTGATCGCTGACAGCGATGCATTGATTAAATTCACTATTGTGAGCACTTTTCTTTTCTTCATAGCCATTTGGTAAGCGGTTTTTGGTTCAAATCTGTTTTATACATACCCCTTTCCCCTTTTTTTTTTTTTTTTTATTTTATTTTATTTTACTATTATTTTTTGTTTTTTGCTTTCTGCTTTCTGCTTTTTCTGTTTCTCCGTCCGTCTTTGGGCACCAACTAGAAACTTATTTGATCACTCATGATTGTAATTTGCTGGCTTTACCTCAAATTTACCCATTTAGTTATTTACCCTAAACTATGTTATCCTACGTTCGCACTGGCCTCATCTATAGGGACCCCCCTAAACTACCAGTTTGTGCTGTCGTTCCATTCGAGACCTTAGTCTTTTATAGGGCCCCTGCCATGCCTCACCTTGGGTAGGGCGGAATTTCCAACCCAACTGTTACCCATATTTTGTTATAGCTTATATATTGTGAATAGCTTTCTAGTACTGTGATTATGATGTCTGTCCTCTTTGTTTGTATGTATTTTTAATAGAACCTCTAGCTCCTGAAGAAGCGTTCCTTGTCAACGTGAAACATGTAGAGCAATTAGAGACTACACCACCTTGGAACACCAGACCTGCAGTACTCTCTTAAATTCAACTTTGCAGGGGAAGTGTACCCTTTATTCTACCCGTAACTACTGGTTATACTGTCTATACACAATTATAGAGAATTATTTAGGAGACTGCAGGATAGGATTCATTATGGTGTATGTAACCAAGTTGTATGCCTATATCTGATGCGTTTTTAACTTTCATGTCTATTCTCTGTGTTTTTGTACGCTATTAATAAAAATTAAGTCTTTTATATATTTTTTGTAGTTTATTATGGTTGTGCCCTCAAAGTCCCACTATTTAGCCCCTTGATGCCTTGAAAACCATTTATCATTTTCCTTCCACTTTATAAGTATGTGCCACTTTGTGTTGGTCTATCACATAAAATCCCAATAAAATAAATTTAAGTATTTGGTTGTAACAAAATGTGGAAAATTTCAAGGGGTATGAATACTTTTTTAAGGCACTTTATTGGCACAAGTTTTTATAATGTAAGTGTTCATTTGGCAATAAAATTTTGATAACTAACAGTATTATGCTATGGCCTTTCTTCTGTGTGTTCTACATTTGGAGCAATTACATTGGCTGTGAATTGTGAAAGACAAGCTTGGTTATTGAGCCCACTGGGGACCAGAGGGGGGAGTAAAATCCTGAGAAATCTCAGAGCGCAATTTAGACCTATGTTTTGGGTCATGTTTTTAAGGTGAGCAGCCAATTCACACAATGGTGGAGCACGTTGAATCTTTATTGTATGATCTATGGTGGAAGTGTATTTCAGTATTTTAACAGTCCTTGGGAAATCTGGGTTTTATGAACTGATCATTTTGGGACTTACTTACTCACTTTTTTCTTAAGAATCTTGCATTTATGTATGTTGGGGATTGTGTTATTTGCTGTATTAATATTTAGTGAATTTTGCATATAATATTTTGATGGTAAGCAAGCACTTTACTGTTTTTTTCTAATACACATGTATTTATTCACTGTGGGAACACAAGTTAGTATTTAGCAGCACTCTAATGATCAACACGTAATATATTTATTTATACATATTTTATATACATAATCATCACTTAAACACGTATTCTTTTTAAATCTATAACCGCAATCATCATGAGCAGCGCAGGGTTTCGTTTATCTTTACTAGTAACTGTAAATACCTTTTTTTTTTTTTTCAAATACATAGATTGAAATGACAGTATATGTGAACCCATTCAGTTTAAAATAGAAATGAAAGGTAAAACATTTGCCTGTATATTATAAATACCGTTTTTTTCCCATTTTTAGAAGTGTACACATACCCCCTGTTCTCAGCTGCATAAAGCGGCTCAGAAAGCTGAGGGAGGAGAAATAGTAGCCCACTGGTCTTCCCAGGGAATAGTTGTACAAGGGGGAGGAGGTGTGTCAGCCTAAGTCTAATCATTAGAAGAGAGCAGGCTGAGTTCTCAGAAAAACTGACCACGCTCTCCTCTCATTCCTAATGTGGTCAGTTTTTTAATAGGAAAGCAGAGGGGCTGGTAGGAGCACAAAGGATTTCACACAAAGTAAGTGATACAAAGAGAACAGAATACTTTTTCATGCAAGTTCATGGTACAGCAGGCACATATCAGGGAAATGAAATGTTGGGGTAACATATTATTTAACTGATCACATATATTTTTTAAAATGTTTATTTTAGTGGCAAATGGAAACTGGCTATCGATTTATTTACTGAGAACATAATTCCTTGTAGCTATGAGCGAGATTAAGTAGAACAGAAATTCAGTGGATTTCAAGTATTTGTTATAACTGTGATTAATAAACTACAGAAAGTCTATTTGCATTTTCAGATTGCAAGCTGTGTTCAGTTTCCTGATGTGAATTGGCTGCACAGTGTGTATCTTTGCATGTTACTCTTTTGTATTTGTAACAAATTGTTGCAAATGGAAACCAAATAATTCTTTCTGCACCCTACTGCTTTAAGATCTACATGTTTATTTATGTGTCGTTGCTTAGCAATGAAAAGGTCTGAACATTTGAACAAATAATCATTTTGTCTATAAAAAGGTGATTGCTCATTAGTTAAAGGGGACACATGCTTGTTTTTATATTGCCGGCTAGATAAACAAATTTGCCCTTAGGACGATCAAGGTACAGCAGGGGAATGCAGCAATAATGCGAACAAGGGAATAACTGAGGGTAGATCAACAAATTGTTTGAAAATGTGTTCTCGGAAGTTAAAAATGCAATAGCTCTCTGGCTATAATTATTTGAAAAGGGAGATAAAAAATTGAAAATTGCTTGTGCTGCAGGCTAAAATCCCGGTTACTGGCCAACCCTCAGGTCAAATGGTCACTGGATTTTCTAAAGATGTTTGTGGATTGCTTTTGTTGTATATACCTCTACAATAGCTAGTTCTTTAAAAGAAATAACCTGGTCAGAAAAATACTTATTTCTCTTTGTGAACATGAATTCTTGGATACCACACTTACTGGAAGCGTAGATAGCATACCTATGGAGCTGTAACAAATATATGCTATATACTACATGCATATGCTCACAGACTAAAAACACAAATGAACCTTCACTAAAAGAACAATAATTCACCCTCTGTAGCACCCTAACCTAAAAGGAACCCCCCACCAGCTGCTTGCTTACCAGACATGCCACTCAAGTCTTTGAGAGTCCACTGCATAGGCATGGCCATCGCCAATAAGATTTCCACATGGAAGATGTGAAATTAAAAGGTGTCATGGTTGCCATGCTGAGGAATTTAGGTATAAAGGGCAAAATATTCTAATATTTTATTCTGCTTAAAAGGAGAAGCATGTCCTGTGACCTGTTTTCATCCGACAGTGGGCTAAAGCTCACAGTCAGCTGACATAATTTAGCTGGTTCAGGCTCTGGAAGGACCTTGACTTTAATTTCAGGATCTACCCAGATGCCTGGACTGGCAGTTGGCTCACCCATTCAATGTGCTACTGAGAGACTGAACCAGCTGCTCCTGCCCCCTGCACAGCCCAGCACTCCTGTAAGAGCTGGAGGGGGAAGAGCAGAAAGCCGGTGACCAACAGTCACTGATTTCTGCGCAGAGTGATGGAGAGAACTGAGAGATCAGCGGTCTTTGATCACTCATTACACGAATGCAGAGCTGGCGGCGGACAGATGCAGCATTGGATCGATGTCGCATCCACCTAGGTAAGTATAATTTTTTTTCCTAACCCTATACTTCTCTTTTAATAAATCAGTGACAGTGCAAACTTTTTATAACAGGAACTTAATTTATACAGTCCAAAGGAAAGAAGGGAAAGGGCAGACATGATTGAAACCTTAATAAATTGAGGGGGGGGGGCGGATAAAGTTCAGGAGGGCAGTCAAGAACATGGGAACATATCAGGAGGAAAGTTCAAAATTAATCCTAAAGGTATTATTTTACTGAAAGAGTAGTCAATGCTTGGAATAAATTTCCAGCAGATGTAATGACAGTAAGTAGCTTCAAACATGCTTGGAACAAACAACAAACATACTATAGATCTATACTTACGAAGCAATGACCCAGTGGGGTTGCTACGTATTACAGCATCCACACATTTCACCCTGCTTCCAGACCTCCATTAGGCACACTTCTCAGTCAATGAACAGTCTTTTGCTTGTTTTTGTTGTTTTTATTAGGGGATTGAACTTGGTTGGGGAAAAGGGAGAGGGGATGCCCATAGGAATAATTGTACTTTGTCGAATAAAATTAACTGCGTCACACTTCTCAGAAGAACAAGATGGCTGACCCTAAACTTGACAGACTTTTACCTCAGAACATTTCTTCCAGCTCACTTCCTCCAGCACACTACTTCACTGTCCAATTTTAGTAATCCTGTCACACCATCAGAACATGACTAGTCCTCACTCTGAATAAGTCCCAGTGTATTTACTTGATGGCTCTTTGTAGGCTGGGGCCTGCAGTACCCCTTTGTGGTAGCAACAGATTTACTTGAGAAGAATAAATGTACTTGATGGACTACTGATCCCAGCAAGTCCGACTTGCAAATCCTGCCCACCCTCCTGGTTGCATCGACTTGACGCAAACTACCACAGTCTCTCCCCCTGGCTCTACATCCAGCGCCCCTGGCATGCCTCTTCCAGAGCTTTCCACTGTGCTTTCCACTCACCGACACCTGCCCTGACTGACTTTACTCCGGACATGTGGATCAACTGTCTCCTCCAGCTCCTGTTCCAGGACATATCTCCATGACTGTGTAAGGAGAGGCTCCCTCCAAGCTCCCAAGCTCCCCACCTGAGGTACACCCCCCCAGAAAGGGGGTTCCCTCAGACACGACAGTCTAACACTCCATCATCCAATTCACCCAGCCGACAACCCCCCCCAGCAGGCTGACTATGGGTATATGTAGGAGGCCTGCCCCCTGCCAGTCCTAGTTGGGGATTGGTCAGAGCTCCTCACATGCACCCCATGTCACTCAAGCTCTTTGCCCTGCCCCCATTTCCAGAACATTCTCCCTGGAAACAGAAGAGGCGCCCAAGAGCTGAAGTACATGTCAGTCACCTACTGCTATACTAAACCATTCCCCTGCCCCCAGATCAAAACAAACATGTCCAGCTCACAGCATAGGCCTGCTTAAATGTATCTGCGCTGGTAGCTTACACAAAAACCTAAACTAGCACCTACATACCTAAGGTAGAGGGTGCTACACTCAGACTAAAAAGTAAAAAAAAAAAATGATATATATCTCAAAAAAATTGGAGCAGACTCGATGGACCGCTTGGTCTTTTTTCTGCCGTTACGTTTCTTTTTTTAATAGTTTCTATATGCAGTTTGTTCAAGCCTTTTTCTTGATATGCAAAAAAACATAAAGGTGATGTGTTAGTTGCCCATACAGGGCACCCCAACAGGCAGTCTGATAGTCTTTGGGACCACTCAGTCTTAAGCCTATGTAAACCCTGTGTTGGTCAGCTTAAACAAGTTTAATAAACATCTTCCCTTTCTTCTTTCCTTTTTCTGAGGTTGTACTCATACAATGCCACATTGGAAATATAAAATATCCAGGCCATTACACACGTGGAAATTAGCACAATCATATTCTTGTTCTACTCTAGACTAGGGTTTTTTCTTTCTTAAGCCTATTTTAAAGGTTAGATTCCTAAGTTAGGAGTTTATGTCCTTTTTGCATCTATTGTTCACACTGCTAAGACACTATCAATGTTGTCATCCCCTTTTAAGCACAATGCTTAGTCTATATAAATGTAGCACCTACTGTATAGAGGCGTAAGACCCCAGTTCATAGACCAATATATTGTACTATTACATTCCTCTAGTATGTACAATGTTCATTTTCTAAAACTGTACTTCCTGCAACGGTGTGAGACCCCAGTTAATAGACCATACAACTGTAATGATATTGTTTGTTTGTTACCTCTTATACTTGAATAAAGTTCTTGTAAAAAAATTATTTATTTATTATTTATTTTATTTCAGGTACTTATATAGCTCCATCAATTTACGCAGCGCTTTACATATACATTGTACATTCACATCAGTCCCTACCCTCAAGGAGCTTACAATCTAAGGTCCCTAACTCACATTCATACATACTAGGGACAATTTAGACAGGATCCAATTAACCTACCAGCATGTCTTTGGAGTGTGGGAGGAAACCGGAGTACCCGGAGGAAACCCACGCAGACACAGGGAGAACATGCAAACTCCAGGCAGGTAGTGTCATGGTTGGGATTCGAACCAGCGACCCTTCTTACTGCTAGGCGAGAGTGCTACCACTACACCACTGTGCGGCCCTAAAAAAAAACAAAATAACAAAAAAAATCTTACTTTTCTCACATTGCAGTACTTGGCTCTAGCAGTGGCTGCTTGGGCCATACTAGGAAGAAGGTCATAAGCTTCCCACATTTTTAAGTGCCCCTGCAGTTGAACAAAGCAGCATGGTATATGGCACAGTATCAGTGGTTGAGTAGTAGTTATGGGGGTAGGGTGAAATGACAAAGTGACAGATTCTCTTTAATAAAACTGACATTTTTTGCCTAGATGCACTTTTGACATTCACAATGATCCAGACTATGTTGCTAAACTAGTAGCTTAAAAATATTATTACTGGTTTCTATGGGGCAATACTACCCCTAGGGTCAAACTATCCACTTACATATTCATGTATAGTGCAGAGAATTCACTCTTCTAAACATTTTAAGGTAATTTTTTTAAATCAAAGTTTCTACCAATTGATGCTGGTCCTGGATATCTCAAATGCAGAAATGGCATAGAAAATAGATTATCTTGGCTCCTTTAAAGCTATAAATAATTTAGAGTGTTTTAAAATGCCCTTTACTGGCTCTTTTTTGTGCAAATTTCACTTAGTCCCTGACTGTTGTATATACTGTATACAATAATGTATATTTACCAGAGGTCCACTTTCTTTGCCCCTCTTTGTAGAGAATTGGTGATTTAGGGCTTGGAAAGGTTTGTACCACATTGTGAAAACAAAATCAATTGCAGCTGATGGAAAATCTCAATGGATCTTTTGGGCTGGAAAATAACTGACTATTACATTTTTATAGTTTATGTGTACTTTTATTACACAGTTCAAAACGTTCCCTTCTGTCAAAAAATGGACTGACCTTGAACATTTATTGAGAAAAGAACAGTTTAAAAAAGCAATGTCACTTAAATATACAAACTGCTCAACTTTGCTTTCTCTAATGGCTCAGTAGCATGCAAAGAAAAGTAGGTAACTAATATTCATCAACTTGACAGTAAAGACTAGGAGCATTCCTTTTCTTAGCTAGTGTCTGTAAGAGACAATGTAATTTCATATATCTTCCCAGAATATACTGTATTTGACATCAATCTGACTTAAAGCAGACCTTTACCACCCAGGTCACCTATGGCTCCCTGCACTCCTATCCACCTCTGCATTAAGAATTGTCATGTTTTTATTTACATTTTTTTTTGTTTGAATCATTTTTTTCTCACATTATTTCTGGCCCTGCCCCCCCACCACTATTCTTGCTTAGACCTCTTGCCTCTTCCCTGCCACCTCAGCTTCCTGGGATTCCACGTCACATATCACAGGAGGCTGCAGAAGGGACTGACAGCAGTTAGTGTGCAAAGCTGTGCACATTATCAAATCAGATCACAGACATCCCTACCTGCAAAAACTTCAGGGGGGTGGCAAACTCATTTCAGGGAGGTGGGTGTGGCTTAAAACATGCTACATAGTGCCCATGGCTTAAATGGGGTGTGGTTTTATAAAGTCTGAGATGACTTCCATAGTGCACAATGTAGTAATGTTAAATAGGGAATGTACAGTGTAGAGTGTATGGTGGTGGGTAGTTTGTGAAGGAGAGGAGTGCAGAGTATATGTAGGTGGGTATAATGTGCAGTGTGGAGTGTACAGCGGTGAGTAGTATGTGCAGGATGGTGTCAGTAGGGCAGTGGGCGGTGTCAGTAGTTGTTTATTTTTATTATTATTTTTTTACAAATTTATTTTTTTAAATTATTTTTTACACTTTATTTTTTTATTTTTTGTTTTTCACAATAATTGGGGGTGGGGTTGGTAGACAGTGTCAGTAGAGCAGCGTGTCAGTAGTTTTTTGTTTTTGTTATTTTCTCTATTATTTTTTACAATTTTGTTGTTTATTATTTTCTTTAAATCATTTTTTTAAATATTTTTTTTCACAGTGCTTCTGGGGAAGGGGTGGGGAGTATGTGGCGGTGATGGTGTCATTAGGCCAGTGGATGCTGTCAGTAGTTTTTATTTTTACACATTGTTTTTTTTACAATTTAGTTTTTTTTTAATGCTTTTTGGGGGGAGGGGGGTTGGGGCAGTGGACAGTGTTGGTAGGGCAGGGGGATGGCGTCAGTAGTTTTTAATTTTATAATGTTTTTTTTAATTTATTTTTTTTATAGATTTTGTTTACAATATCATTTTTTAATATTTTTTGCATTTTTCAAAATCAACCCTGTTGGTGGGGTGGAACTTTGGTGAGATATCAGGGGTCTAAACAGATCCCTAACATCTCCCCTTTGAGACAGAGAAAGAGGCTGAGGGCACGGATTCCCCAGTCCCATTCCCAGCATTGAAGATGAATGGACAGAAGACAGCGGCTCCTGTCCATTCATAAACTGAACAGAGTAATACAAAGGTTACTCTGCTCAGTTTTCACAGGACACAGGAGCGATCTTGCTCACTGTGTCCAATTCAGAAAAGGAAGGGGCTGGTAAATGACCGGTCCCTTCCTCCGCTATCCATCCTGACAGATCCCCACATCCAGCGGGAAAGGAGAGGAGGGAAGCCAGCTGTGGGGGACGAGGGGGGGTGGAGGAGGGGGACAGGAAGCCAGAAAAGAACAGAGGGGGGGTGAAGGACATGGAGAAGAACGGGTGGAGAAGAACAGGGGGGTAGAAGGACACGGAGGGGGGCTGGAGGAGGAGGATAAAGGGTGTTTTTCAGGTGCTAAAGGGCTAAACATAGAGCCTGTAAAGCGCCTGAAAAACACCTCCCCTGCCCCCCCAATATGAAAGCCCGAGTGCTTTCACACTAAGGTGCTGCGCTGGCAGGACGTTAAAAAAAAGTCATGCAAGCAGCATATTTGGGGCAGTGGAGAAGTGGTGTATACACTGCTCCTCCACCACCCCTGCCAAT
Organism: Lithobates clamitans; assembly: GCA_037952925.1. Lineage (NCBI taxonomy): Eukaryota > Metazoa > Chordata > Amphibia > Anura > Ranidae > Lithobates > Lithobates clamitans. Next base: position 9,473,289 of record JBBGZY010000135.1, read on the forward strand.
TGAAATGAATAGGCACCGCTGCCGAAAGCGCCTGCAAGGCGCTACACGGGCGCATTTAACCCTTTCTTCGGCCGGTAGTGGGGGTTAAAAGCACCCCACCAGCGGCAGAATAGCGCCTCCAAAACAGCGGTAAAGTGCCCCTAAAACTAGCAGCGCTTTACCGCTAAGGCTGCCTGTGGCTCAGTGTGAAAGGGCTCTTAGTTACAGCAAAACTGTAAGCATCAAAAAGTAACTGAAACTATATTTTTTCCTAACGACTAGAACTATAAGGTGGCTGTATATAAATATATATATATATATTTTTTTTTATTTTTTTACCTCAAGCAGGTTCTGGGTGCTTCAATGTCCACCAATCTGGATATCAAGTCAGACCCTCTAGCATATTCCCAAACATCACTTCAGTGACCCTCAAAGCATTCATTGCACTATGACATTACTGGAGGGAGATGTCTTGCCAGATCTCAGACTTGGGCTCCAAGTTGGTTTTTGCATATAGCATGTCCCTGGGTTTAGGGGGTCCCTAAAATATGTAGGAATTACTCCCACAAGAACAAACAAGTGACCATACAAACATAATGCCCTATACATTTGTTGTTGGTTGCCTTGGAGCTTTGTTTTTCAACCAGGGTGCCCAGGCACCTTGGATCGCCCTGAGGTTTCTTCAGGGGTGCCTTGGCAAAATGTCTAAAAAATTGATCAAAAATTGTATAAAAGCCAGCAGGTGGATCAAGCCTGCCTTTTAGTTACACAAAGCCACAGGTTTTTATTATGCACCATTACAACTTCCTAGACACTGGGCATCCTAACAACCAATGACATCATGGGTTAATAAAGAGGATGCCTGTTGCCTCCACAACATCCTTGTTTGATCCCCCTGTGCCCCTCTCCCTCAACACCGCAGTGCTGACTAATGGAGAAAAATTGAGGGAGAAGAGAAACATTGGAATACTAGTCAGTACCAGTGTGCAAAAGTGTATTTGCTCTGGAAGAATAAATCACCTCTAACATCGGGTGTCATACATGTGGCTGTTGCTGCATTATGTAAAGCTATTAGAGTCGTTTTTACATTTTAGAATGGGGTGCCTTGAGACTGTTCATAATTTTAAAGAGTGCCTTGAGATTGTCTACAATTTTAAAGGGTGACTTGACTGAAAAAAGATTGAGAAAAACTGCCTTAGGGTACCAAGTCATGTTAATCAATTTTTTTGTACTAACATCATATACTGCCTTGTAAAACACCATCTGTATCTATCTTACCTGGATCTATGACTTATGTTCTATATTTGCAATGCAAATAGGCACTCTGCAATATAATCATAAAACCTATAATTACAAATGCATGAACCATCGTCTTCAAATGACTTGAATTTACTGGCTTGTAAATGCCCTCCTGCAAGGCTTAACGCTGTATATGTCCTCTTTCAAAGCTAAAAGTGATATTAAACCCTCAGTTTTTAAGGACTTTCAGTAGCTGAATTAATCACTTACTGAGTATGCAGTTTCTTATTTTTTTAATCCTTGTTCATGTTTATGCTGGTGCCATCACCTTTGCCCAAGGTTTCCTGTTTCAGGGTTGCTCCTTTCTTTTGCAATGTCCTCTAAACCACCTTTGCATGCAGGGACTAGCGCTATGTCCCCCTACATTGTGTGCATCAATAGAAGCACAAAGCCCCACTTCCATGCTGAGATTGTAAAGCTATATTATGTCCCACTCCCTCCACCTCTGGGATACTGTTTGCAAAACATGTCCCTTCAAGTCACTACACACACCACCTTAAACAACCCTGCATTCCCGCCAAGTCTATCTCTCCTAGGATTTATTTGGTGGACAAACAAGGGCTTATATTAGATAGGACACTTTCTAGATCACAAAATAATTAAGCTACCAGAATAATTCCTCCAAACACATAGGATGACCCTCTCTGAAATGGTCCACCTGCATCAAATACTTCACTTTATGTGTTGTCTTAAGCAGTATACAGATGACCTTACTACAATAACCCTCTTTGAAAACAGACGCCTGCGGAACCCCAACCCAAGAGGGGGCAACTCAGTGTTATATATACTCTTCTCTACAACCACAACCAAGCTACCCTACCAATTGGTGTGGGAAGAAAACTTGGAAACAGAAATAGTTAAGGATAGTTAGTTTCAGTGGGCAGCCAAGATACGTAAAGGGATACTTTACACCACTCTCATATAAGCAAACTAAAAGATCCTGTCCCGTTGGCTTCTAGTTACATACAGTAGTTACATAGTTGGTAAGGTTGAAAAAAGAAAAAAGTCCATCAAGTCCAACCTGTGTGTGTGCGCTTTTATGTCAATATTACATTGTATATAACTGTATGTTGTGTAGTTTAGGTGCCTATCTAATAGTTTTTTGAAATTATCTATGCTCCCTGCTGAAACCACAGCTTGTGGAAGAGAATTCCACATTCTTACCGTTCTTATCGTAAAGAACCCTCTACGCTGTTTCCGGTTAAACCGCTTTTCCTCTAATTTTAGTGAATGGACGTGAGTCTTTTTAAATGCCCTTTCGGTGAAACGTTTTATCCCTATTGTGGGGTCACCAGTACGATATTTGTACATTGAAATCATATCCCTTCTCAAGCGTCTCTTCTCCAGAGAGAAAAAGTTCAGTGCTTGTAATCTTTCCTCATAACTAAGATCCTCCAGTTCCTTTACTAGCTTTGTTGCCGTTCTCTGTACTCTCTCCATTTCCAGCACATCCTTTCTGAGGACTGGAGCCCAGAACTGGACAGCATACTCCATGTGCGACCGGACCAGAGTCTTGTAGAGTGGGAGAATTATTGTTTTATTCTTTTGTTAATTCCCATTTTAATGCATGCCAATATTCTATTGGCTTTGCTTGCAGCAGCTTGGCATTGCTTGCCGTTGCTTAGCCTATCATCTACTAGGACCCCAAGGTCCTTTTCCATCCTAGATTCTCCCAGAGTTTCTCCCCCTAGTGAGTAGATTGCATTCATGTTTTTGCCATCTAAATGCATTATTTTACATTTTCCCACATTAAACCTAATTTGCCATTAATTTGTTCAGATCTTCTTGCAAGGTTTCCACATCCTACAGAGAAGCTATTGCCCTGCTTAGCTTAGTATCATCCGAAAATACTGAGATGTTTATCCCATCCTCCAGGTCATTTATGAAGAAATTAAATAGGATTGGTCCCAGGACATAATCCTGAGGGACCCCACTTTCCACATTGGACAATTCTGAGTACTCCCCATTTATCACTACCCTCTGAACTCGCCCTTGTAGCCAGTTTTCAGTCCAGGTACTCACCCTTTGGTCCATGCCAACAGACCTTAACTTGTATAGTAAACGTTTGTGGGGAACTGTATCGATTGCCTTTGCAAAATCCAGATACACCACGTCTACCGGCCTTCCTTCATCTAGATGGCAGCTCACCTCCTCATAGAAGGTTAGTAGATTTGTTTGGCAAGAACGATTTTTCATGAATCCATGCTGATTACTGCTAATGACACCGCTTTCATTACTAAAATCTTGAATATAGTCCCTTATCATCCCTCCCAAGAGCTTGCATACTATTGATGTTGACACACTCACCTCTTTGTTTTAGGGGTTGTGGACAGGAAGGTACCATGTACCAAATATGGTGGACTTGTCCTAAAGTCAGAAGATTCTGGAGTTTTTAATTTATTGATGAGAGCAGTTCCTTATTTTCCTCTGTTTTTATCTCTTTTATTCCCTGTGTGATGCAATCTCAACAATTCTGAGGATCATTGGCAACTTTAATGTTATTAAAGCGGCTCTTCAGTCATTTTTTCAACTTTCCATCTATTAAACACTTACGGACTGCCCGCCGTCGTTATACGTCAGTATTTTGAAGAGGGGTAACGTTGCTATGACAGCAGCTAGCTACCATAACCCCGGTATCCTCTTCTTCAGTGGGCAGTCCGCTTTCAGATAAAAGGGGTCTCTGTGACGGATTTGCGAGATCACATTTATCGGTGGCGGGAGAGGAATGCACTCTGGTGCCCTCCGCCGCTTACCGGAGCCGTCGGTAGCGACAGAGGCGATCGGGTCTTCTTCCATGTGTAGTAAGGAGATGAGTGAGGGGAAGATGGCCCCCACCTGTCTTCATACCATTGCAGGGTGGAAGCGACATCAAAACGTCACTTCCACCCATATCTCTTAAAAGAGACTTTTTTTTTTCTACAAATGATTTTTAATTTTTTTCTTATTTTTTATTGCATTTTGGTCTAAATATGAGATCTGGGGTCTTTTTGACCCCAGATCTCATATTTAAGAGGTTCTGTCATGCTTTTTTTTTCTAAAGAACAGTGTATAAATAAAAGGTAAAATAAATTAGAAAAAAATTTTTTAAACGCGCCCTGTACTGCCGCGCTTGCGTGCAGAAGGGAACGAATACATGAGCAGCACCCTCATATGAAAACGGTGTTCAAACCACACATGTGAGGTATCGTCACAATCGTTAGAGTGAGAGCAATAATTCTAGCCCTAGACCTCCTCTGTAACTCAAAACATACCAACCCGTAGAATTTTTTAAACGTCGCATATAAAAGATTTTTAAGGGTAAAAGTTTGTTGCCATTTCACGAGCAGGTGCAATTTTGAAGCGTGACATGTTGGGTATTAATTTACTCGGCATAACATTATCTTTCACAATATAAAAAAAATTGGGCTAACTTTACTGTTGTCTTATTTTTTAATTCCAAGAAGTGTATTTTTTCCAAAAAAGGTGCACTTGTAAGACCGCTGCGCAAAAACGGTGTGCAGAAAGTATTGCAACGACTGTCATTTTATTCTCTAGGGTGTTAGAAAAAAAATATTTAATGTTTGGGGGTTCTAAGTAATTTATTAGCAAAAAAAAAGTTTTTAACTTGTAAACACCAAATCTCAGAAAGAGGCTCGGTCCTTAAGTGGTTAAATCATCTGCCCTTGTTGTTTTAACTTTGGATAGTAAAACATTTTTTCTTCTGCCAGTAAATACTAGGGATGAGCCGAACACCCCTCGGTTCGGTTTGCAGCAGATCATGTGAATATAGGACAATGTGAAAAATCAAAAGTGTTAATTTTAAGGGTTTATATGCAAGTTATTTTCATAAAAAGTGTTTGGGGACCTGGGTCCTGCCCCAGGGGACATGTATCAATGCAAAAAAAAGTTTTAAAAATGGACGTTTTTTCGGGAGCAGTGATTTTAATATTGCTTAAAGTAAAACAATAAAAGTGAAATATTTCTTTAAATTTCATACCTGGGGGGTGTCTATAGTATGCCTGTAAAGTGGCGCATTTTCCCCCTGTTTAGAACAGTCCCTGCACAAAATGACATTTCTAAAGGAAAAAAAGTCATTTAAAACTACTTGCGGCTATAATGAATTGTCGGGTCTCGGCAATAGAGATAAAAGTCATTGAAAAAAACGGCATGGGGGCCCCCCCAAAAATCCATACCAGGCCCTTTGGGACTGGTATGAATATTAAGGGAAACCCCGAACCAAAATTTTTAAAAAAATTGCGTGGGGGTCCGCCCAATTTCCATACCAGGCCCTTCAGGTCTGGTATGGATTTTAAGGGGAACCCCGCGCCAATTTTTTTAAAAAAATGGCATGGGGTCCCCCCAAAAATCCAGACCCTTATCCGAGCACGTAACCTGGCAGGCCGCAGGAAAAGAGGGGGGACGAGAGAGCGCTCCCCCTCCTGAACCGTACCAGGCCACATGCCCTCAACATGGGGAGGGTGTTTTGGGGTAGCCCCCCAAAGCAGCTGCTTGTCCCCATGTTGATGGGGATAAGGGCCTTATCCCAACAACCCTTGCCCGGTGGTTATGGGGGTCTGCGGGCGGGGGGCTTATCAGAATCTGGACACCCGATGCTACTTACTATTGGCTACTGGCTATTGAACTTCCTGTTTCTAGTCCCGTCGTACGTCATCGCTTTCTAAACGATGGGACTTTGGTGTGATCGTGTGTAAGCAAGTCCGTTTCAGCGGACCTCCGTCGGAACTCCGTCGAAAAAAACTTCAGAGTTTATACTGATGGAAAGGAACAGTCGTGTGTACGCGGCATTAAGGTTGTGGGTTTTTTGTTTTTTTTTAAATAACAAGCATGTTATACTTACATATAGTTACATAGTAGGTGAGGCTGGAAAAAGACACAAGTCCATCAAGTCCAACCTATTAGATAGGCACCTAAACGACCACAACATACAGGGATATACAATGTAATATTGACATTTTTCTACATTGAACCTCATTTGTAGTTGCCCATCCCAATAATTTGTTCAGCTCTTCTTGCAAGGTTTCCACATCCTGCGGAGAAGTTATTGCCCTGCTTAGCTTAGTATTGTCTGCAAATACAGAGATTGAACTGTTTACCCCATCCTCCAGTTCGTTTATGAACAAATTAAACAGGATTGGTCCCAGCACAGAACCCTGGGGTACCCCACTACCCACCTCTGACCATTCCGAGTACTCCCCATTTATTACCACCCTCTGAACTCGCCCTTGTAGCCAGTTTTCAAACCATGTACTCACCCTATGGTCCATACCTTATTTTGTACAGTAAATGTTTATGGGGAACTGTGTCAAATGCTTTTGCAAAATCCAGAAATATCAAGTCTACGGGCCTTTCTTTATCTAGGTGGCAGTTCACCTCCTCATAGAAGGTTAATAGATTGGTTTGATCTGTGCAATAGTATTGCACAGAGCAGCCCCAACCTTCTCATTCTGGCTCCCCCGCCTGTTGTCCTTACTCTTCCCCCCTGCTGAGTGCCCCCAATAGCAAGCCTCTTTCTATGGGGCACTCAAGTAGGCTCGCTCCCAAGCCTTGCTCTTGTGAATGGACATTGTCCATTTATACACAGGAGCTGCATCCAAAAGGTGCATTAAGGTAAAAAACCTTCTGCCTTTAGAGCCACTTTAAGGTTTATTTGAAACTACTGTATAACATCCATTGGCTAGAGGAATAATTTGCTCAGAGCCTGAGATATAGAATTGAATGGGCTTACTTGCCTTTTACTTTATAGACAAAAGCTGGATATTAAATGCCTTTATGTATCACAGCCTTCTCACTGATTATACAATATACAAATAGTTTTTTTACTCTGAAACTCACTACTCAGTGTAGTTTATACTTCCTATTTCTGACCAATGATCTGAACAAATATTTGTACTTTTGTTTATTGTAGCACAATAAAAGTATGTAAAGAGAAACACAACATCCCACAGCCTTGGATGGCAAGGCACTGCTTCCTTCCTCAGTTCAGGGAAGTAGCACTGAGAGAACAGGAGCCAGAAGCATTAAAAGTTGTAAACTGAAAGTACTTAGGTGAGAATCTTAACTAGTTTACTGGAGAATGATTATTTCATTGTGCTCAGTTGATTAAACTGAAAAATGCTGAGGGCTTAAAGTGATTGTAAACGTTGACTTTGTAAAACAGCCAATTCAGTTTAAAATGAAAACAAAAGGCAAAACATTTATGTATAGATATAAAAAAAATTATAAATAAATGTTTCCCCCTTTTGTGCAGGGGGGGTCAGGACAAGTCTGATCATTGGAGGAGAGCAGGCTGAGTTCTCAGAATAGCTAGAGAACTGACCACGGTTAGCTCTCTTGTTTAGTGTGGTCAGTTTTTAATAGGAAAGCAGAGGGACTGGCAGGATCACCAGGGATTCACACAAAGGAAGTAATACAAAGAGAACAGGATACATTCTCATACAATTACATGGTACAGCAGGCACATATCAGGAATATGAAATGTTGGGGTAACAAACACTTTAATACTACTCTAAAGTGTATTCCACCTTTACAGCCAAATCGGGATAATACCTACTTTATATAGGTTACATGTTGCTAATTCATATAGCATAACTTTAAAAATTATTTTAAAATGCTGCTTATCATTTACATGCTCTCTTCTGAAAACTCTGAACTCCCATAGTTTTTAGTAAGAAAACTTGCACATTGCAGATTTTTACATTTATTTGGTTCTTTTGTTGTACAACAAAAATTGTGAGTGTTAACAAACACATCACCTTGTTTGATGTGAATGTACATATGCAATTGTGTTCAGATATACATTACACAGTACCATAGAAAAAACTTCTGGCTGAAGACATTGGGTAATTTTTTTCAGTAGCATCAACACCTCTGGTATCCTGAAAGGTAGATCAAATATGAAGATGAACAACTAGAGAAAAATGAGAAATACTCAGGAGAGCCCCACAGAAAAACATCATGGTCTTATAAATGTCAGCATCATAAGTGACCAAAAACAGCATCTCTGACCAGTCAGCGAATATGAAAGGTTAAACCATGAAAAAAAATTCTTCTATTGAGTCCTATTTTGTGGATTTGGCAGCATGACAGAATGGCAGCAGCATGGAAGCAGAATGTTTATTATATACATATATATATATATTTTTTTTTTTATCTTAAAGTTTTATGGAGAATATAACCATGAACAAAAAAAACAGTTACAGAGTCCAGAGACAATACATCATTCCAGAAAAAGTCATATAACAGTACCATTACTTCCAGAAGTACATCCTGATTCTGAAATACGCATTCAAAGCACCAGTGCTACACCAAGCTTTGCAAAGTGTGAGATATTTTACAAAATTCTAGCCAGAACTAATTCAAAATTTGGAAAAACGTGCAATAGCTGCGCTATTTTAAACCATATGTGAATAAAGCATGAGCTTGAGCTGTCTGTGATACCAAAACGCAAAAGTGTAATATATATAAAAAGCAGCGCTAATAAATGAAAATCAGTGTTATGAAAACAAAGATAAAGTTAAACATAACAAAATAAACTTATAAAGTGAAAAATTTGAAAAAAGATCAGTAATTAAACCAAAAGTCCATCATAGTCCAAACAGGGGCTGAAATATATGTGCATCACACAAAAAAAAGTTCAATAGAATCCACATCCATGCACTCACAGTGCTAAACCAGTATTTGTATATTTTTGATATGATATTTCTTTGGCTCCTGCTTGTAGCAGGAAATGGAGTACAGTCATGACCATGACATGGAGACACTCACTCATTTATTCACACTGAGTATTAATCACTTAGATATACCACCTGCCTTATGTTAGGCAATTTTCAGGATCTTTGGTAAAACAGGCAGCGAGCACTATATTGTTTTCTTTCAGATTTTTATCCCAGGGTGTGTAATAGTGCATCAAGGGAAAAAAAAAGAGTTCCTTTTTGGATTTGTTTATCAGGTGTGACGTTTTAACAGTGAACCTGCAAGAGAGAGATATATCACATAGGAAAAACTACCAGTTAAAGCAGGGGTCCCAAACTGGTGGCCCTCCAGCTGTTGCAGAACTACAAGTCCCATCATGCCTCTGCCTGAGGGAGTCATGCTTGTAACTGTTAGCCTTGCAATGCCCCATGGGACTTGTAGTTTTGCAACAGCTGGAGGGCTGCCAGGTTGAGACCCTTGAGTTAAAGGCTTTAGAGCTAGTTACTGACCAACTGTCTTTGAATGGGTTTGGATCCTTCATATTACAAGTGTTATGGGTCATATCACACAAGGACATGCAGGACATACTTATAACACCACAACTTTCATTTTTCCACTTAATTCCTTCCCACAGTTACTAAAGGAATCTAACACTGATCCTAATGCCTATATGCTTTGAGTTTAACAATAGAAACAATCCTATATCACTCAGGAAGAAAAAGTGGATAGCCAGTGACTGAATAGGGAGGAGGTTCAGGTCCACCATCACCATGGGTTTTGGGGTGAATTCCGTGGGTTTAAAAATTATGGTACAAGCAAAATTTTGTGCAGAGGCACCAAGCAGCATTTTTTAAAAAACCATAATGCACAGCATGGCCTTTAAACCATAGTTTTAAGGTTTTGCAGGGTGATGAAGAAGGGTTAATACATAAGCCAGTCCCCTCACTATAAAAAGGGGAGCACAGAGTAGCCAAAGTGTCACTGTTTTAAAAGCTGCTGTAGGAAAAAGGCAGAAGAAGCTGACAAACTGCATTGAGAGAGATTAAAGTGGTGTTTTGGCCAAAATGATACTTTTTAAATAAAAATACCCCTATAATACACAAGCTTAATGTATTCTAGTAAAGTTAGTCTGTAAACTAAGGTCTGTTTGTTGGTTTATAGCAGTAGTTTGTTATTTTATAAACTTACAGCAGGCCGTGGCCATCTTAAGTGTGGGCATCTGAAGCCAGACTGTATTTCTTCCTGGATCTCATCTTTGCAGATCTCGCACATGCTCAGTGCAGCACAAGCAGTGTAATAGGTTTCAGGTCATGTTTCCATAGCAATGGCAGTGTCAGAGGGAGTTACTGCCCCTTCCCAGAAGGCATTGCAAACAGGAAATGATGCGATGGGCCACGGCCAGGGAGGAGGAAGTGAAAAATGAATACAGTAGATATACAGTAGGTGCTGAGAAAAAAAAATTAAAATATCCAATTCGTTTACAGTGCACAGTTTAGTGAAGGATGCTGAAGAGTTGTAAAAGTGGGTGGAACTCCACTTTAAGTGTACGGTAGAGTCCAAAGTGGAGCTTAGGCTGAGGGTAGAGGTGTAAGCGTAGTGAGACAGACTGGGTAAGCAACAAACCTGGCAGAAAGGAACAGAATCAGGATTCAAAAGAATAGTCACGAGCAGGCAGCGGTCATACACAGTCTGGCAGAGGACAGATGAATCGTCAGGCAGAAGTGTAAGTCAAGAAATCAGGCAGAAGTCCAAAACCATTGGTTCAGCAGTACACACAGGAAAGCAGACACCCAGGGAACAAATCCACATAAACGGGCCCAGAGCACAGGAAGTGCTGCAATTTAAGGGCTGAGTTGATTGCAGATTAACTGCAGCTGGAAGACAGGTGGAGCCAAAGAGTCCAAAGGGGCAGAAGCACTAAGCAGAGTATATGCTACAAAGACTAGTTGCAGGACCAAAATCAGAAACTTCCAGGTTCAAAAGCACCCAAATACATGACATTAGGTGAGTTAGAAATTCACACCTTTAGCAATGTAAATCAAAGAATTTACACCTATGAAGTCTTCCTGACATTAAGTATTGAGTTATGTAACTAGAACAGGGTGGTCCCACAGCTTTTGCGCATCCTATCCTGTTTTTGGACAATGATGACTGTCTTTCAATGGTGATTGGATTAGAACATCTATGCTACCTGTGTGGATATAAATGCTAGGGTGTTTTCCTGCTATTCATTAGAACTGAAGAAGTGGCTAGGGTAAGCTACGAAAAGTCCTCAACATTACAGAACATGTCTAGTAAATGTGACTAACTATTACTAGATATACCATGGCCTAGATAAATGAGAACCTTCACAAACCCACTGGGTTGTGTTCTTTGTCTATAGTACATTTTGGCCTATTATCCCTTAATAATACTATCCTGCCACTGAACAATTTTACACTACTGTATCCTCTGCAGCAGTGGCATAACTATAGCCATAGCAGCCAACTAGCCTGCTGTGGGACCCAGGAATGACAGGAAGACCACTAGGGGGGTTGTTGTAACAATAAACACAGAAAATCAGTGTGCATGTAAAGATAGCACAGATCCAGTACTGTATCATTAATCCTGATACCCTCCATTCTAGAAGAGATTGCTGTGGGGTGCACAGCAGGATCATGCTGTCTGTTAGTCACAAACCCACTTATCTGTGAGCTTCTGGTCATTCTGGCCAGCTGTCTGATATTGTGCATCAGAGCCCTAACAGGTATGTAATAATATAAAATTTTAAATTATATAAATTTAATTTACTGACAATAAAGCCGAAAAGTTTAGAAGGTGAAAGGGCATACATTTTACGCCAAAGCCATAAGATCTTATACTCCAAACAGAACAGGTGATGCTAAAAAATTCTGTACACTGCTGCTCTTCTCTGGGAACCTCTATTCACAACACAGACTAATACTGTCCCAACTATGGACAGCCTAATACTGTCCAGACTATGGTGAAAGCTTTTCTATTCCCTGCCCTTGATTTAGGAATCCTTTATGTTAAAGTGTAGGTCAAGCCAATGTTTTTCATCTTGTTCATGATAGAGTGTTAGAGGATTAGAGCTCTTGTAAGGTTTTTACTGCTATCTGGAACTCTGTTAGAGAGATTTCCTCTCACTTCCTGTTCTGCTGACAACAGCCTCACCTTGCAGTAAATGAGAAATCTGCAAAAGACAGAAATAAAAATCTGAAAGAGATTCTAGCCTTCTACTCTTCTAACTTAAACCTTTCTTTTTACAGTTAAATAAAGAAATGGAATATGGACTTTCCAGGCACCAATTATAGAAAAAATATATAAATTTTTTATTAAACAATTAGTACAGAAAAAACACATTAAAATTCTGCAAATAAATGCAGTAAGCAACTAAACCTCTCCAATATGGATCATAGGTCAAGGCCATGTCAATGTGGACATGTATGACTTATAACATACAAAAGAGCTCTACATTTTGCGACAGAACAAACATTTATCAGTAGGTTCGGGGCCATGCCACCAATGAGGCCAACCAGGGACGTGCAGTCAGAGGAGGCAGGTGAGGCAATGCCATGAACATAAAAAAAAGTCCTACCTGAAGTCCTACCCCACCACTGGTCAGAATTTAGGGCTCCTACAACCTATGGTTCCGGAGACACAGGGCTCCTTGTGCACCCTGTCTATGCACAGCCTGTGAAAAGTTACATACAGAGCAGCCAGTTTAACCATTTCAGCCCCGGAAGGATCCTTCCTGCCTTCCTGACCAAGCCCTTTTTTGCGATATGGCACTGCGTCGCTTTAACTGATAATTGCGCGGTCATGCGCCTTTGTACCCAAACAAAATTGATGTTCTTTTTTTCCCACAAATAGATGTTTCTTTTGTTTGTATTTGATCACCTCTGCGTTTTTTATTTTTTGCGCTATAAACAAAAAAAGAGTGACAATTTAAAAAAAAAAGCTATATTTTTTAATTTTTGCTATAATAAATATTCTCAAAAAAAATATATAAAAAAAACAAATTTCTTCCACTGTTTAGGCCAATATGTATTCTTCTACGGATTTTTGGTAAAAAAATGGCAATAAGCGTAAATTGATTGGTTTGCGCAAAAGTTTTCTCATCTACAAAATAGGGGCTAGATTTATGGCATTTTTATTAATAATTTTTTTTATTAGTAATGGCGGCGATCTGCGATATTGCGGCGGAGAGATCGGACACTTTTGACACTATTTTGGAACCATTGGCATTTATACAGCGATCAGCAATGATTACTGTGTAAATGTCACTGGCAGGGAAGGGGTTAAACATTAGGGGGCGATCAAGGGGTTAACTGTGTTCCCTCAGCATGTTCTAACTGTAGGGGGGAATGGGCTCACTAGAACATGACAGAGATCACTGCTCCCAATCAGTGGGAGCAGTAGATCCCTGTCACGTTGCTAGGTAGAAGAGGGAAATGCGTTGTAATGCATCTCCCCGTTCTGCCTCTCCATGCCATGATCGCGAGCCACCGGTGGAGATCGAGTCCGTGGGTACGTTGTTTTGCGCACCCGTGCCACTTTGCCAATGTATATCAGCGCGAGCCAGTTGGCAAGTGGTTAAATACAAGCTGGCACACTCTGTTTGCAGCAGACTGAGAGGATGGACAGCTTGGAGTCTTGGACCAATGGTGAAGTACCATTGGCCCAAGTTGTCCTATAAAAATGCTGCAGTGGAGGCACGCCTCTCGCTGCAGTGTCATAGAAGGGGGCATGTGTCTAAAAGACACATGCTCCCTTCTTGCCCAGCTCTCTTAACTACAAGGAAAAAGCATGGGTTTATGGGTATAAGATTTACTCACAATCCCATGTTTTTCTCACACACTTAAGAGGGAGAATGAGAACTTGCTTCTGTTGAAAAGGTACTGTTTTAATTAAGATAAATCATATATTATTATGCTATATCTTATAACATAATCATTTATTGTTTATCTATTTACTGTGAAATTACTAATTGCACAAAGATCTTGTGAGCCACAAATGGATTGATGCCTATAAAGTGAGCTTGAATACTTCAATCAGCTGCACACACTAACCACGTTTCATATCGTGTATGTGACAAAACCAAAATAAATAATTGTGTATGCGCTAGAGAAATAGATAAATAACGTGATATAAAAATATAGATAACATCAAAATAAATAAATAAATGCAATAGCGTAAAATCTATAGATCACAGTAAAAAATATTCAATATTAAATGTCGGGAGCAATAATCAGTGCCATTCATTTATGAGAACACGTGAATAAATATATATAAATATATCAACATGCAACATGCAAAATGTGAAAAATCCAAGTGATGATGAAAAATAATGCAGTGTCCAACAATTCAATACAAATTAATTAGTAAAATATGAAATATAAAGTGCAAAAATGAGTGTCCAAAAAAAATATATATAGGCATTCCTCATGTTCTTCCTATATGGTGTGCAAATAACGGCATGCTTCGGTGCCCTCCAGTGACCCCCAATTGCTCATGCGCTCACCTCTGAGCGTGTGACACAGTGATTAAACAGTGTCTATACACGCAATAGAGCCACTCCTGGGCTCATATAGGATCTGCTGGAAATGATCTGCACCTCGCTCAGATAACCATCAATGGCAACATATGCAGGAAAGAAAGAAACTCCATAGCGTAATAACGTCAGAGATTTATTAAACAATATAAAACCAATTCCCTCCAGGAGGGTACTCACAAGGTGTGGGTGCGTCAGTGCACCATCCTATCCATAGTATAATATACAGGGATACAGGAACAAACGTATGGCATGCGGTGCGGTTTGTAATCCTCTGCTTGTCTGTGTAGCTCCGTCCTGCCCCTCCCCTACGCGTCTTCGGCACAGGGATCACGTGCCTTCATCTGGGATCTGGTTGGAAGTTATAACTTCAAACTTCAGAAATTTGTCCGTTAAGTGCTTGAGTACAGTTTTAAACATAATGAAAATATAGTAAATTACCTTAAAAACTATTTATAATAATTATTTGTATATTACTTATGGTAATTAACCCCTTGCTACCCAGGCCAATTCTGACACTTCTCTCCTACATGTAAAAATCATAATTTTTTTGCTAAAACATTACTCAGAACCCCCAAACATTATATATATTCTTTTAGCAGACACCCTAGAAATTAAAATTGTGGTTGTTACAACTTTTTATGTCACACTGTATTTGCCCAGCAATTTTTCAAACGCGTTTGTTTTTGAAAGAACCTTTTAATCAATAAAAAAAAAATATATAATGCGAAAGATGATGTCACGCCGAGTAAATAGATACCTAACATGTAACACTTTAAAATTGCGCACACTGGAATGGTGCCAAACTTCAGTACTTAAAAATCTCCATAGGCGACACTGTAAATTTTTTTTACAGGTTACATGTTTAGAGTTACAGAGGAGGTCTAGTGCTAGAATTATTGCTCTCGCTCTATGTATGTAACCTGTGTGTATCTGATACTAGCCAGTGCCTCATCAGCCACTGACCTCACCGCAGCTCCCTGACGCCAACTGAGGCGACACTCATGGAAGCACAGTGAGGGGGAACCGCTTATACTGGAGTGTGCATACTGCACACTCCATCTTCAGTAAAGCTCAGTAATGATGAGCCTGATAAAATTGCAGAGCAGAGCAGCATCACTAAGATTTCTGCTCAGTCATTGCGCCTGTCAGCCAAGTCTCATCAGTGACCCTGAGCCTGTTAACAGTGCAGGCTTACCATCATGTGTCACATAGGTAGGTGCAGTAGCCAAGCAGAGACTTTTACCCAGTGATGCTGAGCCTGCACTTATAACAGCCTTTGCATCACTTAGCTTACTGCTTGTGTGTGTGTGTATGTGTGTGTGTGTGTGTGTGTGTGTGTATCTGTGTGTGTGTGTGTGTATTTGTGTATGAGTGTGTATATTTGTGTGTGTGTGTGTGCATTTTTGTATGTGTTTGTGTGTGTGTATGTGTGTGTGTATGTGCAGTGTTACTTCTTTAGTAGATTAGCATCAATGATAGGAACAATTATTGATACAGAATCACCCCGGTGTATTTGTGTGTGTGTGTGTGCGTGTGTATGTGTGTGTGTGCGCGTATGTGTGTATGTGTGTGTGTGTGTGTGTGTGTGTGTGTGTGCAGTGTTACTTCTTTAGTAGATTAGCTTCAATGATCGGAATAATTATTGATACAGAATCACCCCAGTTTGCAGGGAACTTGCAGTTTTGTAAATATCAATACTGTTAAAAAAATGACCACTATGAATCATGTATTATTTCCCATTTCACAATTGTCATATTGCTACCTTTCATGTTTACCCTACTCTTCAGTAACCTCAATTTGGAATAATGCTATCCTCTACAGTGTTGATATTGGAAAACCTACAATCACAATGTTTGTTTTTCCACTGTTCTTGGTAGGATTGTTAGCCATGCAATTATTACATAAACTATGATTTAAAACATTGATTGGGGTTTTTATAGCACATAGCGTACTGGAACTGCCTACTCTCTGCTATAATGGAAGCTGCTGAGCAGCTAAGTTTTAATAGCCGTGGCCAGAACAGAGGCAGAGAGATTGTCCCAGCAGTGTATGATGGTTTCCTTGGTAACATCTCTTGAAATAAGGTGATGCCTGACGCTGGGTTATATCAACACAATTTACAAGAGAAGGATGCATGTGAAAAGTCATTCTTGCTGAACAGGAACTGAAATTAGTCTCCGTTTTACCAAGCAGAAGTTGATACACACAACTCCAGCAAGAAATATGTAGCTTGCCTGGTTTCGGTTTTGTTCAATATTAAGAATATTATTTAATACCAGTCTGGCTAAGGGGCTTTTATTTAAAAAAAACAGAAGCACTTTTATTTAATATGACAGTGCAAAGCATAATGAAAATGTGTGAAGTGTACTTACCTATAGCAACCAGCCAGAAGCAATCTCTTGCCTGAGCTGCAGTCATTTTATATATGATTGGCTTGTATGAGGAACTACACATTAAATGTCTTCTTTCCACTTTCCTATGTATTCGGTTATATTTAAAATTCTGCATTTTTCACAAGCACCACTGTTATTTGGTGTGTTTGAGATGAGTTTTGAATGTGGTGCCATTCAGTTCTATGAAGCATGTGCTTTGCTGGAAAGCATACAAAAGATGGAGAAAGTAGAACTGCTTCTTAATGCTCCACTATCAAATGAATAAGTATAAATATATCTTTAAAGTGGTTGTAAACCTCAAACATGAAATATAACCAAAGAATATCCTTCTGTATACTTGTCTTAATTAAAAGCACTAATGCCGCGTACACACGGTTGGACTTGCCAACGGGACAAGCTCCGTAGGCATTTCCGACTGAAAAATTTAGAGCATGTTCTCTATCTACAGTTGCAATAAAAAGTATGTGAACCCTTTTGGAATGATATGGATTTCTGCACAAATTGGTCATAAAATGTGATCTGATCTTCATCTAAGTCACAACAATAGACAATCACAGTCTGCTTAAACTAATAACACACAAAGAATTAAATGTTACTATGTTTTTATTGAACACACCGTGTAAACATTCACATTGCAGGTGGAAAAAGTATGTGAACCCCTAGACTAATGAGATCTCCAAGAGCTAATTGGAGTGAGGTGTCAGCCAACTGGAGTCCAATCAATGAAATGAGATTGGAGGTGTTGGTTACAGCTGCCCTGCCATATAAAAAACACACACCAGTTCTGGGTTTGCTTTTCACAAGAAACATTGCCTGATGTGAATAATGCCTTCCACAAAAGAGCTCTCAGAAGACCTACGATTAAGAATTGTTGACTTGCATAAAGCTGGAAAGGGTTATAAAAGTATCTCCAAAAGCCTTGCTGTTCATCAGTTCACGGTAAGACAAATTGTCTATAAATGGAGAAAGTTCAGCACTGCTGCTACTCTCCCTAGGAGTGGGCGTCCTGTAAAGATGACTGCAAGAGCACAGCGCAGACTGCTCAATGAGGTGAAGAAGAATCCTAGAGTGTCAGCTAAAGACATACAAAAGTCTCTGGCATACAGTACCTGACCGCGAGATTGTGTTTCCAGCGCGATACCATCGCGCTGGTTCTCAGCGACAGGGTACTGTGAATGTCGCGCTGGCTCACTCATCGGGAAAGGAAAACTTTGTTTTCCTCCCGCGATGAGTGACAGGCAGTGCTGACAGCTGTCTAGTATGAATCCTGAGGCGGGAACACTGCGCCAAATTTTAAATGAAAAAACCGGCGTGGGTTCCCCCCTAGGAGCATACCAGGCCCTTAGGCCTGGCATGGATTGTAAGGGGAACCCCCTATGCCGAAAAATCGGCGTGGGGGTCCGCCCCCAATCCATACCAGACCCTTATCCGAGCACGCAGCCTGGCCGGCCAGGAAAGGGGGTGGGGACGAGCGAGCGCCCCCCCCTCCTGAGCCGTACCAGGCCGCATGCCCTCAACATGGGGGGGTGGTTGCCTTGGGGGAGGGGGGAGCCCTGCGGGCCCCCCCCACCCCAAAGCACCTTGTCCCCATGTTGATGACGACAAGGGCCTCTTCCCGACAACCCTGGCCGTTGGTTGTTGGGGTTTGCGGGCGGGGGGCTTATCGGAATCCGGGGGCCCCCCTTAATAAGGGGGCCCCCAGATCCCGGCCCCCCACCCTGTGTGAATGAGTTTGGGGTACATGGTACCCCTACCCATTCACCTAGGCAAAAGTGTCAATATAAAAAAAACACATTACACAGGTTTTAAGAATGATTTATTAGTCAGCTCCGGGGTCTTCTTCTGACTTCGGGGGGTCTCCTTCCGACTTCTCCCGGTGTTCGGCCTCTTCTCCCAGTGTTCGGCCTCTTCTCCCGGGCCCCGCCGCTATCTTCTTCCAGCTCTATTGCCAGCGAGGGGCCCGGTCTGCTGCCGCTGTCTTGTCGCCGCTGTCTCGCCGCCGCTGTCTTGTCGCCGCTGTCTCGCCGCTTCTTCTCTTCTATTCTTCTTCCCCGATGTTGACACGACGCTCTCTCCGGCTCGAATGCTGTGTGTGAGCTGCGGAGCCATTTATATAGGCGGTAACCCCGCCCCCTTACGACGTCATGGTCCCAGCATGCGCAGGGACTCTGGCGTCATAAGGGGGCGTGGCCCCAGAGTCCCTGCGCATGCTGGGACCATGACGTCGTAAGGGGGCGGGGTTACCGCCTATATAAATGGCTCCGCAGCTCACACACAGCATTCGAGCCGGAGAGAGCGTCGTGTCAACATCGGGGAATAAGAATAGAAGAGAAGAAGCGGCGAGACAGCGGCGACAAGACAGCGGCGGCGAGACAGCGGCGACAAGACAGCGGCAGCAGACCGGGCCCCTCGCTGGCAATAGAGCTGGAAGAAGATAGCGGCGGGGCCCGGGAGAAGAGGCCGAACACCGGGAGAAGAGGCCGAACACCGGGAGAAGTCGGAAGGAGACCCCCCGAAGTCGGAAGAAGACCCCGGAGCTGACTAATAAATTATTCTTAAAACCTGTGTAATGTGTTTTTTTTATATTGACACTTTTGCCTAGGTGAATGGGTAGGGGTACCATGTACCCCAAACTCATTCACACAGGGTGGGGGGCCGGGATCTGGGGGCCTCCTTATTAAGGGGGGCCCCCGGATTCCGATAAGCCCCCCGCCCACAGACCCCGACAACCAACGGCCAGGGTTGTCGGGAAGAGGCCCTTGTCCTCATCAACATGGGGACAAGGTGCTTTGGGGTGGGGGGGCCCGCAGGGCGCCCCCCTCCCCCAAGGCAACCACCCCCCCATGTTGAGGGCATGCGGCCTGGTACGGCTCAGGAGGGGGGGGCGCTCGCTCGTCCCCACCCCCTTTCCTGGCCGGCCGGGCTGCGTGCTCGGATAAGGGTCTGGTATGGATTGGGGGGGGGACCCCACGCCGATTTTTCAGCATAGGGGGTTCCCCTTACAATCCATGCCAGACCTAAGGGCCTGGTATGCTTCTAGGGGGGAACCCACGCCGTTTTTTTCATTTAAAATTTGGCGCGGTGTTCCCGCCTCAGGATTCATACTAGACAGCTGTCAGCGCTGCCTGTCACTCATCGCGGGAGGAAAACAAAGTTTTCCTTTCCCGATGAGTGAGCCATCTCGGCGCTGGCTCCTGCGACGGGGCTCGTAGGTGTCAAATCTCGCCGAGAAGTGTGGCGAGATTGACACAATATCGCGGTCACCTACTGTATGCTAACATCCCTGTTAGCGAATCTACGATACGTAAAACACTAAACAAGAATGGATTTCATGGGAGGATACCACAGAGGAAGCCACTGCTGTCCAAAAAAACAATGCTGCACGATTACCGTTTGCACAAGAGCACCTGGATGTTCCACAGCAGTACTGGCAAAATATTCTGTGGACAGATGAAACCAAAGTTGAGTTGTTTGGAAGAAAAACACAACACTTTTACCCTGTACACACGGTCGGACATTGATCGGACATTCCGACAACAAAATCCTAGGATTTTTTCCGACGGATGTTGGCTCAAACTTGTCTTGCATACACGCGGTCACACAAAGTTGTCAGAAATTTATTCTGAGCATGCGTGGCACTTTGTGCGTCGGATTTGTGTACACACAATCGGAATTTCTGACAATGGATTTTGCCCTCAGATGACGTCCGGAAGTGACGAAACGCGTCAGAGTCGTAATCCACCGGAAGTGACGTGTGCGTTCCACGCACCGGAAGGAACCAGGAAGCAAGTGAAACCAGCCGCATACAGCGAGCGCTCTGGCAACTCCTCCCGGGAGACGTAGACTAAGGCACAGTGCACTTTACAAACGCTCTTTCTGCTTTACTATTGTTTTATTTTGGTACGCAGTTTTTAAGGGGGGAGGGAATACTATATGTCAATAAACTTATCATTAGCAATATTACGCTATATGAGTTTGTTTTTTCCCCTTATGGTATACTATTAATCGAGAATGCTAGCGACATCTGGTGGTTGGTGATAGAAGATGGAAGGTTATTAAATAACAACAGTACAAAGGCCTGTATTTTCTGGAATTGTGGTGAGTGCAAACTCACTGGGGGACACCCCCTCACGCGGTGTTGTTTTTTTCCTGGTGACAAGAAACTCTTCATATGCACAGACTGGAATTCTTTTGAACTGTCCTGCACATCTTCTTTACCATTTTTGTCTTATTTATATGTGTCTTGACATCGGGCACACAGCGCTGCTGCAAATAAGGAATCAGAGACTTGGCACCATTGGTTTACACCTTTTTTTGCTTATGTATAAATGGATTTTGTTGTCGGAAAATTTTATAGCAAGCTCTCAAACTTTGTGTGTCGGAAATTCCTATGGAAAATGCGTGATGGAGCCTACACACGGTCGGAATTTCTGACAACAAGGTCCTATCACACATTTTCCATCGGAAAATCCTATCATGTGTACAGGGCATATGTGTAGAGAAAAAGAGGCACAGCACACCAACATCAAAACCTCATCCCAACTCTGAAGTATGGTGGTGGAGGCATCATGGTTTGGTGCTACTTTGCTGCCTCAGGGCCTGGACGGATTGCTATCATCGAAGGAAAAATGAATTCCCAAGTTTATCAAGACATTTTACAGGAGTACTTAAGGCCATCTGTCCACCAGCTGAAGCTCAACAGAAGATGGGCCTTGCAACAGGACAACGACCCAAAGCATAAAAGTAAATCAACAACAGAATGGCTTAAACAGAAGAAAATACGCCTTCTGGAGTGGCCCAGTCAGAGTACTGACTTCAACCTGATTGAGATGCTGTGGCATGACCTCAAAGTGATTCACACCAGACATCCCAAGAATATTGCTGAACTGAAACAGTTCTGTAAAGAGGAATGGTCAAGAATTACTCCTGACCGTTGTGCACGTCTGATCTGCAACTACAGGAAACGTTTGGTTGAAGTTATTGCTGCCAAAGGAGGTTCAACCAGTTATTAAACCCAAGGGTTCACATACTTTTTCCACCTGCACTGTACATGTTTACATGGTGTGTTCAATAAAAACATGGTGACATTTAATTCTTTGTGTGTTATTAGTTTAAGCAGACTGTAATTGTCTATTGTTGTGACCTAGATGAAGATCAGATCACATTTTATGACCAATTTGTGCAGAAATCCATATCATTCCAAAAGGGTTCACATACTTTTTATTGCAACTGTAAGTCTGTCGGAAATGCTGACAGAAAAAGTTTGATGGGGCATACACATGGTCGGATTATCTGACCAAAAGCTCCCATCGTACTTTGTCGGAATATCTGACCGGGTTTACGCGGCATAAGTGTAATTTCTGTCTGTTGCTTTGTTCCTCTGCTATCAGTATGAATCTGTCACGTACCCTCCGGTAGAGCCCAACGAGTAGAGGGAGACCTCTCATACAGCCCCGGCTCAAGGACCACTGGAATTGCAACAGTGGCTGCGAGAGCACAGCAAGGTAAGAGTGCCTGCAAGATTCTCCATTGGTAGCAGAGGTGA
This sequence comes from Lithobates clamitans, assembly GCA_037952925.1. Classification (NCBI taxonomy): domain Eukaryota; kingdom Metazoa; phylum Chordata; class Amphibia; order Anura; family Ranidae; genus Lithobates; species Lithobates clamitans. Next base: position 9,495,754 of record JBBGZY010000135.1, read on the forward strand.
GTAGCTGGTGAATAGCAAGACCGGACTGGGTCGCTAAGCAGCAGATGACAGCAGGAACAGCATATGCAGGTATGCTGTGGATGCAAGACAACGTCACTGGAGCTACACAGAGCTGGATGGCAGAAGACTGATGCAGGGTCAGACAAGCCAGGTCATACATGGAGGATCAGATATCATGTACCGGCAGGCAAAGAATGGTCAGTGTTCATGTTCATGCAGCGGTTGGCAACAGGAAATCAGGCAGATAAGCAGAAATAACAAGGTCAAGGTAAGCCAAAGGTCAGGACCGGGGATAAGCAGCATGGTCAATACAAGATCAAATACAGGCACAGTAACAGAACACAGGGTAAAGCTGCAGATCAGACAGCACTGCACTAGTACAGTTGCTGTCCTTATATAGGCCCATTGGTGCCAATTTAATGGCTAATGCACGCGCCTGCGCACAAACGGGCGCATCTGGCAAACATTCCCGCCTATGCGGGCACCCACAGGAGTGCGTCTGCACATACGCATGCTCACACGCATGATCATCTGCCTAGTTGCAGGGCGTTCCTGACAGAATCACTTCTGACAAATTTTCCTGACACCAAGAGAAAAGTGGTGACAGGGGAGGAGTCTCCAGCAGATTGCCTCAGCTCTGTTCCTGTGAGCTGCTTAAAGGAGAGTGTGTCTCTTCCCTCCAATCAGCTCTCAGAGCTCTCCTCACTGGGCTCTGTAGAGTGTAACTTCAGCTCTCTGCCCCCTTTTTTCTGAACTCTCAGACAAGCTTATAAATTCAGCACATTGAACAGATTTAGAGAAGACAACAGATGGACAGGTACAACTTATGTAGAAGGATTTGTTTCCGACAGGAACCCCCTCCCTCCTGGCCTCCCCTCTATTGCGAAAACTTCTTTCACTGATAAATATAGATATTTGAAGTGCTTCACAATGTGCATGAAAATGAATATATAAGAATAAATATAAATAGTCAAATAAATCCAGCGGTGAGTAAAAATTTCCTAAAAAATCCAGCAATCAAAATAGTGTAAAATTATAAAAAAAAAATATATATATATATATATAAAAAATTAGTGACACCAAATGTGTAAAAAATTCACATAAAAAAATCCACATAAAAATAAATAAATAGATAGGGATGTATTCAGAAGGTTCAATTATACAGGTGTAGAATCCTGATTGGTATAGAGCTTTTGATCACTAGCAAAGCTGTTTAAAAACACTTGCTTAATTAAGGTGCTCATTGATAGTAACAATGTGTTTTTTGCTTCTATTCACAACCAATGTGAGAATCATAAACAGGCAGATAAGAGAAAAAACCAATCATTGTGCAATAGTTAGGATACCAAGGTACACAGGTAAACTTCAATCCACTCACGTGTGCCTTATAATGATAAGGCATATGCAGGTTTTACTATAGCAGTCAGCCGCCTTAGACAGGAGCAGATTCAGTGCAGTACACTGTGTGAAACTGCTGATCTGCACAGAGCGTCCTTGGCTCCTCCCACGCGTTACATCACAGTCACGTGACTTTTTCAAGGATCCTTGAAATCTGCTCCTGTCTAAGGCGGCTGACTGCTATAGTAAAACCTGCATATGCCTTATCATTATAAGGCACACGTGAGTGGATTGAAGTTTACCTGTGTACCTTGGTATCCTAACTATTGCACAATGATTGTTTTTTTCTCTTATCTGCCTGTTTATGATTCTCACATTGGTTGTGAATAGAAGCAAAAAACACATTGTTACTATCAATGAGCACCTTAATTAAGCAAGTGTTTTTAAACAGCTTTGCTAGTGATCAAAAGCTCTATACCAATCAGGATTCTACACCTGTATAATTGAACCTTCTGAATACATCCCTATCTATTTATTTATTTTTATGTGGATTTTTTTATGTGAATTTTTTACACATTTGGTGTCACTAATTTTTTATATATATATATATATATATTTTTTTTATAATTTTACACTATTTTGATTGCTGGATTTTTTAGGAAATTTTTACTCACCGCTGGATTTATTTGACTATTTATATTTATTCTTATATATTCATTTTCATGCACATTGTGAAGCGCTTCAAATATCATTATTTATTCTTTTTAAGTGACTCTGAAAACACTCTCTTTTGATAGCAGCCTCACTTGGTTTTATGTGTAATTATCAGCTATTTAGCATCACAGCGCTTTGTGCTTTATATATATTTTTCTTTCACTGATAGCACTTTCTGTAACACGATCTATGAATGGGGTAGAGTCTGATCAGTCACAGGATTCTCTCTCCCATTTACAGATCATGTCAGGTAATGTTAGCATTAAAAGAACTTTTCTCAGTGGAGGAAAGGGCAGGAAGGGGCATCCCCCCATGGGATCATCTTTAGTGCAGCTGAACCTGGAGACCCCAAGTTATTACTCTCACAGTTCAGCAGCAGGAAGAGGACAGGGCGGCCCTGCAGTGAAGATTTCTTCAGAATCCAGCAGCTCACAAATCATGGGGCGTATTTAATTACAGGTAAATAATATAACTAAAGCGGTAGAGAATTTATTTATTTTTTCTAAACTTCAGCTTTAATGCAGCTCTGTAATCACTGATACATCATTGAATGTATATTTTAAGTGCAAGCAGTGTAAGTACCAGAATTTGACTTGGTATCAGCCTTTTCCAGTCCCTGTACAGCAAGTCTGGAGTGTGAGGGGAAAAACGGCACAATAAGCATGCATGTTCATGTGCTGACAAGACGCATGCTAATCAGAAGGGAAAGCAGAGTGACAAAGATATAAGCTCATCAAACCCCCACATATGCCCCACATCCATACTTACCAACTGTCCCAGATTTCCCGGGGCATTCCCGGGATTTGGACTCTTTTCGAGAGTTTATTGTTTCCCGGGAAATGTCCCGAGAAAATCCGGTTTTTCATGAATTTTCGCTGCCGCCGCTTGCCGCTGCTTGCCGCCGCTAGAGGTCCGCGGCCGGCAGAGCCATTGTCTCCGCCGGCCGCCATTTTTAAGAAGACCAGGTACGGCTGGTGGCTAGACGAAGCTCCTGCGTTGCCGCCCACCCTGCGCCCCGCTCTGCCTCACCCCGTCTACCCCCCACCTCGCTGACGGTCTGTTATGGAAAGGGGCAGGGGTTCTATTGCAACCACGCGGAGGGAGACATTATTTTGTATACTATCCTACTAGGACACCTGAGGTAAGGGGGGGGCACCGCTGGGGACACCTGATGTTAGGGGGGCACCGCTGGGGACACCTGATGTAAGGGGGGGCACCGCTGGGGACACCTGATGTAAGGGGGTGCACTGCTGGGGACACCTGATGTAAGGGGGGCTCCACTAGGGATATCTGATGTAAGGGGGGCTCCGCTGGGGATATCTGATGTAAGGGGGGCTCCACTGGGAACATCTGATGTAAGGGGGGCTCCGCTGGTGACACCTGATGTAAGGGGGGCTCCGCTGGTGACACCTGATGTAAGGGGGGCTCCGCTGGGGACATCTGATGTAAGGGGGTGCTCCGCTGATGACACCTGATGTAAGGGGGGGCTCCGATGGGGACATCTGATGTAAGGGGGGGCTCCGCTGGTGACACCTGATGTAAGGGGGCTCCGCTGGTGACACCTGATGTAAGGGGGGCTCCGCTGGGGACATCTGATGTAAGGGGGGCACTGCTGGGGACATCTGATGTAAGGGGGGCTCCGCTGGGGACATCTGATGTAAGGGGGGCTCCACTGGGACACCTGATGTAAGGGGGGGCTCCGCTGGGGACATCTGATGCAAGGACGGACTCTGCTGGGACACCTGATGCAAGGATGGACTCTGCTGGGGCACCTGATGCAAGGACGGATGGCTGGTGGCAGGCAGCACAACGGTCTCCTTGGGTGGAGAGAACCTTGAACCATAGTCAGCCCCCATTGTAGGAGGGCTGTGCGCACTTGCACAGTCAGCACGTTGGTGGTTGGCAAAATGTGGACCCAGGGTTGGAAGCTTCATCTCAGCCCAGACTCTACAAAGCCATCTGGCTCCATGACCCATACCAGGATTTACCAATCCTGGGGAAAAGTTCAAATCCAGTTTTCTCCACCCAAAATAAATTTCCAGGAGCCCCTTAACCTGTATGAGTAAGAACCAGGTCACACCAGGCTCTTCTGACACATTGAAACAGCACAACCCTGCTTTTGATAATGCATTTAAAGCTGAATTTTGAATATATTCCTCAATAGCCACAAAAGATAGACGCACAAATCCACTTTGTGTACAGCAAAGGCTGTTGAAAATCCTGATATTGCCTTGTAAAAGTAGTGGTGACATCACCACTGTGCTGCACTTAGAGGAATTAGAGCTGTGGAAAGGATCTAGCAAATCCGCCAACTGCAGAAAACTACAGAGAGTGGAGACAAGACCGGTAACCCTGCACCAGTAGAGAGTGCAGCAGTTACTGGTCTTTATTACAGGAAGCAACTGCACAGAGGTAAACTTTTATCCTGTATTACTGCACAGATTTGGAAGAAATAGAAAAACTCAGACGTCAAAATGAACAGTTGACCTGGAGCATGGAGAACGCAGGCTCCATTCACATTGGTCTCAAAATTCGCACGATTTCCGGTGCAACTTTGGAGCGCGACTTTGATACAACTTTCGGTGCAACTTTGATCCGACAATACACTCAATGAATCTAGGTCGCATCAAAAGTCACACCAAAGTAGTGCAGGCACCTTTTCAAAGTTGCTGTGACTTTAAGTCTCACTAATTTGAACAGGTGTCATTGCAAATAATGGGGTGCAACTTGTCATGCGATTTTGAAGTTTAAAGTCACATGACAAATCACACAAGTGTGCATGGAGCCTTACTATAATTCCTTTATCTGTAGAGATGCATATCTGCAATTGTGTATGTGCAGAATCATTGTGTGATTAAAAAATCAGTTTATAATAAACTGGTTATTTTAACCTCTGAATATCTTTTCCCATCAAAGGCCTTCTAGTTAGGTGGTGAAAAATTCAAAACCCAGTTTAGAACATGTTGGATCATAGCCAAAACTTGAATACAGTTTTAGACTACATGCATGAATACATGAATAATAATACAATGTAATATACCCATTTGAAAAACATTTTTTAACATACAGATTTTTATTAATTTTTTTAACATTATATGATGAATAGATAAGTGAAGTAAACATCAAGATGTTAGCTTCAAAATTACAGAGCATCCTTTCAAATTACAATACCTTACATTTTTGATTCCAATACACTTTGTTCTTCTGTGTAATTTAAAATTCTTTGCTTTCTTTGTTCAAAAACAATTTCAAATCTACTTCTTTTTTATTACGAGAAAATGAAAACCTGATATTACATCAAAGTCTTACTTTGCTTATATATATACTTGGAAGGAAATCGGTATTCTTATTTTTTTATTCTGTTTGGCTCAGTGTAATAATATGAACAAGTTATTATTTTGTATGGTTTTTAAACCAAAACCTACAAACAATCATTTCTACATACTGACATTGCTTAAGTTTCATGTTGTTCAATCATGCATAGAAACAGCAAATTCATGTCTTCAACACTACTAGATATGCTAAGCAGTATAGTTTAATGCAATGTAATTCATTTCTATGCTGCATTTCCTTGGAGGGAGTCCAGACATCAATTAGGATACTTTGACAGCCTGGTTCGATTATCATACTGCAGACATTTTTAGGAGAAAAAAATGGAAAACTAATAACTGACCCATATCTGAAGCCTGTGGAGAAGAATATTGCTAATACTTGGCTGTCAGAGAAAAAAGAACATAGCAAACCCTATTAGCCTCATGGAATATATTATACAGTATAATGTGTATAATATATATACATATATTATTTTTTATACTATATACATGTACTGATTTTTTATTTATATATATATGTACAGTATATATATTATTTTCATATAACCAGTTCCAGACATCATAGTCCGCAGACAGTATAAAAGAATGCACTCACTAGTTAAAAGTGGGTCAAGGCTTGTCATAATATAGACCTCCATAGGATCACCGTGAGGCTGCAGAGCTCTGTAGGCATGCGACTACTTGCCATACGCCTGCAGAGCTCTGCAGCCTCACGGTAATCCTTTGGAGGTCTATATGGGTTCATGACAAGCCTTTATCCACTTTTAACTAGTGAGTGCATTTTTATTGTCTTTTATATTTTTTTAATAAATCGCTACACCTAAATGGAGACACCTTCTTGTTTGTTTTTTAGACGTGCATTAGGATCTCAAGACCTAATCTGCATCCACTTCACGAGGTGTTCCTTACCTCTCTCCTGGCCCTCTTAAATGATGGTTGGGCTCTAATAGCTTATTTATTTTCTTTAGTCCACAGACAGTCTTTAAGTTTAATACATTTTTTTGTAACTTTGTGGAATATGCATACAGCCTAGTAGCATATTTGATCCTGATATCTCAGGTGAAATATTTACATACATACTATACAGCACTTATTATATATACCCGTAGCACACACTATTTTAAATACCCATATAGCCAGATCCTGACGTCCTGATGGAAAAATGAACTAGGTACTACTGCCAATAGTTTATTGAGAAATTTATAAATATAGAGAAATTAAAGGGTTGATCCAAAAGCGGTAAACAATACAGAATGGGGCAAATATTCTGTATAAACAGAAACAGCCCTTTTACACCCTGTTAGGTAACAAACTAAAGATATATTAAAGTTGATAGTGGGCAACATTTAACTACTGTATTTGAAATTCATTATTTTAGCCATTTTAACCAAGTACAGTGTGTTTCAAAAAGAATGACCCAATTTTTAAGAAGCCATACACACTTGCACAGCATGAGCAAGATTCACCAAAATGTATGTATTTTTTGTGGTTTCGTTTACAAAGATTTATGGCCCTTTCTTTTTTGAGGGAAAAACTGTTACTGGACAATTCTATCTTGAAATGCTGAAAGACTGGCTTTTCCCACACCTCAATGAAGACTCTGAAGATTTTATTTTTCAGCAAGACAGAGAACCTCCACATTGGCACAACAAAGTTCTTCGGTTTCTAAATGAAACATTGCCTTAACAATAGATTATTGCACGGGACACAAAGACTTGGCATTACACTCTTGGCCCCCCAAGATCTCCAGACATTACACCCTGTGACTTTTTCTTGTTGGGATATGTAAAATAACGTGTTTATGTTCCACCATTACCCAATGACTTGGATTACTGCAAAAACAGAATCAGGGCTTCAGTAACTTCTGTGGAAAAACACACTCTTAGATGCGTTGGGGACAAATTCAGCTATCATCTTGATGTAATTATTATTATTATATGTGATATATATATATAGCGCCAACATGCAGCACTTTTCAACATAAGGGCAAACAGTACAATTACAATACAGTTTAATACAGTTGGAATCAGAGGGCCCTGCTTGTTAGAGCTTACAATCTCAGAGGGAGGGTCAAGAGATACAAAGGTTAATAACTGTGGAGGACTAATCCATGCAACAGATGGAGGGCACATAGAGCATTTATAACATGGTGAGTGAAACGTGAGGACTTACTTAATAGTTTGTAATTTGTTATGTAACTATAACACATTTTCATTATTAAAAAAACTATTTGAAATAAGGTCATTCTTTTTGAAACACTGTATTTTGGCAATCTAACTTGCAGTAATGATGGCCAACAAAAATAGCCATCTATAACCCCTTCCCGCCAACCGTACGCAGATGTGCATACTCGGCTTTCGGGGGTTATACCGGTATGATGCCCGCAGCTGCAGGCATCATCCCGCTACCGTTGTTTCGAGCGGGCAATCGGCTATCAGTATATAACAACCGATGCGGCTAAAAGCCGCTCGGCTGTTATACCAGAGGAGCGGGAGGGGACGTCCCCCCCTCCCGCCGCCTTTCGCCGCTCTTACCGGGCCTCCCGTGCGATCGGGAGGCCCAGTGTCCAATCGGCTGCCTCCGGCGGCCGTGGGCGGACTGGAACAAAGCTGTGGGCGGCTTCGTCCCAGCCTTCTCAATGTAAACGCAGAAGCGACGTCATGACATCACTTCCCGTTTACTCGGCTGCCAATGGCGCCAAATTTAAAAAAATACACAGTATTCAGAATCGCCGTTTTCGGCGATCTGAATACTTTGAAGAGCAGAGGAGGGATTTTTAGACCCCCGATCCCTCCATAAAGAGTACCTGTCACCACCTATTATTGTCACAAGGGATGTTTACATTCCTTGTGACAGCAATAAAAGTGAAAAAAAAAAACATTTTTTTTTTAAACACAATTTATAAGTATAAAAATAAATAAAATAAAAAAAAAAATGTTTAAAGCGCCCCCGTTCCCGCGAGCTTGCGCAGCGAAGAAAACGCATACAGAAGTCGCGCCCGCACATGTAAACGGTGTTCAAATCACACATGTCAGGTATCGCCGTGATCGTCAAAGCGAGAGCAATAATTCTAGCCCTGGACCTCCTCTGTAACTCTAACCTGGTAACCGTAAAAAAAATTTAAAGCGTTGCCTATGGAAATTCATAGCTACCATAGTTTGTCGCCATTCCACGAGTGCGTGCAATTATAAAGCGTGACATGTTTGGTATCTATTTACTCTGCATAACATCATCTTTCACATTATACAAAAAAATTGGGGTAACTTTACTGTTTGGATTTTTTAAAATTCATGGAAGTGTCCCTTTTCCAAAAATTTGCGTTTAAAACACCGCTGCACAAATACCGTGTGATATAAAATATTGCAACAATCACCATTTTATTCTCTAGATTCTCTGCTAAAAAATATATATAATGTTTGGGGGTTCTAAGTAATTTTCTAGCAAAAAATACGGATTTTAACTTGTAAACACCAAATTTCAAAAATAGGCTTAGTCATGAAAGGGATAATCTATGGGTATCTATATCACTTGGATTGATAGTTCCAAAACCAAAAATAAATATATTGCAGCTTACCAGCCATTAGATGTGATTCGTTTTCTTTTGTTTGGGTTTTTTCCCTGGTGATTTGGCCAGTAACACACCTCCTGAATTAGTAAGACACAACTCTGGAGGAATGAGAATCGAAGGCATAGCAGATCACAGCACTGTCAGTCAAAGGGGGAGGGTAGTGTTAAATGCATTAGCAGATTCAGAAGTGTCAGTGTTCAGTGGTTAGTCTTATCCGTGTAAACTGATACATTCTGCTGGAGAGTTTGTGCTGGGAAAATCAAGACTTGCTGGCTGGATCACCAGATGAAAATAGAAGAAAGAAAGCCTAAAAAAGGGAACTAATAGCCATCACATCTATGAATTGGTAAGCTACACTGTAATAAACGCTTGCTTTTGGGTTTAGTACTGGTTTAAAACAGATATGTTTATAAAGATGTGAGGCCAATTGCGACAAGTATAACACATATTTGGGTCATATTTAGGTCCATATATCCAGATGGAAAAAGAGGAGAACAGAGACAATTGTACAATACATGTATGCCCTGATAGACATGGCATAGCTGATTACATTTTAATTAACTTATTCTTTTTACCTATTAGGCCTGGGAATGGCCAATTATTGAAATAGCAGTACCAAAATGTCACAAGATTTTGTACAAATTAGCACAGTGTATAGGTACTTGTGTGCATTTTAATTACCTGGGCATCTAAGTCAGCTAGTACTTTAAAGAAAATAATTTTGTTCACCCCCACCCCCCAAAAATAAGGACCAGCCTTCTTTCAGAGAACAAAAAGTGCAACTAGAATTCAAATTAAACACATAATAAAAGATATATATTTTTTATTAACTTTGGGTCAGGAATATCTGTGTGGTTATCGAATGCTCTTTAATTTTTAATATCAAGGAGAATTGTAAAGGCCACCATTAAATATTTCATCTGGGCCACTGCAACAGCATCTTATTAATCCAAAGTCTCCATAAGTAATAATGAAACCTACATATATTACATTTACAGTGTAATCATTTGCTTTGGGAACAAGTAATACATTTTATGAATGTGTGCGACTTTGTGACACCATGTAAAGAATTCATCAATGCTTGATCAATCTTTTTTCTATTTTAGATTGATGTTACATTGCTAACAGCATAATTTTTTTATGCACTTTAACTTTTCATAAAATGGAGCAGACATCCATTTGCTGCCCTGGTGAAGATTTAGTAAGTAAATATTTCATGTTTACAAGATTGAAGAGAATCACGTGTACAAGAAAACACACCATCAATTAAGTATTTTCTGTAACATAAAGTTCTACTTTTATATGGTACAAAAACAACACATGATATGTTAGGTGATATGTTAAAGAGGTATTAACCCAAAACAACAATGTGTAATATTGCAGGTTACCAGTCATTAGATGTGGTGGCTGCATTAGGTTTCTTTTCTTTGGCTTTTTCCCCTCTGTTTTAACTTGGTCATCTGGCCAGTAACACCTCCTGTATTAGTGGGACACAACTCTGGAGGAATTAGAAGAGGAGGTCTAGCAGACAGAAGCCTTGTCAGTCTTGGGGGAGGGTAGTCTTAAATGTTAAATGTTAAATGTTAAATGTTTTGCCAGATTTAACTATGCTACCAAATTGAAACCCAACTCCAGCTCATACTTTATTATCAGTTACAGCAAATATTTATTTTCCTTTTGGGATAAAGGTTTTGCTTGAATGCAGTAAATAAAAGCTGGTCACTTTAATCACCCCTTTCAGTGTTACAGTGGAGTTCCATAGCCAAAAAAAAAAAATATAAACGTGCTTAAAAAAAAAACAAAAAAAAAAACATTTGGAGAAATTTTTTTTTTTTACTCACCTCTAAATGCCTGTTGCTAGGGGGTCCCTCGTAGTCTGCCTCCTTCGGCGCCTGGGCTCCTGACGTCACTTCCTTCGGCGCAGGAAGGGAGATCACCTCTCCCCCCTCCCTCTTGTCAATCATCTGGGACACGTGACCAGTCCCAGATGATTGCGCGGCCAGTGATGGCGCGCGGCACAGCTCGGTACAGCCGGGCGCCCACAGTTAAAATGCCGACACCGCCGAGCAGAGGGGGGGACGAGCGGGGCTCTGGGACAGGTAAGTTTCCAATTATTAAAAATCAGCAGCTGCAGTATTTGTAGCTGCTGACCTTTATTTTTATTTTTTTTAAGTGGGAACACCGCTTTAAGTGGTATGTCTCATCTATGTAAACTGATACATTCTGCTGAAGAGCTTGTGAAATAGAACAGACTTGCTGGCTGAATCACCAGATGAAAATAGAAGAAAAGAGCCTGAAAAAGGAAACTAAAACAGCCATCACATCTAAGAATTGGTAAACTGCAACATAATAAATGTTTGCTCTTGGGTTCTATACTGCTTTAATAATTAATGGTATTGTACTGTACAAATTCTGCAAATTAAACAATAGCTGAAGTTAAAAAAAAGGATAAAACATTAAAATAGTGTCTATAGCATCCTCCTCAAATTTCAAAACAGTTTCCCATTACATCAGGCACCAACCTTCAAAATCAACTGCCATATTAAGCCTACATATTGTAGATGGGCTTCCTATTTAAAGAAGATTCTCAGTATCCAAAACTGTATTTAAAGAAACTTGATGGGTTATATAGCAGATACCCATCAATACCAGAAGACTTATTACATTTCAATGGGGAAGCTGTCAATCATGGATAGTACTAGACTATATCTGCTTACCCGCAAGTTTCCTTTCTCTGAGCACATGTAGCTGCTTAAGCCTTTCTATACTTTAATACAGTTGGAATCAGAGGGCTCTGCTCGTTAGAGCTTACAATGTCAGAGGGAGGGTCAAGAGATACAAAAGTTAATAACTGTGGGGGACTAATCCAATAAAAAAATGAATAGACAAATGTGCTAATCTGTGTACAACTCTAATCATAGAAAGTACAATCATATAATGCAGCACTGCCCCAAGTCTCAAGAATTTTAGCACTATTAACATGAACTCCAAACAACAAAAAATCTCCTGCATGCTAAGAAATCTTTATACCATTCCAATCAATAACCCATCAATCTAAAAGAAGTTTTCTACATTACATAAACTTAACATATACAATACCACTACATGCTTATAGTTATAGAAAAATACATCTAAAAATTATAGCAGTCATTTTTAAATATCGTGTGCTTCACACTATTCATAAAATATGTGATCTGCATGTCCTTCCACCTTCCACACCATGTGCGCACCTTCTTTTTTGACCTATAATTGTGATAGGTCAACGTGTACCTTCCCTTTTAAAAAGGGGCTTATTCACCACCAATTTTTCGCCCTCCACGGTCTTCTGGTGGGTAGGGATGAGCCGAACACCCCCCCGGTTCGGTTCGCACCAAAACCTGCGAACGGACCGAAAGTTCGCACGAACGTTAGAACCCCATTGACGTCTATGGGACTCGAACGTTCGAAATCAAAAGTGCTCATTTTAAAGGCTAATTTGCATGGTATTGTCCTAAAAAGGGTTTGGGGACCCGGGTCCTACCCCAGGGGACATGTATTAATGCAAAAAAAACTTTTAAAAATGGCCGTTTTTTCGGGAGCAGTGATTTTAATGATGCTTAAAGTAAAAAAAAAAAAAAGTGAAATATTCCTTTAAATATCAAACCTGGGGGGTGTCTATAGTATGCCTGTAAAGTGACACGTGTTTCCCGTGTTTAGAACAGTCCCTGCACCAAATGTCATTTTTAAAGGAAAAAAATCTCATTTAAAACTGCTTGCGGGTTTAATGTAATGTTGGGTCCTGGCAATATGGATGAAAATCAGTGAGACAAACGGCATGGGTACCCCCCAGTCTATTACCAGGCCCTTTGGGTCTTGTATGGATATTAAGGGGAACCCCGCACCCAAATTAAAATAAGGAAAGGTGTGGGGCCACCAGGCCCTATATACTCTGAACAGCAGTATACAGGCGGTGCAAACAAGACAGGGACTATAGGTTTGTTGTTAAGTAGAATCTGTTTGTAATTTTGAACGGGTACATTTTTAACGTGTTTAGCTCCAGCCAAAAAATCTTTTTTAAGCTTTTTGGAAAACATAGGGAAGGGTTATCACCCCTGTGACATTTGTTTTGCTGTCTTTCCTCCTCTTCAGAAGATTTCACCTCACTTTTTGTCCCAATGAAAAATGTTTTTTGAAAATGTGGGTTTTTTTGTGGAACAAGGATTGGAAAGCATCAGTGGAAAGGAGAATTTTTTTTCCCATATTAACTCTTACAGGAGAGAATTTCCCTTCCTAGGGGTAGATTTCATCTCACTTCCTGTTGTCTCCTTCCGTTTGCAAGTAGGAGTCGTTTGTAAGTTAGATGTTTGAAAGTAGGGTCCTGCCCTATATACTCAGCAGAAATTTGGGCCTTAGGTGTTGCTGTGGTCACAACACTGTAAGCCCTCACAGGGCCCTGCTGTGAAATATTAGATCAAGAATTGTAATTACATGCCCCTGTTGAACAGGAGCTGAAAAATTAGGCCTTAGGCACTGGTGCTGGTGCCACAACACTGCAACCCCTTACAGACACTCTAGTTGAAACGCAGGAACGAGCCCTGCTGCAAAGTATTGCATCAAAAATTGTAATTACACGCCCCTGTTAGACAGGGGCAGAAAAATTGGGCCTTAGGCACTGGTGCTGGTGCCACAACACTGCAACCCCTCACAGACACTCTAGTTGGAATGCAGGAACGAGCCCTGCTGCAAAGTATTGCATCAAAAATTGTAATTACACGCCCCTGTTAGACAGGAGCAGAAAAATTGGGCCTTGGGCACTGGTGCTGGTGCCACAACACTGCAACCCCTCACAGACACTCTAGTTGGAATGCAGGAACGAGCCCTGCTGCAAAGTATTACATCAAAAATTGTAATTACACGCCTCTGTTAAACAGGGGCTGAAAAATTGTGCCTTAGGCACTGGTGGAGGCGCCCAGAACCAAAAATGTTCTTACAAGCTATCAGCGTGATGATTGAGGAGGAAGAGGATAATTACTCAGGGATAGTCACTCAGCATCAGCATAGGCAGTCTTTGAAGGTATCTGAGATTTCAAAAAAATTATTCGGTTACATCAGCATCAGGTGCTTGGTAGCTGGTGGTGATCCAAGACTGATTCATTTTTATGAAGGTCAGTCGATCGACCGAGTCGGTGGACAGACGCACCCTGTGATCGGTTACCACGCCTCCAGCAGCACTGAATGTGCCTTCCGAAAGAACGCTGGATGCAGGACAGGCCAGTAGCTCAATTGAATACTGTGCAAGCTCTGGCCAGTGATCCATCCTCAAGACCCAGTAACCCAGAGGATTTTCGGTGGGAAAGGTGTCCAAGTCTGATCTTGCCCCTAGGTATTCCTGCACCATGTAAAACAGACGCTGGCAATGGTTGCTGGAACCGATCATACCTTGGGGCTGCGGACCAAAAAATTGTCTGAACGCATCGGTCAGACGGCTACCTTCTCCACCGCTCCTTCTTTGACTGACCGAAGCCTCAGCAACACGTTGTCCAGAAACAGGAGTTTGTAACCTCCCAGTCTCTGGGAACGCGTTGCACAGACCTTTCTGCAAGGCCTCCCGAAGATGTTTCATCCTCTGCTCCCTCTGCGATGGCAAGATAAGGTCCGCAACCTTACCCTTGTAACGTGGATCAAGGAGGGTTGCCAGCCAGTATTGGTCCTTCTCCTTGATACCACGAATACGAGGATCCTTACGCAGGCTTTGCAGGATCAGGGAGGCCATGCAGCGTAGGTTTGCTGAGGCATTCGGTCCGGAGTCCTCTGGGTCACTAAGGACGACATGGTCCGCAGCCACCTCCTCCCAGCCACGTACAAGTCCATGCATTTCTTGGGACTGATCCCTTAAAGACTGCTGCTGATGCCAGTGCCAGGCTCCACCTCCATACTGACACAATCTTCCTCCTCCTCCTTCTCCTCCTCGTCCTCTTCCTGTGTGATCGGCGGGCACGCAGGAACACTGTCTGGATAAAGGGGGCCTTGAGAGCTAAGGAAGTCCTCCTCTTCCTGCCTCTGTTCTGCCTCAAGTGCCCTGTCCATTATTCCACGCAGCGTGTGCTCCAACAGGTGGACAAGGGGGACAGTGTCACTGATGCATGCACTGTCACTGCTCACCATCCTCGTGGCCTCCTCAAATGGTGACAGGACAGTGTATGCATCCCTGATCATGGCCCACTGGCGTGGAGAAAAAAAAACCAAGCTCCCCTGACCCTGTCCTGGTGCCATAGTCGCACAGGTACTCATTGATGGCCCTCTGCTGCGTGTGCAGCCGCTGCAGCATGGCCAACGTTGAGTTCCACCTGGTGGGCATGTCACAAATTAGGCGGTTCTTGGGCAGGTTAAACTCCTTTTGGAGGTCCGTCAGCCGAGCACTGGCATTATATGACCGGCGGAAATGCACACAGACTTTCCTGGCCTGCCTCAGGACATCCTGTAAGCCCGGGTACCTGCCCAAGAACCGCTGCACCACCAAGTTAAGGACGTGAGCCAAACAGGGCACATGGGTCATTTGTCCCTGTCGGAGGGCAGAGAGGAGGTTGGTGCCATTGTTGCAAACCACCATTCCTGCCTTAAGTTGGCGTGGCGTCAACCACCTCTGAACCTGCCCCTGCAGAGCTGACAGAACCTCTGCCCCAGTGTGGCTCCTGTCCCCCAAGCACACCAGCTCAAGCACCGCATGGCATCTTTTGGCCTGCGTACTTGCGTAGCCCCTTGAACGACTACGGAGCACCGCTGGTTCCGAGGAAGAGGCCATGGAGGAAGAAGAAGAGGAGGGGGTGGAGGAGAGAGGTGTGTCACAATCATTAGCATTTTGGAGGCGTGGTGGCGGAACAACCTCCAACACTACTGCACCTTGTCCTGCATCCTTCCCAGCTGCCAGCAGAGTCACCCAATGCGCCGTGAAACTTAGGTAACGTCCCTGTCCATGCCTGCTGGACCATGAGTCAGCGGTAATATGCACCTTACCGCTGACCGCCCTGTCCAGCGAGGCATGGACATTGCCTTCCACATGCCGGTAGAGAGCCGGAATCGCCTTCCATGAGAAAAAGTGGCGTTTGGGTACCTGCCACTGAGGAACCGCACATTCCACAAACTCATGGAAGGGGGCAGAGTCTACCAACTGAAAAGGCAGCAGTTGAAGTGCTAGCAATTTTGCCAAGCTAGCATTCAACCGCTGGGCATGTGGATGGCTGGGAGCAAACTTCTTTCGGCGGTGCAGCAGCTGGGGCAGGGAAATTTGCCTGGTACAATCTGACGTCGGTGTACCAAAAGCAGATTGCCCACAAGTACTTGGCTGTGACACACCTAATTCTACACCTTCATTCCTCTCAGTGCAGGTCTCAGAGAGGACTGAAGGTCTAGTGGGGTTGGAAATCTCAGCTGATGAGGAGCAAGGAGAGGTCCTCTTTGTTCTTTGGTGTGGGTCTTTTAGATGCGCTTGCCAACGAACTGCATGGCAGGTCAACATATGTCTGGTCAAGCATGTGGTACCCAAGCGGGAGATGTTTTGGCCACGTGAGATACGCTTGAGACATATGTTGCAAATAGCAGAGGTGCGATCTGATGCACTCGTCTCAAAAAAGGCCCACACCAAAGAACTTTTTGAATAACGCGCAGAGACTGCAGCGCCCTGCACATGTGATGCAGTCAATGTGCTGACCTTAGGCTGGCCCCTGGAGGGCATCCTGCCTCGTTGGTGATGTGCCGCCTCCTCCTCCTCCTCTCTCCTAGCAGGCACCCAGGTTGAGTCAGTGACCTCATCATCCCCTCCCTCCTCATTACTGGAGCAAACCTGGCAGTATGCTGCAGCAGGGGGAGCATGACTGCCAGATTGCTGTCCTTCTTGGGCACCCCCTCTGTCCGTGCTCATGTTACTGCCTTCATCGAGCTCAGTATCATCATCAGAGCCTTCCAAACGCTGGGCATCCTCCTGGAGCATGTACCCAACACTGTGGTCAAACAGTTCGAGGGACTCCTCAGGAGGACATGGTGGAGCTAGGGAAGGAGTCACTGATGACATTGAGCCGAGGGAAGAGGCCGCTGCTTTGCCAGACAGAGCACCCTGGGCATGGGTGAGAGAGGATGAGGAGGATGAGGACGGCTTGGTCATCCACTCGACCAAGTCTTCCGCATGTTGCGGCTCAACACGGCCAGCTGCCGAAAAAAAGGCCAAGCGTGTCCCATGGCCACATGCTGATGAGGATGCACCGTCTCCACGACCAGCACTAGACACAGAGCCTGCTTGCCCTCTCTTATTGGCTTGTGACTGTCTGCCTCTCCTTCTTGGCCTTCCAGACATACTAATGGCCTGTAGCTGCACTAAGCTGGGATTATATATATATATATATATATATATATATATATATATATATATATATATATATATATATATATATATACTGCAGCTAGCAAAATCAACTGCCTGCCTGTAGTATGAGAACACCACCAACCTTCTACAGGTAGCTTTAGCTGAACACTGTGAGGTGGACGCACCCCACTAACTTGTAGGTTTAGCTGAACACTGTGAGCAGGACGCACTGTACTGAATGTAAATAGTCTAGCTGCCTGACCGTGGTACTAATAGGATCAAAAGAACACCAGTAATTTTCTTTAGGTAGCTGTAAATACTGTAACAAGACAAGCCTGCCTGTCAGTAGGAAGATAACAGGAACGGATCTAGCTGAACACTGTGAGCAGGACGCACTGCACTAAATGTAAATAGTCTAGCTGCCTGACCGTGGTACTAATAGGATCAAAAGAACACCAGTAATTTTCTTCAGGTAGCTTTACATACTGTAACAAGACAAGCCTGCCTGTCAGTAGGAAGATAACAGGAACGGATCTAGCTGAACACTGTGAGCAGGACACACTGCACTAAATGTAAATAGTCTAGAAGATAACAGGAACGCATCTAGCTGAACACTGTGAGCAGGACGCACTTTACTAAATGTAAATAGTCTAGCTGACTGACCGTGGTACTAATAGGTTAAAAAGAACACCACTAATTTTCTTTAGGTAGCTGTTAATACTGTAACAAGACAAGCCTGCCTGTCAGTAGGAAGATAACAGGAACGGATCTAGCTGAACACTGTGAGCAGGACGCACTGCACTAAATGTAAATAGTCTAGAAGATAACAGGAACGGATCTAGCTGAACACTGTGAGCAGGACGCACTGCACTAAATGTAAATAGTCTAGAAGATAACAGGAACGGATCTAGCTAAACTGAATACAGTGTATATATATATATGCAACACCTGGGATGCATATATATACACAATACACTGTAAGTGCAGCTAACTGACTGACTGTTCTGCCTAATCTATCTAACTCAAATCAAATGACACTGTCTCTCTGTCTATCTCTTTTAACGCCGGAACACACACTACACAGGGCCGCCGTGCAGGCGGCCTTATATAGTGTGGGGCATGTACTAAATCCCCTGAGCCATAATTGGCTAAAGCCTCCTTGGCTTTGGTCAATTACGGCTCTCTGTTCAGGCGGCGCTGTGATTGGCCAAGCATGCGGGTCATAGTGCATGCTTGGCCAAACATCAGCAAGCAATGCACTGCAATGCCGCAGTGAATTATGGGCCGTGACGCGCCACACGAATTTGGCGCGAACGGCCCATATCGTTCGCAATTCGGCGAACGACCGAACAGCCGATGTTCGAGTCGAACATGGGTTCGACTCGAACACGAAGCTCATCCCTACTGGTGGGAAACGGTACCTTTACTTCTCTTCCTTTGCTCCTCTTTTTCAGGTAACACTATGCGTATTCTATATATATATATATATATATATATATATATATATATATATATATATATTTATTATGCACTTTATAAACTCCTTTATAAACTCCTCGGCAGGTGCTCAAAAAGGCAATTATACCATCATAGGGCTTTCCTGTTTAAAAATGATCCCAATGTTTATTTAAATATTAAAATAGCACTTACAATTAATTGTGCACAAACCTGTTGCACCATAGCATAATGGGCATGTACTATCTCCTTAAGCCTGTGCAGCCAGGCTTTAAGCAAAACACCATACTTCTGGTTGAGAACGTTGTGATGTCACTGGCTCTGCTCCTTTGTCATCACACCACTGTCACACCGCTTCAGGACTGCCGGTAATTTTTTGGTAAAATATAAAAGATGATGTTACACTGATTAAATAGATATGTAGCATGTCACACCTTAAAATTGCGTACGCCCATAAAACAGCGTCAAACTACAGTACCTAAAAATCTCCATAGGCGACGCTTTAAAAGCCTTAACAGGTTACCAGTTTAGCATTATACAGGAGGTCTGGCAACAGGATTTTTGCTTTCACTCTTTTGAAGTGATGCTTCACATGTGTGGTGCGATCGCCATTTTCATTTGTACGTGGGACCTATGTGCGCATTCACCTCTGCATTCACCTTCACCTGTGCATTCACCTTCACCTGTGCATGAGCACCAGGGGACAGGGGTGCTTTAATTTTTTTTATTTTATTTTTATTTTTTTCTGACTGTAACTTTAATTTTAATTTTTTTAATTAACTTTATTGCTTTCACAAGGGATGAAACGTTTCCCTTGTGATCCTAGCATAACACTTCCCAGTCCTAGCAAGCCTTATTTTTTTTTCAGTTTCCTTAAGAGAAGAGGTCTCCAACCTGTGGGCCGTGGCCCAACACCGGGCCATGGCGCCTCTCCTGCTGGGCCACAGAGGAGACAAGTAATGTCAGCGGTGTGGCATCATCTCTCATTGCTTGCACTGATGTTCCGCCCTTACTTACAGGGCAGCGAAGGCTGCTCTACACAAGGGTGCAGCTGCGGCCAAGAAGAGAGAGAATGACGTCATCTGTCACTGCCTGCCCTCACTCTCATCTCTCACTCGCATGTGCCTGTTCCACCTGCAGCTAGTTTACTCGCTCTGAGGAGAGGTTTACAGCACTGTACCTGCAAGTACTCTGCAATGCAGGGGGAAGCTTGATTTTACATGTAAATTAATTAGTGACAAACTGCTATTTTTTTGGGTGGTGCCAGGTAACTGTGGCAATCCCCATTCTGCAATCCCCATTCTGTGGCAAGTGACATCCTGACATTCCCATCTGGTGGCCATCAGTGTGGCAAGTAACATCCTCATCGAGTGGCAGGCAGCATGGCAAGTGACATCCTCATCTGATAGCAGGCAGTGTGACAAGTGACATCCCCATCTGGTAGCAGGCAGCGTGGCAAGAGACATCCCCATCTGGTGACAGGCAGCGTGGCAAGTGACATCCCCATCTGGTGGCAGGCAGCGTGGCAAGTGACATCATCATCTGTTGGCAGGCAGCGTGGTAAGTGACATCCTCATCTGGTAGCAGGCAGCATGGCAAGTGACATCCCCATCTGGTGGCAGGCAGCATGGCAAGTGACATCCCCATCTGGTGGCAAGCATAGTGGCAAGTGACATCCCCATCTGGTGGCAGGCACAGTGGCAAGTGACATCACCATCTGGTAGCAGGCAGCGTGGCAAGTGACAACCCCATCTGGTAGCAGGCAGCGTGGAAAGTGAAATCCCCATCGGGTGGCAGACATAGTGGCAAGTGACATCCCCATCTGGTGGCAGACATAGTGGCAAGTGATATCCTCATCTAGTGGCAGATGGCGTGGCAAGTGACACGCTCAGGGCTCCCACTGATTCTGCATTATGGTGAGTTGAACTATTTCATATTATATTACAATGTAATGATAGAAATAATGCACTTCAATCATCCTGACACCATCCAACCATGGTGCCAGGATGATTGAAGCACTAACACCAGCCATTGCCCTGACAAATTGCTCCCAAAAAAATCGCTTAAATGAAATTGGTGCCACTTTCCTCTTAGATATCTCACACTCCCATGTGGGTCTGGGTCACCTCTGCACTTGTATTGCCTCCTTCTCATGGTGATTTATTATGCATATGTGCACCATTTTTGTCTCTCCTGTATGCAGTCAGCTGGTGTATCTAGTCCCTGCCTCCTCCTGGTCACTGAGCAAAGTGATCCTTGGAAATCTGGGCTCTCATTGCCCACAGTAAAATGGCCACAGAAGGAATAACCCTATCTGCTCTGCAGCACAGGTCACCCTCACTGAACACAGGGGAACATAAGCATGGTGGAAATTGGTCAGTGGGCCTTGCCAGCTCAAACTCAGTTAATGGCTTGAGGGTGGATCTGCAGAAACTTCTTTAACTGTTTTGTTGTTTATAGCCCTGACCACTGTCCCCAGAAAGGTTTTTGATCTGACTCACATGAATCCTATCTGGAGGATACCCAATTGGCTGATATCTCTTCTGAGCTTAAAGACGCTATTTCCATCCTTATGAATGCTGCATGCAGCCTACATCAACCCTACTAAAGGTCACCAGCCTGGGCTCATTTAAAATTGCCTCAGCCGGCCAAAATGTTCCCTGTACATTGGTTTTGTATGGTAACTGGCCTTATTCTGGAAAAAAACATTTGTCCCTTCTAAGCACTTTGCTCATTTATATCCTATTGAGGAGTGTTTCCTAAGAAATGGACTGTCCCTACCTGCAGACCTAAAAAGGTCACTCGTGCTGGGGCGTGGCTTAGCAATGGCCGAGTGAAGACGTGCTTTGGAGGAGCTCCCTGTCCAACTCGGCCTATACGGATCAAAAGACGCCTTTCTACTCCAGCAAGCACGGCATGAGCAACCCCAAACGCTACAGAACGAGATCGTCATCCCGGGGAACCCAGCACCGGACCACACAAACGGGTATCCCACATTTTTTCAGAGGACAGGCGGACATACCCCCCGGCGCCATAGCTGCCGCGCCACGTGGGCCCCAAACTCCCCCGCGCTGCACGGAATCCCCGATGGCTTCCACCACACAGAACCCGACACCCTCACTTCTTACGGGCACGCCAGCCATATTCTGCACGGAGATGGAGAGCCACCCGGGCAGCCAACTCATCCTGGATGACGACCTCCGCAGCATGCTCAGGGCTCTCCCCACAAGAGCAGACCTGGAGGCCCTCCCCACGAGAGCGGACTTCGAGTCCATGATCCTGAGGATCGAGGAGGCACACAGGAAAGACATCCAAGAAGTAAGGGATGACATACAAAATGTGGAAACCCGAGTCACCGCGAGCGAATCTAAGATCGCTGCCCTGGAGGAGAAGATGCAGGCGATGGAACACTCGCAGCAGACGCACACTCTGGAAGCACAAGACATGCAGCTCCACCTCGAGGAATTGGAGGACCGTAGCCGCCGCAACAACCTGCGGCTACGGGGGATACCAGAGGCCACGGGTCCGGAGGATCTGGCGGCGACGGCGACGGCAATCTTCCAGGGCCTACTGGACCAGCCGCCGCCACATCTGGAGATCGACAGGATCCACCGCACCCTGGGCCCAAAGCCCTCAGATCCAGCCAGACCGCGTGATGTTCTGTGTCGAATTCACCGCTTTGCACAGAAGGAGGCCCTGCTCAGGAAAGCATGGGACCAGGGAGAAATAGAATTCGACGGGGCCCACATCCAAATTTTGCCTGACCTGTCGAGAGCTACGCTACAACGCCGCACCATGCTAAAGCCCATCCTGGAACTTGCAAGAAGACATGGCTGCACGTACAGATGGGGCTACCCGTTGGCAGTAACTTTCCGTAATGACCGGGCCCACTACACACTACGCTCCCCAGCAGACCTACCGGCCCTCTTTGACTTCATGGGAGCGGATCCGATCCAGGTCCCGAACTGGCTATTGAGAATCCCACGCCCGACCGGCCGATCGGGCCTGATCACGGGCAGAACCAACCCGCCTACACGCTCACAGCGGTCCCGAGGAAGATCCCGCGCCAGATCAGATAACGGTACACGTGAGTCCTGAGTCTACTGTAAATAACCGTGTACATTAGATCTACCAAAACACCTACCCCTTTTGTCAGTCACAGTTGGGCATTCTACACCCACTTGTTTGGTGGCCCCCTAAATGGTTGCCTCTCCTGCCCGCTCCAGGCGGTTTATAAGCCGCCAGCTGTACTTTACACCTCTACTTGCAGTCGGACTTTATCTGATCCCCCGCCCCCCGTGGCATGTTATGCCCTGTTCGCGCGAATGCCGGGGATACCCTTGAGCCATCTGACTCACCCCGGTTGGACACAGCAAGGGACAAACTAAGACCGGGAATAGTCTACGGGGAGACTGGAAAGTGCCCGGCACCTACCTAACGCCCCCCCCCCCCTCGCCCTGGATTTTCATACGAACAGACGATTTGCCTGGGAAAGGTGCTTGACCTAAACCCACCCCGCCCCCACCCCGCCTCTCGTTCACTCTGGAGTTGAAATCAGAGCAGCAGAAAAGAAAGGACATATCGTCTACTCCCGAGCGGCTGGTGGGGATGTGGGGTGCTGTACTGAGAACGTAATCATACTACAGGGTCTTTCAGCAACAAACACGCTCAATCCTCTCTCGGGGGTATAAGGTCAGCCCTGGGAGGCTCGGAGGTTTTTGGCTTGTCTTGCTGGGAGAGGGGGGCAGGGGACTTGAAACGGGGATGCTTGATGGGGAGTATAGCAATGCTTCTAAGTAGTAGAGTACATATAATATGTAAGTATATGTCAGCCCGAACAAGTGGAGGTGTGAATAGGACGGAGAGAGGTAGGCTGTGCGCTGCGCTGTCTGCAGTGGGGATGCAGCAGATGGCATGTCCTATCTGCTCGAAACTGGCAGCCCCATTCGCAGTCTCTGCATCGCTGGAATATTACCGGCAGCCATCACCAGTTAAAACAGCATTTGTAAGAGTTATGCTGAAACCCATCTCAGGGGCTATACCACTAATATTATATATATGCAGGGTGTGTTTGCCGGTTAAGTAGGTTCGTAACCATACTAGGTGTGTGGATATGGAAGTTTTGCACGGTTAGTTATAGTTTACTAGTTTACCGTTAGCATATGTTGTTTACAGTGTTGCTCACGGCACACAGAAAGTATGCTCATACATAACTTCACAGTTTCAATTTTTTGATATGCTCAGTGAGTTAAAGTCTTGCTTGCCTGTAGTACCAACTCCACCATAGATCCGGGGGCTTGGGGAAGACATAGCCCTCCTCCCGAGGCCCTGGCTTGACACTCCCCCACTTAGGAAAACGACTACACCCAGTTAATACTGGCGTGCGTGGAAGTATAACTTCAGTCTTTAGAAACCACCCACTCTTTGCTTTGGGTGCTCGGGGAGATTTCTCTTCTCGGCGCCCGTTGCAAACAGAGAGGGCCTTCACCTCTTTCTAAACTTTCCCCCCCTCTCTAGTTAATCACCTTCACCCTCCCACCCCCTCCCCCTCTCTCTACCCCTCCACATACCTACAATTTGCTCTCGCGGACATGGGGGTACTCAATGTGGTCACCCTTAATGCAAAGGGACTGAACGTCCCGGAAAAACGGAGAATGCTTCTAAATGAAATGAGACACTTGAAAGCCGACATAGTTCTAATACAAGAGACACACTTCAGGGAAGACAAGTTTCCAATTCTAAAAAATAGGTACTACCCGACTGTATATCACTCCACCCACTTGGCCGCTAAATCCAGGGGGGTATCTATCCAGATCTCCGCATCAGTACCATGGACATTGGTGGACAAAAAGACAGACCAGGCAGGCAGGTTCCTTTTTATAAAAGGCCTGATAGGTAGCACCAAAGTGACCATCGCAAATTTTTACGCCCCAAACGACCACCAAGATACTTTCATGAAACGACATCTCAAAACACTACAGAATTTTTCTGAGGGCCAATTGATTGTAGGAGGTGACCTTAACATCCCCTTAATCCCGGCAGAAGATACCTCGACAGGATCCTCCTCCGTCACACGTAGCACCCGCAGGGAAATGTCCTCAGCCCTCCATGCGGCACAGCTAATAGACACCTGGCGCCTTTTTCACCCTGGGGAACGAGATTACACTTTCTTCTCCCGCCCACACCAGGTGTATTCTCGTATTGACTTTCTCCTGGTTCCACACAACCAACTTCGGTCCGTCAAAAACACAGCCATCGGGTCCATCACATGGTCCGACCATGCCCCAGTGTCCATGCAGTACGACCTCACAGACTATTTCAAGGGTCAAAGGAAACCCTGGAGATTAAATGAAAGTCTTCTACAAGACCCTGTCATAGTAGCAGACATCACAAAAGAGATCTCACACTACTTCCACACTAACACATCGGCAGAGAGTGATTTTGGCCTAACATGGGAAGCACATAAAGCGGTGATCCGCGGTGTGCTTATTAAACACGGGTCAAGAGTTAAAAAACAAAAGTCAGCGCAATTAGCATCACTATTTGAAAAACTCCATAAACTAGAATTTGCCCATAAAACAACACCGACTAGACCCCTGGGTAGCGAACTTGATACGATACGTATGCAAATAACAGACCTACTCCAATTCAAGGCTAAGGCGGCTCTCCAGATATCCCGGAAAAAGATCTACGAATCGGGCAACAAGTGTGGCAGACTCCTGGCCCAATCCCTTAAAGCACAAAACACGGCATCATACATCCCGCACATTAACTCTCCCACGGGACAAAGAGTTGCCTTACCCCAACAAATCACACAAGAATTTCGATCATACTACGAAAACCTATACAACTTAAACATGACTCAACCCTCCCCAGAGAAAATAGCAGAGTACCTTGCGAACTCCAAAATGCCATCCCTATCGACTGAGACGAGAGACCTACTGGACGAACCCATTACTCTGACAGACATACAAATGGCGATAAAAAATACTAAACAAGGGAAAGCTCCCGGACCCGACGGACTCACACTTCAATATTATAAGACACTACTCCCTTCATTAGGACAACACCTAGCTAAACTATTTAATGACTTAGGCAAAGGGAAACTACTACACAACGACACACTACAGGCTCAAATTACTGTAATCCATAAAGAAGATAAAGACCCGACCCAATGTGGTAGCTACCGTCCTATATCCTTGCTGAACACAGATCTGAAGTTGTTCACAAAAATCCTGGCCACTAGACTACAACAACACATAACCAGCTTAATACACCTAGACCAAGTGGGTTTCGTCCCTACCAGAGAGGCGAGGGACAACACTACTAAGGTCCTGAACCTGCTCTACCACGCCACTAAGACAGCCACACCGATGGTCTTGCTCAGTACTGACGCTGAAAAAGCATTCGACCGAGTAAATTGGTCTTTTATGCTCTCTACATTGAAACACATTGGCCTGGGCGAGTCCATGTTAAACTGGATCTCAGCAATATACGCAGCACCGACGGCTAGAGTAAGGGTGAATGGAGTAATGTCCGATGTTTTCCAGATTTCAAATGGCACAAGACAGGGCTGCCCACTCTCCCCCCTCCTTTTTGCACTATCACTGGAACCATTCCTCTGCCACATAAGACTAAACCCGGACATTACGGGCCTTATTTTAGACAATACTCAATATAAAATATCAGCATACGCTGACGATTTGATGTTTTCATTAACAAACCCAGTGATATCCCTTCCAAATTTGCTAAAAGAATTTTCCGAATATGGATCCCTAGCCTACCTAAAAATTAATTGGGCCAAATCGGAAGCAATGAGCGTGGGAATCCCTGACTCAATGCTCACGCCCCTTAAAGCCAGTTTTAAACTGAAATGGACAGACAAAGCCCTAAAATACCTGGGCACGTACATCCCCCAAACAATGGCAAAATTATATGAAATGAATTTCCCACCACTAATTACAAAAATTAAAACACTGCTAAACACTTGGCAATCGGGCCTTCACTCCTGGACGGGACGTGGCAACATCCTGAAAATGTCTATTTTGCCAAAAATACTATACCTAATGCAGGCCATCCCGATACGCATCCCCCCCGGTTTTTTCAAGCAAATTCAAACAATATTTACTGAATTTATATGGGCTAAGAAAAAACCCCGACTGCCCCACAAATTGCTTGTCCTCCCCAAATCGCACGGGGGGTTGGCGATACCCGACGTACGCATATACCACCAAGCAATACACCTGGGCAGACTCATTGACTGGCGTAGACACAGAGAGACTAAATTATGGACCCATCTTGAGCAATCCCACACCAGAATCCCGCTAGGAGGTACCCCATGGTGCTACTCTAGTCTACCTAGGGAACTCAAACAACATCCTCTGATAGGCAACACAGCCAGAATCTGTGCTAAATTAATAGCTAAACCACACATTTCATCTCGAAACTCTCCCCTAGTCCCAATTATAGGACATCCCCTATTCACCCCTGGATTACAAGATAGAGTCTTTCGGTCATTAGGGGAAACGGGAATACACTCGGCCTTACATTTCAGTGCAGGAGGGGCTTGGAAAACATATACGGAACTATCCAACCCGCAAGGGTTATTCCGCCTAGACTTCATGCGCACTCTTCAACTCGGTCACTTCCTTCACTCCATTACACCCCCCGCAGAAGTAGACCAAGGACTCACAACCCTAGAAGAAATCTGCACTAACACAGGTATTCTACCACATACAATTTCACTAATGTACAGCCTCCTGATTACACCCCTCTCAGACTACATACCTCCCGGTTTGACCAGGTGGGCAGAGGAGCTGGGCTGCAGCTTCAACATTACACAGAGACAACGCATTCTTCGCTTCACACATAAGTCTTCCATCTGCGCTAAAACTCAAGAAACAAATTATAAAATTCTTTCTAGGTGGTACAGAACCCCGACGCTTTTACATAAAATATTCCCTACCACATCTGAAGAGTGTTGGAGATGTCTGAAAGACAAGGGAACCCTGTTACACATATTTTGGTCATGCCCTAAACTCTCACGGTTCTGGAAGGTGGTACATGAGACGATACAACTATTTACAGACAGGATAATTCCAAAAGATCCGGCACTCTTTCTACTACACGCCACTGACATACCAGACAAAGTATACAAAAGATCAGTCATACGACATCTATTAGATGCAGCCAGAGCTTGCATACCCCTCTGCTGGAAACTCACCACACCACCGTCTATTGACATGTGGCTTAGCAAGGTGGAAGACATAAGGCAAATGGAAGACCTGATCCACACAGCTCAACATAGGGAAGAAGCATTCTCTAAGACCTGGCAAATGTGGTTGATGTTTATATACTCGGCGGCGGGTCTATCTTTAAGAGGTGCAGACGTGGCCCGGTGATTACACTGACACGTGGGTTGAGTCACCAACACCCGGTGAACAGAGCCGTAGTTATCTGAGTTCTGGTTGATCTGTGTGCCCACATGTCCGCGGGAGCCTTCCTTTCTTCCTGTCCCCCCCTGCCACCCCCCCCCCTAACTACACCCCCCCCCTCCTCCTCCACCCCCCCCCCCCCCCTAACTTCTCTCCACTTCCTCCTTCCTCCACCCCCCTGTCACTCTACTCCCACCCTCTCAATTTCTATTTCTAATAAATATAGGAAATAGAGGACCGGCGCAATGGGTACCAGCAGTAGAAATTGTCACATGTACACTTTGACCCTATGGTTCAACCTACTATGGTTAAATAAGAATTGATGTATGGTCATAGACTAACTAGCTTGATGTAGACCTGTTGTATAAGAATTTTGTAAGAATCTATACCATGTTACTTTGTCATGTATATGTTCAAACGAATATATTTTTATATATTTGTGGGCCCATGTGGGCCGTGTCCTTGACATAAATAAACAATTTAAAAAAAAAAAAAAAAAAGGTCACTCGTGAAATTGGTGCCGAATATTGGTCAGATTTCACTAGTTTAATGTGATTAGTCCCACCCCAATGGTATGAAGGTGAGGGGATTACAGAATTCAGGAAACGAAGGATAACTACTATCTAAAATGGACCAATGTTTCTTGATGATATTATTAATTTTATTAGAAAAAGGGTGAAATTGAGAAGTGAAAGGCATTCTGCGACCTCTGTATTTAATTGTAACATTATTATGTATATTAATACGTTCAGAATTAACTAAATCTGTAGGATAACCTCATTGCCGCAGCCTGTCTTCCATCTCATTTAATCTAACTTTGCAAGTATCTGTTTCACTGGTAATTCTAGTCACTCGTTTTAATTGACTCCGGGGGATGGATTTAAAGACCCTGGGGGATGAAAGCTAGAAAATAGCAATAATTGATTACGGTCGGTAGGTTTCCTATAAAGATCACTGACTATATGTCCATCCTTAATGGATAAAGATGTATCCAAGAATGGAGTAGCATCAGTGTTAGTGGACATATTAAACTTTAAACCTGGAATCAATAAATTCAAGTATGAATTGAATGAGGACAGTGAATTCAGGTCACCAGTCCATATAGCAAAAGCGTCATCAATGAACCTGCACCAAACTGTACAGTGTTTATTGAATAATGTACAGTGAAAAATAAAAGCTTGCTCAATTATATCCATGAACGCATTAGCATAAGGAGGTGCTACATTGGTGGCCATCGCTGCCCCAGCGAGTTGCAAGTAATAGGTGTCTTTAAATAAAAATACATTTTCCTCTAGAACTATTGTTAGTAGCTCCAGGAGAAACGAAATCTGAGCAGGAGTGTATTTTTTTAAATTAATTAGCAAACGTTTACAGGCTTCTATACCAAGACAATGAGGAATGGCTGTATATAGATAAGCTACGTCCCATGTGACCAGCAGTGCATCAGGTGGAATGACAAGAGATTGTATTTTATTTAGCAAGTCTTGGGTATCTCTTATATATGAGTGAGTCTGTGTAAAGAATGGTGTTAAACACTTGTCCAAATATTTAGCCAAAGGCATAGTAACCAATGCAGTGCTGGACACCATAGGTTGACCCAGGGGATTAATGGGATCTTTATGCATCTTAGGAAGCACATAAATGATCGGAGTTACATGATATTCAGAAATGAAATAAGTATTTGTATTAACATCAATGATATTATTTCGTACTGCTTGGCCAACCACCTTTTTAATTTTATTTAGAACACGTAATGTGGGATTAGTCTCCAGACATCTGGATGCCTCGGGATCTGCCAACTGTCTGTAAATTTCCCTCTCGTATTGTACGGTATCCATGATCACTACCGAGCCGCCTTTGTCGGCCGGCTTGATAGTGATTTCCTTACGTGTGGCCAAAGTGGAAATAGCTGTAATTTCCTCTCGAGTCATATTATTTGAAATATGATCCCTCCCATTATTATTACAAAGGAAGATATTAATATATATAATGTTTGGGGGTTCTAAGTAATTTTCTAGCCAAAAATACAGATTTTAACTTGTAAGCAACAAATGTCAGAAAAAGGCTTAGGCATGAAAGGGTTAATATAGCCATAATGCCAGAAAAGCATTACAACTGCTTTATTGAAGAAATAGATATCATCCCTGTATTCTACAAGGAATATAATGGTGATCTTTTTCTTTTGAACTAACATAATATGTGCAGCACATGTACTTTTACTTTCTACTATGAACCCCTCATCTAACACCTTCATTAGCACTACTTTCCCTTCTTGATACAGGTGCAGTGGAATGGCCTTATATTGTTCCCTATTTGGTGGCGTATCAAAGGTTGGAATTGTATGAGTAATAATTCTAATTTTGCCTAGACAAAACAAAATCTGATAAGAGACATGAGGAGAGTATATTGTCTCAATTGGATACCGATAGGCTAGAATAGTTCCAGGAAGAACCTGCAATTCTGTGTTTTGCCGGTTCATTAATCTCACTGGAATCCTTCTGTTCTTTACTATAGTTGAAGCTCTGTCCAAACCCAGATCATCCGGTGTAGTCCCAGGTTCTATAAGCAAATCTAACCCTTGGAGACTCCTTTGTGGGCCTCTCTAGGGTTAAAACAGTTTTCTGCTTAGCAGGCAAAGTTATACCATGTTGATACAGGGCTTTTATAACTCCCATTTTACCACTGCAATTTACGCCTTGCTTCAAGGAACCGCACACCCTTATTAAATTACATATATCCTCTCTGTTGTATGTTTAGTTGTCTTAAGTTGTATCCAATATCTCATCCTATATTTAAGGAAATATTGGCCAGCCAACATTTTAAGAATTCTCATGCAGATTCATAATGATGAGCACACCATGTTACATAGTTACATAGTAGGTGTGGTTGAAAAAAAGACACACGTCCATCAAGTCCAACCTACAGTAGGTGACCACGATATTGTGTCAATCTCGCCGCTGTTATCGGCGAGATTTGATACCCGTGAGCCCCGTCGCCGAGCTGGCTCACTCATTAGGAAAAGAAAACTGTTTTTTCCTTTCGTGATGAGCGACAGGCATTGCTGACAGGTGTCTGATATAAATCATGTGGGGGATCGCCACACTAAATTTTAAATAAAAAACCGGCATCGTTCCCCTCCAGGGGCATACCAGGCCCTTAGGTCTGGTATGGATTCTAAAGGGAACCCCCTATGCCGAAAAAACGGCGTGGGGGCCCCCCAAAATCCACACCAGACCCTTATCTGAGCACGTAGCCCGGCCGGTCAGGAAAGGGGGTGGGGATGGGCGCGCAGCCCCTCCTCCTGAACCATACCAGGCCGCATGCCCTCAACATGGGGGGTGGGCGCTTTGGGGCAAGGGGGCGCCCTGCAAGCCCCCCCACCCCAAAGCACCTTGTCCCCATGTTGATGAGGACAAGGGCCTATTCCCGACAACCCTGGCCATTGGTTGTTGGGGTCAGTGGGAGGAGGGCTTATCGGAATCCGGCAGATACCGGCCCCCCACCCTATGTGAATGAGTATGGGGTACATCGTACCCCTACCCATTCACCTAGGAAAAAAAGTGTCAATAAAAAAAACACACTAGACAGGTTTTTAAAGTAATTTATTAGGCAGCTCCGGGGGTCTTCTTCTGACTTCAGGGGTCTTCTTCCGACTTCGGGGCAAGAAAAGGGAACAAGACGATGGAGAAGACTAGGCCACCGCTAGCAAAAGAGCGGCAAAAGAGCAGAGGATAGAGGAGGAGCCCGGCAGAAGAACCGGAGAGCGGGAGAAGAGGCCTGAGAGCGGGAGAAGAACCGGACACCGGGAGAAGAGGCCGGAGAGAGCAAAAAAGTCGGAAGAAGACCCCCGAAGTCGGAGGAAGACCCCCAAGTCAGAAGAAGACCCCCCAGAGCTGCCTAATAAATTACTTTAAAAACCACTTTTCTTCCTAGGTGAATGGGTAGGGGTTCGATGTACCTCATACTCATTCACATAGGGTGGGGGACCGGGATCTGGGGGATCCCTTATTAAAGGGGGCTCCCGGATTCCGATAAGCCATCCGCCCGCAGACCACGACAACCAACGGCCAGGGTTGTCAGGAAGAGGCTCTTGTCCTCATTAACATGGGGACAAGGTGCTTTGGGGTGGGGGGCCCGCAGGGTGCCCCCCTGCCCCAAAGCGCCCACCCCTCCATGTTCAGGGCATGCAGCCTGGTACGGTTCAGGAGGGGGGGCACTCACCCATCCCCACCCCCCTTTCCTGACCGGCTGGGCTACGTGCTCGGATAAGGTTCTGGTATGGATTTTGGGGGGACCCCACGCCGTTTTTTCAGTGTAGGGGGTTCCCCTTAAAATCCATACCAGACCTAAGGGCCTGGTATGCCCCTGGAGGAGAACCCATGCCGGTTTTTTATTTATAATTTGGCGCAGCGTTCCCCCTCATGATTCATACCAGACACCTGTCAACAATGCCTGTCGCTCATCACGAAAAGGAAAAAATAGTTTTCCTTTCCCAATGAGCGAGCCAGTGCGAGATGTACAGTACCCTGTCGCCGAGAACCAGCGCAATGGGATCGCGATGGAAACACATTGTCGCGGTCAGGTAATGTATGTGTGTGATAATATGTCAGTATTACATTGTATATCCTTGTATGTTATGATTGTTCAGGTGCTTACAGTATTTAATGGTTTTTTGAAACTATTGATGCCCCCCCGCTGAAACCACCGCCTGTGGAAGTGAATTCCACATCCTTACCGCTCTTACAGTAAAGAACCCTCTATGCAGTCTAAGGTTAAACCTCCTTTCTTTTCCACAGAAAAGTTTTATCCCTATTGTGGGGTCACCAGTATGGTATTTGTAAATTAAAATCATATCCCCTCTCAAGCATCTCTTCTCCAGAGAGAATACGTTCAGTGCTCATAATCTTTCTTCATAACTAATGTCCTCCAGTCCCTTTATTAGCTTTGTTGCCCTTCTCTGTACTCGCTCCATTTCCAGTACATCCTTCCTCAGGACTGGTGCCCAGAACTGGACAGCATACTCCAGGTGAGGCCAGACCAGAGTATTGTAGAGTGGGAGAATTATCGCCTTATCACTTGAGTTAATCCGCTTTTTAATGCATGCCAATATTCTGTTTACATTGTTAGCAGCAGCTTGGCATTGCATGCTATTGCTGAGCCTGTCATCTACTAGGAACCCAGGTCCTTTTCCATCCTTGATTCCCCCAGAGGTTCTCCCCCCAGTGAGTAGATTGCATTCATATTTTTGTCACCCAAATGCATTGCATGTAAAGTAAGGCTTTCAGTGACAATAATACCTTTTTGTCCTAACTCTGTTTCTCAGTTTAACACTCATCAAGTTACTCCACTTACAGGGATAGGCAGATTGTGAGAGGCCATCGGTTTTACCTAAAGAGCATTCACTGAGTACTACATATAAAGAATATTTTACCAATTAAATCCCTCAGTCATTCAGTGCCTAACAAGCATGCTATCCAATGTCCATCCAAACAACAATTGTCAATTGGGCATGGACCAGACAACTCTTCTAGACCCAAAACCTAAATTTTCTTTTTTCTTCCCTCAAAGTATGGCCTGTCTCCATACGGCAATCTAGTTTAAGAGACCCCTTGCTCATGCTTACCCATTGAGGGGCAATATATCCTTTTTTCCTGCAATTTCATCAGATTGGACCCTCCCCTCTCCCTCCTGTTCTAGGGTAGATCCTTGACCCCTCATTTCTGGTTGAGCAGTCTACCAGTTGAGATTTGATCATTTTTTCTGTATAGTTTTAAATGGGTCTTTTTATTGGTGGAGGGATTCTTGGAGTTTGCTGAAGCCATTAGTCCTTGTTGTCATCACCAGCGGGTCCAGACGTTATACAGCTGCCCTCCAGTCCACCCTGTCTACCATCCTGGGAAACAGCAAACGATACCACAGCACCTCTGCACGCAGTTTGCAAATTTCTTAGATGTAAGTGAATATTAAATAAAGTGTTGTTGTTTTTACCTACACTGACCTGACGCCCTTTCTTCTTCTTCCATTGCTAAAACGTTCCTCTGTGGTCATATTAATAAAGGTTCTACGTGCTTCTCCTTCATATTTAAAGCCACCTTCAATTGAAGCCCACGTGACATACAATATGTGAGAATTGAGTCCTGTACTTTTTTGCCCAGTCACTCAGTTATGTTATAACCATCATATTTTTTTTATTTGTGACACTAGTGCTCCAGCTGGCATTAGCGGGAGACAGCTTAGGCTGGAAGCCAAGGGTATCTCTGAGCTGCTTGGTGACTGCATCTGTTCAAGCATCCCGTTCATTAATGCCAAATTTGTAACAGTAATAATAAGTTAGTCTCTAATTTCAAAAGAGGGTTTATTTAATACAGGTAAAGTTTCTTGCACATAAGTATAATGTTCTGTAACTTCAAATACACACTGAGGTTAATATTATATCAGTTATTTACTTTTCAGGTACAGATGCAGATAATATATTTTTTACAGAACAATATTGGGAGTGAAAACTTTCCTTTTACTTTGATTTACTGGTACCTGAAGAATAATCTGACAATTAAGTTATCCACTTGTCTCCAAAAAGAGCACAAACAGTGCCGGTGGTAATTTTTTTGGAGGGGGGGCGGCAAACAGTATGTCACCGACACCCCCCTGCCCCCTGGTGAGTAGCACTTACCCCATTGCTTCACCGGCGGCCTCCCGTTCCCCTGCCCTCCACGGGTCATCACGGCGGTGGCCTCCCATTCCCCTGCTCTTCACGGGTCAAAACAACGGCGGCGGCGGATCAGTGTTTCAACAGTGAATATTCATTTGCTGCTGTAACAACTGGGTGGGCTCATGGCGCAATGTTCTGCGCCACGAGCCCACCCTATTTTGAAGCCTATTGGAGCCTATGGCTCTACTCAGGTGCTTCCAAAAAACACCCCCACCACTGTAATGAAGGTGCCCGGTAATTCTGGTTCATGATGCATGAATAGGGGGTTGCTGTGATTAGATTCATACTATGCACGAATCTATCTTTTATACATATATAATAAAAAAAAATAAAATAAATTAAAAAAAACTGGAAGCTGATTGGTTTCTATGCAGAGCTGCACCAGATTTTGCACTCTCCACTTTTAGTAAGTCAACGCGTCAATACGTCTCACGTGGTACTTAAAGCGGAGTTCCGCCGAAAAAAAAAAAAAAATTAAAAGTCAGCAGCTACAAATACTGCAGCTGCTGACTTTAAATAATCGGACACTCACCTGTTCCAGGGTCTTGCTCGACTCCCCCTGCTCTCTGCGGCGCCGGCATTGTCACTGTGGGCGCCCGGCTGTGGTTTCACATCCGGGCATGCACTGCGCGTGCGTGAGCCGCGCTGAATGCTGTGACTGGCAGGACAATCATCTAGGACCTGTGACGTGTCCCAGGTGATTGCATCTAAAAAGAGCATTTCCGCTCCCCCCCCAAAAACTATTAAATGCCAAATGTGGCATGTCAGGGGGTCACCTTCCCTTAAAGCGGAAGTTCAATTTTTGGGTGGAATTCCACTTTAAAGTAGTATTAAAACCTCAGCATTTTTAGCTTAACACACTGAGTACAACAAAATAAGCATTCACTAGTAAACTATTTGCTAAAATTCTTACCCCGGCACTTGCAGTTTACAAGCTGACTCATGCTGTCTCACTGCTGCTTCTCTGAACTTTCAGTCTTCACAGGAAAGAGTTAACAGTGGATAGTAAACTCTTCAGTCAGTCTGTTAGTTTGGGAGAGAAGAGAAAGGGGAATGAGGAGGGAAAGGCAGGGGATTGCCATGCCATCCTAGGCTACAGGGCTGTGTGTTTCTATTAGTTTAGGGAGATACATTTTTAGTCCCTGCACACAAGGGAGGGTGGCTCCATAATATGCTGCAAGAGAAAGGAGCCACTCTAAAACCATAAACCTAGGGTAGTAATCATGGCACCAGTTCAAAGGGTCAGAGGTGGAAAGTAGGGTTCCCCAGGGTTCTGTGCTGGGACCAATCCTATTTAATTTATTCATAAACAACCTGGAGGATGGGGTAAAAAGTTCAGTCTCTGTATTTGCGGATGACACTATGCTAAGCAGGGTAATAACTTCTCCGCATGATGTGGAAACCTTGCAAGAAGATCTCAACAAATTAATTGGGTGGGCAACTACATGGAAAATTAGGTTTAATGTGGAGAATTTTAAAATAATGCATTTGGGTAGCAAAAATATGAATGCAATCTATACACTGGGGGGAGAACCTCTGGGGGAATCTAGGATGGAAAAGGACCTAGGGGTCCTAGTAGATGATAGGCTCAGCAATAGCATGCAATGCCAAGCTGCTGCTAACAAAGCAAACAGAATATTGGCATGCATTAAAAAGGGGATCAACTCCAGAGATAAAACGATAATTCTCCCGCTCTACAAGACTCTGGTCCGGCCGCACCTAGAGTATGCTGTCCAGTTCTGGGCACCAGTCCTCAGGAAGGATGTACTGGAAATGAAGCGAGTTCAAAGAAGGGCAACAAAGCTAATAAAGGGTCTGGAGGATCTTAGTTATGAGGAAAGGTTGCGCGCACTGAACTTATGCTCTCTGGAGAAGAAATGCTTGACAGGGGACATGATTTAAATTTACAAATACTGGTGACCCCACAGTAGGGATAGAACTTTTCAGTGGAAGGGAGTTAAATAAGACACGTGGCCACTCATTAGGATTAGAAGAAAAGTGGTTTAACCTTAAACTGCGTAGAGGGTTCTTTACTGTAAGAGTGGCAAGGATGTGGAATTCCCTTCCACAGGCGGTGGTCTCAGCGGGGAGCATTGATAGTTTCAAAAAACTATTAGAAAAGCACCTGAACGACCGCAACATACAGGGATATACAATGTAATACTGACATTTAATCAAACACATAGGTTGGACTTGATGGACTTGTGTCTTTTTCAACCTCACCTGCTATGTAACTATGTAAAACTTGAACATAGGCAAGGGTTAGAAGATGAAGAAGTGGCATTCTCATAATAAATTAGCCACTACAAGTGCTTAAAAACAGATGGTAATGTCACTTTAAACAGAGCTGTCAAGGCTTGTTGGCATCTCCTAGGAAACCAGACTGCACTGTAGAAGCACCCAGTCACTGGTCTTTTATGGTGTTACTTCACTGTCAACTTAAAAATGTACTGTATTGGAAAGATATCTCCCATGGGACTTTGTTGCAGCAATAGAAATCACACAATTTCAAATATGTATAAAAATAGAAAATCTTTATTGGACAACAGGTTTATAAATTGGCTGGTATATCACAAAAAATCTGCGCTAACCCCAAAATTGCTATCTTATTTAAAACGTGATAAGGGTTCAAAAGTGAACAGCAGAATATTTCCACACAATTCTGCACATATAAAGTGAAATTAATTTCTTTAGATTACAAAAAACTATATAAATGAACTATAAACTATCCAGTGAGTGAAATGAGACAAATGACAAAAAGTGCTGCAACCTTAAAAAAAACTGAATTTTCAGTTTTAGCAATATGGTAACTATATTCAGATGCGCTACTAATGTCACAAACAAACGGACTGAGGGAACTCCCTCAGCCTGGATGTGTATGTGAATTATACCTTAGAGCAACAATAGTAAATAACAAAAAAATTGTAACAACACAAATGTTGGGTATTGCACCTTCCAGTGAGGTAATATGTGAATGATTACAATGTAACAAAAAAGTCCACCGAAGGAAAAGATAGTTGAAGGAAGGCAAGGAAAGTCCTGCAACATAAATATATGTGTATGCTTCCTGGGTAAATTAATCCTTTCTCTGTGAACCAGATTCTTGTGATAAAATGAGAAAAGGTGGGCGCTTACCAGATCCGTGGGACCCCTATCACGGGGGTCTTATCAACTCATAGAGTATCCAGGAACAGCTAATAAGATCCTCTTACTCAGTCATCCATCCACCTGGGATCCTCCACTGGCATCAAGGTAGCGGTGTAAAGAAATCCCATTCACTGGAGCAGCTGATCAGATAGAACAGCTGATCGGATCACAGACTCACTCCTTCACAGGCGCTGTTAGTTCTATGCAGCCGGATTGTCTTCAATAGTGACTCTCGCCGTATATGAATTAAAAAAACAGGAGAAACTCCATAGTGTAATAGGTAAAAACTTCTTTAATAAAACAAGAACATGGCCGGCATCCAAAATGTTAGCAGAAAGTAAAAAAAAATATGGAAGGTTTTAGCAACACTGCTGCATTCAGGCTAGTCAGCTGCTGTGGTGACGTCAGGTTTCTTAGCTCCCCCTACGCTGCGTTTCTCCGTAAGAGGCATCGACTGGGAAAGGAGGAGCCTCCTTTCCCAGTCGATGCCTCTTACAGAGAAACGCAGCGTTTCTGCTAACATTTTGGATGCCGGCCATGTTCCTGTTTTATTAAAGAAGTTTTTACCTATTACACTATGGAGTTTCTCCTGTTTTTTTAATTCATATACGGCAAGAGTCACTATTGAAAAAGACCAAAACGTTCCCCTTGGCCGGGTTTTTAAAGGCACTACCATATATGATAATGTAGGTATAAAATAATTTTATTACAAAAATAGACAGAAAAAGATTAATACAATTCAAGTACAAAAACTATATATACAAAATGGATACATCAAACACAAATTGCATGTGATAGGTAGATACAATAGCATTGAAATGGAAGACAAGTCTATGCTCAAAATGTAATAAGTCTCACTGAACCGGCGCGTTTTGGAGAGTCCTTCATCGGGGTTCGTCAAGTGAGAATTGTCATCTACAGAGTTACATAAAATCAAAAAGAATAATTAGCATCCCGGACAACTAAGATAACAATCCCCCCCACACCCAGTGAAGGTCTGTGTGAAAGCCATACTTACTTCCAAAAATACACATGCTATAAAAGTTTCCATGGCATAAAATCAGCTTCACATAGGTCTCCCAGGCCGTGTACACCAAAAATCACCTTAAGGATTAATCCTCCAAACAGTATTGCAAAAGGCTGGTATGTCAGAAAAGATTCCCAATGTATGCTGTAACGTGCCACACCAAAGGTGTAGTGCTTGTGCGCAGGCTGGGGTCCAAACGTATCCGGACATAAGACCAGAAACACAACCCTATGAACATATCCTATTAAGAGGTAAAAGTGAACAAAAAGCCACTCATGGGATCGATGTCACATCAGATCCCCAAGTTATGTAAAAAAATATATATATAACTACATATATATGGGGGCCAGTAGCAGGGAACATACCTATAACTTAGATCCAAACAAAGAACCTTCAGTCTATCATGTGAAGGAACAGGGAGAGGAAAGGAAAGAGGCTGAGAGTCCGGGCTGGCAGCAAGTCAATGGCAAGTTCTAAGGAAACCTATTGCAGGGATAATAAAAATAATACTAAGATGTATTTCAGTGGTATAAGAGTAATAGAAAAACCCAAATACCAATCTCAGATGAAAATAAACTTAAAAAACAGAAACAGGTATCCTGAGTTTGTAAAGGGCATTACCTGCTTGTGCAGCCCAGAGACACAGCAACAGTCTACCGTCCTCCTCTGATCACAAGATCAGAGTGAGTGAACTCTGTATATGTGTCCACCTAATTACGCTGACAGCTGATTGCAATGCATATCAGCTGAAGGGAATGTCTAGCCTGATGTTTTCTCAGCCCACCCCTCAGCCACTGGCTGATTGTTAACCTGGGAAAGGGTGTGTGTCCCTCCGGTCCAATCAGAGGGCCCCCTGAGTGTGGGCTGCGCCACGCCTCCCCACAGATGCTGGCCCCAAGAGCGCACCGCGCATGCGCACCAGCCAAGCTGGAACGCACCACAGCAGTGAACGTCACGGCGCCGCGCCTCAGAGCTGCACGCCGCCGTCCACACCCACAGGCACGGCAACCCTGCCTAAGGGACAGCCAGAAGGCTGTTCCAGGCAAGGGAATGAAGGAGCGTCACAGAGACAACACCCTCCCACGTGTCCCAGAAGGGACACCCTTGCCGCGCCGGGTCTGCGCACAAAAGAGAACAGAAAAAGTGTGAAACACACCAGACAGATATGCAGTTCCTATAGTAAGGGAGAGAAAAAGTGTCTATAAAGGGATAATAGTAATAATATGTGTATATACACGAAATTCCTGCATGAAATAAAACATATACAGCCAGATTGTAAAAAACTTTGGCCACGGTGTAACCACTGCCTGGGAGACGGCCGCGAGGCCGTTACACGGAGAAAAGGAAACAAAATGGGACAGCTACAAATCAAACCCCAACAATGCATACTCAAACCTAAATTCAAACTGGTTCAAACCCCATCACTGCCCCCCTCCCCGATAAAAAAAGAGGGGATAATTTGTGCGGGTGGACCCCTAGAGCATGAAAACAGCTTTATATTGTTGTCTCACATAGAGCATATGTGAAAACAACAAAAGCTGTTCCAGGGGTAGAGGGAAACAGGGAAGAAGAATAAAAGCCAGGGTGATGGACCTCCTACATCGATAATAGGGCACCATAGGTTGCTAACTGGGCAACCGCTAAGAGGTGTACCTACTTCTCCATTCCCCCAGAATCAAAGCCCTCCAAAAATGGTTTAAAGTAGGTTGTATCATTAAGTCCAGGGGTACATCAGTACAGTTCCTACGTACCCTAAAGGTACTGGCTGTATGGTATAGACCTAATGAGGCTTGAAGGGTGAAAGCTGGGGGCATGTAGGATGGTGTTCCCAGTAGTGGCCTTACGATAGAGGCCACTGCTGAGTCCACCATCCCGACCTCTGCAGACCATAACATGCAAAAAGGCAATCTCACTAAGACTTGAGGACATAGTGAAAGTGAGATTGAAGCGATTATTGTTCATGCACTCTAAGCATGAATGCAACAGCTCTATGGGACCATCCCAGATAGTGAAGATGTCGTCGATGTATCTGAACCACAACAGAAAGTGGTTTGTATACATCGACAGGTCTTCACTACTGAGGAATGTGGTTTCCCATTCCCCCAGGTACAGGTTCGCGTAGGATGGGGCACAGCAAGTCCCCATCGCCACCCCCTGTACCTGGAGGAAATGGGAGCCATCAAAAGTAAAGATATTGTGATACAGGATATATTCCAGCAACTGCAATATAAATTCATTGTAGGCCCAGTCTCCGTCCCGTCTATGGTATATAGCCTTCTTAACGGCTATAAGTCCCCCAATATGGGGGATAGAGCTGTACAAGGCCTCTACGTCAATAGTTACCAAGTATGCATTTTCTGGTTTTGTGAGATTTTCAATAATTTTGAGAAAGTGTATAGTGTCTTTCACAAAAGACCGTAAACTGATAACATGAGGTTTGAGGTATTCATCAATTAAATGACTTGCGTGTTCACTGATGGACCCTCTACCGGAGATGATTGGTCTCCCCGTTGGATTACGACTGTCTTTATGGATTTTTGGTAATGAATAAAAAGTTGGTACATCCGGAAATTTGACTCTGATATATTCCCAGGTGGTTTTGTTGATAATTTTACTGTTATATGCTGTATCCACCAAAGAATGATATTCTTGGTGGAATCTATTCACCAGATCTCTCGTAATTTTCTTATACCAATTCTTATTCATTAAAATTTTTTGACACATCAAAACATATTGAGCATTGTCCATCAGGACAATGTTGCCCCCCTTGTCCGAGGGTTTGATAACTATTGACTTGTTGTCACTGAGTTCCCTGAGTGCCTGTCTATCTGCCATATCATTGTTAATTGTTTTGGGGGTACGGATGTGTAGTTTATCAATTTCTCTATATACCAGTTTCAAAAACGTAGATATATTCGGGTTGGAGCTGGGGGATGGAAATTGGACCGACTTTTTCTTTAATTTGGACCCATGTTTAGATTCCTGAGCCGACCCTTCCTTATGGTAGAGAGGGAGGGATAGCACTGTGGGCAAATCAATCCGGACAATGAGATCAGCCGTGTCGCTTTCCTCCAAAAGCGACACCAGCTGGTCAATGGCCTGATTTTCTTGGGGTGTTAAATCTATAGATCCCTGGGGTTTTTGATACATGTTCTTTAGCATAAGTTTCCGTGCAAACATTTCTAAGTCCTTTACCACCTCAAACCTGTCCATATTTTCATTTGGGCAGAATCCAAGTCCCTTCTGGAGTATGCAAGTTTCACTGTCCGTAAGAACATGGGAGGAGAGGTTGACAATGCTGAAAGACATGGTAGGTCGATCAGCCCTGCCAAAAACAGACTCCCCCCTATTGTCTTCTAAATTCTGTTTGTAATTTTGTTTAAAAGTGTCTCTGCTAAAGGAACGGTTTCCTGTCTGTCTCCTCCCTGGTGAGTAGTTCTAGATCTAGTGACCGGAGGTGAATTTACATTGCCCACCAAAAGTACTGTAGGGGCAGAGGCAGAACAACTGCCTGCCCCTAATGGTGCCCTACCTGCAGCCACGGGCGTATTCTGGGGGCCATCTGTAGTATTCGTGTTATGTGCCCTGGATCCCTGAGGTCTGTTGTCGCCTTGGTTGGAGCGGGGTACCTTTTTGTTCTTAGAAGAGGCCTGTGAGGAAACAGAGGAAACACCGGAAGAAGAATTAGATATAGCGGAGTAGTGGTCCCTCCGTTTTCTAAACCTATTAAAGTTTTTGGGCTGTGATTGATTCCATTTATAGGCCCTATTTTCTTCGAAGGCACATCGATCCCTACTAAGCTTATTTTCTTTTTTAGTAAGGATGTCCTTATTGAAATCCTCCAGATGTTTCTTGAGTTTAATTTTCTTGTCCATATAAGTTCTGTGAGTCTGTAATGGTTGAAGTTTTGAACAGATGGTCTGTATGTCACCATCCAAAACATTCGACCGCTTTTGGTATTCAGTAATGAGGAGTTCCATCATATCTTTGGAGCATGTGCGTAGGATTTTTTCCCATGCATTTTTGAACTCAGTGTCCAAACCCTCAAGATTTGGGAAGATTTGGACCCTGAGTGCCAATGGGTTCATGTTGTCATTGATATAATCCCGAAAGGATCTAATGTGCCAATACAGAGATGACTTTTTCTCGAGCACTTTAGTACGTTTTAGAAAAAGACCATTGATTTCAGATTCAATGTGTTCGTTCTTACCATACTCATCCAAATAGCCGGACATGAGGCTGTCCCAGTTACTCCCCGTGTAATTTGCCATAGTCAAAGAACTTGTATTGAAAAATAGTAAGCACAAAAATGTATAATAGCCTCAATAGAAATCACTGTAACACAAACATAGTTGATTATAGTATAAATATTTCCCAAATGAATAGGCTTATACATTAAATACTAGTATAGAGAAATATGTGATACACTACTAACTGTCAGAGAAAAGAGCGGGGACTGGTATTTACTACCAAATATCAAAAAGAAAAAAGTCTGACAGGGAGTAGTACAATAGAAAAGTGTGCCACATCCCAAAAATCTTGAAAAAGACCAAAACATTCCCCTTGGGCGGGATTTTAAAGGCACTACCATATATGATAATGTAGGTATAAAATAATTTTATTACAAAAATAGACAGAAAAAGATTAATACAATTCAAGTACAAAAACTATA
This sequence comes from Lithobates clamitans, assembly GCA_037952925.1. Lineage (NCBI taxonomy): Eukaryota > Metazoa > Chordata > Amphibia > Anura > Ranidae > Lithobates > Lithobates clamitans. Next base: position 9,539,485 of record JBBGZY010000135.1, read on the forward strand.
TATACAAAATGGATACATCAAACACAAATTGCATGTGATAGGTAAATACAATAGCATTGAAATGGAAGACAAGTCTATGCTCAAAATGTAATAAGTCTCACTGAACCGACGCGTTTTGGAGAGTCCTTTATCGGGGTTCGACAAGTGAGAATTATCATCTACAGAGTTACAATAAATCAAAAAGAATAATTAGCGTCACTATTGAAGACAGTCCGGCTGCATAGAACTAACAGCGCCTGTGAAGGAGTGAGTCTGTGTCATCTGATCAGCTGTTCTATCTGTTCAGCTACTCCAGTGTATGGGATTTCTTTACACTGCTACCTTGATGCCAGTGGAGGATCCCAGGTGGATGGATGTCTGAGTAAGAGGATCTTATCAGCTGTTCCTGGAAACTCTATGAGCCCATAAGATCCCCGTGATAGGGGTCCCACGGATCTGGTAAGCGGCCACCTTTTCTCATTTTATCACAAGAATCTGGTTCACAGAGAAAGGAAATAATTTACCCAGGAAGTATACACTTCCTGGGTATACACTTCCTTATGTTGCAGGACTTTCCTTGCCTTCCTTCAACTATCTATTCCTTCAGTGGACTTTTTTGTTACATTGTAATCATTCACATATTACCTCACTGGAAGGTGCAATACCCAACATTTGTGTTGTTACAATTTTTTTGTTATTTACTATTGTTGCTCTAAGGTATAATTCACATACACATCCAGGCTGAGGGAGTTCCCTCAGTATGTTTGTTTGTTACATTAGTAGCGCACCTGAATATAGTTACCTTAAAAATTGGCTGGTCTAGACAATTCACATCCTAATCTTGAGGACATTCCTACTAAGCACATATAAAGCAGGGATACATCAAATTAAAATAAATTGCATATCCACTAAATCATTGCAACGCATTTCAACTTATGCAAAGTCTTCATCAGGGAATAAGGAAGTGGAAGGAATCAAAGATATGGACGTAACCCCATGTCCATACCGACAGGAAATGGCTCAGTGATCCAGATCGCACGGGTATCGTCCCAAACCAGGCTCCAAGCACCACAGAGGATCATTGGTCACCAAAAAAGGGGCAACAGAGGCGGCTTGCTCGCATTCACTGTTTTGAAAAGTGAGAGACCACAAAAAGTATAAGCTGGATAGTGTGCTACAGCAACAACAAGGGGAAAGCAACCTCCTGAAAAAACATCCAGCATGGACTGATGGTATGGACTCCACTGGCTGAATATGGGAAGGGAGGGAGCTCTATATATCTGTGTGGTAATGCAGGCCTGCATAATCACCCCCAGCTGATGCCATTCAAAATTGATCTCCCTCGGCACCCAATCCCCTCCCCGACATCTCAAGGGGGCGTGGTGGCTGCTGCTATGTATTGTAGAACCATTGTTCATCTACAAATAAAGAATATAATATGAATACAAGACCCAGAGCAAGTTGTTCACACTTATGCCACTAGACATGTGCAGAACAAAAAAATGTGTTTTGTTTTGTTTCGATTCGTTATTTACAAAAATTTGTTTAGTTAAATTTGTTTAATCTGTTTAATCAGTTTTCGGAATACATTTAGTTTCTTTGTATTCAAATCGATTCAAATTTTCTAATTTGAATTCGTATCGATTCGAAAAGTTTTCAAATCAATTTTGAATAGTTTTCTAATTTGAAACGAATTTCGGCAGATGGTTATATTCTTTCTATTTTATTCGATTCTGTTGTTTTTATCTATACTATTTTGTTATTTTCTATTCTAACCTACTCTTTTCTATTCTATTCAAATTTGAATTGATTTTATTTAAATTTTGGGAAATGGTTATATTCTTTCTATTCTATTCTTTTTATTCTATTATAGTCTATTCTATTATTATTATTTCCATTCTATTCTTTTCTATTCTATTCTTTACTTGTGTATTCAAATTCAAATTTATTCTATTTGAAATTCAAATTTCAAAAGATGGTTCTATTCTATGTTATTCTATTCTATTTATTTCTATTATTTCTTAGTCTATGCTGTTCTTTTCTTTTCTATTCTATTTTGTTCTGTTTTACTCTATTATATTCTTTTATTTTCTGTTATATTTTTTTCTATTCCATTATTTTTTTTCTATTCTATTCCTTTATTTTCTATTTTATTCTCTTTGGAAATTCGAAAATGATTCGAATTCAAAAACTAATCGAATTCTAAAACTTTTCTAAACCGATCCGAATTTAAATTTCGTCCAATTTTTTTTTTCGTTATTTTAGATTCATTTAAATTTGGTACTATTGTAGTTCAGAAATTCAGATACATCCAAATTCCAAATTTCCAAAAAACAAAAATTCATCCAAATTTCAATTTGGAACGAAACAAACCGCACATGTCTATACGCCACTAAGTTTTCATGCAATGTAAAACCATATCAAACACTATATTGTGGTAAAAACCACACTGTGCCAAAAACAGTGAAATAATTGTCTTGAGGGAAGAAAAATAAATATATATATATATATATATATATATAGTCCATTGGGTTGCAGGAGAATGCTTGTACCATACATTACATGTATTACAAAAATAGCAAGATAATACAAAGAAAGACCAAGCAGTTCAACCAACTTTCTGTGTTTTAGCTTTTAGAATCTTTCTTTATCACAATATTTATTATGTTCAAAACCAAAACTGTGGTCAAATGAATGTAGCATTTTGTGAATATCAAATTAAAGCCATATTTTCTTTCTTGTAAATATGTTTAGTTTAAAGGAAATAAAAAACCTGTAAAAAATCTGTAGCTCTTATTTGATTGGTTACCAATAAGGTTCACTCTATATTGTTAAGATTAGGGATGAGCCAAACACCCCCCCCCCCCCCCCCGGTTTGGTTCACAGCAGAACATGCGAACAGGCGAAAAATTTGTGCGAACATGCGAACACGGTTAAGGTCTATGGGACGCGAACGTAAAAAATCAAAAGTGCTCATTTTAAAGGCTTATATGCAAGTTATTGCCCAAAAAAGTGTTTGGGGACCCGAGTCCCATCCCAGGGGACATGTATCAATGCAAAAAAAAGTTTTAAAAACAGCCGTTTTTTCGGGAGCAGTGATTTTATTAATGCCTAAAGTGAAACAATAAAAATGAAATATTCCTTTAAATATCGTGCCTGGCGGGTCTCCTTAGTCTGCCTGTAAAGTAGTACATCTACATAATAGTACCACAGCAAAATGACATTACTAAAGGAAAAAATGTAATTTAAAACTGCTTGCGGCTGTAATGTATTGTCGGATCCCGTAACATACCAGCTAGGAAGGCAGCGCTGGAGAAACTGCTGGAATTTGTGAAGACGAAGGTCCCCAAAGCAGACATCGATTTTTTGGACAAGAAAATTGGTAGCTCGAGGAGCACGTACAAGAAGGAGCGTAATAAGGTCCTGGCATCCCAGAGGTCAGGAGCAGCAGCAGAGGACATGTATGTATCCTGTCTGTGGTACTACAACAAAATGCATTTTCTGGAAGACCAGAATGAATTGAGGTCATCACTTTCCACACTTCCTTCCACCCCAGCTGAGACTTCCGAGGACCAACCTTGGCCTTCCAGCCAGGAAGAAGTGTAGGAGCCCAGCTTGAGGCAGGTATAGAATTTTTCTACATATTTCTTGTCCTAAAATTAATGATGTTAACTAGATGTTATTATTGATAAGAAATTAATGATTGAACAAAAAGTGTTTTACATATCAACAGACAGTAGTGGCCAAAAATGATTGGGACAAGAATGAAAAATGCTGGGGTCAGAATGATAGTCTTTTCTATTTATTAACATTCAATTTGCAACAGTCATGAGCTTAAAACTGAGTGTGATTGATTAAGCAAAAACTAAAACTATGTCCCTTTTTTATACACAGGAAAGCCTCAGCCAGGATGAGGGTCTGGAATGTGACAGCCAGGAGGTGGCAGGGGGAAGTGGCAGCCAGGAGGTGGCCGGGCCCAGTGGACTGACCCAATCCCAGGTCCCTCCCCTCTACTCAAAAGGCACAGGAAGGTTAGGAACGTGGAGGAGGCAGCACTTGCCCTCATTCTGGATGCTCATGCGACCCTGAGAGACCCCCCCAGCGTTCAAGAGGGATATGGCTGCATACTAGCAGCGAAAATGCAGGAAATGGAGAAGGGACAACGCCTCTTATTTTAGAACACACACAATTACACACCCTAAATAAGGGGTTGAGTGGCCAAATGACAAAAAAAACACACCTTTCTGATTTCGTCCATCCTTCTCCTCCACCTCCTCCTCCTCCTCCACCTCCTCCTCCTCCTCCTCCTACACCTCCTCCTCCTCCACCTCCTCCACCTCCTGCCACAACTCGACAAACAAAGCCACAGCGTGCAGGGATGCCTGGAAGGAAGACAAGAGAGTGAGTTCAGTCTGATCTGACAGAAGACGCAGGCTTTTGTAGTACCACAGCCTGGGGACATAAATGTCATCTGCTGCTGCTCCTGATCTCTCGGAGTCCAGGACCAGATTGTGCTCCCTATTGTATGGACTTCTCAGACTACCAATTTTAATTTTCAAATAGTTGATGTCTGCCCCGGGGTACAAAGGCTTCACAAATTTCTGCGGTTTCTCCAGCATTGCCTTCCCTCTTTCTTTTGTTATGACCTAGAATAAATGGTAATTTTGTTTTCAACAAATATTTGCTATGTGTTTTTATTTAAAAAGGACAGTTAATTTGTGAGTAGGCAGGTACATTTCAAAAATACAATGTCAAATTAACAAGAGACACCAACCTCCTTGAGATTAAAAAATACAAGATAATTGAAGCCATCGCAGGTGAATTTGAGAAGTTCTACTCAAAGCTCTATAACCTACACCCCAGTCGCACAATCCAGACTCCCGCTGAAACTCGCACTAAAAACATCAGAGAATTCCTGTCCCAATATAGCTCTAAAACATTACCTCCCCAGCAGGTCCAGGAGATGGAATGCCCTCTCTCGGGAGAAGAACTGGAGATTGCCATTAAGCAAATGAAACTGGGTAAGAGCACAGGACCGGACGGCTTCACCCTCCAGTACTACAAATTGTTCACTGATGTTCTTTCTCCAAAGCTTCTCTCTACCTTTAAGGCACTAGCAGACCCCTTTATGCTCCTAGGTAGAATGCTGTCTGCCCATATATCTGTTATCCCGAAGGAAGAGAAAGATCCCGCCCAAGTAGCCAGCTATAGACCAATTTCCCTCTTAAACGTGGACATCAAGCTCTACGCGAAGATTCTAGCTAATAGGCTACTTCCTCTATTACCTGGCATTATTTCCACAGACCAAGTGGGATTTGTCCCTGGTAGGGAAGCCAGGAATAACACCATACGCACTTTAAACATTCAACACTGGCTGACATCCTCAAAATCCCAAGGCTTTCTTCTTTCCATGGATGCGGAGAGGGCGTTCGACAGGGTGGCCTGGGACTACATGCGCAAAGTACTCTCGGCCCTGGGCCTAGAGACTCGCATGCTAGCACACATAATGTCCCTGTATTCCGGTTCCACTGCGGCCGTAAAGGTCAATGGCCACCTGTCGGACGTCTTCTCCATTTCCACTGGTACACGCCAGGGCTGCCCCCTATCCCCCCTAATATATATACTAACTCTTGAACCCTTCCTCAATAGGCTACGGAACAATCCCAACATACAGGGTGTGATTGTGAAAGGACGGGAATACAAGGTCTCAGCTTTCTCTAATTTTCCCCGAACCTCGCTTCCCAACCTCCTTAAGGGTGTTGAAACCTTCGGTACTCTATCCAATCTCTAGATCAATCATGCGAACTCACAGGCCTTAAACATATCCCTCCCTCCGCAAGAATTAACCCACTGTCAAGACTCCTTTCCCTTTAAGTGGGAGAATGAGGCTATCACTTACCTTGGAATTCAAATCCTATCCTGTCTGACAGACCTTTACATGTAAAATTTCCACACTGCCCTTCTCACAGCTCAAAAACACCTGAAGGACTGGATGGGATTGAACGTCTCCTGGTTTGGCCGCTCAGCTCAGCAAAGAAGAGACACAAAAGAGAAAATTTTCCTTCTTTTTTGTAATCAAAATGATAATCCTCCCATGCATTCTATACTTAATTCAATCTGTACCGATTCATCTACCACCAAAATTCTTTGCGAGTTATCAGAAAGCTTGTTCCGCCTTCATATGGAAAAACTCCACCGCATATTAAATACTTCCACTTAACACTCCACAAAACCAAAGGGGGTATTGGACTATCAGATTTATATAAGTATTACACGGCATGCCACCTTACCAGAATAGCTGACTGGAACATACACGCACGTAAAAAGAAATGGATAAATCTTGAAAAGTCCTTCACATCCACTTCTCTCCACTTGCTCCCCTGGATACCCTCCAAACACTGGCCACCAAACATCTCATCACATCCGCTTATATACCCCTCTCTCTCAGCCCTTAAACAAGCCTCACAATCTGGGACACTTGCACCCATCCCGGGACCCCTAACTACTCTAAGAGGTAACCCTGCTTTTCCTCCAGGTGATTCCCAGCATTTCCTTCACCAGGAATGGCCCTATATAGATGTTTTAGCCTCCCAATTTTTCTTGAGCGGGATGCCTATCCCCCTAGAGAAAATAAATGCCTTGTCTAAGACCACCACTTTCCCTTTTGGACATACAGGTAAATACGGCATTTCTCATGACCCACGCTCACTAAACCAACTGGACGAGACAACTCACGCCCTTCGAAGACCTTTGCCACTGCAAAACACCACAGAGACACCTTATGTCCCTCCTATATACCCTCCTCTCTGAGGAGACCAAACACGAACCACATCCTTCACAAATAGCGTGGAATGGAGACCTACAATTACCTTTAACCAAAGAGGAATGGAACACTGTGTATGAATACGGCCACAAAGGCTCACTGAATGTTGCCATTCGAGAAAATTGTTACAAAGTGATTACCAGATGGTATAGGACTCCATCCCACCTCCATAAATTTTCCCCTACCATCTCTAACATATGTTGGAGAAGTGAGAAATTGGTAGGCACCATGCTCCACATTTGGTGGGAATGTGAGATGTTACAACCCTTCTGGAAAGAGGTCCATAGCCTTATAGCCCATGTTACTACATTCACCCTGGATTATTCTCCTGCACAGTTCCTCCTTCATCACACATCTTTAGCGAAAAAAGACTACTACAAATCGTTAGCCATGCATATGGTAAATGCAGCTAAGCTCTGCATACCGAATCATTGGCGTTCTAAAAATACTCTGATTAGGGAATGGTTGTCGAAGGTCTCAAACATAAAAAACATGAAAGAATGAATCCATATCTCCCAAGATAGAATACACAAATTCACATTCACTTGGGCATGTTGGAATTATTTTACAACATCAGACCAATACCGCCAATATGTTACATAGAATGGACTTGCATAGGTAATTTCGGGCCTCCTTAGTTTATTGGAAGCAACGGGGGGAGCTAGGCAGCGGAGCCACACATGAATGACCTACCAACTACATTTGTATCTGCTCCCTCCCCCTCCCTTTTCTCCCATACCAAGCCCTTCCTACTTTCTCCTTCCCTCCTGCTTCTTATGCCCTCTCTTCCCCCCCTCTCACTCTTCCTTTCCCTTCATGCTCCTCACCTTCATCTTCTTCACACACTGTTTCAACATATTCCCCTCTCTCCCTTTAGGTCGAATGTCCTGAATTCGACCGAAACCTATACAATACCCTCCATACCCTCCCTCCCTGTGCCTATCCTGATGTCACTCAATACGCCGTCCTAGGTTACACTACGTTTGTAACAATGACCTGGAGCGAACCCTTATGCTACCTCCTATCCTTGGCCACCCCGAGGAGGGGGGGTGTGAAATTGAAAAAGAGATCCTCCACCTAACGACGCTCTGTATAATGCACAAGTTTTTGTTCCTGGTCGACTCATCCCAGGCTGTTCTACTAAACGGTTTTCTAAGACTGTAAACCCATTTTGATGTTATTGTTGTGACTTTATCAAGTAAATGTAATGCTTGCTTTTGTATACCCTTTCCTTATTGACTTAACTAAAAACTTTTATGGAAAAAAAAATACAAGATAATAATGTTGTTGTTTATAACCTGACACACAAAAAATTTAAAAAAATCATGGAGATCACTAGAAAATAAATTTTAAAATAGTCAAAAAAAGGAGATCTTGATTTAAATTTAAAAAAAGGGAAAAAATAATTCTAAACATTATTAGGGAGGTCTGGCTTTAAAAACTAAAAATATTAAGGAGATCACAAGAAATAATAAAGAAAAAAAATTGTCAGAACTCTGTGTGAATATCAGCAGCAAAACAACTTCATTCTTCTAGCATTATAAAGAACAAAAGAATGCGCTGCATTAAAAGATCCCAAACAGCATGACGAATATGCTATCACCATTATGAACGCTAGTTTTATCAGACCGAGTGCTTCCGTCTCGTACTTGATTCTGAGCATGCGTGTTTTTTTGCGCGTCGAAATTGCATACAGACTAACGAATTTTCCAACAGGAATTTTTTCTGACAGGAAAATAGAGAACCTGCTCTCAATCTTTTGCTCGCGGGAATTCCGCCAGCAAAAGTACAATGGAGCATACACACGGTCGGAATTGCAGACCAAAAGCTCACATCGGACTTTTGCTGGCGGAATTTCCGATCATGTGTACAGGGCATAAGTAATACATTTGTTACTAATGATTAATGATAATTGATGATTGCAATACAATTAGAAGGGAAAAGAAAAAACCCTATCATACGTGTGTGTATAAATGTATCTACACACATACAGTACATACACATGTATAATAGACATGCATGCACACCTACTCACACACACACTTACGTATGACAAAGACTATTTTATTTATCATAACAAGTGTCATTGATAGATTACAAAGTTCAAGGATCAGGAGCAAAGATAATGTACAGTGTGCAGGAGTCAGGAGAGGAAAACATACAGAGTGCAGAGGTAAGATGTATGTACAGTAATATACAATGTGCAGGAGTCAAGAGCTGTAAACTGCAGTGTGCAGAGACCAGGAGTATATACACCCTAGTGCATAGCAGTACCCCTATAAATTATATCAAATTTAGTGTATGATCAATTATCAAATATGAATAAGTGAATTATATATATATCACATGAATATGGAACCAAAATACCAGTGCTGCAAACAAAATTGTGAGGGGGCGAATCCCAGACTCCCGGTGCTGTAAGTAGAATACCAAAACATATAATGCGAACAACTCATAAATATTCAATTACATATCACATGTATGTGGGACAAAAATCCCTGTGCTGCAAAAACATTTTGTGAGGGAGTTAAGACCACACTACTGATGCTGTATATAAAAAAATGAAATACTATAACATATAATGTGAATAACACCCAAATAATATTCAAATAACTCTATTTAAATTCTTATGGTTCATTTGCACACAATTTGGTGTTGAAGTTACTACCAAACTCCCAGTGCTGCAGATCAAACACATCGTGCAAAGTACTATAAAGTGCACTACAAACAAACAGTCCACTAGAGAGCAAGTGCTCTTGTGCACATTGCTGGATTGAGAGGACATGGCCGACAGATTCCTCCATCCACACAAGTGGGGTGGATGTGGGAATTCCCCCTTACTGGAACATTGTATTCTGACAACAGGGACTCTTCCCTATCAGAATACACTGATGCAAACAGCTAAATTGAATAAGGATTTCCAGCAGAAGTGGATATAACAATCAGTTTCTGCCTAACAGAGAGGGTACACACTGATCAAATTTAAACCCCCCCCCCACTGAACCAGATCAATTCTGATCAGTGTACACAGTTTTACCTTGTCCTTTGCTGCTCCCTGCAGTGCTGTTACAGGTCCCCTGCAGTGACAGTGGTCACACTCCGGCCTCCACTTTGGACCATACAGGGTTAATCTTCCTGTAGATGTGATGATGTCTAGGGAGGGAGAGAGCACTAGAGCTGGCTGAAGCATAGGTAAAAAAAAGACTATATCCCCTTTCTCCCCCTCCCCCACACTGGAAGAGTGGACTTTCTTGGAGTTGGGCTGGGACAAGACACCCCATCCTTTGCTGTGTAATGCTTATATTCTTGAATAGATTAAGAATTAGCATGACATTTCAGGTGCTACATAGATGTAATCCACATACACATTATATCTTATTAAAAATCATTCTTTTTAGAAAATATAATGTGTATGTGGTATACATATATGTAGCACCTGAAATGTCACAATAATTCCTAACCTGTTCAAGAATTTTACTTTCAATTTCAAAAAACCTGCACTGAAAAGTGTGGGGCACGTTTATATCACAGTGAGGAATGCAGAGCAGTCGGGACTCACAGTAGAAGAGGATTCAGTCTGTCATCTGTGATTTACTCATCTTCACTCTGCTCTGGAGGAGCGCTCTGCTGTGTGCTGGGAGGGAACCAAAGATCGATGCAGCAGTGTGAGGTTCTCTTCCTGCTCCGCCCACATGCACTTTCGCTGGGACTGTACCAGCTCGGATCTGGGGGGGCTCATAGGAACTCAAAAAGGGAGCCTGGAAAGGGGTGTATTTGCGGCCGCAGAGCAGCAAGCAGGGGCACATAATCATTGATGTAGGCAGGCAACAGGTGCATACAAGTGTCACAGCTAGATTTTGTGGACAGATTTTTCTTCTCACAACCTAGCGCCCCCCCCCCCCCCCACACACACACACTGTGCCCAGGGCAGAATCCCCGCCCGCCCACCATGCCTGACAGGTTTTAGAGCTTAAGGACCTTGTGTTGTTTTATATTGCTTTACCGTACTATGGCCTGTAGAAATGTCTAGAGCATAATACATTATGAATATATTGCTCTTTTTGTAATGTAATTCTTACTGCAAAACTTGATAAATTACATCTCACCTATATTGCTGTGTTGACAATTCTAATCTTTTTCTCTGCTCAGCTTAATAGGTCACAATGACCCTTTCTGTGTAGTAATAGGGTAAGATGTCAAGACTTTGCAGTGGATTATTTATTTAAGAAATAACAGTTCCCAATTCACTTAAAGTAAAGGGCAAATACTATATATGCAAAAGGTAGAATCTTACACATTTCAGTCAGTAGATTGTCGTGTATGTTTCAAGTTTCAAATAAATTTAATAAATTGAACGTGATTTTGTTACAAGTAGGGGCAAAAAGTAATATTGGGGATGAAGAATTAGGAGAAGATCTACTTTAAGTTTTTTTTAAACTGTGTTTGTGTACAGTTTTTTTTTTTTTTTTTTGTTATATATTCAAGTTTTTGTAATTGTATAAACAACATTTGGTAATTGCTGTGTAACAACTTCTTTTAGGAGTTCTGTTTCTCATTTGAAGCTGTAGAAAATTGTTTGTCCTTCTTGCTGGCAAACCCCATATAGTAGTGTAGTACAGTCCCCATATAGATAAAAAAAATTATATTAATGCACATATACAGTTTTTTTTTAAAAAAAACCAAATAAGAATCCTAGTTATTAACCTAAAGCATAATTATCAGGGTTGTTAAAATGATTTCAGTCAAAGTAATGATAAATGGGTTGGGTGATATCTAATAATATCTAATAATAGAGCCTGAGCCTGAGCGAGGAAACTCCCCAATGGAAGAACTGTGCTGACACCTGGCGGGGTTAACACAAGCTGTTAAGGATCTACAGGAGGGATATACTTGGCTGGAAGAACGAGTTCTGTCATTTCCCGCCAACCCTCAAGGTGCTACCTCAGCTGGTACCTCATCCGCACCTTCGGTAGTGATGTTACCACCAGAACCAAGGGTACCCACGCCCGAAAGATTTGCGGGTGAACGTAGTAAATACAGAGCCTTTCATAATGCTTGTGAACTCTATTTTGCCCTACAACCTTGCACCTTTTCTCTTGAAGCAACTAAAGTGGGCTTCGTTATCTCCCTGTTGACCGGTGAACCCCAAGCCTGGGCACATCACCTTCTGGAACAAAAAGCCGAACCATTAAACAACCTCACCATATTCTTTGACGCTATGTCACAACTTTATGAGGACCCCCAGCAGACTGCCACTGCTGAGGCTGCATTACATGCACTTTAGCAGGGCCGCAGAGCGGCAGAGGACTACGTGGCCGAGTTCAAGCGTTGGAGTTCTGATACCAATTGGAACGATGCGGCCCTTCATTACCAACTATCTGGGACTATCTAATCCTCTAGAGGATGAACTGGCACGAGTAGGGATACCCCAATCTCTGGACAAACGTATTATTTTGTCAATTCAGAATTGACCAATGCCGAAGGGAACGTCGCTCTGAAAGATCCACAGGTCAATGTCGGCCAACTTGGATGCTACCTAAAGTTCCTAGTTTCTCCAGCGAGACTCCTCCCGCTCTAGTTGCTCCAGCTCCGGATACCTCCAAGCCCATGCAGTTGGGCTTGCTTCGTCTTCGCCTCTGTATTTACTGTGGGGAACCAGGGCATTATGTGAGGTCCTGTCCTGAAAAGATGCGTAAGTGCCTCGCAATCTCTTCTAGGCATGTTCCTGTCTTAGCTAACCAAGCCTCTCACCTTGCTCTCCCCATCATGTTACAGGTCCCAGGAAAGAGTATCCAGGTATCCATCATAATTGATTCCGGAGCCTGCAGCTGTTTCATAGACTTGACCTTTGCAGCCAAACACCTCATTTCACTTCAACCAAAGACCTGGGGACTAGCTGTACATCTTGCTGATGGCTCTGTCATTAAATATGGTCCAGTCACACAGGAGACTGTTTCTTTGCTGGCTATCATTGCTTACCATCACCAAGAGTTTTTATTCCTGGATGCCATTTCATCACCTCTGTTCCCCATCATCTTAGGTATGCCCTGGCTGCATGCCCATAATCCCCATATTAACTGGGCCACTGGACAAATCAAATTTCCTTCAAGTTATTACCAGCAACATTGTCTGCAAGAGGCCTCAGTCAACCCCTCACCCTTACTCTGCCTTGACACAGATTCTGAATTATGCCAATCAATCCCAGTGGCATACCACGATTTTCTGGAAGTGTTCAGTAAGAAGGGTGCAGAGACCCTTCCTCCCCATAGATCCTACGACTGCCCTATTGAATTGTTACCAGGGGCTGAGGTCCCCTTCGGAAGGATTTTTCCTTTTTTGAGTTGGACAGCTGAAGGACTATTTTGATGACAACCTTAAAAAAGGATTTAATCGCCCATCTACCTCTCCGGCTGGCGCAGGCATCTTCTTTGTTGAAAAGAAGAACCATTCACTACGCCCCTGAGTAGACTACCAAGAATTGAACAAGATTACTGTCAAAAACCATTATTCGAGAAGGAGATGAATGGAAAATGGCTTTTCGTACCCGATTCGGGCACTTCGAGTACCTAGTCATGCCTTTTGGGTTATGCAACACACCTTTCAGCACTTTGTCAATGACATTTTTCGTGACTATCTGGACTTGTACGTCATTGTGTACCTGGATGACATCCTGATTTTCCTGACCCCCAGATTTTCTGACCATCTGAAAGTCACCTCCATCTTAGATTGGCCAGCTCCTGTGGACAAGAAGGGGATTCAACGCTTCATCGGGGTTGCCAACTTCTACTGGAAGTTTATTAGGGGGTTCTCTGCTATTATTGCCCCCATTACCGAACTAACTAAACAAGGAACCTGATTCCTCTGGTCTCCCAAAGCGCAATCGGCATTTGAAGCCCTCAAAAAATTGTTCACTTCAGCCTCCATCTTGAAGCAACCTTGACCCTGCCTTAGCATTTGTTCTTGAAGTTGAAGTGGGGGCTGTGCTGTCTTAACGGCAAGGAGCCAAAGCCCTACTCTACCCGGTTGCTTTCTTTTCCCGCAAATTATCTACAGCGGAAAGAAATTATGATGTGGGAGACCGTGAGCTTTTGGCCATTAAGGCCGAATTAGAAGAATGGCAATACTTACTTGAAGGTGCAGCACATCCCATTCTGGTCTATACGGACCACACGAATTTAGAATATCTGAGAACAGCTAAGAGATTAAAACCACGGCAGGCAAGGTGAGCACTTTTTTTCTCTAGATTCTTATTCCATATAACATACAGGCTGGGGTCGAAGAATACAAAACCAGATGCACTCTCAGGTATGTTCAATGACCCTGAGAAGTCCACACGTCCAGACACCATCCTTCCCTCAGGAAACTTTCTCATACTACAGGAGAATCTCCTATCTCGAATCAAACAGGCTTCTGCTGGGTTTGCTTCATCTTCTGAAACCAGCTTACAGGCACAGGATAGCCTACTGTGGCATGAAGGTAAAATTGTTGTACCTAAGGACTCAAGGGTGGCAGTATTAGAGCTCTGTCATGACCACAAGCTGGCTGGGCATTTCGGTGCCCTGAAGATGACCAAACTGGTACAACGCACGTTCTGGTGGCCTCAGGGGGTAGGCGACTGTAAGAGTTATGTGGAGTCTTGTACTACTTGCTCCTGAAGCAAGAACAGCAAGGTAAAAGCCTGGGGTTTATCGAAGCCATTGCCCATTCTAGAGAGACCCTGGAAAATGATCTCCATGGACTTCATTGTGGAACTCCGTCCTGTAGAGGGTTTTTCTACCTTCTTCGTGGTGGTGGACAGGTTGTCCAAAATGGCCCATTTTTTGCCCATGAAAGGAACACCCTCGGCTGTGGAAACTGCAAAAATCTTCATCAAAGAAATTGTAAGGCTCCATGGAGTCCCAGCCAACATCATGTCCGACCGGGTTGTCCTGTTCACCTCCAGGTTCTGGAAAGATCTGTGTGGGTCCCTAGAGATTGAATTGGCCTTCTCCTCCGCATACCACCCTCAGACGAACGGGCAAACGTAAAGAACCAATCAGACCCTAGAGCAGTACTTCCGTTGCTTTTCTTCGTTCTCACAAGATGACTGGGTCTCTTTACTCCCCATTGCCGAGTTCGCTTATAATAACTCTTCCCATTCTGCCATTAAACAATCTCCATTTTTTGCTAATTATGGCTTTCACCCGTCCTTCCTGCCTAGTACCATACCTGAATGCTCAATCCCTGCAGTCTCTGAAACAATAGATTTCTTCTCTAAAAACAACAAACTTTTACAAGAGACCATGACCAAAACACAAGAGTATGTGTGGAGAAAACCAGGCACTGGTTTAGAATTAAGGCCAAAAAGTTCTATCTTGGTCTCATCAGACCAGAGAATCTCACCATCTTGGAGCCCTTCAGGTGTTTTTTAGCAAACTCCATGCGGGCTTTCATGTGTCTTGCACTAAGGAGAGGCTTCCGTCGGGCCACCCTGCCATAAAGCCCCGACTGGTGGAGGACTGCAGTGATGGTTGACTTTCTACAACTCTCTCCCATCTCCCGACTGCATCTCTGGAGCTCAGCCACAGTGATCTTTGGGTTCTTCTTTACCTCTCTCACCAAGGCTCTTCTCCCCCGACAGCTTAGTTTGGCCGGACGGCCAGCTCTAGGAAGGGTTCTGGTTGTCCCAAACGTCTTCCATTTAAGGATTATGGAGGCCACTGTGCTCTTAGGAACCTTAAGTGCAGCAGAATTTTTTTGTAACCTTGGCCAGATCTGTACCTTGCCACAATTCTGTCTCTGAGCTGTTCAGGCAGTTCCTTTGACCTCATTTGCTCTGAAATGCACTGTGAGCTGTAAGGTCTTATATAGACAGATGTGGGGCTTTCCTAATCAAGTTCAATCAGTATAATCAAACACAGCTGGACTCAAATGAAGGTGTAGACCATGTTTACCCACATGAGAATGCACAGGTGTTCTGTGCATCCCTGTGCAGACAGTCCCATCAAAGTCTATTGGGATGCAGCAGCTACATGAATACAGCTGATGTTACCAATCTGACAATTGTTCAGGTGCAAAACTTGAATGCAGACAGTGTGTGTTTAGGGACACGCAACTGCACAGATGTCATATTGGAAGCAGTGGCTGTGTCCATGCAGCATCTCAAGGGACATCAATGAGACTTCCTGCAAGGGGACGCATGGAACACCATTGTATGCCTGTGCAGGTAAACACAGCCCTTGCACAGGTTATACATTGTTATACCCCTTGCGAATGAGGAATAATAGTACAACCATTCAGTGTACCCAATCACTGCCACAACACTCCCAATGTCACCATAAGGCCTTGTTCACATGGAGTCTATCAATGTGTACCCTGTGCAAGGGCTGTATTTACCCACACTAGGATACACAGGAGTTCCCTGCATCTTCATGCAGGTAGTCCTATTGATTTCTAATGGGATGCAGCAGCTGCAAGTACTATATGTAGCAGAATCAATTTTGGCCTAAATTTATGAAGAAAGCTAACTTATTTGCAGTTTTATAACACTTTGTTTTCAGACTTTATTTTTGCCTAATTAATTTAGGCACAGTTTTGCAGGAGTGGGTAATTGTCATTCAAAGTATGACACTGCTGAAATCTAAAAAAATGGCCCGGAATAGAGACAAAATCTTTCAATACAGACACTCGTTCCCCATGACAACTCTCTGTGAAAATGTTTTTTTTTTTATTTAAGGAAATGAGATATCAAAGAAGGAAGTGAAGGAAAGTAGTGAAAAAACATTTTTTTTTTAGCTTATGTAGACTATTGAGACTCACTTATTTTAAGACCAATTGTGATATAATAATGAACCTTTTCTAGTGGGGAGGTGGGGGGGCCGCCAGCCGAAAGACTTGGCTGAGGCAGGGGACTGTCTGAAGGTACTACATGCTGCAGTGCAAAAGAGAGGAGGCATGCCATGGGCACATCAGGCACACACAGTGTTCTGGTAAGATATTAACTGTATCATGTGTGTCGGCAGCCTAATCATCTCCTGTTGCTATGAATACTAATTGAAATTTGTCAAATGTAATGTACGTGCCTGATCACATTTTCGTTCACTTGGTTTTCCCCTTATCTACCTTATATTATTTTTTTTATTTTTGTTATTTTTTTAAATTATTTTTTTCATTTATTTATTTATTATTCTTTATACATACACACTTTTTCCAATTTTTACATCTGCTCCATCTGCATCCATCCTGGTCCTTGTCAATAGATCCCCGTACGGACGCCCAAGGGTATGCAATAGGACTAACAATCTGCCCCTAGGGGTAGTGTTGTCTTGTTGCAGACCCGCCCTGAAGTACCCGGTCTCTTACGGCTTTCCGGTAATTCATTACATCATCATCAGAGCACGGCTCCTGTCTGTTCTCTGCCACTGTCTGCACGGCCGGTCTCGGCCGTGTCAGACCGCCCACCGGACGTTGTCATCTCTTTCCCGGCTTCCGGATGTCAGTCCGTACTGCGTGGTACTTCCCTCTTGCGTCCGTGGGGCGTCATTGAGGCGTGACGTCACATGCCGTGTTTTGGCGCCACGGGTAGAGATATTTAAATCCCACATGGTGCAGAGGCATTTGAACAAGCCGGGAGCTCATGAGCGATATGGACGAGATCTAAGGTATTTATTTAATCTGAAACAAGGCTGGATATACTTTTGTTTGTAACCCCAAAGGACTTATGAATGACGATGCCCTGCATATATATTTCTTTGTTGTATAGATCGATCCCAGCCATCTTCCCCTTATTGGGGACTTGGCTCCTCGGTCCTCTGCTATCCCTAAGTGTCTTCCCAGCCTTGGCATCTATTGATAACTGGAGCAGTTTAACAGTAAGACATACCGAGGTGAGGGGCATAACTTAAATTATAAGGATGGTTTTGAGAATTTCTCTTTATTATAGAATATTTGAAAGGCGGCTATGTGTTTTCTAGATTCCTTAGATGGATGTATCTGGTGTATACATAAAGGATACGCCTTTGCCCTGTGTGACTTTCTCGTCCATATGAGCTCCCAAAAGAGATAACCACATATTAATTAAGACATAGGTTTGTGGTGAGTACAGTTCATTTCTGAGCTTTATATGGACTTGTACTTCCTTCATCCTTAATATGTTGCAACTTTATTTCAATACATTGTAGGCATTGCTGCACTTTCAACAGATTGTCTTAAACCATACAAACTACATCCCTCCCTACGGGAGATCTGACAATTTGTGGACTGGTTTTGGATGCAGGCTTTGGGGCCGTTTGCTCATCCAAGACTCATTCCTGAGGTATGGAGGTTGGGCTATCTTTGGGTTTGTGTCGGTGGGTTTGTTTTTTTTTCTTTTTTTGTGGGGTGGGTGGTAATTCCCATGGTTGGTGGACGATATGTGGTCATGAATGTGCAATGTTTTATTGTGTTAATTCTATTGTACTGTATTGTACTAATTTAATTTTTGTGTTTTTTTTTCTTTTTTTCACACACTTAAGGTTGTGAATACTTTGATGTCTTATATATCTTTTTAACTGGATATCCCCGTCCTTTTCCTGATGAAGCCATTTCGGTCGAAACATGTTGAAACTTTAGGTCGTGGGAACACATTGTTTGTGACTTCAGTTGTCTCACTGGTCAGGGTCAGAATGTGTGTGCTTACCCAGGACTATGTTTGTAACTGCAGCCCCTACTTTTATCTCCTTTAAATAAACGATTTATATTTTTATACTATTGCATTTGTCTTGCCTTGTATATGATGTACCTATAAAGTCCCATTCTCTCATTTTCTTTGTACCATCTCCTGTACCATGTGCGCTGCCTAACCATCTCCATTCTCGTGTACCATGTCCATTGCCTCACCATCTCCATTCATCTGTACCATGTCCACAGCCTAACCATCTCCATTCTTCTGTACCATGTCCTCAGTCTAATCATCACCATTCTCCTGTAACTTGTCCACAGCCTCTATCCATCTCTTGTATCATGTTCGCAGCCCCTAACCATCTCCTGTACCATGTCCACAGCCCCTTACCTTCTCCTGTACCATGTCCACAATATCTAACCATCTCTTGTATTATGTCCACAAACTCTAACAATCTCCTGTACCATACATACATAAAGTTCCTTAAGCGCTAAATACTGTCAGCCATATTAGTGCGTATGCAGACTCTGGAGGATATGAAATGGGCTAGAACCCAGTGCAGCTGCCAACCACTGGAAGAATGGATAACAAAAGACAAAAACAAAGAAGCAGCGCTCTATGGGTAAAGCACAAATACTTGTAAACCTTTGACTGAGTAAAAAGTTAATTTATTGCACTTCTGAGAAATAAAAAACAACTGTCAATAATATAAAAAAAAAATCTCTTCTATCATGTCCACATCCTTTAACCATCTCTTGTATTATGTCCACAATCTTTAACCATCTCTTGTATCAGGCCCATAATCTCTAACCATCCTTTGTATCATGTCTGCAATTTCTAACCATCTCTTGTATATCTGCAGTCTCTGAGCATCTCTTGTATCATGTCTGCAGTCTCTGACCAAAAGGAGTCAAGAGCGGGAGCACCGCTGGGACGGGGTCATGGAAGGAGTCAGATGTGTGTGGACATTGGAGGAGAGAATATAGGATGAAACCAGAGCTACCAAGCTGCAGCTGGGAGAGGACTGTCTGACTGAACCCTGCACGGTGCACCTGAGAGGAGGTCAGTGACAACGCCGCCAGGCCAGTCTGAGGGGGGGTCACTCATGTAAGGGGGGAGTAAATACAGTAAGGTAAGTGGGGACGCTGATATAAAGGTACCCCCTTATATCAGTAACCCCCCTCCCCCTTTCCTGAGTGTATTCACTCTGTGGAAGGTGGGCTGTTGCAGCAGTTTTCACTGGAACAGGTGGTGAGGGGAAACCTTCTTATTAGGACACCTGTTTGACTGAAAACTGCCACAAGCTCCTTTAATAAATTGTTATTTTTAACAATGCATTGACATTACTGTCTGTTTGGTAACTGCAATGTTATTTTTTAATGATGCCTCTGTGCTCCAGTTGAGGAGATTCACCTTCCAATTGCCCAAATTCAGAACATAAATTGAGGGGACCTCTCATCAATTGATCTATTGATCCTGGCGGCTAACTGGGATTTCCTCTAAATTTCTGTGTTGGTGGCTAATTATCTATGGGACTGAAATTGAAGGGAAATCTCTCCAGCTGGATGCAGGTGACAAAACTGTTGTGTTATATTAAGATATCCATGTAAATAAATAAAAAAAAACTTTTTGACTGTTCTTATAATTTAAACACATTGCTAATAGCCCCATCTATATGTTTATAGCTTAAATATTGATATTTGCACTGGTTTGCACTTAAAACATCCATTTTATGTATTTTTTGAAGTGTCAGTAACAAAATGTGGCTCTGTCAGTAAATGTCATGATTTTTATCAGTAAAAAATTGCTGTTTGTAAATGTCGGGTGTCCAGTTAGTAAATTTCACTTAGGTGGGTTGGCACCACTGCAGATCAGCGGTAGAAGAATGTAAATAGATGTATGTTTGTTTACATCTGCCTGCCCATTCTGGCAAGAAATAAAATCAACAGACACAGATTCAGCAGGGGTTCTATTCAAAATAAACATGGTCCATGTAAAAGTGACCTTACTGTTTTGTATTGTTTTGAATTAAATTGGGTTATGTGGTCAGATTGGATGCAAATAGTGCTCGAGTAATTTTTCATGGAGATATATGTAAACAGAAAATATAGCAATATTATAACAAACACATTGACATTTATTTCTGTTGTAAAGGTTATGTTTGAATTAGCAATGATTTCATAAATGTTTTCCAATTGTGCATTCTCATTCCTGCTAAATGATAGATGTTTTAAAGCCAATAATGATTTGTGTCCAAATTTTATGTATTGGTTATTGGCATTTCTGCTATTCAGTGTAACAAACATAAAAAAAACTGAAATAATGCATTATTGAAAAAATGAGTGTTAGCTAATTTCAAGCAAATTCTTTAGTTCCAAAATTTCAGTGGTAACAAGCAGTTAGTTTAGATGGGATTGATGTTTCATGAATTAACAAATTCTGCATTTAAATAACAGATATGATATACAGTTGCTTTTGAAAATGTTCTAGAATATTTAACATTTGAACATTTTGCCCAAGGCTCTGGTTATATAGTATGGTTTTGTAAAAATACAGCACAGGAGGCTGACTGAAAGGAAGAAAATTGCTGATTTACCATTAAAGAATGGACAAAGGTCCCTTCCAGGCAAAATATTAAGTTTCTTTCACCTCCCCCCCCCCCCATCCCCACAACTCATCATGTTAGTTTTTTTGTTGCTCTTACCTGGTTAAGTAAGTTATACTCACCCAAGTCTGTCCCTTGTTGATGCTGTTTTTTGATAGTTTTATCCCAGAGTTTGGCTTTATAGGGCTGGCTGCAGGTGAGAATATTATGGGTTTAAAATAAATTATGCAACTTGATGTACAGAGAATAGGAAAAAAATAACAATACCTGTAAAACAGGTAACCAACAGGTAGGTATAATCGATTTTGGTATAACTGATTTCCTTACTGTCAGTAAAATGTCTTAGAGCAAATAAAATAAGTGCGCTTACAGTCAGATGGTCACAGATATAAATTCATGTGTTACTTGCATAAATGAATAAATAAATATATATATACTGTGATAAAATACCAAAATCAGAAAGTGCTTATAAATAAATGAACTTCAATATTAAATTGAGTGCACAATAGGTGACTAAGCATGTGATTAAATGTGGATGAATCAAATTTCATAACTTGTAAATGAAATCAAAAGTGAATATAAAATGGGAAAAGTGAGTAGAGTCCATTCATAAGAAACTCAATGAAGGCGCATCAGTCCCATGAAGGAAAAGTCACATATCCACAGTTCATTGAGAACAGCCAGTGTGGGCGAAGTAAAGAAGAAGGTGGTGTGAAGGGATATCCAGACAAACAGTGAATCTGGAGGACACTATAGACGGACGCTTACCAAAAGCGGTGGACCTCCCTAATAGCAAGGTCTCGTGAGCGTGCAGATACAGCCCTCTGCAGGGACAGCTGGTTGGCGGCGTCCGGATCAGCCGATGGATGCAGCATTCCAACGGAAGGCGATTCCAGCGCGTCTGCCTGGAGAGGGGCACCCACTGGTCCAGGGGGCCGTAAGTGCAAAAAAGGCAAGAAAATGATGTAGTAAGATTAAAAATATTTATTGCTAAATAAAGGCAGAAAAGACAACTCCGTCGTACAATGATTATAACATATTAAAAAGCCAGCATGTAAAAAGCGAACACCCGTGTAAACATGGGGTGAAGGACGTGATGGCGTATAGTGCATAGCCACGCCCTACATGTAAATGACGTCTTCAAAGGGGCACGGGCGACGCACTGAACCATCACCTATATAGTGCTGAACAGGAACCAGACCTCGTTTTCATCTGGGTATCATTCAGCACTGAACACTAATAAGGAAGCACAGAAAAACACCAAGCCTCAATCTGGTGCCTACCACGCAATAAAAGCTCAACACAGGAATCCAGGGAAGGGAGAAAAAACAAGCTGCAATGAAAAAGGACATATATAAAGTAGTCCAGGATTAGACCCGGTGTATGTGAGTCCAAACCAAATGACACAGGGAAAAAAAAGAATTTTTAAAACAGCTAAATTAGAATAATAATACCGCAACTAGCAAATTGCAGTTTTTAAAATTAAGTCTGCCTCTGAGGGGATGACTCCAAATTTTAAAAATAAACTAAAAAATTGTGAAAAATATTAAAAATAATAATGAGAGAGTAATATATGTGAATATATATGTATTCATATCTTCATGTTCTACCAATTGGCTGATCGTAGTGAGGAATGGAGCCTCTATCTGAGTGGGGGGACACCAGATCGTCCAAGCATTCTCATGAAGACAATATAGATAGTCTAATGAGGATACAGATTTGAAAAAGTACAACAGTCTTGTCTCAAGAGTTATCAATGAACGCATTTATCTCAATATCTACATTTAATCCTAGGGGTCTAAGACAGCAAATTTTGTAGATCCATTCCATTTCTAACTTAGAGATACCACGCCGTTTAGGTCCCCCTCTCCATGGTAATTTAAGTCTATCTATACCTACAAACAAAGTTGCCCTAGGATCCTGCTTATGTACTTCTAAATAGTGTTTGGAAACCGGATGGCCTTTAAAGCCCCTCATAATGTTCCCAATGTGCTCATTGAGTCTCACCTGCAGGGATCGCACAGTGCATCCCACATATTGAAGCCCGCACGGGTAGGTGAGAAGATACATAACGTTAGTCGTGGAACAGGTAATGAAAGATTTGATAGAAAAATCTCGGGAGATGCTGTTAGAATGGAACTGACTGACCTTCCTATCTGTGATGGCATTGACAGAACAAACCGCACAATTTCTACATCTATAGTACCCGACCAGATTTTGAAAGAACATAGGTTTTTTAATAGGAGGATCACAAACACTAGGGGCGACACATGATTTTATTGAGGGAGCCCCTCTGAAGACAATCTGAGGTCTATAAGGGAGTAATGATCCCAATACGGGATCATTTTTAACAATATGCCAATGTGTGTATAGCAGTTTTTCTTTATGGAGAAATGTTGATGGGAGTATCCAGTTATGAAAGGACAGACGAAATTACTATCAGTATTATCACCTCTCCTGGTACCATCCATATGAAGAATAGGGATGAGCCGAACACCCCCCTGTTCGGTTCGCACCAGAACATGCGAACAGGAAAAAAATTCGTTCGAACACGCGAACGCCGTTAAAGTCTATGGGACACGAACATGAATAATCAAAAGTGCTAATTTTAAAGGCTAATATGCAAGTTATTGTCAATAAAAGTGTTTGGGGACCCGGGTCCTCCCCCAGGGGACATGAATCAATGTAAAAAAAAGTTTTAAAAACGGCCGTTTTTTCAGGAGCAGTGATTTTAATAATGCTTAAAGTCAAACAATAAAAGTGTAATATCCCTTTAAATTTCATACCTGGGGGGTGTCTATAGTATGCCTATAAAGGGGCGCATGTTTCCCGTGTTTAGAACAGTCTGACAGCAAAATGACATTTTGAAGGAAAAAACACATTTAAAACTACCCGCGGCTATTGCATTGCCGACAATACACATAGAAGTTCATTGATAAAAACGGCATGGGAATTCCCCACAGGACAACCCCGAACCAAAATAAAAAAAAAAAAATGATGTGGGAGTCCCCCTAAATTCCATACAAGGCCCTTCAGGTCTGGTATGGATATTAAGGGGAACCCCAGCCAAAATTAAAAAAAAAAATTGACGTGGGGTTCCCCCTAAATTCCATACCAGACCCTTCAGGTCTGGTATGGATTTTAAGGGGAACCCCGCGCCAAAAAAAAAAAAAAAAACGGCGTGGGGTCTCCCCAAAAATCCATACCAGACCCTTTATCCGAGCACGCAACCTGGCAGGCCGCAGGAAAAGAGGGGGGGACGAGAGTGCGGCCCCCCCCCTCCTGAACCGTACCAGGCCACATGCCCTCAACATTGGGAGGGTGCTTTGGGGTAGCCCCCCAAAACACCTTGTCCCCATGTTGATGAAGACAAGGGCCTCATCCCCACAACCCTGGCCGGTGGTTGTGGGGGTCTGCGGGCGGGGGGCTTATCGGAATCTGGAAGCCCCCTTTAACAAGGGGACCCCCAGATCCCGGCCCCCCCCCTGTGTGAAATGGTAAGGGGGTACTTACCCCTACCATTTCACTAAAAAACTGTCAAAAATGTTAAAAATGACAAGAGACAGTTTTTGACAATTCCTTTATTTAAATGCTTCTTCTTTCTTCCTTCATCTTCTTCTTCTTCTGGTTCTTCTGGCTCTTCTGGTTCTTCCTCCGGCGTTCTCGTCCAGCATCTTCTCCGCGGCGTCTTCTATCTTCTTCTCCTCGGGCCGCTCCGCACCCATGGCATGGGGGGGAGGCTCCCGCTCTTCTCTTCATCTTCTTCTTCCTTCTTCTCTTCTTCATTTCTTCTCCGGGCCGCTCCGCAGCCATGCTGTGGCATGGAGGGAGGCTCCCGCTGTGTGACGGCGTCTCTTCGTCTGACGGTTCTTAAATAACGGGGGCGGGGCCACCCGGTGACCCCGCCCCCCTCTGACGCACGGTGACGTGACTGGACTTCCCTGTGGCATTCCCCGTGACGTCACAGGGAAGTCCCGTCAAGTCACCGTGCGTCAGAGGGGGGCGGGGTCACCGGATGGCCCCGCCCCCCGTTATTTAAGAACCGTCAGACGAAGAGACGCCATCACACAGCGGGAGCCTCCCACCATGCCAGCATGGCTGCGGAGCGGCCCGGAGAAGAAATGAAGAAGAGAAGAAGGAAGAAGAGAAGAAGAAGAAGAAGATGAAGAAGAGAAGAAGATGAAGAGAAGAGCGGGAGCCTCCCCCCCATGCCATGGGTGCGGAGCGGCCCGAGGAGAAGAAGATAGAAGACGCCGCGGAGGAGATGCTGGACGAGAACGCCGGAGGAAGAACCAAAAGAGCCAGAAGAACCAGAAGAAGATGAAGGAGAAAGAAGAAGCATTTAAATAAAGGAATTGTCAAAAACTGTCTCTTGTCATTTTTAACATTTTTGACAGTTTTTTAGTGAAATGGTAGGGGTAAGTACCCCCTTACCACTTCACACAGGGGGGGGCCGGGATCTGGGGGTCCCCTTGTTAAAGGGGGCTTCCAGATTCCGATAAGCCCCCCGCCCGCAGACCCCCACAACCACCGGCCAGGGTTGTGGGGATGAGGCCCTTGTCTTCATCAACATGGGGACAAGGTGTTTTGGGGGGCTACCCCAAAGCACCCTCCCAATGTTGAGGGCATGTGGCCTGGTACGGTTCAGGAGGGGGGGGGGCCGCACTCTCGTCCCCCCCTCTTTTCCTGCGGCCTGCCAGGTTGCGTGCTCGGATAATGGTCTGGTATGGATTTTTGGGGGGACCCTACGCCGTTTTTTTTTTTTTTTTTGGCTGGGGTTCCCCTTAATATCCATACCAGACCTGAAGGGCCTTGTATGGAATTTAGGGGGACCCCCACATCATTTTTTTTTTTTTATTTTGGTTCGGGGTTGCCCTGTGGGGAATTCCCATGCCGTTTTTATCAATGAACTTCTATGTGTATTGTCGGCAATGCAATAGCCGCGGGTAGTTTTAAATGAGTTTTTTCCTTCCAAATGTCATTTTGCTGTCAGACTGTTCTAAACACAGGAAACATGCGCCCCTTTACAGGCATACTATAGACACCCCCCAGGTACGAAATTTAAAGGGATATTACACTTTTATTGTTTGACTTTAAGCATTAATAAAATCACTGCTCCTGAAAAAACGTCCATTTTTAAAACTTTTTTTTGCATTGATCCATGTCCCCTGGGGCAGGACCCGGGTCCCCAAACACTTTTTATGACAATAACTTGCATATAAGCCTTTAAAATTAGCACTTTTAATTTCTCCCATAGACTTTTAAAGGGTGTTCCGCGGCATTCGAATTTGCCGCGAACACCCCAAATTGTTCGCTGTTCGGCGAACTTGCGAACAGCCAATGTTCGAGTAGAACATGAGTTCGACTCGAACTCGAAGCTCATCCCTAATGAAGAAGGTCACGATCAAGCTGGTCTACTTGTTCCAGTTTCTCTTTAAGGAAATGGGCCTCATACCCTTTCTCTAGAAATCTGTCAGTAAGAACCTTGGATTGGGCCTTAAAGTCAGTGGTTGTAGAGCAATTCCGCTTCATTCTAATATACTGACTTTTGGGGACTGAGTCGAGCCATGCTTTATGGTGGCAGCTGTCATGAGGAATGAATGAATTATGGTCTGTGGCCTTAAAATGGGTGGAGGCGAGTAGAACATCCCCTTCACTCCAAATTTTAAGGTCTAAAAAGTTGACTGTTTGCTGACTTGCCTCATGTTTGAGTATAATTCCCCTATGATTATTATTAAGACCCTCTAAAAATGAACAAAGGGATTCATGAGTACCATTCCATAGGAGGAGGACGTTGTCTCTATATCTAGCCCACAAGACCAATTCAGGTCTTTGCTGGGCATAGACAACGTCCTCCTCCCATTTACCCATGAACAAATTAGCCAAACTGGGGGAAAACTTAGCCCCCATTGTCACGCCCTTAGTTTGAAGAAAAAACTGGTTGTCATGCCAGAAGAGGTTATGCGTGGTGGCATATTCTAAAAGATCCATAATGAAACGCTTTTGTCGCCTTGATAGTGAAAGATCTCTATTCAGAAAACGCCTAACTGAAACAATACCCCAATTATGGGTAATTATGGTATACAGGGATGTGACATCGGCAGTGACTAGCCAGTGTCCCTCCCTATAACCTCAATTTTTAAGCAGATTGATGGTATGTCTGCTATCTTTGATATAGCCTGGCAAAAGTTGGACTAGGGGTTGGAGAAAGCTATCAATGTACTTACCTGCCCTGGATGTGATACAATCTAATCCGCTAATAATTGGGCAGCCTGGGGGATGAACCAGATCCTTGTGGATCTTGGGCAGGTAGTACATGATAGGAATTCTTGAAGACACTGGTACCAAAAAGGATTTCTCCTTTTTGTTAATAATGCCCAACTCAAAGCCCCGGTCAACAATTCTTTCCAATTCCTTTTTAAATTTTACCCGTGGGTCAGACCTAAGGGGCATGTAGGTATCTCGGTCCCCAACTATGTTCCCGAGTTCCTGAAGGTAGTCAGCCTACTATCCCCCCCCCCTTTGTCCGCTGGCCTAATCACAAGCTCTTTTAGTTTACAAAGCGAGTCTAGACCAAGTTGTATTTCTCTTGTCATTTTAATATTTTTTATTTTCAGAAGGTCAAGGTCTTTAAGGAGAACATCCCTAAAGACCTTTATGGAAGCAGGTAAGCCTCCAGGTGGACTAAACAAGGAGGCATTAGCTAAACCTGAATGTCTGATATTAGTAGAAGTCATGCCTTGAGAGCTGACAGGGTTGGACAGCATGTACCTTTTAATGTTTAATTTTCTGGTATACTTATGGATGTCCATATAAGTTTGAAACTTATTAAGTGATTTAGGGGGTGCGAATTTGAGACCCTTATCTAAAATAGAGGTCTCGGCCTGGGTCAGGGAGACTTTACTTAAATTAAAGATACCCTGTCCTCTCATTCCCGTTTTCTTTTTGCTCTTTGATCCCCTCCCCCTATGACTCCTCTCTTTTTTCTATACTATAGGTCTTTGGGGGGTTTTGGGAATATTCTTCCCATTGGAGTTGGTTGGAAATACGCCGACCACCGTGGTCTCTCTGTTGGGAGAGAAGTGGTTGGTACCAGGGTGGCCGGTCGTTCTGCATTCCTCTTCTGGGGGTCCGATACTCAGAGTGATGTTCGTCTCTCCTCTCGTATCCTCCCTAGTTGTCATATTGATAGTCCCTACTTCTCAAAGGCTGGAACTGATTCTGAGTGGGGACAGAATATCTCGAGTATTGGTCCTCTCCATAGGTTCTCCTGGGGGAACCATAATGGTAAGAAGAATAGTCATTCTGGTATCCACCAGTTGGTCCATACTGGTGATGGCTATCATTGTATTGGGTATGGCCATTTGACTTACGGTTCTTAGGTTTCTTTTTTGGGGACTTAGAGGTACCCCCAGGTTTCTGTGTTGAAGAGCAAGGTTTAGATTGATAGGGCTTATTATGCCTCACTGGTGATCGTTAAGACACTCGTCTGGGGGTAGTGGGATGTTGACTCTGAGTGGGGGGAGGTCTGTGTGAATATCTATCAGTTTCATTAGATTGTGAATCATCTTCTCGACTAGAGGGATGAAGAGTGGTCAAAAAGCCAGTCGTCCCAGCCAGATCGGCTGCAGTTTTGCTTTGCCACTCAAACACACACCCATTTTTATAGTCCCCCACATCTCGGTTGAACTTTTTCCTTTTCTTATTCTTTTGTTCAGTTTCTTCCTTCTCAAGTAATTTTTTAAGGTTGGTAGATCTTTCTATATATTCCTCACTATTAGTATGAGGGGAGAGTTTCTCCTTAATACCCTTGATCTCTACATTTAGTCTCACTAGTTTATCATTTTTCTTCTGAATTAGGAACTCCAAGAATTTGACTCCAGCGTCATTGAAGTACCTGAACCAATCTTGTAGTTCTGATTCACCTTTTTGGGGACTAACCTCCCACCTAAGGTTTCTTGGGACCATTGAATCAGTCACATACTGTCCCAAGAAGGCAATATCCCACTGAGTATGTATCTCGGAGATCATGAGATTTTTAAGTCTCATAAACAAACCACTTAGGTCACTCTCCGATTCACTGCTGGTTTCAAATACCTACCACGCAATGAAAGCTCAACACAGGAATCCCGGGAAGGGAGAAAAAACGAGCTGCAATGAAAAAGGACATATATAAATAAGTCCAGGATGGTTTGGGCTCACATACATCGGGTCTAATCCTGGACTTATTTATATATGTCCTTTTTCATTGCAGCTCATTTTTTCCCTCCATGCCGGGATTCCTGTGTTGAGCTTTCATTGCGTGGTAGGCACCAGATCGAGGCTTGGTGTTTTTCTGTGCTTCCTTATTATTGTTCAGTACTGAACGATACCCAGATGAAAACGAGGTCTGGTTCCCGTTCAGCGCTATATAGGTGATGGTTCAGAGCATCGCCCATGCCCCTTTGAAGACGTCATTTATGTTGAAACATGTAGGGCGTGGCTACGCACTGGCACTGTACGCCATTACGTCATTCGCCCCATGCTTACACGGATGTTCGCTTTTTACATGCCAGCTTTTTAATCTGTTATAATCATTGTATGGCTGAGTTGTCTTTTCTGCCTTTATTAATCAATAAATATTTTTAATCTTACTACACCATCACAGCCTTTTCTTGCCTTTTTTGCACTTACGGCCCCCTGGACCAGTGGGTGCCCCCCTCCAGGTGGACGCGCTGGAATTGCCTTCCGTTGGAACGCTGCATCCATCGGCTGATCCAGACGCCGCCATCCAGCTGTCCCTGCAGAGGGCTGTATCTGCACGCTCACGAGACCTTGCTATTAGGGAGGTCCACCGCTTTTGGTAAGGGTCCATCTATAGTGTCCTCCGGATTCACTGTTTGTCTGGATATCCCTTCACACCACCTTCTTCTTTTCTTCACCCACACTGGCTGTTCTCAATGAACTGTGGATATGTGACTTTTCCTTCATAGGACTGGTGCGCCTCCATTGAGTTTCTTATGAATGGACTCTACTCACTTTTCCCATTTTATATTCACTTTTGATTTCATTTACTATTTATGAAATTTGATTCATCCACATTTATTCACATGCTTAGTCACCTATTGTGCACTCAATTTAATACTGAAGTTCATTTATTTATAAGCACTTTCTGATTTTGGTATTTTATCAATTACTCACAGTATATATATATTTATTTATTTATTCATTTGTGCAAGTAACACATGAATTTATATCTGTGACCATCTGACTGTAAGCGCACTTATTTTATTTGCTTTATTTATTACACTGATATTGGTGTTTTTTTGTTGCGGCTGCAGTTCAGCATTTATAGTTGCTTTTTAGCTTGTATTTTTCCTTTTATAAAATGTCCTGGAAGTAGGAACTCTCAGTTTTACTCATTAACCACTTAACCACCACTCGTTAACCACTTGAGATGGAGAAGTGCAGCCTGAGCTCATTCGGCTGGGCTTCTCCTATGGTTTACGGGAATGCAATTCGCTTTGCACTCCTGTGACCCGTTTTCAGCAGAGAGCGGTCTGAAGTCCGCTCTCTGCTGACGTCACCAAGATCAGTCCAGGCACCTCCTCATCTTGACTCTGGAAGTCTGGATCCACCAGGTGACTAGACTGATAGGCATCTCAGCCTCTCAGCGAGCCGCTGAGAGGCTGAGACAGCCGCTCCCCATCCCTCCACAGCTCAGCGCTCCAATGAGCATGGAGGAGCAGAGCAGGAGAGCTCCTGACAGATAGGCAGCAGCTGTCTGCTTGGGGAAGTGAGAGTACCAAGCCATCGGCGGTGTTCGGTGACTCGGTTCTCAGTGAAGAGGCGGCGGGGGACAGATGCAGCATTATGCCGCGTACACACGGTCGGACTTTCCGGCATACTTGGTCCGGCGGACCAGAGTGTGCCGGACAATCCGCCCGTGTGTGGGCGGCGGCGGACTTTTCCGGCGGACTTCTTCCCAAAAGCCCGCCGGACCTAGATTTAAAGAAAGTTTCAAATCTTTCCGTCGGACTCAGTTTCGGTCGGAAAGTCCGCCCGTGTGTGTGCTGGTCCGACGGAAAGCCCGCTCGTGTGTAGGCTGGTCCGACAGACCAAATAAGACACGAGGGGATGGTATTGCATCTCGCGCTCGCTGCAATAGGAAAAACAAATCTTCCTATTGCGGCGAGCGCGGGGCATACCAGGCCCTTAGGTCTGGTATGGATTATAAAGGGGAACCCCTACGCCGAAAAAACGGCGTGGGCCCCCCCCTAAAATCCATACCAGACCCCGATCCGAGCACGCAGCCTGGCCGGTCAGGAAAGGGGGTGGGGACGAGCGAGCGCCCCCCCCCCCTCCTGAACCGTACCAGGCCGCATGCCCTCAACATGGGGGGGTGGGTGCTTTGGGGGAGGGGGGCGCAGGGCTGTGCTGGGACTGTGACGTTTTAGGGGGCGTGGTCGACCAGCATGCCCAGGGACTGTGACATCATATGGGGGCGGGGTCTCCGCCTATATAAGTCACAACGCAGCCCTCAGAGACCAGTCCAGCCGGAGAGAGCGTCGTGTCAACATCTGGGGGAAGAGAAGAGAAGAAGCCAAGAAGCCAAGAAGCCAAGAAGTCCGGACCTCCGCTTGCAATAGAGCTACCTGAAGACAGCGGAGGGGCCGGCCGAAGACCTGCGACACCGGGAGAAGAGGCCGGAGAGCGGAGAAGAACCAACCGGACGCCGGGAGAAGATGAAGCGGAGGGACCCCCGAAGCCGGAAGAAGACCCCCGAAGCCGGAGGAAGATCCCCCCCCCGGAGCTGTTTAATAAAATATTTTAAAAACCTGTGTAGTGTGTTTTATTACTTACACTTTTTTCCTAGGTAAATGGATAGGGGTACCATGTACCCCATACTCATTTACATAGGGTGGGGGGCCGGGATCTGGGGGCCCCCTTATTAAAGGGGGCTCCCAGATTCCGATAAGCCCCCGCCCGCAGACCCCGACAACCAACGGCCAGGGTTGTCGGGAAGAGGCCCTTGTCCTCATCAACATGGGGACAAGGTGCTTTGGGGGGGGGGGGGGGCGCAGGGCGCCCCCCTCCCCCAAAGCACCCACCCCCCCATGTTGAGGGCATGCGGCCTGGTACGGTTCAGGAGGGGGGGGGGGCGCTCGCTCGTCCCCACCCCCTTTCCTGACCGGCCAGGCTGCGTGCTCGGATCGGGGTCTGGTATGGATTTTAGGGGGGGGCCCACGCCGTTTTTTCGGCGTAGGGGTTCCCCTTTATAATCCATACCAGACCTAAGGGCCTGGTATGCCCCGCGACGGGGCTCGCAAGGTGTCAATCTCGCCGATAAAAGCGGCAAGATTGACATCCTTTTCTAGTCCCGTCGCACCTGAGTCACGTTCACAATGAACGGACTTGTCCGTGTGTGGGCAAGTCCGTTCATTCTGAAAGTCCGCCGGAACTCCGGCGAAAGTCCGTCGGAAAGACGGGCGGACTTAGCCCGCCGGAAAGTCCCGGCGTGTGTGGGCAAGTCCGTTCGTTTTAAAGTCCGGCGCACCTGGCGGACAAAGTCCGTCGGAAAGTGTGCCGGACCAAGTAGGATAGAAAGTCCGCTCGTGTGTACGCGGCATTAGACCGATGCTGCATCCACCTAGGTAAGTATGATTATAGCATAAAAATCCCATACTTCTCTTTTTAGGGACCGGAAGATTTTCCTCCTTAATGACCAGGCCATTTTTTGCGATACTGCACTAGGTCGCTTTAACTGACAATTGCACGGTCGTGCAACACTGTACCCAAACAAAATTGATGTCCTTTTATTTCAACAAACACAGATCCTTAAATCTAGATTTGAAGATAAAGGATACAATCCTTCACTTATAGATGAGAACATTAAGACGATTTCTTTGTTGGATAGAAATTCTCTAATATCAGAACAACCAAGACATGTAAAGGATACCAAATATAAATGGTCTTTTCTCACAACCTTCTCCACTCAACATAAACAGATTAAAGATATCATCCATAGACATTGGAAAGTTCTCAAAAATGATAAGATTCTGGGCCCTATGCTTCCAGATCAAGCTGGAGTGATTTTATAGAGGTGCTCCACCATTGAGTCAACAAGTTGTCCCCAATGTTATAGATCCTCCTACTATTACTTCCTTTTTCCACAATATGAAGGGCTTCTTTCCCTGCCGCAGGTGCAATGTGTGTGCACACACAGGGCAGCCATAAGAAATTGTGGGGCCCCTTACACAGCTTTAGGCCTGGGGCCCGACCCCCAACATTTTCCAGGGCCTGCCCACTGGTCGTCCCACTGACCATCCCACCGAGTTCTTCGGTGCACCTACTTTTATTTTAACACTCCTACACCTAGTCAGCATAAGGGCCCTTTCTCACTGGGGCTGTTTGCAGGCACTATTAATAATAATAGCGCCTGCAAACCGACCCGAAAGTGCCGCGGCTTTGTCTCCAGTGTGAAAGTCCCGAGGGACTTCACCGCTCCTGCCCATTGAAATCAATGGGACAGCACGGTTATACCGTCGGCAAAGCGCCTCTGCAGAGGTGCTTTGCGGTGGTTTTTAACCCTTTCTCGGCCGCTAGCGGGGGGTAAAACCACCCTCGCTAGCGGCCGGATACCGACGGTAAAGCGACGCTTACAATAGCGGCATTTTACCGCCGACACCGCCCCCACCCCAGTGTAAAAGGGCCCAAAGACCCCTTTCACACTGCGGGCATTTTTCAGGCGCTACAGCGCTAAAAATAGCATCTGAAAAAAGCAGCTCTATTCACTTCAGTATGAAAGCCAGAGGGCTTTCACACTAGAGCGGTGCACTGGCAGGGCATCAGAAAAAGTCCTGCCAGCAGCTTTTTTGGAGTGGTGAAGGAGCGGTGAACTCACCGTTCCTCCACTGCTCAACCCCATTGAAATCAGTGGGGCAGTGCTGCTATACCGCCAGCAAAACGCCGCTCCGGCAGCGTTTTGCAGGCAGATTTAGCCCCTTTTCGGCCGCTAGCGGGGGGTGAAAAACCCCCGCTAGCGGCTGAATAGCGCTGCTAAAACGACAGTAAAGCAGCACTAAAAATAGCGCTGCCTTATCGCTGATGATGGTGGTGGCACAGTGTGAAAGGGGTCTTAGGGTGTCCCATCCATGAAGACGGAGATAAACAGCACATGGGGGCACAGTCAGCAGGACACATTAAATTGCGACTTACCCTCCATGCTGCACTCTGTTTTTGGTGTCCGTGTCCATGTGCACTGTCGACAAGCTTGCCACTCCCCCTGGCTCTGTCTTGTCCAATCACAGTCCAGCAAATCCTTAGGCTCTGCCTCCGCAGGGATGGATAAGCAGAGAACATTAGCGGAGGTGAGTGTAATCTCTGCAAGCTTTCTTTCCTCCCCCTCCTCTCTCCAATAGCAAACCGATAACCTCGGCGGGGTGCTGGAGGACATTACATTACTGATCTCATGTTTCATGTTCCCTCCCTCCTTCTCCTCAGCTGATAAGATGAGCTCTTAATGTTTACTTTCCTCCTCTTCTGCTGCCAGCCCAGCCGATAAGCGAAAGCGAAAGTGTTCTCTTCATTCATGTTTACACTCCACCTCCCCAGCTGATAAGCGGGGGGGTGCTAGCGAAGTTTTGTGATCTCTTTTTTTCTCTGCTGGGCTGGCTCAACGGCATGCTGATTGTCAGGGCCCCTGGAGACAGGCGGGCACCTTACAAGTGTAATGCCTGTACCCCCCTGATGGCGGCCCTGTGCACACAACATCTGCGGACATAGGAAGACAGAAACCTTCACGCCAAGCTCTACAGCTAGGGAATATCGTATGAAACACTTTCTGACCTGCCATACTCGCTATGTTGTGTATTTAATTACTTGCCCTTGTGGCAAGCAATATGTGAGTTGTACTATACGTACCTTTGCCGTTAGAGTAAATTAGCATATAGCTAGTATAAAGAAGGGCCGCACAAATCATATCATTCCCTGACATTACCTTCATTGCCACAATCAAAATCCATCGGGTACAAAGTTTCAAGTGAAAGACAAATTTGTCCCCCATTGGAGAGGTGAGTCCAATTTGAGGGGTGTGTCGAAGCTTGAAGCTTTCTGGATTTATCAGTTAAAAAGTTATACACCGTACGGATTAAATATAGATTGGGACATCAACGCTTTTAATAATCAATCCTGAATGTTTCAATATCTTTTCGGTGATTATTGTTTCACATCACATCCTCTATACCACATAATGGGGATGCGTCACTATTTGAGATGCATCCTCATTGTGTTTCTTATTGAGTTTTACTGTTCAGATACTACCATATATATTGGAACATATTCCATTCTCTTGGGATTTTATATGGTTCTATTTATGTTGTGTTCTCTCTACTTCTTGCTATATAAATTTTTTTATATGCTTATATGAACCATGTTTGAAAGAGAGTTTACTATGGAGCTAAGATAACCCATGGTTAAGGTTCCTATAGACTGCTGGTTATCATTTTTATGATTAATTACAGCAAGATCTTGTGAGCCAATACATGCCGTTGGTTGTCATCAAGCGATGACATTCATTTCTTACTCTCTCCATAGGGTTCGACACTATTTTTTATTATTTTTGTTTTAACTTGAGGTCATGTTTACATTTGTTGGAATGTCTATATGGGATGCGTGATGAGATTTATTGCTCTGTATTCTTCCCATCTCTGACCGTGTGGAATTTCACTCTTTAACATATTACCCATATGGTAGCCTTTTTATGGTAGGATATACGAGTGATCTATACGACTTTATTTGTAGTGTATATTGTACACGCATTAGGGTCATTGATCACTCCAATCCATACCAGTCCGGCAGTTATACTTACTGAGTCTCAAATACCTGACTCCATTTTACTCCACGTGAATTTTTGTTGTTACACGTGACGGATCTGACGTGTTGATGGTTCGGTTCACGAGACCTGACACGTGTTTGTGGACGATGTCCTTAGTTGCGCATTAAATTACTAGTTGTTTTGATCCAATTTTTCCCATCACGTGTTACATTTAACCGCTGATGATTGGTCCGATGTTTTTGCCACACGCATTAGCGTGTGATGTCTCTCGTCATGCGCTATGATGCTCATTTAGCTGATTGGACATTGAACTGGAGGCTTGGTTCTCCCGAACCCTATGGGCTTTATGTTTATGTAAGCTATCCGTCCGACCTCATGATCTTAGCTGGAACGCAAGCCTTTAGAACCCGGAAGTTAGATTCCACATGGTCGGAACAGGTGCTTTACATTTTTGTATTCATATTTTGTATATATAGGCGCAAGGAATGGCAGGCCAGCATATACCCCAGTTGAAGTCTCATAAGACAAAATGCTTAGGGTTATTTTGCTTGCTGAGCTATGATTCATTGTGCTTTTATTTGTCACTATACCGGTTTTTATTATAACACCTCTGTTGTTTAGGTGTTTAGATTCATTTTTAATAAATTTTCCTATTTTGGATTCTTGGATTTACACTATGTGGAGGCCTTTTCTTTTTTTCTTTTTATAACATCATTACCATCATGGAGAGGACTAAAAGATGATGACCGTTATGTACAATCATGTTGATTGTTGGTACTAATGTAAGTCCCACCCAGACCTGCAGTATACTGGTGGTGAGTAAAAGTCTGAATACTGACCTGTTATCACTGGCCTTCGTCTTTTGAAGGAGAAGCCTATTCAGCATATCGGTCAAGACTCCATCTGTAACATCTACAATCCAGTATATTCCGGTACAAGCTCGTTTGACTCACCGCCAACGGCTTGTGAGTCCACCACCTCCGGTAAGAGTACCACATCTCTTTACATCTTTTCTTGGATGCTGATCGTATTGTTCAGGGCTTCGGTCTGATTGCAGCATATACTTACCCATAATATATATATTTATCAGCCAGCCTTCAATTGCTTGAACTTGAATCTCCCTTCAACATGGACTTTTAATTGCCCTGTTTTTTTCATACTCCCTTGTATGTTAACGGTACTCAAGGTCACACTATTATCGATCACCTTGGGCACTGATTTCACACACATGATGCATTTTTTATAGTTTTTTGTGTCACTAATCACTATAATTGGTGTATTTGTGAGAGTTTCTTATATAACACTTTATTTTGATTGTGTTATCTATCACTATATTTGCAGCACATTTTTGCTCCCTGATACGGGTTTTGTTCTTGCATATATGTAGCATATATATTATTAACGCTGCACTATCATTTTTCATTTAATTTACAATCAGTCTGATTGTTGTGTCGGCTGCTTATGTTTTTAGTTGGCACGATATTTTTACCTTCACTTTTTTTCCCACAAATAGAGCTTTCTTTTGGTTTTATTTGATCACCTCAGAGTTTTTTATTTTTTGGGCTGTAAACAAAAAAAAAGTCAATTTAAAATAAATATATATATATTTTACTTTTTGCTATAATAAATATCCCCAATAAAATGTAAAAAAAACTAATTTCTGCATCACTTTAGGCCAACATGTATTCTTCTACATATTTTTGGTTAAAAAATAGCAATAAGCATATAGTGATTGGTTTGCGCAAAAGTTATAGTGTCTACAAAACAGTGGATAGATTAATGGCTTTCTTTTCATTATTCTTTTTTTTTTACTAGTAATGGCGGTGATCAGTGTTTTTTAGCGGGACTGCGACATTTCGGCGGACAGATCGGACACTTTTGACACTTTTTTGGGACCACTGACATTTATACAGCAATCAGTGCTATAAAAATTACTGTATAAATGACACTGACAGGGAAGGGGTTAACACTAGTGGTGATCAAGGAGTTAAATGTGTTCCCTGGGAGGTGTTTCTAACTATAGGGGGAGTGTACTGACTGGAGGAGGCGAGAGATCGCTGTTCCTGATTAGGGATGAACCAAACACCCTCCGGTTCGATTCGCATCCAGAACATGCGAAGGCAAAAAATTAGTTCAAACACGTAAACACCATTAAAGTCTATGGGACACAAACATGAATAATCAAAAGTGCTCAGCAAAATGATATTTCTAAAAGAAAAAAAGTCATGTAAAACTACTATCGCTAGCGCCGGCTATAATGAATTGTTGGTCCGGCAATACACATAAAAGTTCATTGATAAAAAACGGCATGGAATTTCCCCACAGGGGAACCTCGAACCAAAATTAAAAAAAAAAAAAAAAAATGCGTGGGGGTCCCCCTAAATTCCATACCAGGCCCGTCAGATCTGGTATGGATATTAAGGGAAACCCCGTGCCAAAATTTTTTTAAAAATGGCGTGGGGTCCCCCCAAAAATCTACAGTAGACACTTATCCGAGCACACAACCTGGCAGGCCACAGGAAAAGAGGGGGATGAGAGAGCGCCCCCCTCCTGAACCGTACCAGGCCACATGCTCTCAACATTGGAAGGGTGCTTTGGGGTAGCCCCCCAAAGCACCTTGTCCCCATGTTGATGGGGAGAAGGGCCTCATCTCCACAACCCTTGCCCGGTGGCTGTGGGGGTCTGCGGGTGGGGGGCTTATCAGAATCTGGAAGCCCCCTTTAACAAGGGGATCCCCAGATCCCACCCCCGTGTGAATTGGTAATGCGGTACAAATGTACCCCTACCATTTCACAAAAAAAGTGTCAAAAAGGATAAAAAACACAGGAGACGGTTTTTGACAAGTCCTTTATTAATTTCTTATGTATAGTCTGGTGAACCACCGGGGGAGGTAACCCTCAAATTAATGTTGCCAACATCCCAATTTAAATGCGAAAAAAACAAGGACCCTAGAAGAGGGAAACCTTGTGTTTCCCCCCGGTATAGCGGGACTTTACAGGCAAACAGCAGCAGTGTGTAAGAAAATGTTTTATTGAAATTTGCTTAAAAAAGCATAAAAACAAGTAGATCTGAGCATAGATCTCTACAAGAAATACTTATACAAGATACAAACAGGTTCTTTCTCATGATCTATTTATTTGTGCTTTCGACTGTGAATACATATTCCTCTGTCAGCCTGACATTTTTCAGGACGATGTCCCTTCTTCAGAAAAGTTTGTACACATTATTAAGTCGGGTTCTCTTAAACGATGTAAATATACAAAAAACATGCGGAGTATCCTATAGATCTTTATTTTTATTTTTTTTTTAAATTATACAATATAAATTAAAAAAATAGAAAAAATAGAAAAAAGTATATATGGATACATTTTATTATTATTTTAAATATAGGTTCTACAGTCTTGTGTTGTAGTTGTGGAAAAAATGTTTTTTTTCTTTCTTTTAACTATTTATTTGTTTAGACCAGAAAAAATACTGGTGAAAACATGGGGGGAAGGAAAGGGGAAGAAAAAGAAAAAGAAAAAGGAGAGTTTTGTACTTTTGTCTATATATGTTCTGTTATATTGTGAGGCCCTTGACACACATGTATATTCTTGAATCAACAGAGCAAGACATAGGTTTTCCTATGTAGGGGGTGCTAAAAACATTTTTTCCATAACTACAACACAAGACTGTAGAACCTATATTTAAAATAATGAAAAATGTATCCATATATACTTTTTTCTATTTTTTTATTTATATTGTATAATAAAAAAAAAAAAAAAAAGATCTATAGGATACTTCACATGTTTTTTGTATATTTACATTGTTTAAGAGAACCCAACTTAATAATGTGTACAAACTTTTCTTTAGGGTTCGTTTACGGATCCGGCGGGTTTCGTCCTCTTTTTTGGGGGCCTTTGTGGAGTTTTTCCCGACCCAGGTGGAAGCCGCCATATCCAACTTTGGTTAATTGGCGGTCATATCTCCATTTCTTTTAAATCACATTTCTTTTTTGGTATAAGGTTGTCTCCTTTTGCAATTTTTTGCATATTGTTTTTCAGAGATTGGATACCGGTATGTATACTAGACATAATGTGAATGTTTGTCCTAAATGATTTTTTGATGTATAAATCGACTTTATTTATCTTCCAGAATACATTTATATATTCTCTCTTCTTAATACGCCTCTAAAGAAGGGACATCGTCCTGAAACATGTCAGGCTGACAGAGGAATATGTATTCACAGTCGAAAGCACAAAGAAATAGATCATGAGAAAGAACCTGTTTGTATCTTGTATAAGTATTTCTTGTAGAGATCTATGCTCAGATCTACTTGTTTTTATGCTTTTTTAAGCAAATTTCAATAAAACATTTTTTTATATACTGCTGCTGTTTGCCTGTAAAGTCCTGCTGTACCGGGGGGGTCCTTGTTTTTTTCGTTTATTAATTTCTTCTTCTTTCCGCTGCTTCTTCCGTCTTCTTTCTTTTGGTCTTTCTTCGGGGTTCTTCTTCCATCATCTTCTTCTCAATTTTCTTCTTCCTCCACTTTTCTCATCCTGCATCTTCCTCTGGCTTCTTCTCCGCTCCATCCGCATCTGCCTCAGCAGGAGTCTTCCGCCGTGTGACGCTTTGGTTCTTCTGACACTTCTTATATAACGGAGGGTGGGGCCACTC